>CM062817.1:134020283-135220283 GCA_031772625.1 Pinus tabuliformis | reverse complement strand
AAAATAAATTTATCAATAAAGCTAGTCACTAACATAGCAACTTTACATTGTTTGATATGAGAGAAGTGGATCTTTTGTTGAGCATTGATTAAATAATTCTTTTAGATGACATAGCAAGTTTAATTCAGTATTCAAAGGTACCATGGTGAACTCTTATGGTAGCAGCCATGAACTTTCTTTTATCTAACCTGATATTCTGCCCGAGTTGGCTATGTATTTGACCATGTAGGGGCCTATAAATAAGCGCAAAATGATTTTTATGCCTTAGAAGTAGAATTTATTCCCAAAAAGTGGTAAAAGGATGTGAAGTGTGCATTTGATGCTGAGCTTGTTTCATTCCACGAAGGTTTGGTGCATATTTCTTGATCCTCTCCTAGTCATTTCTGACCATTTTTCAATATTGAATCAACTCACTTGATCAAAAGTTTGCGGTCTTTTAGATTAATGTTACTCATGAAAAATCAATGAACGAGCAAATTGTTTGATCCATTGTTAATTACCTTTAGGATAAATATACTATTGTGGAAAAAAATTTCATAGGTATCTATGTGATGATTCACACCATGTTAGCTTATCACACCATGTCTCTTTGTCTTTCACATGCACTACAGAATCAATTTACATGTTGCTTTATGAAACTCCTACATAGGTTTAGAGAATAGGAAGGTAGATCTAGTTACAACACACCTAATAGTCAACAAAGAGGTAGTGTATCATGATATTGAGTAAGTTGAATGCCTAGGTCCAATCCTTTCACAATAGAGAAATAGCAATACAATATTAGGAATGGATGAATCATGAGAAAGGTTACTCTGAAATAAAGGAAAATATGGCTCTACCATACCCCCTAAATGTTTTCACAAATAAGTTGAGTTCAGTTTTGTTGCTTAAAAAACTAGATGTAATCTCATAATACATGGTTGATTTGAATGGGTAGAAATAGAATATTAGGAATGGATGAATCATGAGAAAGAATGGATGAATCATGAGAAAGGTTACTCTGACATAAAGGAAAATATGGCTCTACCATGCCCCCTAAATGTTTTCAGAAATAAGTTGAGTTCAGAGTTCAGTTTTGTTGCTTAAAAAACTAGATGTAATCTCATAATACATGGTTGATTTGAGCCTAGTAGACTGTTATCATACAATATTGATAATGGGTAGAATGTCCACTTCAAATATTTGTGAGAACAATTTAATTAGAGCTAATGTGCACCTATAAAATACCAATTCTTGCATATATAGATGTTATAGGGAGAATATGTAAAGTTGCTAACTTCTCTTTTTTGTTAATGACATTCTACTATTTATGAAATCCTAATTTAGGGGAAAATGCTTCATATGTATGGAATATGCCCATGTATAATACAAAAAATACAAAAAGTACCGAGTGCTCGCTTTGTTGTTGGCAAGAACCTTTACTCTTAAGGTGATTGGATTTTCCTTTGGTTGTATTTTCTTAACTTCTTTTAGGCATTTGGATTGTGACACAAGAGCTTTATTCAAAGTTTTTTTCAAAAATGACAAATTCAAAATTTACCATTGGATGAGCTAGTTTAAAGCAAAGCTACAAAATAAATTTATCAATAAAGCTAGTCACTAACATAGCAACTTTACATTGTTTGATATGAGAGAAGTGGATCTTTTGTTGAGCCTTGATTAAATAATTCTTTTAGATGACATAAGTTTAATTCACTATTCAAAGGTACCATGGTGAACTCTTATCGTAGCAGCCATGAACTTTTTTTCTAACCTGATATTCTGCCAGAGTTGGCTATGTATTTGACTAGGTAGGGGCCTATAAATAAGTGCAAAATGATTTTTATGCCTTAGAAAGTATACTTTATTACCAAAAAGTGGTAAAAGGATGTGAAGTGTGCATTTGATGTTGAGCTTGTTTCATTCCACGAAGGTTTGGTGCATATTTCTTGATCCTCTCCTAGTCATTTCTGACCATTTCTTTTATCTAACCCGATATTCTGCTAGAGTTGGCTATGTATTTGACTAGGTAGGGGCCTATAAATAAGTGCAAAATGATTTTTATGCCTTAGAAAGTATACTTTATTCCCAAAAAGTGGTAAAAGGATGTGAAGTGTGCATTTGATGTTGAGCTTGTTTCATTCCACGAAGGTTTGGTGCATATTTCTTGATCCTCTCCTAGTCATTTCTGACCATTTTTCAATATTGAATCGACTCACTTGATCAAAAGTTTGCGGTCTTTTAGATTAATGTTACTCATGAAAAATCAATGAACAATTTTAGACTCTGCAAATTGTTTGATTCATTGTTAATTACTTTTAGGATATATTTACTATTGTGGAAAAAAATTTCATAGGTATCTATGTGATGATTCAACAGGGATTAGTTTGTCACACCATGTCTCTTTGTTTTTCGCATGCATTACATAATCACTTTACATGTTGCTTTATGAAACTCCTACATAGGTTTAGAGAATAGGAAGGTAGATCTGGTTACAACACACCTAATAGTCAACAAAGAGGTAGTGTATCATGATATTGAGTAAGTTGAATGCCTAGGTCCAATCCTCTCACAATAGAGAAATAGCAATACAATATTAGGAATGGGTAGCAATACAATATTAGGAATGGATGAATCATGAGAAAGGTTACTCTGAAATAAAAGAAAATATGGCTCTACCATAACCCCTAAATGTTTTCACAAATAAGTTGAGTTCAGTTTTGTTGCTTAAAAAATCTCATAATACATGGTTGATTTGAATGGGTAGCAATACAATATTAGGAATGGATGAATCATGAGAAAGGTTACTTTGACATAAAGGAAAATATGGCTCTACCATACCCCCTAAATGTTTTCAGAAATAAGTTGAGTTCAGAGTTCAATTCTGTTGCTTAAAAAACTAGATGTAATCTCATAATACATGATTGATTTGAGCCTAGTAGAATATTATCATACAATATTGATAATGGGTAGAATGTCCACTTCAAATATTTGTGAGAACAATTTAATTAGAGCTAAAGAATATTCAATCTACAAGAAAAAGGCTATCAACTGCTCTCATTTATTCTAATCTACAAAACCTGGATTACCAATATGAATAACACAACCAAATTCAATTGGAATACAATAAAAATCTAGAAGTTTCAATGACAAATCATCAAAAGTGGTTTCTAGGTTCATCTTGTGAAAAACATTGTTTCTAACTATTGATTCTACTTCACTGAGAAAAGGTTCTTGAGCAAAGGTTCTTGCCAACAACAAAGCGAGCACTCGGTACTTTTTGTATTTTTTGTATTATACATGGGCATATTCCACACATATGAAGCATTTTCCCCTAAATTAGGATTTCATAAATAGTAGAATGTCACCAACAAAAAAGAGAAGTTAGCAACTTTACATATTCTCCCTATAACATCTATATGTGCAAGAATTGGTATTTTATAGGTGCACATTAAAATGAACAAGAGATAGAGTCTATATTTGACCCATTGTCTATTCAAATTATCATTGATAAGATGTGCCTCTAAAACACCTTGCCTTTTGTCAAATCACAAATCATTATGAATATTAATCTACAAAATATCTATATTAACTTTAAAATACTATTGATTCTACTTCAGTGAGCAAATGTTCTTGCCAACAACAAAGTGAGCACTTGTACTTTTTGTATCATACATGGGCATATTCCACACAATTAGGATTTCATAAATAGTAGAATGTCACCAACAAAAAAGAGAAGTTAGTAACTTTACATATTCTCCCTATAACATCTATATGTGCAAGAATTGGTATTTTATAGGTGCAAATTCAAATGAACAAGAGATAGAGTCTATATTTGACCCATTGTCTATTCAAATTATCATTGATAAGATGTGCCTCTAAAACACATTGCCTTTTGTCAAATCACAAATCATTATGAATATTAATCTACAAAATATATATATATATATATATATATATATATATATATATATATATATATATATATTAACTTTAAAATACAATTTATTTAGTAACCAATTATATCAAAATCTATATTAAAAAAAAAATCAAATAATATATCACATCAATCCTTACATTTCACACATAAGTTAAAAGCCTATTATTTGTAACGTTATGGATAACCAGTGCTAATCAAAAGTAAAATTCAAATCACAAATCATTATGAATATTAATCTACAAAATATATATATTAACTTTAAAATATAATTTATTTAGTAACCAATTATATCAAAATCTATATTAAAAAAAATCAAATAATATATCACATCAATCCTTACATTTCACACATAAGTTAAAAGCCTATTATTTGTACCAGTGCTAATCAAAAGTAAAAAAAATCCTACTGTTATGAATATTATGAATTTTATGGATAACCAGTGCTAATCAAAAGTTAAGAAAAAACATGTGACTACATGTTTAATGGAAATGAATGCTAATAATAATTATAAAAATATTTTATATTATTATTATTATTGTTTATTAAAAAATTCATAATATAAATAGTAATAATAATAAAATTACAATAAAAATAAATTATTGATAAAATGTACAGTTAAGATATCTTTTAAAATACATTGATTTAAACCTTTTATTACTACTATGTATTGATACACTTAAACATTATATAAATCAAATGGAATTCTCATTCTATTATAATTTCTTATTATAATCCATTAATCTTTAATACACATTATTTTCCACTTAAATAGTTAAGGGAATTTACTCAAATTAATTATAGCATGTTTTTCATGAATTATTGATAAAATGTATGATTAAGATATCTTTTAAAATATATTGATTTAAACACTTTATTACTATTAAGTATTAATAATACGCTAAACTTTATATAAATGAAATGGAATTCTCAACCATGCTGGAGTCTCTTTTTAGTTCTGATTTCATTAAAATTAAATGGTGTGATCGAGCTGAACAGAACTCAAGTTATTGTTTTCTAATATGTACTAGAGTTATTGTTTTCTAAGA
The DNA here is from genome assembly GCA_031772625.1 of Pinus tabuliformis. NCBI lineage: Eukaryota > Viridiplantae > Streptophyta > Pinopsida > Pinales > Pinaceae > Pinus > Pinus tabuliformis. The sequence goes on along the minus strand of CM062817.1, from coordinate 135,215,318 downwards.
ATATTTCAGTTACGGTTTTCTAAGAATCTGTAAGGGATATGATTGTATTACTTTATAATAAAATTAGAGAACTAAGTTACTGTTTTTTTTAAATAGAAAGTTCTGTAAGTGCTGTGATTATTATGGAACATTGGTATAGTTAAATGTAAGATTTTTTTATTTTACAATTAAATTAGAGAAGTCATGTTTTCTAAAAATAGAAAGTTTTATGAGTGATGTTCTGTGAGTGGTGTGATTATTATGATATATTGTTGTCGTTTAAAGTAAAATTTGTTACTTTATAACAAAATTTCAGCATTTTTTCCCATGAATAATATAAGTGTTTATCAAAAAGTAAATAACATTTAACAGAAGTAGCATTCAATTCAGTTATCTATTGCAAAAGAACAATTTTACTTCAGAATAATGGCATTTTCACTAAAATGGCAAGCCATCACTAATGGTTCACACTATTCACTGTGAAATTTTTTTAGTACAACAAAATAAGCTATAAAATACCTTAATGTTAAACTCTTCATTACGTGCCCAAGTGAGGTTTATGTACTGTCATAGAAAAAGAGTTAACTGTCTAACTAAATCCCATTTATAGCAGTTGACGACATTAATAACACATATTAACGACCAAAAAAATAACATGGTCAAGTTACAAAAAGTTCAGTGCAAGCAGTGACACACACAATTGTGATTGTAAGTAATACACCTCACATGCACTTGGGCACATCGAACTCTGCAAAATCAAGAAAATCAATAAATTAAACCAACCTGAATTCGAATTCGGGTTAACCACCTAAAAAAGGACATGGGCAGGTTACAAAAGGTTCACTGCAAGCAGTGACGCAAACACAACTGTGATTGTGAGTAATAGACCTCACACACAATTGGGCACATCGAACTGTGCAAAATCAAGAAAATCAATAAATTAAACCAGCGTGAATTCGAATTAGGGGAAGAACTTTGCTCTGTTTTGTAAAGAATCGCATGTCAATTCATTTTGGTAGGGCCTCCATGCACCTAACCTAAGAAACTGCAATGTAAACCAGACAACCTCCAATCCTGGTTTCGGAGATTAAGGTAGGCATCAGAGAGACCAATGCATTTTTTCTATTTCCTTTTCTTTCAATATGAAGACATGAAAAAAAGGGGTTCCATAATCTTTTAATAGATTTTTGGTCTTCATGATGCCATCCTGCAATAAAAGAAGATACGGGTTCAGTCACACTGATTTATGTTTCAATCCTCCAGTGCTGGTCCCTGTAATCACGTTGAAATAATCAATTATCCTTACGTCTGGACCATCAAGTATTTATTATATAAGCAGACGATATATTAAATGAACTAAAAGGGTTTATGCAAAATATATTTCAGTGGAGGGAATGAAGCAAACGCATCAGTGGACAGATACAGAGAATAGTAAATCGATGAGAATGGTAAATCGATGAGAGTTTCAAGACTTGATTGCATTAGCGTTTTGAGAAGGGAAGAAACAGTTAAGGTAGTTTCATAGCAAGTATACCATGTCCGTTAATTAACTGCGAGACCGTTCGTCAGGGAAGATCATCCATCAAGTCAGAGAGATGGTTATGACATCATCTGATGGTTAAGAATGCTTTAATCGTCTAACAACAGATCTCACGATGATGAATGGTACAAGGTGGCATTTAGGGATGTATTTTTCAGAGAAAATGCTTTATGGCTTAAATATGTTTTATTAAATTTAAGGAAAACAAATTCTTACCTAAATAAAAAATTTAATTATTAGATTTTATAAATATATTTTTGTTAATTTTAATATGTATGAAATAAATAAATAAAAAATATTAAAAATGTAATTTTAAATCAATCATTTAATAGTTCATATGATTTATATAAAATAAAAATAAATAAAAAATAAAATTATAATTTATTTAAAATCAAATTATCATTATCAGCTATCATTTTCTAATAAACAACTTTGAACTAATATATCATGAAATTAAAATTAAAAATGAAAATTACTAACTCCCTTTCCCTTAATCAAATTATTATTATGCATCAGAAACTTGAACTGAATTAAATTTCAAAAATACATGTTCACGTTTCAAAATTATAATATATTCAAAAACATGAAAACATATCTCATAAAAAACTGATAAGTTATGAAAATATGAAGTTCAAATATCATTTTTTTTTAACATGCGGTGAAGTGTTGATTATATGATATATGATATATGTTATATGTTCTAAAAGATAATGTAATTTAATTTTTAGGTTTTATGTAAAGTTATATATATACCTATAAAATAGGCCGTGATTAAATATATTATTAAAATAAGTGAAAAGGGTTATTTTAAATTTAGAAGGAAAACAAGTGCTTAAGTATTTTTGGAGCTAGTTAAGGAGACCAATAATCCGGCTGAAATGTATGGCCTCATGTTGGGACTAAACTTGGCCAAAGAGATGGAAATCACCAAAATTATAGTATTAGAGGACTCTCTTCTCACCATTCAGAATTTTTATAGAGATTATTTCCCAAAGGAAAATCAACTTAAACAACTTCTTCACAAAATCACTAATGCCTTGAAACATTTTCACCTTAAGAACTTTTTTCTTATCCTAAGATGTCAAAATATTGCAGTTGGTAAACAAGTGAATATTGTGTGCCTTTTAAAATAGGCCAAACTAACATCAATGTCTCATTTGGATTGTGGAACATCCTTTGACTATATCCTCTCCATTTTTAACATCTATGAAGTTTATTAGAGTTGCTTGGCAAACCCTTTCAAAAATTGAATTGAGCAATAAGAAATTCTCTTTCCAAATCCCCTTCCTCCTGCATACTAGCATCAACTATATAGTTTATGAATCAAATGGTTGGCATTTCAAATGGGGTGGCATGGTTGGTTGTAAGTATGCAGGCCATGCAATGAACCTCCTGATATTTTCGCATGTGTTAAATCTTGCGGTAGGACAATACTGCAACCAACAAGGAAATCTTGAAATTGAAACTTTGGTGGATCCAAGGAGGTGGGTTATTATAGACCTTAAAGGTGAATCGATTAACGTTATGTGTGAATTCTTTGGTCCTAGGCTTAAATTCATGGGATGCATCTGGTTGTTTCGTAATCATCCTCCATAGTGGCGCAGTTTGCAATGGGATCGAGTGAATTCCCGTCTATGTTGGGTGACTATTCTAGAAGCCGATTGTGTTATCTGGTGTGTTATAGGAGTTATTCAAGTTAATTGTCTCGTTATATTTACATTTGGTGGAGAATGGTGTTCACATTATTCCACAGGGGGGTGATTTGTGCAGCACAATTAAATCTGGGGTCTCTTCATTAGCTTCATAAGCCAAACTTCCCTTCATCCCATCTCATGAAAAGTGCAATTGGTTTCTCTAGCTAATCGTGGATCACTCAGTTGGCACTGGTAGACATAATTCTCCCCAAACTTGTTCATGGCAACTCTGGTGCACAGTGGATTTCTATATTGGTGTAGAAAGTTATATTTTTTTGGTGTTCTAGTCGTGGTAACGCAATTGGCTTCTAGGTATAGTACGCTGGGAGTTTCCTTCGGAAACTTAGCTCTCCTCATGCTCACAGGTACTCCTTAATCTTCTATTTGGATTTTCTCTCTATTACCTGTAGGCCTCTAAAACCTTGTTACCAGTACTGGAAATCTCCATGGCTCTCTCTCCTTTGTTTCTGGTGCAGTCATTGCCATGAGCTCTTTAGATCTCTGCCTTTTCTTCTTTGTGATATTAAGCCACCTCTCTCTACTTCCTTTAGAATTCTCTCGGATGTTGGCCTTATAGCCTCTCCTTGTTTCTCAACTTTGGTCCTTGCACTCACCTGTCTAATGTCTATATAATATGTCCTAGAAGGAAAATCAAGCAGTTGTTCGTGGTAGTAGCTCTTGTCATGATTGACTACAACAATTCATAGACCCGCATCTTCAAAATATGGACTTGCATTGGAAAGCCCATGGTCCAGGCTGATAGCCAACAATATCCACTGATCCATGTGGATATTGGTGGCCATCCGCCTGGATCAGCCCACCAAAAAATGAACACTCTCATCGTTATCATGGATGAATTCCATATACTTCAGGAAAAAGTCAATCGTTAGGAGGATAAAATTGATGCTCTACATAGGTAACTAACTAAATTTCAAATGCAGTTGGATACCAAATGAATTCAAAGCTCTACAAGTTCAACACTTTCTCGCTCTCCTAATAGTATGTAGCTTGATCTAAATAGGCCCCCAGTAGAAGACTTCCCCCCTTTTGTCTTTTTGTTAGGCCAATTTTGCAGAATTCATGTGTGTCGATCATTTACAGTTGTAGGTCTCTAGTTAGAAATTTTGGAACCACTTATTTGTCATCCTTTGGAGGATTATGTGCATGAAATGTATTGTACTAATTTCTTGTGTATTTTGCGGTGACTGAACACAAATTTAATAGAAATCTTATTGATGTGTGTGTTTGTGCCCGCGTTAAAATATTCTTTGTAAAAAGGTTATTGGTTCAAAACCTTATAAACAATATAAATAAAATATTTCAATACCCATTTTAAATATGTTAATATCAAATTTATATAAAATACATACTCATACATACACAAAATACTTGAAAGTAAAAAAACTTCTTATTGTTAAAACATTTATAGGATGTAATTTTGTTGTTGTTGAAAATGTGGAATTAACATGTGATCTTTAAAAGGAAAAAAAAATCAATATTAATTTTAATTAAAATATTTCAATATCAACTATAAGTAAAATAAAGATGATTTGATTTCAAATATATTTTAAAAATTAATTTAATTCATTAATTTTAATCAAATAATTTTAATTTTAATTATATATGACAAAATTTTAAGTGCATATTTTTGTGTGATAGCACATGTAAGAAATTACTCTATGAAAATATTCATATTAATATACCAAAGGTGAAAATAATATGGACTATAATATAATTGAAATATGAGAAACATAATACCAAAATAAATGTGATTAGATCAATTTTTAAATTTGAATCTATTATGTAGGGTTGAATCCTTATAAGTGCAAACATTTTCTCGAATTTTCGTAACATTGAGTGATTTGATGTCTCTCAACATATAATAAATTTAGAGTTAAGATGGATTTACCATTTATATGGAAGGAGAATAACAATTGCATTTTTAATGGTCGATCATTAGAAGGGGGGTAATCTAGGAAAAAACATTGTAGAGTGTCTGTGAAACAATACTACTCCACCCTTGGTAATTTTTGGAGTAGGAAGCTAAAGGTTTGGATGCCACAATTTTGTATAATTTACAATTGTTTGCCTCCCTATGGTTTTACTCGAATTTCAAGAATCAACACTCGTTGGATGTAGAATTTAGTTCCACATCCAAGGAAAACCCATGTTGCATACATTCGATGGACCTTGATATACGAAAAATGAGAAATACATGGAAAATGTGATTGTAATCATGTTTTTTCATGTATTTTTCATTTTTCATGTAGTAAGGTCCATCGAAAGTATGCAAAATAGGTACTCCTTGGATGAGGAATTAAATTCCTCATCCAACAGTTGCTCTTGCTCGAAATTTGAGTAAAATCGGAGGGAGATAAGTTGAAACTATGAGATTAAAAAGTAGTTTTTTTCCCCTCTTAAATTTGATTATGTAATATAATCTTATTTTATTTTTTTCACTATTCTTTTATAATATTCCTTAGGAGGTCCATTTTAGACCTCAAAATTTCTTTAATGATTATGTAAAATAAGTTTATTTACATTACCTTTCTCCTTTCTACGCTCTGGTTGACCTGTCGGGGCCTCGGGGGGGTTATTACTGTTTTGTTATCTCCCGGTCATCTACCCGTCGACAGTTTGTGTTTCCCCTGCTGCAGACTGTCTGTTTCTGAGCATTGTTTTACTCTCCGTTATTCCAGCTATCCGAGGTGTCCGCCGTTCCAAGAAGCAGCTGTCGTCATGGAAGATCTTGAAGCCGTTGATTACTCTGAAGACCCGCTGGAGGGGGTATCCATCTGGCGCTCCTCTTTCTCCACATTGGAAGGTTTGTACAGCTCTGGCCTCACCGGGAGTTATTCTTCATATTCCTTCGCGGAACCGTCACGGTCTCAACCTGTGGTCCTCCCGGATGACCCACCTACCTGGCCATCGCTTTCTACCCCCCCACACTCCCCGGCAACCCTTGGTTTCGTCTCCGGCTGTTTGAACCCTAACCCTGGTTTGGACCTCCCTGCAACTGGAGCACTGTCCCGACCGTTTTTCCCCCCATCGGTGCCCATTGTTTCTGCCGGTTTTACCCCTCAAGTCTCCATTGCTCCTCCTTCCGGCAGCTTTACCGCCGTTCCGCCACTCGCTGGTTCTTTCCCTATCTCCGAGGGCATCCCTAACCCTCCCTCGTCTAACCCTTACCCTCCCCCAACTGTTTCTGACCCTCCTCCGAGTCGGGTTCATTTCCAGCCACCTCCACAGGGATCTAAGAAGAAGTACAAGTGTTACAAGTCCAAGGCGGACGATATCTTTCTCAGATTAGAAGAGGACATACAGTGGGGAGAGACTATGGACTTCGTTGACAGAGTCTTGGTTGGGCGCATCAGAGGACAGAATTACACGGCTGCCCGCTTGAAGACCTGGGCATCTGAGGTTTGGGGTCACCATCTGGTTGACATTCCCTTCATGCAAACTTTTGTGAGGGGATGGTTATTGCTATGTTGGAAGTCAATCTTCTCAAAACCTTCTCTTTACTCTTTAAAAGTGTTATGATTTAAATGTTATGTTGTGAATATCATTGCTAATACGATTTCCATGAGAAGATTCATTTTTTAGTTTTCACATGTGAATCCTATAGATAAAATATTGATCCAAGTGGATATCAGTGGCCATCACCTATTTCACTAGCTCACAACATAATTTTCCTATTTTGGTTATTTTCTATTTTTGGTAGTTTCATAGGCCCCAGAATTCTGGAGTAGTTTTATGGCCCTGAACGACATTTTTAGGGAAAAACAAATTCAACTATTGTTGATAGATATAAATTGTACTTCTTTGACAGACCTTTCCAACGAGCTATTGTGTGCACCATATGGAGATCATATGCCAAAGATGTGACCCCTAGAAGTTGACATTCCAACTTACCATATCGAGGCCCATAAGCCTTTTGTGCTTCTTCTCATAGTGTTAGGTTTTTGAATGTTTATGGTTCCTCATTGCTTCTTGATGATAAAAAAGGCCTCTAAGCCTCAATGTAACATAAATTAGCGAGGCACCTAGCTGTCACATCTCTTATCATATATAAGCTACCATCATTTGAGCTAGTATGCGTTCATTTCGCATGTATGTCATTTCAACAATTTCCATTTATTAATTGAGGTAAAGTTTCACTGTATCACTATGATTTGGTTATAAATTTGTATTCATTCCATTCCCTTCATAAATTTAGATCAACGGTATTAGAGAGGCCTTCACTTTCTTTGTTTTCTATGCATGTTCCCAACGAGGGTAGGGTAGAAGGAGTTGGGACTCGAACTACTTGAGCCCTTGCAAGGTTGTCTTCATTGACCTTGACGACCTCCCATGGTGGAACAAGTGAAAGATGAGAGACCAAGAGACCATATCAAACTATTGCTTGAAGAATCCCTCAAGTGAAAAAGAAACGAGTTGATCGATATTTTTTCCCAGGTCCTTCAGTAAAGACCAATAAGCAACACATCTCCATCAAGTGGCTATTTTGGTGGCATAACTGCCTTTAAGATACAAGCTAATTTTATATTCTTATATTTGAAGGTCAGATAGATGTAGATGCTCTAAATAAATGGTTAAATCTGCTAGAAGGATATTTTTCTGTCCATAAATATTCCAATAGAGAAAATATTAACTTCGCATGCCTTAAGCCCACCTCCCATGTCAAGGACATATGGGAAACTTACTATGACAAAAGTTCCATGGAGGAATTCACATTATTTTAGTGACAATCACTTGGGACTGTTTTAGGGATGTTGTTAAGGAGCAATATTATCCTGTTGGAAGCTACGAAGAACAATACATGAGACGGACCACACTATGGTAGGAAAGGGACCAAGCAGTGCCAAAGTTCACAAACATCTTTCATACATTGCATAGCAAGATAAGTATCAAGGTATTTGAGTGACATTTAGTGCTCAAGTACCATGGCTATCTACACAGATACACCTAGATATAAATGGATTTCTTAGACATCTCCTTGCTTGGCATAGGATATCGATATGTTGTTAAAATTGAAAAAAACAAAATCAAAGAAATGAGACTTTGGATTTGTAAATATTTCACAACAGATGCAGGGCAAAGGCATCCCCAAACCACATAACTAGGAAAAAGCTAGGGTGGAACACCTAAGACAACACATCAAAGCTGCAACCAAAGAATGGTAATGGGAGGACGAAGAAAGACACAGGAAAGTGGTGCAGGTTACATGTTACATATTGTTTATATTTTAAATCTGTTGTCCATAAGGTGTTATGTCGCTGACTTAATAGTTCAAAAAAATATTTAAAGGAAAAGTAAATAGAAAATTTGATGCCCATGAATGCATTAAACGTTTTTACCCCGCTCCCTCTCAATTTAGGCGAGTTTCCAACATTTTGTTTAATTGGTAGACCAAACTGGCCAATAGTGGGGTGCCACGTGGTGCCTGGTGATTGGGCCATGTGGCACCTATGGATTGGTCCACCTCGATGCATAGTCAACCTCCCTATCCTTCTACATCATCCTCCACTAGGATGCCACATCATGCCACATGGTGTGCTTGATGGGTGCCACATATAACCTATTTATGGTGTCACATGGCCTATTCTAGTGGTGCCATGTGGCACTACCAATACCCCCTTTTTTGCCTATTTTCCAAAAACTTTAGATAAACATAAATTTATCAAACAAACTCAGTTTGAGGTGTCATTTGCGTTGTTGGAATCATCTAGACAAGATCTATGACTTGATGTTGATTTTGTTGAGATTTGAGGACTTCAAATTTTAATCCTTTTTGGATCCTCTTGGATCATCGTTTCACATTTCTTCCGCACACTTCCATCTTGCACAAACTACAAATTTTCAATTTTCATGTTATTTGACATAAATATTTTCCCATTCCACAAGAACGTTTTCACAAAATGTCACATAAAATCAATCAAACCTCTGTACCGCAGATTAACACATGTTAAAAAATTAATTAAGGGTTAATATTACAATTAACAAAATCTCCCTTGCTTGAAAATGTAAGTCTTTTCAGTATTTATTGAGTGAATCGATATGTAATCAAGACATATTTTGAGTGCTTATTAGCACTTACTTTGAAGCATTGTGTAATGATTACTGATTGTAAATGTACAAAAAGTCATTGAAACTACAAACTCAGTTTAATTAAAAACTGCAAAACATTAATTTTTAAATTATTTAACACACATATTTTCATATTCTGCAACAACGTTTTTAGAAAATGTAAGCTAAAATGGATCAACCTCTTGCAATGCAGATTAATGCATATTAAAAAATTAATTAAGGCTTTAATCTTATGATTAAAAAAAAACGCCCTTACTAGTAAACGTCAGAGAGAATCGACACATAATCAAGACATCGTTTGATTGCTTAGTAGAAATACTCTAAAACATTACGAAATGATTATTGTTGTGTATACAAATCAAAATTGTCGCAACCAATATCCATCGCAACAAGTGAAAATGTGACATGACACATACAAAAAGTCGTCTTCGAATATTTCCTTAGTCATTCTTACCAATAACTACCAAATGAGGCATGAACTATGCTATTGTGCAACTTTCACTCTTCTTTATATAAAATTTATGCTTTGTATTTTATTGTTTGGGTATGTTTTATTATTAATAATTATATTTTATTAAATTTATAATATGAATTTTAATTTGATGAAAAAAAATATTAAGTTAGAAATATTTGTATTACAAAAAATGGATAGAGTTTACATGCTTGGAGGGACTTAGTGTTCTGGAATCTATGATTTACTGACATTATCCTAGATCTTTTCTTCAGTTGATGTTAGCAGAATTGCATGAAAGAGCACATAAAAACCATATATGCAAACACTTAAAGAAGATGAAACATAAAGAAGACCATAAAAACAATGCACATAAAAGTTTGATAACATAGTTCATCCAGTGTGGACTACATCTCCAGGCTCATGAATCCATGAACCACTTTATTCTCTTATTTAAAGTTGCTCTCCTTTACAAAGGGGTGAATTCCCACATCATCAAGTGGCAGTAGAATCCCATGACAAGGGCATCATGGAAGATATGTTATCATACACAATATCGAGCATTGATTCTCAAAAGCAAGTGGCCATGTCTTTCCTACAAAGAGACAATCTCCTCTGAATGTGGTGATATCTCATAAGCTTGTAGCATAAACGGGACTCTCTCACATGAATTCACAACATGTCCTCTTGAATCCATTGTTCACATTCAAATCATAATCATCATCGACATACTAGTTTCGCAATTCTAAGACCAATGGTTGTAAACATGACTACTTTATAATGAAGTGTCAAAATGACCTTTTCTGAGCACCGCACCACCTCAGTTTGCATGAAAAGGATCAAAATGTGAATTCCATGAAATGATTCAGATCTTACTGCCTTACTGCAGCATACAAAGATCACTCGAACCTGCAACATACATTCATCTCTTCGCAACATCCAAAAGAGAGACAAAAACCATAAATGCATAAAGCTTACATTGTTTTTTGTGCCAAGGTGATCACAGTGTTGCTCAAAACATGGCTAAAACATCACCAACACGTTACTCTCATAATTTTGTGAATTTTTACTTTAAACTTGACCACCTACTGAGGAGTGTAACCTTCCCTCATGAAGCGTGCCACATAATCGTTGTAAAATGTGAGCTCCAACCAATATCTCTAAATTTTTCTACTCAAAATGCAACATAATCCATACCAGAAGCACCGTCTTGGAATTCTGTAACTTTAGAGTATAAACATGACCACCTTTTAACATGTGCAAGGCTGTCTCAAACTTTGTGCCAAGCAATTATTGCAAAACACATGTTTCTACCATGACCCCTGAGATTCATTGCTCAAATGAAAAAAAGAATGCACCTTTTTGATCCTTGTGAAATTTTGAGTAAAATGAGTATAAACTTGATATGGTTCTAACACTATCAATTTTGTGCTCCTCAGGAATCTTTAAGATGTCGAAGAATCTTTTTAGAATATTCTCTAGAGTATTCTAGTAGAATATGCTAAGAATATTCCCATATTGGGATTCATGCCAGTGTTGGGCCACGTCCCCTTCATTCTCTGTGCCCTTCACTTCATCGGTTAAGCCCATGGTTCCCCCATTATCCGAAGGAGTTAAGGTTTAAATAAACTAGTTTGGGTGAAGAAAACAAAGATAGTTGTTGGCTCATTAGCTGGCAATGATAATTTAAGTTGTTGACAGTTGGGAGAGGTCCTATGCTAAAATACCACCACCTTCTCTTTAATATATATTGTTGAGATTCATTTAGACTACACACACACACACACATATGGTATTTATTCAACCCATATCTATAATGTCTAGAAAGACCCTCACAACAAACCATGCAAGACAAAAAGGAGGTTTCACACTTCAAGGCCATTTGGGCCAGTTGGTGGTGCCATGTAGCGCCACCTTGCTGGTCCACGCGGTTTCCAACCATTAACCAATGCCACATCGCCTGCACACTCAACATGACATGTCAGCACCAACTAACTGCCACATGTTGACTCCTTGGTGACTCCTTTCTTTTCCACGTCATCACAATTTCGATTCCACTTGTTAATTGTACCTGCTCACTGGGCTACCATGTGTTATCTGAGCATTGTGTCATCATGACATGTCAATGCCAACTCACTGCCACATGTTGACTCCTTTCTTTGCCACGTTATCATGATGTGGGTCCCACTTACTGACTTTACCTTCTCACTAGGCTACCACATGTTATCTGCATGGCACACCACGTGACATAAGGTTGAATTTGACTTTGACATTTTGCCTAGTTTGACTGAAACTTTGACTGAGTATAACTTTCACATACAAACTTGGATTGAGGCGCAATTTGTGTTGTTAGAAAGCTTGCAATGATCTCTTCAATTTAGTCTTGGTTTCACTATGATATAAGGAATTTTACTTTTGGGCCATTAGGGATCCACCTCGATCTCTTAGCCAGCCAATTATAAGATTGATCAAGAAGCAAAAGAGGTTGGTTGTCACAAAAATGTAATAGGTAGGACAATCTACCCTTGTGAGGGAAACCAAATGACCTCCTGGATAGTTTAGAGCATGGTAAAAACATGAAAACAACAAAAGGGAAGAAATCTCAAAATTACTTGAGTTGCATTGGTAGCTTAAGCAATGCCAATACTTTTTGGGGTTCTCCTCACCATGATTGAGCTCAGGAGGATCTTCTCATTTCACTGGCATTGGTATGTAGTATTATTTTTCATCGAGAAGAGGGTGCTTAGTTGGTGAAGGGTGCCAAATTGGTGGATGGACATTGCTGACAAAGGGTGCCCAATTGGCAGTTGGTGCACTACTGGTGGAAGATAGGCGGTGCTACCTTGAATTCTAGTTTCTTCTCCCTTGATACCATATTCCAATATCCATAGTAATCTTCTCCATGTTGTTGCATTGTTGCTGAGGCATGGACAAGGATGGTCCTCAGTGCTTTACAAAAGGCTTCCAATAGGTTCTAGTATCTTGCGAGGTAGAATCCACAAGGATCTGAGAAGAGGAGTTGTCTACAAATGAGGAATTATGATATATTTGAAGCCCTAGAGCATTAAAAATAGTTCCGAGTGTTGCTCGAGCATGGAATATGTAAAATTTCAAGTCTTGAACGCAACCCTCCAACACAATGATGGAATTTTCTTGATCTAGGAAGTGGTGATCTAATGTTGTTTTGATTTGGGCTGACCCAGGTTCGATCTATATTGCACACCAAAAAAACCCTTAATCACTGGCCCTTTTGGCAACGACCTGCAAGCAGATCGCAGTCTCATTCGAAGTGACTATGGGCGGATGCAGAACCAGGTTTCTGCAGCCTTGAGGGATGTGGAGATGTGGTATTTTTATGTTTTCTTATTTCTAACATTCATAAATTACTTCACCACATTCATTTAACCACTTAAACATATCATATAAAGCCATAAATCATCATTGTACTGAAATAAAGTGCAACTGTAAGAAATTTCTATGCTACAATAGATAATAAGCAAATATACACATGAAGACACCAAATTACTGTGGTTCACCCCAATGTGGGGCTACATCTAAAATAATTGTTGCTAACATAATGATTCTTTGTACAATAAATAGTTCTTGACATATGCACTAAATTGCAGGTTGTTTGCAGACTCAGCTGCAGAGCCTCACCTTCTTTTCCCAAACAACAGATCACAAAAATTCAACCATAACACAAATATAGATCACAAATGATTTTATTCTTATTATTTGACCCTATATATACTATTATATCGAAGGGTACATCGTTACAATACCATGGATTCCCTAATACAAGCAGTTATGGTCCCAAAACCCATTGATATTTTACAATATTACAAAAAGAAGGGCCTTCGCCCTATACCAAAGCCCTTACACCATGCAGTATATTCAAACTACTCCATTGCATGCTCCACTTCGCACTCTGTTGTGCGCTCCGCTCCACAAAATGCAGAGTATTTCCAAAAACTAGGCCAAGTTGGGTTGCGCCCAACAGGCCCCCAACACTCACATGTGACTCATCCTGAGTCACTCAACTTCTTTGCCTCTGAATTTTTCTGCAATATTGTTGTAGGTATTGTTGAACTGCTTGGTCCCTCTCCTGGATAATCAGTTCAAGCTTTTGTTGTAGCAAAGCCCGCTCCCTTTCTACCTGAATGTTTAGTTGCATGGTGTGTTGTTCGCACAACTTCAACTCCTCTATTATTTCCAGGTGCGGCTTATGTAATCTCTGGAGTTATACTGCTACGATGTTCATGTTGACATTCCTCCATTCTTTAGCCTGTTCTTGAACCTCTATAGAGTCAAATTGCAGGGCTCTGGCAGGTATCAATGCTAACCGCGCTACAAGTGTAGGCTCTATTTTCCTTTCTTCTCCAATATTCTCCATGACCTATGTTGGTTGTCTAATTGTTTGTGCCAATATTTTTAGTTTTACAATCCGCTCTTTGACGCCTGTTAAAAGTGTGACGTAGTGATCTTCTAAGTTGATCCATGATTTTGTCGTTGCTTGTTGTATCTTATCCCAAATTTGGTCTAAGTCCCCTTCAGTGAGGACCACCAGTGTTATACCCTTTATCTTATCTGCTTTCTTCTTATTTTTGGTTCTTGAGGCAACTTTGGCACCTGCATTCCTGTTTTCTATGACAGCGGGGTCTGTCTCTATCTTTTCCAACCCTTTATTCTGCTCATTTCCTTCAGGAGGATCATGGTGACCCTTGTCATGTGGCTCTTCTTCCTCTAATTCATGCTCATCCTAGTCCCTATCCTTTCCACTTGCTTCTCCAATTTGTGATGTGTCTTCCTCTATCACATTATTTTCTTCTTTTGTTTCCAGCACAGTCATCCATTCTACGGGCCACTGTTGTACCTGCACTAGGAGATCACCTTTTATTACTAACTATGATAGGGGATGCCATTTCTTCTTTGTGTCCCTGCAAGCCTATATATATACTTTGTGGAAATCGGCCTTAAATTTTGCAACAATGCTATAATACTCGTATAAGCTCGGTGAAAGGCGAGGATGCTGGTTTACTAACATATGTAAGTCCATATGATATAATATGAAAAACATTATGTTCTTCATTGCTCATGAAAATTGAGTGGTATACCATAGTGAGGCATACCGCACAACTTCACAAACATCTAAAGCTACCAGAGGGAACTACAATCCTATGACCCTCTCCATGCCAGCATTGCAATTATCAATATCAACCATGCATAATGGAATGTTGTAGCTTTCGCTTGGACTTCGCAGCAGTCATCCAGAAATTCTTTGCAAAGGTATTTAGCTGAGTTGTATTGAACCCAATTGGCGCACTGCGCAACTAATGAAACTACCGCTGTAGGGACTTCATTAGCCCAACACTTTATCATGATCTTCCCAGCCAATATGTGTGTTGTGAAGTGAACCCCTTGGTCAATGATTGAGTTTATGTCATATCCTCGGTTCCCTTTTGTGAGCCCCAACTTCTTCTTCATGATTTTGGCTATAGCACAGTCCTGATCTTTTCCAACAAATTCTTTTACAGGTTTCTACCCTTGATACGGTAGTCTCGTGATTCTCTAGATCAACATTGGGTCTATAGGGATCCTCTTCCCCATCCATAGGCATCCATCATGCACTAGCACGAGCAGTTGTCACACACAAGCCGTGTTCCCCAGACTTCTACCAAAGTGCAACACATTTAACATGTTCATCAATCCTAACTATGCCAATCCATTCACCCATTGTTGTGGCTCTAACCTCGTCACACCACTCTTTGGGTAGTTTACTTGTTTCAAATATCGGTCTGGTGCAAACTGTGCGTATTTATTTCTATTATTGAAGTCGTATTTAGTGAACTTCAGCTATGGTATTTTTCCAAGTGATTCCCCATTAAATGGTATTGACTCTAGAAATAGGGGTTTAAAGACGCTGGAACACGTCTCTAGCCTAGACCTTCAAATGCACCTTAGGTTAATTGAATATATTTTAAAGGTTTATCTTGTAATTAAGTCTTAGTTTTTAGGCCCTATCGATGTCACCTGAAAACTTTAAAGTGCGGCTATATGAGACAAAACCCTTTCAATTCGATGAATGCTTGCACTAATTGAGAGAAGAGAAAATAATCAATGCAACAAACAAGAAACTGAAAGTGAGATGACTCTTCACTACTTCACTTTTCAAAACAAGATAATGAAAATTATTTCCACTTCCTACTCTTCCTATCAGATGCACTTCAACTAGTCCTTTTAACAGTAAAAGAAGTTCATTTCATTTCAAGTGATCATGATGATGTCATTCTAGCTTTCAATGATGGTACTCAATGCAACATATCAATTAAACAAACTAGAATGGTGTATTTTCTTCAATGGAATGCTAGAATGAATCTTTCACATAAACATTTCAATGAACATTTCAAACAACCAAACATCAATCATATGCAAAACATGATAAAATTCTACCGAAACAAATCGAGCAATGTAATCTATGCTCAGAAAAGAGACGTTCAACAGTAGAAGAGCAAACAAAACTTTTTCAATTGAAAACAAAGCAATATAGATGCAAGGACTAAAAAAAATACAATGCATGAAGTAGCAAATCAACAACTTGACTTGACGAGTAGATCAGCAAATGAATGGACAATGACCTAGATGCCCTAGGGGCACAAACCATCCAAAAACTCAAAAAATCAAGTAATGCAATCTCAAACCAATCAAGAAAACAAATCAAGCTAACAAAGCATTCTAGCCAGGGAGAATAAAGGCAAACAAGCCAAGAAATAGAATCTATGAGGACAAGACACACTGGTAATGATTTAAGAGAAACCCTGATTTTAACCTACAGGAGTCAGCGTGACTGTCTAACTAGCAACAAGCGCCATAAGGGGCTGTGGCGCAACTGTTCAAGAGGAACTCGCGCTAGTCGGCACTATTGTTAGAAAATTAACAACACTAATCGAGGGATTCAAAGAAAAAAGAAAATTTTCCACAAACCAAAACCAGACCTGTCACTCTAAATTTAAGAATCAAAGTAGTAGATACGTAAAGTACAGATTGCGAAAGAGAAAGAGTGAAACGAGAAAAGTCGTCACAAACCATGAAACGAAAATCAATCCAAAGAGAGGGATGGCTCCCCAGTATGGTCGCCAATTTGTGGCGTAGGAAGATTCTCTCTGCGGGCAGAGACAAACCCTCTAACACAGGGGAGAGGGTCTAGCCACAAATAAGACAATCTGACATAAGTTCCCTTAGATTGAGAATGGATAAGATCCTACCTCTTGTATCGCTAATCCTTCTTTGATGAAGTCATTATGTATTTGCTCCAGCAATCATCTCCTTAATGTCAATCAAACCCCTGAAACAAATAGACAAGAAACCAAAGCACACATGATAGGATACAATAGATTGAACCTACTTAAGAGGCTAAAGAGTCTTAAGCTACCAAATAGCATATGAAATTGATATAGGAAACAAAATATCAATTGTATTATTATGACAAAAAGGAAAGTACAACCTTCACCTTAGCATTGCAGGTTTCCTTCGACGTGTTCGAGTTCCAGCACCACTGTTAGCATCTCATGATTCACCCTCAAACAATGGAATTTCAAGGATTCTTCCTCTTTTCTACAAACCACAAACTAATTCTTCCTTTACAAGCACAAACTAGAAGGCTAAAGCTATCAAGAGTTGTTTCGACTATCAAGATTTTGCAGATTATTCCAGCCCTTTCATTAGCTAGCTGAGCTTGGAAAAGGATAAGTTTATATAGCTTGAGATATGGGACATGGATCCTCTTATGATGGGAGAGGTCTTATCCCTTTTGGTTTGTTCCATTTTAATAGGGGAATGGATCCCAAACAGTCTCTCTCGGCTCTATCTCGACCAACCATTTACCAAACTTTCGTTCATGAAAATTCTAGACCTAGAAGCTTTGACACCATTTTTAAAAACTTTCCAAAAGAGGATTGGCGCAGGTCATGAATGGATTACTAGCACTGACCAGTGCTAGGCTCTACAAAACAGCACAAGGAAGAAACTCAGGGGTAGCGCTAGCCTTGAAAACTGAGTTTGAAGGAATATTCTGTGTAAATGATGTAAGGGAGAAATGTTATGCAAATGAAGAGGGATGTAAAGACACATGTGGTTCACTGTAGAGGTCCTCCAGGATCGAGGAACGGGGAGTAAATGTATAAATTCTCATTGTAGATTAACCTAATTATGCAATAGACTAAAGTAAAATACTTAATCTACTTCCACAATCAAACTTGCGGAAGCTTAATCGATTTCAGCAAGATCAAACAGAACACATATAACAGAGAAGAATAATCAATCACACATGAAACACATAATAATACTCTGGGGAAATCCTCAGCTAAAAACCCCGCTATTTGTATTATCATACAAGTGGAAATATCTTAGGATTACACAAAGCTTTAGCTATCACAACTATCCAGCTCTCAGTACAATCCCACTCACTGCTCATTACAGACTAGACAACTCATATGCCTTTCCCTCTACCCTCCAAGCCTCTTATTTCCTTGAACTGTTTTCCCTAGTGTTCGAGCTGTAACCTTGTGTGACACTAATCTCACACACTGCTCCAACACACTGTAAAACTGTGCAAATCTCAAGGAATGAATTCCTTCTGCATGCAAGAGATTTTCTTATAGGAAAATTCTAGCAACTGATAGTACATTGTCCTTGCCTTTAATCTCAACTGGGTCTGTTACACTAAAAAATTTCACCATGGCTATTTACAGTTCGTATGGCTCTATCAACAGTCATACTACCCTCTTAAGCAAGTCTTATGCCTCTGCTATTCATGTCAAACTCCAAGAAAGAGAGAAAGTCTTTATAAATGTGTTTATCTCTGGGTACGCAGGTTCTCTCAAACCTTGCCTACGGGTACGCACCTAATGTTCATGATGTCTGCGTCCAAGGATGCTCTGTATCTAAAGGGGCAGGTGCGTCCCTCTGAAAAGGTTAAAATGCGCAAGTTTTATCTTCAAAAACTTACTTGTGGTCATTTCTAGAGCATTCTAGAAGGTTGTTTGACGTGTATTGAGCGCCTCCAGATGGTTCATGCACTCCTATCAAAGAGGAACTTATCCCATCAATAAGGGAGTGATCCCACCCAAAGAGGGGACTATCCCATTGATGGTGGACCTGATTAACTTCCTCTTGAGCACTATAAATATAGGCATTGGGCCAGAAGGAGAGAGGTTAAAAGTTATACATTTCTAAGGGTAAACGCTGCAGGAATTAGGACTCCCATTTAGAAGCTTGTGAGGAGAGATTGCCATCTTTGCTTGTTCTATTTGGAAGTGGGTGAGCTTTGTCAAAGTAGAGGAAGACTCTTGTGGACCCTGGAAGGAGCTTGCACAACACCAAGGCTCAGGTTGTAATGGTTCCTTTTGATTACCTTTAATGCAAATTGGTCCATTCTTCTCAATAACTTGTTGTTTATGAGTTATTTCATGTACTCCTTGGTCTATATGTTGAATATGCTTTGTTTTATGTTATAATCAGGTGTTATTTAATTGTTTGACTGTTGGTGATTGCAGGTTTTGGAGAAAAGGAGGAGCTCATCCAGATCAACAAAGCTTGGACTTCTACAACAGCGTTTGGACAAAGGTAAGAACGAAACACTTGATTTCTCATATCATAATGCATGTTTAGAGAAGGATAGCTCTAGTTTGTTTTGTTTGTCATTAGAATGTCTTAGACTTCTAGGAAGGTCGGTTGTGTCCACACTTTTGACTGATTCCGTGTGACAAATTGGCGACTCCGCTGGGGATTCCATTGATGAGAAAAGTCTTTTCCTTTGTGTGAACTTTGCTTTGAGAAAATGGGTTTATTTTTCTGGTTTTGGCTCTGTGACTTTGTCTCTGGGTGGGTTAGCTTAGGATTAGTTTTATTTTGGTTTTTCTTGAGTTTTTCAGTAGGACGCACCCTCTGAGTGCTGCACAGTGCATCCCTGGACGCACTTTTGCTGTGTGCACAGAGCGGGCCCGCACCTGTGCTAACGGGTAGCCTGCGTCCCCTGCTAAAATTTGAAAAAATTCCATTTTTTGCTCTTAGATTTTGTTTTTTCTTAGTTTTTCCTGCCCAGATTCATTAGTCCCCTGTCAAAAATCTTCACCTGAACTTGTTTCGATAGCATTGAGTGTTTTAGTGGATTTCATCGAAGTATAAGCCCTAGGGTTTGATTTTGAGTAGGTCTTGTAGTGACTTTGGCGGTAGGGGTTGTCAAGCCTTAGATCTCTCTGGTTTTGTCAGCATTCTAAGAAGTCAGACCTGTCATAAAGTCTACCTGTGAGAGTAACTTACCATTGAGTTGTCTCTTGAGCCAATTTCGAAGTGCTTGTTGTTTAAGTCTTGAATTCCATTTTACAAAAAGAACAAAAAGATTTGAGTTTTGTTTTGACTAGTCTTCTGATTTTGCATTAGCTAGTCCTTGATTTGATTTAGATCAAGTAAAACTACCTAGAATCATCTTTGTGAGCTTTTGCCTTGTTAGATTTGCTTAGCGTAATTTCTCTTTTGATTTGCTTGTGAGTCAAGTTTTCATAAAATTTTATAGTTTTTGAGATTGTTTTTGTTAAGGTAGGTTTATATGCTTTATTTAAAAGAGAAAATACAAAATCATCTCCTTTGAAAAGTTTTGTTTCAAGTAGCTTTGAAGAGTTTTGAAAGAAAAAGAGTTTTTCATGCAAGTGAAGAGTGGTTATGTTTGTGTGCTTGAAAAGAAAAAGAGAATTGTTTCTTTGATTGTCTTTTCTAAGGAAGTTGTTTTCTCTAAAATTTGCATTCTCTCAACTCTCTTAGTTAAGAATTTCATTGAAAAAGGAAAGTAGCGTAAATCATCTTAGGTGCATCTTTGTAGTGGTTGGAGTCGAGTCTACACACCATTGGTTTCACTTCCACTACCTTTTGTCTTTAAAAGAAAACCATAAAAGTAACGCTTAAAGTAAAATTGAAGTAGTAACTTTTATTTACTAGGGCTCTGAAACACCAATTTAGATCAGGCTAGTGTCTTGGAGTAGGTGAGTAATTAACTCTCCAAGACAACAAAACCAAACAAGTAGCTTATCTTGTGATAGAATAAATCCAATTGTCTCACTTGTACTCTGGGAAAGCTCCTCTTAAAGGAGAAGCACGAGCTCGTGTCCGAACCAGTGAGGGGATCAATCCCCCCTCGTTGGGAACAACGCCAGACACGCATGTATTACAAACGGTAAACCTCAGATTAACCATTATCGAGGAGCCAGGGGTCACTTGTCGGTAAACCTTGGATTATTGTCAAGGAGCCGGTAAGGGGATTGAGCTTGCTACTCTGCCCTTGCGTGCTGTCGGAGTTTAGACTGTTCCCCCAGGTGCATTTGTTGCGGTTGGTAACCTTAGTGACCATTATCTTTAGGATTCTACCGAGGTGACGGTGGAGGGAAGATCCCACTGTACCTGGAGCAGACGTCGGCTAGACTCACTTGGATTTTCTGGGGGTTCACTTCACTCGAGACGGTTAAAGTGGAGGAACTTGGTCCAGTCTATTCATTAAGCAGGTTGCCGGGGTAACTGTTCCACCCGCCACTTCTGTACTGAATCCAGCGAGGTTGGGCTTCATCACCAACTAGCGCTTTTGGTCTGGAAGGCTACTGTTTGTGTTTGGTTTGACGCCCTAGATTCTTTAGGCGAGTGCTTCAAATTTGTTTGGTTCTTTAGAGACTTTAGGTGGTTTGATTTGAAAGTTTTACTTTGTTTTCGTGTGTAGTAGTTAAAAGTTTTTAGCTGTGGTGGAATTACCGAGACAGTCCCGTAGACTTCGGGGCCAGTCTCCTGAAGTTGTTTCTGTGGCCGAATTGTTGAGAAGATCCCGTAGACTTAGGGGTGAACCTCCTCAAGACGAGTCCAGTCATTTAGAAGGTTTGAAGGTCCTTGTAACTCCTCCTAGTGGCAGTAGAGTAGGTTCACCTGAAGAAGGAGAATCTTCCTTGGTGGTCCATCCAGATTACCAAAGTTTAGAGACAGGTTATAATCCCGAAGCTGTTACAGTTTCTGAGCTTGTTGGTAGTTTTTCGTCTGCTAGTGATACAGGCGAAGAACCAGAAATATCTGAACCTGTTACTCCGACTTCTAGTGTTCCTGATTCACCAAGAATAGAAAGAATTATCACCGAAAATCTTCCTACTGGTTTGATTGCTATTGAAGAACTTGTTCCAGAGGAAGAAATAGGCGTCTCTGATCCTGAAGATCAACTTACCCTTGATCTAAGGGAGCGTGAATCTATCTTTTACAGTCCTCCTAGAAGTACTACTTGGTACCTTTCGTTAACCAATTATTTAGACAACTTTGGGCTAGGTTTTTCTACACCTCGTACTCCTTTTCCACCTGGAGGTATTCATACCCCTGTAGATATGTCTGGTCAGTCGTCCGTGTTTACACAAAGTCCTGAATCTTTTTTACATGGCGGTCCTTCTGTTCCTACTGGGTATCAATCTCTTTCTGGTACCTTTGCAGGAGCATCTCCTCAACCCGTTGATCATGGGTTATTAGTTGGAAACAGTGGTAATGTACCATTGGGTGTAGGAGACATTTACATGATGTCAGGTTCAGTTCCCGTTTCCCAACCTGAAGGTGGCCAATTACCGCCTGGGGGGCAACCTCAGTTAATGCCTGGGGGGCAACTTCAAGGTACTTCATTCGTGTCTGGGGGGCAACCTCAAGGTCAGTACGCTCCTATGGGGCAATACATACCTCAAGGTCAACCCCAGCCTCAATATGTACCCCAAGGTCAACCTCAGTATCAACATCAACCTCAAGGATGGCAACCTCAAGGATGGCAACCCCAAGGGTATCAACCTCAAGGGTACCAACCTCAAGGTCAAGGTCAACCCCAGTACCCGTATTTACCTCAAGGTTATCAACCTCAAGGTCAATACTCAGGTCAAGGTTATCAACCACCTCAAGGTCAATCATATGGTCAAGGTATGGGAACTGCACCTTACAGTTATCAATCCTACCCTCAATCCGGCTATGGGTCTCAGTATCCTCAACCTGTTATGGGTCAATACCCTGGAATGTTAGTGTGGGATCTGTCACAGGGTCAACAGGTGTTGCAGCCAAGTATACAGTCAGTACCTCAAGCTGGACAACCTGTAGTTTCTGGTCCACCCCAGCAACTGCAACCTGTCCAGTCAAGTGTTCAAACCTCTGTAACTTCGGTAGTTACTCAGCCGCCAATTGCACCTAGTACTCCATCTCAAACGGCTGCTGCAACTACCGCCACATCTACCATACTTACTTCTGGAGTATCGACGGCTCCGGTTTCTACTGTCTCTGTAACCACTCCTCAGACATCTTTACCGTTGTCTGGATCTACGATTCAAACCACGGTCCAGATGCCTGTAGGCCAGCCTGGTATAAGTACGGTTGTCACTACTCAACCTCAATTTGTTCAACCTCCGTACCAGGGACAGTAACAACCTGGGCAAGCTGTCCAACACCCGGTTTACCAGTATCAACCGTATCCTGGGTATACTTATCAACAACCTCAGCAACCCCAGTACGGTCCGGTTAATCCTGGTTTTCCAGGAGGATATAATATCCCAAATGCGACTCCTGTTCCTAGTTATCCTGGATATCCTCCTCCTGGGGTCGGTATTGTGACCCAGAGTTTTAGAGATCCTAACCGGCAGTTACCGTTTATCGCAACTTTAGATTTACCAGACTTGACGCGCCTAACGAATGATCCAATTCAATATCTTCCGTTCTGGCCGTCAATGCCAAATAAGTTGCCCAGCGATATACCCAAGTTCGAAGGTAAGTCTGGAGAGGATCCGTCCAATCACGTGATGACTTACCACCTCTGGTGTGCTTCAAATTCTATCTCGGATGATTCGATCCGCTTACGTCTTTTCCAGCGTACGCTCATTGGTCTCGCGGCCAAGTGGTACATTGAGTTACCACGGGCCTCTTTTTACAATTTTAGCTAGTTAGCTACCTCGTTCTTAACTCACTTTTAGTTGCCGGTCAGATACGATAACGACACGGAGTTATTAACTTCACTAAAACAATCAACCTCTACGTATATTTCCGATCACATTCATGAGTGGAGACGTCGAAGAAGGCTAGTGAAAGTTTTTATCCCGGACCAAATCTTAGCTGAATGGTTTGTTAAATCATTATTACCAAGAATTACTGAAGATGTAGCTAAGGCCAGAGTAGTTACTGAGGAGCAAGTCATTGCTCAGGCGCAATACCTTGACTTAGTTTACACTCAGTCGGGTACATTACACGAGAAGATTCCAGATCTTCCAAAGTCAAATCAAATCGTTGTTGCTCCTTCGGGATCTCATGCCGCTGATGGTATGATTGGTATCGTGAATACAAAGAGCAAGAAGAAGTCTTCCAAGGCTTCGACTACTCCTATTATCACTTTACCCGATTCCCTGACAGGAGAGTCTTCTCCTGAACTTACCGCCGATATTCACGCTGTAGAGTCATCTACGGCCAAATCAAAAAACGGCGGAAAGAAGAAAGGAAAGAAGAAGGCTAAAGCAGACAAGGCTCTGAAGGAGAAAACAGAAAAGTCGGAAACCAATGACGAAAAGCGCAAACCTCGATATCCTTGTCTTATTTGTGAAGAGGATCATTTTACGAGAGATTGCCCTCATCGGGCAGAGGTTGTGAAAATAGTCAAAGGTTCTCCCACTCCTGCTGTGTTAAAAAATCCATTTCTGGAGCAGGAGAATAAGATGATAGGTTCTTCCTCGAATGCCAGTGAAGAACCCATTTTGATGATGTCTCATGTAAGGATTGCGACTCGATCGCAAGATTATGGTAGTAAGAATCCTGTTGACGGTAAGGAAGCAGAATCTTCTCACTCTAACCCGTCAACCTCAGCTCCTGGTTCCGATCCACTACAGATCGAGAAACCTAACCCGGACTTAATAATTAAACCTCCCGCCAAGGGTGTACTTCGAAGGTCCGCTTTCAATCCACATGCGAGAGCGGCCCAGAATTACAACATTGTTGAGGACTTAGTTGTTTCACCTTCCGCAATGTCGGCGTTAGAAGTGCTGCAATCATGCCCAGCACAACGAAAATTGCTTTTGTCGGCTATAGGAGCTGTTGATGTTCAGGACCCGAATCTAATAATCTTCGATCTAGAAAATAGTACACCGCGTCTCCCCCATCAAATGGCTTTCCAAATTCCAGTGATAGTCAAAAACAGGCCTATTCATAGGACTGTGATTGATGAGGGAGCTTCTACGTGTATTATGTCGATTCAATGTTGGAGATCCCTTGGTTCTCCTTCGTTGAACCAATCCCCCACCATCCTTAAGGCCTTTGATGGCCGTGGGTTCCGTCCGTTTGGTATTCTACAGGAATTGCCTATAGGGGTAGAAGGTAAAACCGTTAGTCTGTATGTGGAAGTGGTTGATGCCCCTCTAGACTACAACCTTCTTTTGGGTCGAAGTTGGTCATATGCTATGACAGCGGTCGTTTCATCGGTCTTCAGAGTAATTAAGTTTCCACATAACGGTAAGATCGTGACTATTGATCAGCTGACATACTTTTCATCCGACCCAGCCTCTTCAGAGAGTATCCAGCATGTCGGTAAGACGACAATCCCTTATAGGGACGTTGGTGTAGGTTTAGTTAAGGATTCCGGTTTACTGGGAACTTTTCCTCTCCCTCCACTAAGCGTAGAACCTTCATTTGCAACAATTCATATGATTACATCAGAAAACATTATTGATGATGATCCTTGGATCGTCCCATCTGAGATAGACTCATTCGGTAATGCTATGCCTTTGAGTCCATATGAAATTGCTTATGAAGCTCTCTTGTCTTTTACCGACTCTCATTCAACCGAGATCGACCAAATGAATGTGGTCAGTGAAGAATCACTTTTCACCTCAACCTTAGAACGGATAGCGTTTCCCGAAGTCGTGTCATCTGACGAACAACTTCGCGAAATCCTAAGTGTAGACGATCTACCATGGGAGGATCTTCATCACAGATCTTCGTTTTTACCTAAGGATGATGCATTTGAAAATGATTTTTCATCTATCTTTACCGCTGAATATGTCAAAGACGCTCAGGATCCAATGAAGCATTCTGATTCAGAGTTGAATTTAGGGAATATTTCTCGTACTATTCCCATTGATATTTCAGTGAAGCCCGGAATTGAGGAGAACATTCATATAGGTGCCGCATGTACAAAAGAAGAAATCCAAACTTACAAGGCCCTATTCCAAGAATTCCGCGATGTGTTTGCCTGGTCTTACGAGGAAATGTCGGGAATCGATCCTGCCATTGTTGTTCATGAAATAAAGACCTACCCGGATGCTAAACCCGTCCGGCAACGGTTGCGTCAGATTCACCCTCGAAAAGCGGCTGCGATTAAAGCAGAAGTCGAAAAGTTGTTGAAAGCAGGTTTCATTTATCCGATCCCGTTAACGGATTGGGTATCGAATATTGTTCCGGTCAATAAGAAACAAGGAACAATAAGAATCTGTATCGACTATAGGGATATCAATCGAGCTTGTCCAAAAGACAACTATCCTACGCCTTATATCGATCAAATTATTGATGATTGTGCCGGAAGTGAAATGTTTTCCTTCATGGATGGTTTTTCGGGCTATAATCAAATCAATATTCTACCTGCCGACCAACCAAAAACGGCATTCATTTGTCCATGGGGGACGTTTGCTTATTGCAAATTACCTTTTGGGCTTAAGAATGCCGGGGCCACTTTTCAACGGGCGATGTCTTACGCATTTCACGACATCAAGCACATTGTGCAACCGTATCTCAATGATTTGCCTGCTCATTCTTTACGTCGAGTTGATCACCTTGTCCACCTACGAGCAATTTTTATGAGGTGTAGACATTATCGAATTCGGTTGAATCCCCACAAGTGTGTTTTCTGTATAGAAACAGGTCGATTGCTGGGATTTGTTGTTTCAAAAGTCGGCATTTGCGTCGATCCCTCGAAAGTCAAGGCTATCATCAAATTGCCTCCTCCTTCGAGTTTGCGCCAACTCCAAAGTTTGCAAGGGAAAGCAAACTTTTTACGCCGATTCATCCCAAACTACGCCGAGGTCACTAAAGGTTTTACATGGTTGTTGAAACAGAACGTTCAATTCTTTTGGGACGAGATTGCCCAACAATCTTTTGATGCACTTAAACACGCGTTGACCCATGCACCGTTGTTGCATCCTCCCAACTACAACTAGGATACTTTTTATACCTCGCAGCTTCGCATTCCACCATTGGAATGGTGTTAGTTCAAGAAGATGAATTCGGAACGGAGCATGTGATATATTATCTCAGTAGGACCTTAAATCCCACTGAGCTAAAATATTCGCATGTGGAGAAATTGGCCCTGGCAGCCGTTCAAGCTGTCCAGCATTTTCGTCACTACATTCTTCTCCGTAAAACTACAGTTATTTCAGATTGCAACCCTATGATTTACATTTTGACAAAACAACTGCTAGGGGGCAAGTACTCTAAATGGATCGTTATCCTGCAAGAGTTCGACTTGGAGTTCGAGAAGTCCAAGTCTAAGAAATCCTTAGTTTTTGCGGAATTGATGTGTGACTTCCCGCGTACTGACACAGAGACTGTGGCGGAGGAGTCCATTGCGGACGAATCTTTGTTTCTTATCAGTACTTTAGATCCGTGGTACGGAGATATAATCATCTATCTCCAAACCCAAACCTTTCGGCCTGAAGCTTCAAAGGCGGAACGTCGAAAAATTCGGTTTCAATCCCAGCAATACAAAATTATTGGAGATACACTTTATCGCCGGGGGGCAGACTTAGTTTTTCGACGTTGTCTAACTCACGAAGAGGCTGAGAGGGTTTTGAATGATTGTCACTCTGGAGCATGTGGCGGTCATATGTCTGGGTATGCCACAGCTCAGAAGGTTTTGCGCGCTGGTTACTTCTGGCCATCTATGTTTAAAGATTGTATCATTGCAGTCCGGAAGTGCCACAACTGTCAAGTGTTTGATCGAAAGATGCGCGCACCGCCTGCTCCTCTCCACCCTATAATTGCCGTTGGTCCATTCGCCAAATGGGGTATCGACTTTATTACTTGTAACCCTCACTCGGCCGGGGGGCATGCGTATATCATCCTCGCGGTTGATTATTTCACTAAATGGGCCGAGGCGATGCCTACATTCGACGCAAGCGGCAAAACAGCTGCAGTTTTCGTATTCAATCATATTATAACTAGGTTTGGTGTCCCACAAGCAATCATTACTGACCATGGGAGCCATTTTCGAAACATCATGATGACTGAGCTTACAAGCCAGCTTGGTTTGCGCCACGACAGCTCTACTCCTTATTATCCGCAAGCCAACGGTTTGGTTGAGTCTATCAACAAAGTTCTGGTTATCATGATCCGACGAACCATTGGTATTCATCGGTCGAATTGGCACAACATGTTATTTTCGGCGCTATGGGCATACCGAACCTCAGTAAAAACCTCAACAGGTTTCACTCCTTTCCAACTAGTTTATGGTTTGGAAGTTGTGTTACCCATTGAATGCGAAATCCCATCACTTCAAATGGCTGTCGAATTACTCCCAGCTACTTCCGAAGAGGAGAAACGTTTATTGTACTTAGCTAAATTAGATGAGACTCGACGTGACGCTGCATTGGCAATCGAGACTCACGCAAAGCGAATGAAAGCTCAGTATGATAGAAATGTGACCCCTCGAAGTTTTTCGAAGGGAGACCTAGTGCTTTTATATGATCAAGCTAACGATAAGCTAGGTGCTGGAAAATTCGTTCCTATGTGGCATGGACCCTATATTGTAAAGCGAAAGCTAGCAAAAGGGGCTTATGAGCTGGTAGATTTTGATGGGGACTCTTTGGGTAAACCCAGAAATGGACTTTACTTAAAGAGGTATTATGCTTAAATGGTGGGTATGGAGGATTTTTTAGTTAGGTTAGGTTTTCTTTCTAGCTAGTATGATAGTTAGTTAGTCAGTGTGCTTAGCTTAGCGAGTGTGTTTTCATCGTTATTCTAGCTTATCTTGGTTTTGCTCTTGATATTGCAGATGTCGACGCCTCTCCAAACATACATTGGATTTGCTGATGGTGCTTGTCGTAGTACACGGAATATCTCTTCCGCAGCTTGGGTTATCTATTCACCCTCTGACGAGTTAGTTTCTATGCATGGGGTAAGCCTCGGTCAAACAACGAATAACATTGCAGAATACAGTGCAGTGGTTGAATTATTATCCGAATCTATTTCATTTGGAATTCGACGTTTGATAGTGAGGTTAGATTCTGAACTTGTTGTATTACAGCTTAATAGAGTTTATGCCATTAGGAATCCTGTGTTATTAAGGTTGTTTTTGAGAGTGCGTCTCTTGGAACGTGAATTTGATTACATTGAATATCAGCATATTCCAAGGTCCTTAAATACATTAGCAGATGCAATTGCTTCTCGAGTGTTGGACAGACATTTACAATAATCATGCAAGTAAATTTAAAAACATTTCATCATACATGTTAAACAAGATAAGCCGGTAATAGTGATATATATATAGATAGGAGTGTGTCAAAAAATATACATCGTCTTCGATCATAGGTTGAAAAACACCTTATGATCGGCAAAAATGATAGAGTACAAAAAGTCAAAAATGTCACATGTGTCTAAAAAGTGACTAGCCAATCATTGGTGGTGCTCCCTGTACGACACCACTGCACGGGCTACCTTGTGCAAAAGTCTCCTAAACGGTCCAGGGACCACGACTACATAGCGCTGAAGTCTGATAGGAATATCATCCATGGTAGTCTCAGGTATATCCGCCGTCAGACGCTGTAGATCATGCTCCAGCTCAGATAGTACCTCTGCAGCCGCTGCGTCCTGTGGGGCCGGTACCGGTGCAACTGGATGTCTCCTCTCAAAAGGCCGGAGGTTGGCTGGACGCTGTGGACCAACATCTGCATTTTGAAAATTTTACTGTTAGTTTTGAGACGATATATATAAAAAACAAAAAAAATACATAATTTGAAAACTCGTGAAAAATAAAGTACCTCTGTCGTCCCATTGTTCTCCCTGTGGAAGAACCATGTCCGGACTACCTCGAAAATCTACTCCGGCATACGGAAAGTCCTGAATCGCAAACACCTGGTCCTCTAACCAGTGAAAATAACTGTCAGTGAATCGAACAACTGCCGCACCCTCGTCCGGATGCCGGCCATCACCATAACCCATCGTATCAGCTTTGGCTCCTGAGGACCCAAAATATCAACAGTGAGATGCTGAGGGATCAACATCGGAACTCTCTCTAAGGCAAAGCTCACGACTATAGGCCCATATCCAAAGGTCTTTAGTTTCCCGGTCTTTGCCCTGGTCAGTTGAGCTTTCAAGTTAGCCGACACCGCATCACACCAGTTGAAGATGGTGCCTTGGAGACAGTCAATTGCCATCCGCATTTGGGACCCACTGGCAATATGTAAAGTGGCTGAGCCACAAATCCTGGTAACAGTGAAAGCTAAGACCATGAGTTCGCGCCGAGAGATGTATTTGATCTCTATGCCTTTCGCATGGTGTCGATCAGGTAGGCTCCAATCTGCTCGGAGACTATCAAGGGATTGGCCACCCGGCCTAGTCCCGGCTAGATTGAGTTGCTCGCCTCTATTCAGCAAGCCAGTGAGAAAGTAGATATCAGAGGGCTCTATCTCGAGTTGTTGCCCCCCGATATAAAAGCATTGCTCTTGAACGTTCCATCTCTCGACCAGCCACTCCAAGAATCTTACCTGAGCCCTCATGCCAGGTATGGCCCAGTATTTGTATAATCCACACCCTCTTAGGGCATCGAGGGAAGGTTGATGATTGATTGCAGCTTCATCAACCTCCTCATGCTCTCTTTCTCTCCAATCCAGCATGATAAGTGCCCTACACATGAACAAACAGGCATTAGAACAAATTTTAGGAAATTTCAATGGTTAATTTGGGAGCTTGGGGTTTCAAAATCCGCGTTTTGCGGAGGACGCACCCTGCGTTTGGCACACAGTGCGCCGGGACGCAGGTGGCCTGAAGGTAGCCTGCGTCCCCCGACCTTTTCCCTGTGTAGGAAAAAGTCGAGAGACGTAGGCCAGCCTTTAGGGAACCTGCGTCCCCCGCGGAGCGGTTTTCAAAACCCAAAACCCCCCAAAAATAAAAAATGAAACCTAAAATAAATTTCTAAACGGATGAAATTGACAAGGAGGATGTTGTGAAATACCTGGCGAAGACGGCGTTCGATTCTGACGGTCGGATTTTCCGCAGCAACAACGGGAAGTTTTTTGCCAAAAGCTTTTTTCTCAACCTCAACAGTAAAATGGTAAAAATGATATTGTAAAAAGTCTTTTTATAGGTTTTTTGGATGAATTTCTTCATTTTTCACCATGAAAGGATGTTTTTCAATGAAATTTTGCCTATCTTAAACAGGTATGAGTAATGTGTCGTTTTTGTGCAGGACAAAGGGATTTAGAGGGAAAATTGTCATTTTTCACGAACAAAAATATCAGAGTCATCTTTTAAGCCCTTTTCTGACTCCTAAAAAATGAAAAGATTGCCGAGCATTTCTTTTACACTCGTTAAAACGGAATTAAAAGACGGTCCCCTTATAGCTCTTTTCTGACCGTAAAATCAGGAAAAGATTGCCGGGTTTTTGTCGTTTCAAACTCGATATGGAAATAAAACGACGTGTCCTTGATCGCTTTTTACTTTTCAGGTCAGTGACACTAATCATGAAAGTACTCCTTGGTCGCAAGATCAAGCGGTTCCCCCAGGTATTATTTTATACTTTTTCGGGCTTGAGGGACACAAATCTACGAAAAAGTTCAACTCGGAGTCTTCTTAAGTTTTTCAGACTCTCTAAAATTGAAAAACGCCGAGTTATTCCTATACTGGACTCGTTAAACATTTCACAGTAAAGGACCTGTTCAATTACAAACAGGAACGAACCACTCCTTCCTAGGGTTCAAATCAAAACTAGGTCGGACTCATCCGAAGGATGAGCTTATAATCAAGCATATGTTATCCTCCTCAAGCTTGTTAAAAATAAAGAGGTACTTGCCAGAAATGGTGGGGGAAAAGAGAGAAGAATGAGCCTATTTGTTACCTTTTGTCTCAGAAGAAGCTTTACTACCACTCTTGAACACGACACTTTTCATTCACCTGGGTTGGGAAATTCTTTACCTCACAGTTGATCAAACCACTTTGAAAGTCTTCAGCCGGGTTCCGGGGATTAAATTTGAGTTATTTAGCACCAAACCATCTGTCGTGTCGTTATGTGTTCAAGAGGTCTGCAAACAAAACTTTCATCTGCAAAATACTTGTCATCCATTTGACCATCCTTGAGTCAGTCCTTACAGCAACATTTCTTCAACCTGAACAATGATTTCGTGTTGTGGGCTTGCCTGCAACGGGTCACTTTCTATCGACATCAGCACATTATCTAGAGAGATGACTTAGAAATCGTCAGTACCTTGAAGTCTGCATGCACCAATGGCAGGTTTCTCGCCTTTGACGTCAGTTTACATCATTGACTTTCGATCGAAGGATTCCGTGAAATGTTCGACGTCAACTCATTCATTCACATCTCATGGATTGTACTGGGTACTTTGAGAACCATTGACATTACTGGTGGTCTCTCTCACGCTTGTTAACAGTTTACATCATCGACTGGTAATCAAGTGGTTTCTACCATGTTCGACATCGACTCATTTATTCGCATGGCTAGAATCGTACCAATTCGAGAAGTAGGAATGAAGACCCTGGATCAAGTCTTTACCATCCAGGCTGCGAGGAGTTTTGTATTCATTATCTAAGTAGACTAATCATAAACAGATGGCTGCGCCCATACTGTGTCTACAAAAGTCTATGATTATGATGTACTACAAGATCATTCCTGTATCAGAGTAGTTAGTCTGTTAGTTAAAGTTTTGATCTGAGTATGGGAATTCCTACCTCAGTGATGATATAATCTTATACATGTATTTTGTGTTGAAAATTGCAGGTTCTAACCAGGCACTCCACGAGATAATACTTGAAATGATAAAGCGCTTCACCCTTCCTAGATAATACCAAACCCTAATCTATTCCAGGCTTCGCACTTTAGGGGGCAATCTGTTACACTAAAAAATGTCACCATGGCTATTTACAGTTGGTATGGCTCTATCAACAGTCATACTACCCTCTTAAGCAAGTCTTATGCCTCTGCTATTCATGTCAAACTCCAAGAAAGAGAGAAAGTCTTTATAAATGTGTTTATCTCTGGGTACGCAGGTTCTCTCAAACCTTGCCTGCGGGTACGCACCTAATGTTCATGATGTCTGCATCCAAGGACGCTCTGTATCTAAAGGGGCAGGTGCGTCCCTCTGAAAAGGTTAGAATGCGCAATTTTTATCTTCAAAAACTTACTTGTGGTCATTTCTAGAGCATTCTAGAAGGTTGTTTGACGTGTATTGAGCGCCTCCAGATGGTTCATGCACTCCTATCAAAGAGGAACTTATCCCATCAATAAGGGAGTGATCCCACCCAAAGAGGGGACTATCCCATTGATGGTGGACCTGATTAACTTCCTCTTGAGCACTATAAATATAGGCATTGGGCCAGAAGGAGAGAGGTTAAAAGTTATACATTTCTAAGGGTAAATGCTGCAGGAATTAGGACTCCCATTTAGAAGCTTGTGAGGAGAGATTGCCATCTTTGCTTGTTCTATTTGGAAGTGGGTGAGCTTTGTCAAAGTAGAGGAAGACTCTTGTGGACCCTGGAAGGAGCTTGCACAACACCAAGGCTCAGGTTGTAATGGTTCCTTTTGATTACCTTTAATGCAAATTGGTCCATTCTTCTCAATAACTTGTTGTTTATGAGTTATTTCATGTACTCCTTGGTCTATATGTTGAATATGCTTTGTTTTATGTTATAATCAGGTGATATTTAATTGTTTGACTGTTGGTGATTGCAGGTTTTGGAGAAAAGGAGGAGCTCATCCAGATCAACAAAGCTTGGACTTCTACAACAGCGTTTGGACAAAGGTAAGAACGAAACACTTGATTTCTCATATCATAATGCATGTTTAGAGAAGGATAGCTCTAGTTTGTTTTGTTTGTCATTAGAATGTCTTAGACTTCTAGGAAGGTCGGTTGTGTCCGCACTTTTGACTGATTCCGTGTGATAGGGTCTTTGTCTGAACTAACATGCATGAGTTATTTATGAGAGAATATTTAGTTATCTGGAGTACACTAGTTCCATGCATGCATGCATTAACTGACTGAACTCACAATTAGTTCCTCCAATTGTTTGGAACTAATTTAACTAGACTTAACTTAGTTAACTAATTACAACTCATCCTTATCTCCTTAATTAAGGGATAACTATTGCATGACTTCACAAAGACTTCATGTTTGAATTTCTCCAACTAATTAACTCAAGATGAATTAATTAATTATTTTTCAAATAGCTGGTGAGACTAAATTTGAATTTTAATTCAAGGACAAATTAAAATTGGAATATTCTTGTTGCCACATTTCAACAGTATAGGGACAGTGACAAAATGCTTTGTAATACCCTATACAGCTTCAACCTGCTACCATTTACTCTTCCTTGAATCAATTCTCCATTTAACTTCGCTAATTGAACTGCGCCTCCATCAGTAATATTCTTGATAATGTATGGACCCAACCAATGCATCTTGAATTTTCCTGGAAATTTTACAAACTTACTGTCATAGAGGAGAACAAGGTCTCCTACTTGGAACTTCTTCTACTTAATATGTTTGTCATGCCAGGCCTTTTCTCTTGCTTTTTGTACTCGCTGATGGAATCCTGCTATAAATTTGTCTTCCTCCAAAGCAATCAACTGCAACATTCTTTCCTTCATTATGTCAGGGTCTACCATATCTGTAAAAGTTGCAATCCTCAAGCTAGGGATGATGTACTCCATGGTCATCACAACTTATTTCCCATAAACTAATCTGAAGGATGTCTCGTTTGTCAACTTTTTGCATGTGGTCCTATAAGCACATAAAACTGCTATAATTATAAGGTCCCAATCATCTCTATTCACATTGCATACCTTAGTAAGTGTTTTTTCCAAAATCATATTAAATGCTTCTATTATTCCATTGGCTCGAGGATGATAAGGAGTACTCTTCTGATGATAAACTTAGAACTCCTCAGTTAATGCTTCAATAGTCTTATTTAGGAAGTGTGAACCTTGGTCACTCTACAAAATCTTTGGACATCCAAATCTAAACAATATGTACTCGAAAATAAACTTCACAACAGTCTATGTGCTGCAGTCCCTTATTGGTTGTGCTTTGTCCCATCTTGTCAAGTAACCAGTTGTTGTAATTATGTACCTTGCACCAATCCTCTTTCCAGGTGGGTTGATGGGTTCAACAAAATTAATAGCCCACTTATCAAAGGCCTGCAATGTAACTTGTGGTACCAATGGAATCTCATCTCTTCTTGAAGGTTTTCTTGTTCTTTGACACATATCACATGCTCTGCAATACTCCTTTGCATCTTTATGTAGTGTAGGCCACCACAATCCTACTATCAAACGCTTCTGCGTAGTAGCTTTTCCTGCATAGCGTCCACCATCTACGCCACCATGAGCTTCTGCTAGAATCATATGTCTTTAATGTTCTAGAACATATATGCGCAATATTTCATCTGGTCCCATCTTATATAATTATCTTGCAATTAATGAAAAGTCAGTTGCCTTAACCACTAATTCCTTCTTTTTCTATGTAGTATAC
Source organism: Pinus tabuliformis (assembly GCA_031772625.1). NCBI lineage: Eukaryota > Viridiplantae > Streptophyta > Pinopsida > Pinales > Pinaceae > Pinus > Pinus tabuliformis. Next base: position 135,179,799 of record CM062817.1, on the reverse strand, counting down.
TCTAAAGGAGCCATCTCTGTGGTCAAAAAATGAATGATATCTGCAAAATGGTCATCTGCAACTCTGATTGCAAATAATTGTGCATCAGGGAGATTATCCTCTATGCTGGTTGGTTCTTCCCTTGTTTCCAATCTTGACAGATGGTGAGGTCATGCATTTAGTCTCCCTGGTTTAACAACGATCTCAAAGTCATATTCCTGGAATAATAGTAACCATATGAAAATATTTCCTCCTAATACAGACTTATTATCCAAATAATTCAGTGCATAATGGTCTGTAAACATTTTAAAATGTGATTCGAGTAAACAGTGTCTAAACTTCTACAAAGCATATAGCATAGCCATTCCTTCCCTTTCTGTAGTGGTGTAATTCTTTTTTGCTTTAGATAACTTTCTATTTGGAAATGTTATAGGATGATCAATCTCTAATACACCAAGTTGTGCCAGTACTACTCCCAAAGCTACACAAGAGGCATCCACATGGACATGGAATTCCTTATTCCAATAAGGGAATACTAGTATAGGTGCATTTATCATTTTTTCTTTCAATATGTCGAGGCTCTTCTAACATTCTTCATTCCACTAAAAAGTTACATCCTTTTTCAATAATTTCTCCATGGGCGCAGTGATCTGCACATAACCCTTGATAAATTTCCTGTAATATCTAGTATGTCCCAATGTAGTGCAAATTTGTCTTACTGTCTTAGGTAAAGACAAGTTTTAAATGATAGAAATATTAGCAGGGTCCACCATTAGTCCTAGTTAAGAAACGATATGTCCCAATAATATGCCACAAGGTACACAAAATATACACTTCTTTAGGTTCAAAGAGATCTGGTACTGTTTACATGTGTCAAGCATAAGTCTTAAACTTCCAACATGTTTTCTTAACAATGCAAATATTGTGCAATCATCAAAGTATACCTCTAAAAACTTATGGATATATTCCTTAAAATATGCAACCACCACCCTAGAAAATATAGCGAGGGAATTTTTCAATCCAAAAGGCATTACGGTGTATTGATATGAGCCCCATTTTGTAGCAAATGTGGTCTTGTGCCAATCTTCAGGTGCAATCCTAATCTGATGATAACCTGAAAATCCATCTGTAAATGATTAGGCTTCCTAACCTCATACATTGTCTAGCACTTCATCTATGAAAGGGGTAGGGAAGGGATCATGTAAACCTGTATCATTCAACTTCCTCATATCAACACAGATCCTAATTTCTCCTTGAGTCTTCTTCTCTTGCACCACCATAGAACTCACCCATTCTGATTCTTCTATTGGTTCAATAATTCTTGTTGCTATCATCTTATCAAGCTCTATATTTACTTTCTCCTTATACTTTGGGTTCAGCCTGTAAGGTCTTTGTTTGACTGGCTTCACATCAAGCTTAAGGGGAATCTTCATGACTCCTAGATCTCCTATTATACCCTTCATCTCTGAAAACTTTGTGGGAAACAGTTCTTGGTATTCATGAAGTAACTCTATAACTTTACTGACTGTCGCTTCATCCCAATAGTCTCTTATTGCTGTAAACTTAGATTCCTTCTCTGATCCTATGTTCACCTTCTTGGTCGTCAGTTGCTTTGTTATATCTGGTATTTCTGGCTCAGGTCCAGTTACTTCACGATATCCTTCTGATTCTGCTATGTCGATGTTGCGAGGATCTTCTTCTTCATATGTAGTAAGGTTATAGAATTCCAATGCATTTTCTATCTACACAACCCAATTAGGTTGTTTCCATGTTAGTGGGGTTACATTCTCAAAAATATTCTTCTTAACTATCTGAAGGGCCAAATCTATGTATGGGAAATCATCCTCAAAGTTGAATGTTAATATGAAGCCATCAACCATGTCTGCCTAGTTTACTGTACCATGTCGAAGCTCTGTTTCTAGGTACCAGTTCTTAGGGATTACCTCTAATGTATGAATGAATCCATGTACCCATTCTTGTTGTGGAATCTCCTTCCATGTTGTAATGCATAGCTAGATATGCTTCCTAGGATTAGTTTCACCATCATATTTTATCTCTATCTCTGTATCTATCTGTCCAAACCTTATCCACATCAATCTTCGACATTCCTGCCAACCTCCTATATTCTTCTTATGTGCATTCCACCATCTAGCAGAGGTAGCTTTTAGGGATATATCCAAGGCTGACAACCTTTGGTTTTCTAGAAATTTCTCTTCATAATCATCAAGAAAAGTATTTACATCCCCTGAACCATCATAAGAAGGTAGGTTACATACCTCAAATGTTATACAACGAACTGATTTGGTAATTATTCTTGCACAACACCTTGTGGATACTTCATGCAACCTATTCTTCCATGTTTCCAATTCTTTTTCTGAGTCAGAGATACAAGAACTATCATGCTCCCAACTCAACCTGCCTTATTCAATAGAGTAAAGGTTGGAGCATTTCAATAGGCCGGCACCTACGTACTAGTAAATGGATCGGCTAGTACAAAAGCTAAGAGGGTTGTAGCTCCCTTCCAGGAGAGTCTGGAGAACGAGAGAAGGTTCTAGCCTTCTGCAGGTAGAAGCCTGCGTACTGGTATAAGACTGCACCAGTACAAAACCATTGTAAAATAAGTTTCTTATTAAAAAGAAGATTGAGACGACTTGCAGCAGGTGGTTTTCACCCACATCGGGTTTCCACCTTACATCATGGTGTTCATGTGTGCTTCTTGTGTGTGATGATCTATTCTATTTTACTGCTCCTGTTTACTGTTCATATGGTTAATAATGTTCTGATGCACTTATTAAGGATCAACTAACTAAATCATAAGTTTACTAGATATACGCTTGTTGCATTACACACAGTTGTGTATACAAGCGGTTTGCCTTAACTGAAGTAGTGTATATGAATCTTAATATGGAAATGAAAAAGTTATATTGATTTAATAATACTGATTCACACCACCCCCCCCCCCCCCTTCTTTCAGTATTATTTCCAACAATTGGTACCAGAGCAGGTCCTTTGGTAGAAGCTTGATCGCTTGAAGGAGATCCGTAGATCAATGGGAAAGAAGCTTAAGAAGAAGGCGCCAAAGAAGAAGAAAACATCTCAGAAGAGCTATGACAGTGGGAGAATTGATTGGGGAATATGTGGAAGAAGCATTTCAGATTCAGAATCACTTCAAGATGAAGAACTATCAAGTATGAATTTTTTATCCTCTGGTGATACATCTATTTATCCATTTGAAGACGATGAAAGCGATAGCGAAACAACTAAATTTGCTCTTATGGGTGAGCAAGAAAGATATCAAATAGAGGCAGTATTTAAAAAGCTTACAGACAAAATTAGAGACCAGCAAAATCTATTAAACAAAAGGGAATGTGCCTTCAAAGAAGAAGCTATCAAACTAAAAGCTCAACTAGAGGAAGGTAACAAGGTAAGGAAGCTATTCAAGGAAAAGGAAGATCAATGTCAAAAATTGTAGGATGAAGTGAATGAAAGGAGCACAATAATCAAGAAACTCAGAGATAGATCTAGTTACTATGAAAGGCTTGAAGCTACAATCCTCTCGCTAAAGGAAGATCTTGAAGAATCAAAGAAGCAAAATAAAGAACTACTCCAAGCTCATGAAAAAAAAGAAAATGAAGTTATTGATCTAAGACATCAGTTGGAAGAAGGAAGAAATGTTGAAGAAAACATGAAGAAGCAGTATCTTGAAAAGGAAGAGCAACATCAGGTTGAGGTAAATATTCTAAAAGATAAATTAGAAGAAAAAGATAAGCTCTTACGATTTCAAGATAGTACTAAGATCTTGGATGATATTCTTAGTAGTCAAAGGTCTCCTGCTATCAAAGCTGGTCTTGGTTTTCATGAATCTGTTGAAGAAGAATCTAGTTCACAAAGTAAGACAAGGGAATGTAATGCAAAATCTGAAATGCTCAACAAAGAGATGAGAGGTCAACCCCATCAACAGCCAAGGAAAGAAATTCTTCAAAGAAAATCTTTTACTCCTCTGATGAATAATGTTGAATGTTATGTATGTCATAATCTTGGACATGTTGCAGCCAAATGCAGAAGAAGAGTGGTTCAAGACCGTCAAGCAAAAAGATCATCACATTCCAGGTACTTTAATGGATATTGTTTTTCTTGCAATATGTTTGGTCACAAAGCTGCTGATTGATACAGGAGGAATATGAAACATGTAAGATGTTATGCATGTAACAAGCTTGGACATACAACAAAGGAATGCAGGAACAAAGTATGGGCACCATACCAAAAGGAGAAAACATCATCATCACACTTGAAGATATGGAAGAAGAAGGAAGTACAGTCAGACAGATGTGGCACTGCACAATATACAGACATAACAGACTCAGAGGGAGCTGAAAGTGTAAAACTTCAGTGTCCTAAATCTAATACGCAAATTTCATAAATGGAAGTCACGTATATACGCGAGTTATACACTGCACAGTCGCGTATATGTTAGTCTGAGGAAAAGCAGTAGGGACAGGTTCAGAAAAAGGGTATGATATGATTCAATCCATTATTTACTCTGTTTGATAATAGTTATAATCTGTTGATGATGTGTGGAAATGTCTTGACACTTGTAAGATGTTTAAAAGTGTTTTGATCCTAAATTAATGATGATGATGCCTTGATATTTCTTGCTGATATATGCATGATCAAATCTGACAGTAAGCAAGATGGCACAGGTTCAGGGGGAGCATATGCTTTTAATAATGCATTGTTGGAATTATGGTTAGTAGTCCTTGGAGATGATGCTTATATGGCTAAATGATATATCTTGCTATGATATGAGTGTCCATGACAAAATCTCATATGATTCTTGGGGTTACATAGTTGATGTTCAGATCAGATTTGTGGCCGATTCTCTGATGTTGCATATATGGTGTTTACATGGTGATCTTCATAAGGATAAGGAGAAGTACAAAGCTTGAATACACAACTTCATTACTTGATGATGAGTCACTCATATGCTATTGTCATCATATGCATAAAGATCATATAATACAGTCATGATGCAAGATTCCTATAGTTCTTGGCGCTCATGTGGATGAGGATTGTTGCTGTTGATGATATCAAGAAGTCTTGAAAAATGATCTTGAGCTCAAGATACATAGTGCTATATACAATATTTTGGATACATGGAGTTGCATTGTTGGAGATATGATGATGATGAGTTCTTACCTATATGATGATAGGTTGATACTTACATATGTTGATTGATGTAGATGTTCCCATGTGATGATACATGGATGATATATAAGATCATGAAGATCTTGATGATGATGAGATGACTATGGTGTTTTTCACATATGATATAATGTGAATGATTTTATGATGATGTTTAAAAGGATGATTTGATATCTATATGCAGACATACCTTGTTACAGGACATTTACAGGTTGTTGATCTGGAAGTGGTTGTATGCAAGTTTTATGAGGAATATCCGCGTATATATGCCTGTTTCTGTGGATACAGTCGCGTATATGTTGGTTTGAAGGAAATCAGTGGGCCAGACTCAGGGTGAGAAGAGTCTGATATGGGTCTGACAGAGACCATCTGGCACAGATGGAACAGGTGCAGAGGGAAAACATGATTGCTGATGATTGTCAGATGCTGATGACTATCATACTCTTGATATTTGGTCTCTATGTCATGTATTTCTTTTATTATCAAGGTCATGTAACGGCCTATGTTGGTTTCCCCACTATGCCTGGGATGGATGATGTAATGTTCTTGTTTTATCATGTGTAAACTTTTGATGTATCCCCACTTGGTTGGGTGGATGAGTCAATATTGGTATATCCCCACTAGGATGGGAGATGGATGTATGTATGAGTCTTTGGTGATAGGAAGGTCATTTATGATAGAGTCATGTTCTTCTTATAGAACATCTTTTTGGCAGACCTTGCTTACAGTCAAGGGGAGCATGAATAGCACTCTTCAGCAGAGCAGAGACTTCAGCATGTACTCAGAGGGAGCATGGACAGATTGGTACACCTTGGCATATACAAAGGGGGAGCTCATTCAGAGATTTCAGGAGGTACTCAGGGGGAGTATGGATAGTGGAATGTTTATCAAGGAAATAGAATATCTTGGTCCACCCTTTGGCCTTGATGTCAAAGGGGGAGAGTGATTTGGTGTTGTTGCCATCAAGTCCAAAGGGGGGGATTGTTGGCATTATGATGCATATATTGTACTTGATGGCAACCCACTCGTAGAAGAACAACTCACTTATATATAACTAGATGAATCTACAGAAGAGATATCAGATGTGACAGAATACATGTGATGCAGGACAGCTCAAAGGAATCAAATGACAGTTCTTAGTACGACAAGTTAGCTTTGCCATCAAGTCCAAAGGGGGAGATTGTTGGCATTATGATACAAGTGTTGCCCTTGATGGCAACTCACTCAAATGGCAGATCACAGTGTAGGGCTCTCAGAATGAAAGAAAAAGAGGTATATGCAGGTTCCTCGTATCAAAGTCGCATATACACGCGGGTATACCGATCAGAAGGCGCGTATACGTATGCACGCACTTTTATGCAAAGAAAAGCGCGTACATGTAGGAAAACTTATGGTTGGTCCATGGTATTTAGTCCGACATATTTTGAACCTATGGTTTTGGTCCTTGGTATTGCATTTAAAGTATTAAACCCAGGTATTGGGTCCCTGGTATTGGATCTCAATGGTTTTGGACCATGGTATGAGTAAGGCCTAAGACTATATAAGGAGAAGATCATTAGGCCAAGGGAGCAAGGGTGCAAGTGATGAATATCTGATGAAGTGTGAGATCTAGTATGTTGGTTATTGGTTTGTGATGCTTTGCTTGATCTGAACCAAGGATGCACTCATGTGAATGATGATGAACGATGGATCAAGATCTTAAGGCTTGGAATGTTTATCATTATATGGTTTGATTATGGATAGACTAGATCTGAATTATTGACGCATGTTTTACTGCATGAATGTAATGATCTAGGTATGTCTGATGTCTGGAACAACTGCAAAGTTATGAGTAAATATTTGCAGATTTGTACGCGGGTTGGCTTTGGTAAAAGCACGTATGTACGCCAGTTTGGTTCATCATAGTAGCGTATACATTATGAGATATGATATTTGAAGTTGCAGTTGGATCTGGTTATTGTTGCAGAGTTTTGTCGTGTGTTTTGGTAACTGTGTTGTTGACAGGGTTTCAGTGATTCAGTATTGGGTGATTCAGAGATTGATGATTGATTATGTATTGATGGGTCCAGTATGAAAATTGGATGAAACGTGGGCTTCAGATTATGATGATGTGTTCCATGAGTATCCAGTCTGAAAATTTATGAAACGTGGTACCTGGAGGAAGAAAGAGAAGGTTGTAGCCTTCTGTAGGTCGACACCTACGTACTAGTACATCAGCTAGTACAAGAGCTAAGGGGGTGATAGCTCCCTTCCAGTAGCAGCTGGAAAACGAGTAAAGGTTGGAGCATTTCAGTAGGCTGGCACCTACGTACTAGTAAATGGATTAGCTAGTACAAGAGCTAAGGGGGTTGTAGCTCCCTTCCAGGAGAGTCTGGAGAATGAGAGAAGGTTGTAGCCTTCTGCAGGTAGAAGCCTGCGTACTGGTATAAGACTGCACCAGTACATAACCATTGTAAAAGAAGTTTCTTATTAAAAAGAATATTGAGATGACTTGCAGCAGGTGGTTTTCACCCACATTGGGTTTCCACCTTACATCATGGTGTTCATGTGTGCTTCTTGTGTGTGATGATCTATTCTATTTTACTGCTCCTGTTTACTGTTCATATGGTTAATAATGTTCTGATGCACTTATTAAGGATCAACTAACTAAATCATAAGTTTACTAGATATACGCTTGTTGCATTACAAACAGTTGCATATACACGTGGTTTGCCTTAACTGAAGTAGTGTATATGAATCTTAATATGGAAACGAAAAAGTTATATTGATTTAATAATACTGATTCACCCCCCCCCCCCCTCTCAGTATTATTTCCAACAATCAGCTCCAGCACCTCGACCTCTTCCTTGGTAGCCTCCTTGACCACTGTGTTGTCCACTGCCTTCATGTCCATGTTCTTTTGCTTGCATTCTATAAGTGTCAGCACCACACTCCATCATTAGTTCATAAGCTCGACAATTATTCTCATCATGTCATACTGATTTACAAAATTTGTAGTATAGATTCCTTGGAGTCTGCACATATTTCTATAACAAGTAACAACCTTCTGAGCGATGTTGGCCTCTGGTCTTACATATCTCACACCACAGGCTGGATCCTGTATTTAAGGGATTTGGTGCCCCACTAGCCATGTAATCCCTGAAGATAAGACATTGTTCTTTAGAATGGCCCTCCGATCTACACTTTGTACACCATACTTCTTCTTTGACTTCTTTTCTTTTCTTGATATCTTGTATCTACAGGGTTAAGTTCGCCCACTGACTCTGAATCTGTTTCATACCTACATTATTATCTCCTGTAGGCAAAGCTTCCAACTTCATCACAATATGTAGAGCTTCATCTTGACTTGTTGTCTTTTATTGTGTCAATGGTAATATGATATGCGGTAACAGTGCAACTATAAACCATTCTTCATGTTGTTTCCGAGCTATGTCGAAGCTCACTTGATCCAAAAATACCTTAAATATTTGATCAAATTCCCAAATAGACTAGGTAGGTTTTTGTTTAATTTCTTTCAACTCAATGATGCATTGCACACAAACTTTAGCTTCTTAAATTCTCTAATCAGCACTGCTTTAATATCTACCAATGTTCTGATCTGATTATTTGAATACTTCATATACCATGTCAATTATCTATCTCAGAACATCGTAATGAGTGGCACTTTCTTTATATTTTCATTGTTGATATGCTTCACAGTCCATAAAACTTCACATAAAAACCAGAATTTTTCTGGATCCTCTAATCCAGTTCCCTTGAAAACAAGAAGCTTAATATCATCAACCATATTTCTTCTTGGAGGGGGAGGTGAATGAGTAAGGGGAGGGGGATAGGGAATAAGGGGAGTAGGGGGAGAAGGAGGAGGGGAGAGCCAAAAACACCCTGGCTATCATTGGATTTTGGCTTCTGCGAACTCTTAATCTAGAAAGGTAAATACTGCAAAGTTACCTGAGGTTTATCAGGGTGGCTATCTTCTCTTTCACTTTCAGATTCACTCAAAATAGGACTATACTTAGTCTCTTCAAAGGTCTTCGAGTCTTGTCCATGAGATCTCTTTCTGGTATCTACTATATATCTCTTTCCACTTCACATTGTTGCAATATCTTGCTTAGATTTATTCCATTTTCTTCCAAACATAAGTAAACCAACAATTTGATCGCATCCATAAAACTACCTTTTCACACAGAATCATCTTAATCCAAAGTTTCAAATACTTCAAATACTTACCTCACGATCTTTGAAGAATCATCATTCCGCTTTTTTGTAGGACATAGTTGAGTCTACTGTGAACTCAGTAGTGAATCCTCCCAAGATGTTATCAATCGTTAGGTCCCTATACTATTAGTGTAACCCCTTATTGTTGTTAGTACAACCCCCTTATTATATTGTTGTGCCCATGTAGTCCCCATATTGTTATTATTGTGCCCCATAGAAGCCCACTATTGTTATTATTGTGCGCTTACATTATTATTGTTATGTCGGCTCTGATTATATTATGACCCCTTAGACTCCTATATATGGGAGGTCTTGTCATTTGTATGATCCAAGAATTGTTCATTTGTGTAATGTAAAGGAGGTTTCTCCCTCAAAGAGGCTTATTTCTAAGGCGTTGATCTATATTTTCTATCTTTTTGTGAGCTGGTTTCATAACATTTGGTATCAGAGCTTTGGATTCTGGGGTTTCGCTGCTCCAAATAGGCCATTATGGAATGTTCGTTATAACTTTTTCGCTACAAAGTTTCAGAACCTAAAAAAAACCCATTTTAGAAGAAATAGGTTTGAACCTCGAGTCCAAATTTCAGATCTTGTCTCGCTATAGTTTTAGAGATATGATCTGAGGAAGTTAGGGTTTTTGCAAGCTCCAGAATTTCATCTCAAGCAGGTCATCATGGAATTTTAGCTATAATGTTTTTTCTACGAAGGGTCAGACTCTGAAATTAAAACCCATTTGAGCCGAAATCTTGTTGAAGCTCAGCTCCGAATTTCAGATCTTTTTTCGTTATATGTTCGGAGATATACTCTAAGGAAGTTAGGGTTGTGGTAGAATCCCGAATTACATTCTAAATAGGTGACCTTGGGAAAATCATCATAGCTTTCATTATGAGCATCACATTGAAATTTCGTAAGAAGTTACAGAAAGAGGATAAACTGTAGTTTTCTTTGTATAGTTTTTAGATCCAAAGGTCAAAACAGTGACACGTGGCACGTCGTACAAGTTTGCTCTACTGAAACATTATATAATCAGGTCATCTTAGGAGATTGGGAATAACTCTTTCTTGGAGAATCCAATTTTGATCAGATTGGTGGCATTGGAAAGAGGACTCAGAGGACTACCATAGGAAGCAATTTCAGATCTTGGAGAGTCGCAATTACAGAGATACAACAGATTCAATATCGAGCTCTTACAAAATGAAAAAAGAGGAAGAAATGCAACATGATATATCAAAATTACGAGACCAAGTGCAACAAAATTCACTCTCACAAAAAGTAACAGAAGCTAAGATGGATGGTTTAAAGAAAGGTGTGGAAGATAAAATGGAGGGTTTAAAGAAAGACATGGAAGCTAAGATGAATGTCGTGGAAGCTAAGATGGATGGTTTGGAAGCTAATATGGAAGGCAAATGGACAATTTGAAGACAGATTTGACAAAGTTGCTACAAGAAATGTTTACGAATGGAGAAAAGGTAGTAAAGGAAACTCATGATGAGAACAAAATAAATGTTAATCATGATTTCATAGACTCTAACGTTGGATTGAAGACCCACCATGTTCCAAAGACCGATATGAGGAAGTTTGATGGCAAGGATCCCGGAACATGGATACTACAGATGGAGCAATTTTTCAATATCCATAATGTGCAAAGCACAAAAACGTATGTATCACAACTTTATATTTGGAACCAAATCAATTTGTATGGTACTGATGGCTTTACTCTCGTAAACAAATTGTCACTAGAGAAATTTTTATGGAAGAAATGTTAGCACATTTGAGGATACAAAAAGAAACACCTTTTTTAGCCAATTGATAAATCTCAAACAAAAGGGTTTAATGATGGAGCACATTAAGGACTTCCAAAAATTGAACATAAGGGTAAAAGATATTCCAGAGGAGCATAGGATTGATGTGTTCATAGGGACTTCAAAGGATAACATCCAATATGAGGTTCGCCTTTGGGAACCTGATTAATTGGAGAAGGCATTAAAGTTGGCAAGAAAATGGAAAGAAAAATTATGGCAACAAGGAAGTCTACCACTCACAACTATGGAAGTGTTGTTTCCCCTAGCCTTCCACAACCTACAAGGTTGAAACCACAACAATTGGAAGAAAAAATAGAAAAAGGGATTTGTTACAGTTGTGATAGAAAATACACTAAAGGTCATAAGTGTTCTGAGAAGAAATTAATTTACATAGATTGTGAAGAGGAGGAAGACAAGGAACAAGAAACGTCAAAAGAAGAGGATATACATCAGGAACAAACCCTAGAGAAAGAAGAAATGAATCCAACCATATCTTGTAATGCATCCACTGGAATTACCACTCCTCAAACTATCAAGATAGAAGGACATATCAAGAAGAAAAAGGTAATAGTGTTTATTGATTTGGGCAGTACCCATAATTTTATTGATTGTAAGATAACCAAGGAATTGAATTTCTTCGTATATCCAGCACTAGAATGCCAAGTGATGATTGCAAGTGGAGGAACCATAAATTTCTCTGGAAAGTGCCATAATATCAAGCTATCCATGGGAGAATACGTATTGAATAGCCCAATGCTTTCCATTCCAATGGGTGGTGTTGATGTTGTACTAGGAGTCCAATGGCTACAATCCTTGGGTACAATAGCTTTTAATTTTCAAAAAATTTTCATGAAATTTTCTTTGGAAGGAAAGGAAGTTGAATTAAGGGGTATCAGAGGGAAACCGGGAAAGATAATAAGCTCTAATGGAATGACAAAGCTTCTAAAGAAAGAACAAAGAGGCGTAATTGCACAATTATGTTCTCTATAGGTTCCCACATCGAAATCATCTATTTCTCTAGATCTCCAAAAAGTCTTGGACAATCATTCCAAGGTATTTGAGACTCCCAAAGGCCTCCCACCTATTCGTGATCATGATCATGCTATTCATTTGATACCAGGAAGTGTTCCTCCAAAAATCAGGCCTTACAGATATCCATATGCCCAAAGGAGTGAAATTGAACGTATGGTTGCAAAAATACTAGAGGTTGGTATAATTATCCAACCAAATTCGATAAATGAAGCAAGGGATGAATGGAAGAATGACGAAGCAAGGTGGGAACTCATTCAAAAGTTGCAGAAGATCCCAGTTCAAACAATATTTCCAGAACTTGACAAGGAAGGAAAAATCATATTGGAACCTGAAGCAGTCACAAAACCGAGAAATCAAAAGCTACGAAATCGATCAATTTCATAGTATCTCATCAAGTGGAAGAACTTACCCACTGAAGATTCCACATGGATGGATGATAACTTTATACAGAAGAATCCAGAACTACTCAAGCATTGAAAATAACACTTTTTGAATGAGAGGGGCATGTTAGGTTCCTATACTACTAGTGTAACCCCTTATTATTATTAGTACAACCCCCTTATTATATTGTTGTGCCCATGTAGTCCCCATATTTTTATTATTGTGCCCTATAGAAGCCCACTATTGTTATTATTGTGCCCTTACATTATTATTGTTATGTCGGCTCTGATTATATTATGACCCCTTAGACTCCTATATATAGAAAGGAGGTCTTGTCATTTGCATGATCCAAGAATTGTTCATTTGTGTAATGTAAAGGAGGTTGCCCCCTCGAAGAGGCTTATTTATAACGCATTGATCTATCTTTTCTATCTTTTTGTGAGCTGGTTTCATAACATCAATCCAGAAATTGACAGCCCTTGAAATCATATTGTTAGTGCTTTTGAGTTACTATATTACTTCAAGATTCCACACCGTAGGTTCTCCACCTTTAAAACAGTTATTTCTTTAGGTCAACCTTGATATCCACTCGTACAACTCAACAAGAAATTATGCAAAGAAAATCTCATATTGATCTGTAAAAATATACTTTTGTAACCAAGCTTTAAATGTCAGATGAGGGTTTTTGTTCTCTTGATCTGCAAATTCTCACTCTTTTAGTTCTATCCAATCTTGAATCTCTTTCTTCGACGGGTGCCATATCCACATATCCATCAAAAAAATCTTGATCCCGACAATGGAACCATTTTTTGGTTTGATTTAGGCTAACCCAGGTTCGATCGACACTGCACAACAATAAAAACCTTAACCACCGGCCCTTTCAGCAATGACCTGCAAGCAGACCGCAATCTCACCCAAAGTGACTATGGGTGGATGTAGAACTAGGTCTCTGCAGCCTTGAGGGATGTGGAGATGTGGTATTTTTATGTTTTCTTATTCCTAACATTCATAAATTACTTCGCCGCATTCATTTATCCACTTAAACATATCATATAAAGCCATAAATCATCATTGTGCTTAAATAAAGTGTAACTGTAATAAACTGTTATGCTACAACAAATAATAAGAAAATATACACATGAAGACACCAAATTACCGTGGTTCAACCAAATGTGGGGCTACATTCACAAGAAATGTTGCTAATATAATGATTCTTTGTACAACAAACAATTCTTGACCTACGCACTAAGCTACAGGTCATCTGTGCACTCAGCTGCAGAATCAGGCCTCTACACACTCACCTACAGAGCCTTGCCTTCTTTTCCCAAACAACAAATCACAAAAGTTCAACCATAATAGATCACACCTGATTTTTTTCTTATTATTTGACCCTATATATAATATTACATCGAAGGGTACATAATTACAATACCATGGTCCAAATACCATGGATTCCCTAATACAAGTAGCTATGGTCCCAAAACCCATTGATCTTTTAAATTATTACAAAAATAAGTGCCTTGCCCTATCCCGAAGCCCTTATACCACGCAGTATATTCAAACTGCTCCGCTACGCGGTCCACTTTGCACTCTGTTGCGCATTCCACTGCGTGCTCTGCTCCATAAAACGTGGAGTCTTTGCCAAAAGCTAGGCCAAGTTGGGTTGTGCCCAACACCCAATAGATTGCAAAGATACCACATGTTGTTGCGAATGATACCCAACTCCTAGGCCTCCAAGACTGGAACTAAGCACTAGTAATGACTAGGGATGTTATCATCAAATTGATCAATGCCCTCGCTATGCCAGGTAGGGAGAGGCGCTCTTCCTCTGCCTCTACTTTCCTTGCAGGGTCTGTCACACTCTCTCATTATAGTAATTGTGTAGGGAAACTATAACCAACTCCTTTGTCTACTGTTACATTTAGTTTCTTTCTTCCAATGCTTCTGCCTTATACTTCCCATGCTTTCAACCTTCTTAGCATTCTTCATAGGTATGCCATTACTACGATCAAGTGGACGTGTGTACCAATACCTAATGATCCATAAATGCCAGGTCGAGAGGAGCATTCCACCATCGCAACTCCTTGAAATGTGGATAGATGAGAGGGTAGGCCAAAGATGTTTCCATTTCCTTAAAGTGATTTCTCTGGACATATTAATCATACCCTCTACCATATGGACACTCGGATCTAGGGTCTTAAATCTCAATGGGAAATCTATTCGCACTAAGAAACCTAGGGGTATATTCGGGGGGGATTAGCACATGAAAGAGTTTATTCTACCTCTTTGTTGGCTAGGAAAAAAGCTAGAGACTTTGCCTTATTCTTGACATGAGAGAAGATGATTACTTCCTGTGGTCCATAAATTTCCATGGATATTCCCCTGGACAATTCGTCACAACATATCTGATAATATTATATTAAAAATCTAAGATTCTATACTATTACAATTTTATTTAATTTCTAGATCTGTAAAATTAACTGTAATTAGTGCATGCATGTAAAATTAAATCAAGCTGAAAAGTAGAGAACGACAAAATAAGCTCACACACACATAATACACAAGATATGCTCTCTGGGAAACCCTTTCGAGAGAAAACCCAGCTGGAAGGTGAGGCCGCTTCGCTCTCTTTCTCTGTCTGGAAATATGGCTACAGATACAAAGAAGTAATGTCTATGGCCCATGGGCTGCTACAGTGCACAAATCCTCTCTGTGTGATCTACCTCCTATCTCTCCTATTTATCTTTGCTCAAATATGGAACAAAATTCTCTCAAAAGAATGGGATTCCTCTTGCTCCTAGTGACCCGGTTATAATACAGCCTGATAGTCTACTAGTGGTTAAGTTTTACTACATCAAAGGTCAACTTCTGAGTGGCACAACGTTTGCATACAGACTCTGATTAACGCGATACTTGTGTCATTGGAAATATATCTATGTGTAGAATAGCATGAAAAGGTGATACACTTATGTGGAAAAGTTTTACCCCCCAAAAATTCATTTAATGCCTCAGAATTCTCTCGAAAGGTTTCAGACCCCGTTTCGCCAAACTGGGCCCCGCTGGTAAAAACGGTCCTGTGACCTACTTCCTCCACTTTTCCACTTCAAATGCATCGAGATGGATGAAAAAAATTATAATGTTCTAATTCAGATCACACATACCCATTTTGGGAGGCTTTTGGTCCCCAAAATATTTTACTGAATGAGGTGAGGAAAATTTTCCTCCACCTTCTCTTTGGTGTACCATTTAGATTTTGTTGGAAGTTGTCCCTTCAAACCAATCTTCCAATGGTCTTGTTGCCCTTGTCTTGTAGTTTTGGACCTCTTCTACAAAAATGTATCTTCTATCAACTCTGCCTGAGCATCTGGTGCCAAATTATCCACAGAAGGTAGGACCTGTTCCTCTTCCTGATCTAGCATGGAAGGCTCATAGAGTTTCAAATTCTCTACATTTACAACTGAGTAAATGCACATATATGGTGGTAAAATGAGTTTATAGGAATTATCACCCAACTTTTCTAGTATATCAAAGGGACCATACCTTAGAGCCTTTATTTTCTTATCAGGCCCCTGCAGCCTCTCCTTGTTCAACTGTAGCCATACTCTATCTCCCACCTTGAATGATTTCTTTGTTTTGTGTTGATCATGCCTGGCCTTATACTTCACCTGTGACTTCTGCAGTGTTTCCTGTACCTGTAGATGGATTTTCCTGATCTTCTCTATAAATTTTTCATCCCTCAAAGCATCTCCTGTAATGTCTTCCTTCACTCCTCCTTGTTTCACATATGCAATATCTAAAGGTGAAGGTGGAAAATATCAAAAACAAGTTTCAAATGGGTAATTTCCTGTAGAAGTGTGGATTGATCTGTTATAAGAATGTTTTATATATACCAGATTTTCATCCTAGGTCTTCGGATGCTTCTGGTTGTAACCCCTCAGAAGCTGCACCAAAGTCATGTTGACTACTTCTGTCTTCTCGTCTTTCTATGGATGGAATGTTGAAGATATCTTGAACTTCGTGTCCATCTTCTCCCACAATGTAGTCCAAAATGCGCTGACAAATCTTGTATCACTGTCTGAAATGATGCTCCTTGGTATCCTAAAGTGTACCTAGACTTGTCTAAAGAAAATTTTTTCTTCTTCTTGTCCGTTGATGGTCTTTTTACATGGCATCAAAACACACATCTTGTTGAACCTGTCAACTACCACGAACAGGTATTCATTTCCCTTCCTACTTGTCAGTAAAGCTCCCACAAAGTCCATGGAAATGCTTCCCCAAGGATGAGTAGGTACAGGTAAGGGATGATATATACCCTGTTTCCTATTGCTAGGCTTGCTAGTACAACAAAGCATGCATCCTCTTATGAACCTAGCTACTTGTTCTTGCATCTTGGGCCAATACACATACCTAAGCAAGTTAACCACGGTCTTCCCTACACCAAAGTGACCTAGAACCTTCGAGGTGTGAGCCTCTCTAATCAGGTACAAACGCTCACCTTTAGGAACACATAGCTTATCCAACCTATAGAGTAACCCATTCTGGAGACGTTAGTCAACGGTGTTATCGCCATCGTGCACATGACTCTGACTCTACAACTGTTGATGCACCTCCTTGAATTCCTCATGTTTTGAATATTCCTCTCTATATTCATCATGGGTGAATGGATCCATGTGCATAAGAGTCCCCAAAGATGTAATCTTTGATGTGGGTGGCCTTGAAAGAATATCGGCCAACTTGTTTATGCTTCCCTTCTTATACTTGATCACCAAATGAAACTGTTGTAAAAACCCCATCCACTTGTAATGCCTAGTCTGTTGTAGCTTATTCTAGGCCTACATGTACTGTAACAGTTGGTGATCCCTATGGATTATTGTCTCCTTTCCCATCACATAGTGCTTCCGCTTCTTCACAGCTTGCACCATTCCATAGAGCTCCTGATCATAGGTAGGGTAGTTAAGAACTGCCCCATGAAATGCTTCAGAATGGTAGAAAATGGGCCTTCCTCCTTGCATCAAGACAACTCCCATAGCATACCCACTCGCATCTATATCCACTTCAAAGGCGCGTTGCAAGTTTGGTAATGCCAAAACTGGTTCTTCACTGATCTTCTTCTTTAACTCATTGAAAGCCTTTTGTGTCCCTTTCCCCATAGGAAACTCTTGACACTCATTGTTATCGCGTGGAGTGGTGCTGCTACTGCTGAAAATGAGGCTATGAATTTCCTCAGGTACTTTGTTGCTCCAATGAAACTCCTAACCTCAGTAACATTAGTAGGCACCGACCATTTCATGATGGCATCCATCTTGGAAGGATCTATCTTCAATTCTCCTCCAGCAATCACATATCCCAAATACACCAACGACTACTCTGCAAAATCGCACTTCTTGAGATTTGCTAGCAGCTGGTGCTTCTTCAATGTTTCTAGCACCTGTGTCAAATGTGAAATATTCTCCTCCCAGGTAGCACTATATACCAATATATCATTCAAATAGAAAATCACAAATGAATCTATAAAAGGGCGCATTACATTATTCATTAATCTCATAAATGTAGTTGGTGCATTACATAGGCCAAAATGCATAACTAACCACTCATACAAACCTTGCCTGGTTTTGAAAGCGGTCTTCCATGTATCTTCTTCTTTGACTCGAACCTGGTAATAACTAGACTTCAAGTCCAGCTTGGTGAAATACTTTGGTTGTTGCAACTGATCTAGCAGGTCGTCTATCCTAAGCAGGCGATATCTATTCTTGAGCATGATTTTATTCAACACCCTGTAATCTATACACATCCGCCAAGTCCCATCCTTCTTTGGAACAATGATGATAGGTGACCCACATGGTGATGTACTCAGTCGAATGACACCCTGTTCCAACAACTATTGCAACTGTTTCTTCACCTCACTTGCTTCTATAACGGACTGCTTGTACAACCCAATATTTGGC
Organism: Pinus tabuliformis; assembly: GCA_031772625.1. Classification (NCBI taxonomy): domain Eukaryota; kingdom Viridiplantae; phylum Streptophyta; class Pinopsida; order Pinales; family Pinaceae; genus Pinus; species Pinus tabuliformis. The sequence continues at coordinate 135,161,243 of CM062817.1, read as the reverse complement.
AATGGGGAGTCTGGAAATAGCTGGATCTCGTGCTCCACTTCTCTCTTAGGGGATAGCCCTTTAGGATCTCAGAACACGTCCTTGTATGCATGTAACAACACCTCCAATTATTATTTTTATTTCTTAGTACACCCCTCTAGGGATTCCTTGCCTCTTATTGACTCATCTACAAACTGAGTTTATCTTAAAAATGATAAAACATACTTCTTGTTGGAACTGAACAATTTCTTGGCTTGGTTGGCACTTACTAGTGAAATTTTAGACTTGCCTTTGTGTGCATTGATGATGAATGATTTTCCATCCGTGATGAGCTAGTACTGGTTAGCTTTCCTCATGAATATTGCATCACGCATGTACATGTTGTAGAATTTCCTACAAATTCTCTACAAATCTACCTCTGAGATCTATGTAGAAAATCTGAGTGTAGATTAACTCGATAATGCAATATACCAAAGCAAACTACTATAATCTGCTTCTACTATCATACTTGCAGAAGCTTAAAGATCGAGCTGAATCAGAGCTGAACACATATAACCATAAGAAGAAGAATCAATACACATGAAACATAGAAAATACTCAGGGGAAAGCCTCAACTAAAAACCCCACTATCTATATTATCATACAAGGTGGAAATACATTAGAATGATACAAACCCTTAGCTCTCACAGCTAGCCAGCTCTCAGTACAATCCTCCTGGATGCTCACAGGTAATCAAAGCTTCTCACAAGCCTTCTCCTCTGCCCTCCAAGCTCCTATTTCCTTGCGCAGTTACCTCTGGGATGATCTCCTTCACCCAATGTAACACTGCTCTCACACACTACTCTAACACACTATCAGAACTACGTAATCATCGAGGAAACTTACCTTGACTGCATGCATGAGTTTCCTTTATAGGAAAACACATGCAACTGATAGTACATTGTCCTTGAATTTAATCTCAACTAGGCTTTCTCATAATAGACATGCATGAGTTTCTGATGAGGGAATCTTCAGTTATCTGGAGTACACTGGTTGAGTGTATGCATGCATCAACTGACTCATAACTCACAATTAGTTCCTCAAACAATTTGGAACTAATTTAATTGGACTTAACTCAGTAAATTGAGCTAACTAATTACAACTCAAATATAACTCAATCTTATTGATCCGGATTTAAACAGGAACGCAATAGATTACAGAGATAACCATAAATACAGAGATGCAATAACCATAAACACATATATGCAGCGGAAATAATGATTCATTTCATTAATGGAAAATACTGAATACAACCAGAAATGGAAATAAACCAGCTAGGGCGATGGTAGCTATCTCTGAGAAGAGATGTGCGGCTACATGCCTCTGAACTGTTCCGAACTGTATTACAATGAGGCTCGAAGGCCTATTTATTGTTGAGAAACAATGGAAAACCCTTCACATACCGAAACCTAACCCTAGAAGATGAAACGCCAAATTGTGGGCCCCGTTTGGGTAAATTGGTACATCAATTTCCCGGGGTCGTAACTTTGGCATACGATCTCCGTTTGACGCGTACGATAGCTCGTTAGAAAGATCTATCCGAGTACTACCACTTTGGGAGGCAACAATAGGGCTCGGTTGCCCCAGAATTCCAAAAAAAACGTCGTTTAGGGCCTCAAAACGGCTCTGGAAGTTCAGGACCCGAAAAACTGCTAAAAATAGTAAATTGTGCTACAATTTAGGAAACTGAAAAAGCTGAAAGAGACAGTTGTGGGGGGCCAAATGGGTTAGTGGGTGGCCACCAACATCCACCTGGATCACTTATCTCCTTAATTAAGGGATAGTCTCCTTAATTTAAGGGATAACTATTGCTTGAATTCAGAAAGACTTCTAACTTGAATTTCTCCAACTAATTAATCCATAATGAATTAATTAATTATTTCCAAGCAACTGGTGAGAGTAAATTTGATTTTACTTCACAATTTTAATTCAAGGACAAATTAAAATTGGAATTTCTGGATTCTATTTTTATCATTTCTTGTTGCTATTTTCAACACTCCCTCTCAACAAGAAAGGAATTCAACTCAATCCCGATCCTGAACCTTTGGAATGTTCTGCATGTAACACTTCTCTCTAGTGTTGTTGCTCCAGCAACTTCAGAAACAAAAAAAAAACATCCAACCTAAATAAGTATGATGCATCTGTCATCAAAGTCTCTGACTTCTATTGCCTCTGTCAACTGAAAACTTTGCACTTCGGTTGACTCTGCCTTTCTGCACTATTGTCAATCCTTCTCTACACTCTTCAGTATCTGACTGCTCTAGCCTCTGTCACTTTGATCTTTGACTGCATCAATCCCACTGATTCCTCCCACTACTATGTACTTTGGGCTCCCGTAGCAAGGTACGATCCATGAGATAAAACCTCTCAATGGACCCTACCCAATTTCAGCCTTCATGGGACTATCACTTCACATCGCCCCACCTCACACCTGGAGGTATGGCTGCATGTGATCCCTCTTCCCACTTCTCCAATTGTGGCTCCTCCACAATTGTCTGAGACTTCTTCTGGGACTGCATGTTGAGAGGTAATTTACTCTCCCTCTCAACCACCAAGTCTCTAACATTTTCCTTGCTCCTCAAGGTTTTTCATGCATATTGAACCTCAAGAGCATATAGGTTCTTAACTCGTGAACCGATCTATTTCACCTGTCTTGTGGTGATGTGTCTAAGGAAAACCTTTCCCTTACAGAAGACAACATTGTAGCCTTTGTCCTCCAACATCGCGACCGATACCAAGTTCTTCTTCAGTCCAAGCACATACTTCACATCTGTCAAGGTGATAGGAGGTCCATGCTCCCTCTGAAAAGCAACTGTGCCCACTCCTGAAACACTATACTTCTCATCGTCACCCATCTCTATGTGCATCTTGAGGTCTTTCTCCTCCAAGGTACTGAAGAAACTTTTATCGCCGGTCATGTGGAATGAGGCTCCACTGTCAAGATACCAAACACAACCCATCATCGATGACACCATGCATGAGATGAGGGTAAAGTCCATTTCGAACTGAGAGGGTAATGCCTCACCTTCCGATCCTTCCGAGGATCCCTTCTTGGACTTCTTCAATGGGCAATTAGTCACATAATGACCCATCTCATTTTTTTTTTTAAAGTATGATATGAATTCGATTTGCACCTGCAACCCCAAAATTCAAACTTCGAATTCTCTTCTTCGTATACTGTTCACTTCTCTGATAAACTTAGCTCCAATAAACCTGGCCCCAATACCATGTATAATTTCCTCTATAGATCAACTACCTCTGATACCATGTAGAATTTCCTGCAAATTCTCTACAAATCTACCTCTAAGATCTATGTATAAAATCTGAGTGTAGATTAACTCGATAATGCAATATACCAAGGCAAAATACTATAATCTACTTCTACTATCAAACATGCGGAAGCTTAAAGATCAAGTTGAATCAGAGTTGAACACATATAACCATAAGAAGAAGAATCAATACACATGAAACACGGAAAATACTCAGGGGAAAGCCTCAGCGAAAAACCCCATTATCTATGTTATCATACAAGGTGGAAATACAATAGAATTATACAAAGCCTTAGCTCTCACAGCTAGCCAGCTCTCAGTACAATCCTCCTGGATGCTCACAGGCAAACAAAGCTTCTCACAAGCCTTCTCCTCTACCCTCCAATCTCCTATTTCCTTGCGCAGTTACCTCTGGGATGATCTCCTTCACCCAGTGTAACACTACTCTCACACACTGCTCTAACACACTGTCAAAACTGCGCAATCCTCAAGGAACCTTACCTTGACTGCATGCATGAGTTTCCTTTATAGGAAAACACATGCAACTGATAGTCCACGGTCCTTGACTTTAATCTCAACTGGGACATTCTCAGAATAGACATGCATGAGTTTCTGATGAGGGAATCTTCAGTTATCTGGAGTACACTGGTTGAGTGCGTGCATGCATCAACTGACTCATAACTCACAATTAGTTCCTCAAACAGTTTGGAACTAATTTAACTGGACTTAACTCAGTAAACTGAGCTAACTAATTACAACTCAAATATAACTCAATCTTATCTCCTTAATTAAGGGATAATCTCCTTAATTTAATGGATAATTGTTGCATGACTTCAGAAAGACTTCTAACTTGAATTTCTCCAACTAATTAATCCATAATGAATTAATTAATTATTTCCAAGAAGCTAGTGAGACTAAATTTGATTTTAATTCACAATTTTAATTCAAGGACAAATTAAAATTGGAATTTCTAGATTCTATTTTTATCATTTCTTGTTGCTATTTTCAACACTCCCTCTCAACAAGAAAGGAATTCAACTCGATCCCAATCCTAAACCTTTGGAATGTTCTGCATGCAACACTTCTCTCTAGCGTTGTTGCTCCAACAACTTTAGAAACAAACAAACATCCAACTTGAATTAGTATGATGCATCTGTCATCAAAGTCTTTGACTGATATTTCCTCTGTCAACTGAAAATTTTGCGCTTCCACTGACTCTGCCACTCTGCACTATTGCCAATCCTTCTCTGTACTCTTCAGTATCTGACTACTCTAGCCTCTGTCACTTTGATCTCTGATTGCATCAATCCCACTAATTCGTCTCGCTAGTATGTACTTTGGGCTCTCATAGCAAGGTACGATCCATGAGATAAAACCTCTCAATGGACCTTACCCAATTTCAACCTTCATGGGACTATCACTTCACATCACCCCACCTCACACCTAGAAGTATGGCTACATGTGATCCCTCTGCCCACTTCTCCAATTGTGGCTCCTCCACAATTGTCTGAGACTTCTTTTGGGACTGCATGTTGAGAGGTAATTTACTCTCCCTCTCAACCACCAAGTCTCTAACATTTTCCTTGCTCCTCAAGGCTTTGCATGCATCTTGAACCTCAAGAGAATACATGTTCTTAACTCATGAATCGATCTGTTTGACCTATCTTGTGGTGATGTGTCTAAGGAAAACCTTTCCCTTACAGAAGACAACATCGTAGCCTTTGTCCTGCAACATCGTGACCGATACCAAGTTCTTCTTCAGTACAGGGACATACTTCACATCTGTCAAGGCGATAGGAGGTCCATGCTCCCTCTGAAAAGCAACCATGCCCACTCCTGAAACACTATACTTCCCATCGTCACCCATCTTTATGTGCATCTAGAGGTCTTTCTCCTCCAAAGTACTGAAGAAACTTTTATCGTCGGTCATGTGGAATGAGGCTCCACTGTCAAGATACCAAACACAACCCATTATTGATGACACCATGCATGTGATGAGGTTAAATTCCATTTCGAGCTGAGAGGCTAATGCCTCACCTTCCGATCCTTCCGAGGATCCCTTATTGGACTTCTTCAATGGCAACTAGTCGCATAATGACCCATCTCATTTTTTTTTTTTTTTTTTTTTTGAAGTATGATATGAATTTGATTTGCACCTGCAACCCCTAACTTCAAACTTCGAATTCTCTTCTCTGTATACTATTCACAACTCCGATAAACTTAGCTCTGATAAACCTAGCTCCGATACCATGTAGAATTTCCTCTATAGATCAGCTAGCTCTGATACCATGTAGAATTTCCTGCAAATTCTCTACAAATCTACCTCTCAAATCTATGTAGAAAATATGACTATAGATTAACTTGATAATGCAATATACCAAAGCAAAATACTATAATCTACTTCTACTATCAAACTTGCGGAAGCTTAAAGGTCAAGTTGAATCAGAGCTGAACACATATAACCATAAGAAGAAGAATCAATACACATGAAACATAGAAAATACTGAGGGGAAAGCCTCAGCTAAAAACCCCACTATCTGTATTATCATACAAGTTGGAAATACATTAGAATTATACAAAGCCTTAGCACAGCTAGCCAGCTCTCAGTAAAATCCTCCTGGATTCTCACAGGCAAACAAAGCTTCTCACAAGCCTTCTCTTCTTCCCTCTAAGCTCCTATTTGCTTGCGTAGTTACCTCTAGGATGATCTCCTTCACCCAGTGTAACATTGCTCTCACACACTGCTCTAACACATTGTAAGAACTACGCAATCCTCAAGGAACCTTACCTTGACTGCATGCATGAGTTCCTTTACAGGAAAACACATGCAACTGATAGTACACTATCCTTGACTTTAATCTCAACTGGGTCTTTCTCAGAATAGACATGCATGAGTTTCTGATGAGGGAATCTTCAGTTATCAAGAGTACACTAGTTGAGTGTATGCATGCATCAACTGACACTTAACTCACAATTAGTTCCTCAAACAATTTGGAACTAATTTAACTGGACTTAACTCAGTAAACTGAGCTAACTAATTACAACTCAAATATAATTCAATCTTATATCCTTAATTAAGGGATAATCTCCTTAATTTAATGGATAACTGTGGCATGAATTCAGAAAGACTTCTAACTTGAATTTCTCCAACCAATTAATCCATAATGAATTAATTAATTATTTCCAAGCAGCTGATGAGACTAAATTCAATTTTAATTCACAATTTTAATTTAAGGACAAATTAAAATTGGAATTTCTGGATTCTATTTTTATCATTTCTTGTTGTTATTTTCAACATGACTATAGTCAAATTTTCTACATGGTCTTAGAGAAAAATTTGTAGAGAATCTGCAGAATTTCTACATGGTATCAGAGCTAGTTGATCCATAGAGAAATTTCTACATGGCATCAGAGCCTAGTTTATCAGAGTTGTGAACAGTATATGGAGAAGAGAATTCGAAGTTTGAAGTTCGGGGTTTCAGGTGCAAATCGAATTCTTATCATACTTCAAGGTTGGCCAATGATGTTCTATGGCTTGAGACTCGAGTATGCCTTGGAAGGAAACTCGAATTACATATCATGGAAAGATCACATGGAGGTTGTATTAGAAGACAATAGCTTGAAGGATTTCATTGATGAAGAAATCCCAAAGCCAGGTTTAACTAATGCACAAGAGTTGGCTGAGTGGAAGAAGTGTGTGGCGAGGGCGAGATGGATCATCCTTGAGGGAGTTCGAGACCATATTGTCTCGAGTCTTCATGGGAAGGATACTCCATATTCAATGTGGAAGAAATTGAAGGATTTCTACTAGAATAGTAGCGACCAGAGGAAATTGGTGCTCAAGGATAAGCTTCGAAGAATCAAGATGAAGAATGACGATACTATTTCCACATATCTGAACAAGATCACCACTTGCAAAGATGAGCTTGGAAGTGTGCGAATAACTATTTTCGATGATGATATGGTGAGCCTTGCTCTCCTCGGCCTTCCAAAGAGCTGGAATAGCTATCAGGACTTTGTGAATGGAAGGAAGAAACTGTTGGATTGGGAACGACTCTAGTCGGATCTCATGCAGGAGGAGATCAGGAGTAGCACACGAGATGGTTCTTCATCCAAGGATGATGATGAAGAAAATCTAGCCTTAGGAAGTAAGGCAAGGAAAGGGAAGGGAAAGGTGTCCCATTCCGAATCGAATTCTTCTCCTGGAGAGAAGAAGGGTGACAAGTCTAAAGTGAGATTCTTTAATTGTCACGAGATGGGACATTATGCAACTAATTTCCCATCAAAGAAGTCTAAGAAGGGATCCTCGGAAGGATCGGAAGGTGAGGCATTAGCCACTCAGTTCGAAATGGACTTCACCCTCATCGCATGCATGGTGTCATCAATGATGGGTTGTGGTTGGTATCTTGACAATGGATCCTCATTCCACATGACCGGTGATAAAATTTTATTCAGTGCCTTGGAGGAGAAAGACCTCAAGATGCACATAGAGATGGGTGACAATGGAAAGTATAGTGTTTCAGGAGTGGTTACGGTTGCTTTTCAGAGGGAGCATGGAGTTCCTATCACCTTGACAGATGTGAAGTATGTGCCTGGATTGAAGAAGAACTTGGCATCGGTCGTTGATCCAGGTGGATATTGGTGGCCACCCACCAATTCCACTTGGACCCCCACCATTGCTTCTTTAAATTTTTCAATTTCCTTAATTGTAGCACAGTCCACTTTTTTTAGCAATTTTTTGGGTCCTAAACTTCTGGAGCCATTTTGAGGCCCTAAACGACGTTTTTTTGGAAATCTACCGGTAGCAAATATGTGGCCAAAGTCATCTCTTTTATCGTAGTCCTCGAAGAGATCTGTCCAACGGGTTATCATGTGTGTCAAACGGAGATAATATGACCAAGTCACGACCCCGGGAAGTTGGCTGTCCAACTCACCCCAATGGGGCCCATAAACTCTTGGTGTTACATCTCCTTGGGTTAGGGTTTTGGTTGTTTAGGGTTTGCTCTTATTGTTCAATAATAAAAAGGCCCTTGAGCCTCATTGTAAGGTAGTTCAGAGGCATGTAGCTACCACATCTCTTCTCAGAGATAAGATACCATCGCCCTAGTTGGTTTATTTCCATTTCTGTTTGTAAGCATATTTCAGTATTTTACATTAATGAAATGAAGTATTATTTTCACTGCATCTCTATGTTTATGGTTATATCTATAATTTTTTGCGTTCCTGTTTAAATCCGGATCAGTGGTATCAGAGCGGTCTGCTTTTTTTTCTCTGTTTTTCTTTGCATGTCCCCAACGAGGTCGGGATATAAGGAGTTAGGGCTTGGACTAGTCGAACCTTTACAAGACCAGCCTCACAAATCTCGATGGCCTCCCATGGTGAATGAAAAGAAAGACGAGGGGATAGGAGATCCTATCAAAATCTTGCTCAAAAAATCCCTTGAACGACAAAGGAACGCGATGATGGACAACTTTTCCTAGATCCTTCAACGACTACCTAGGCGCAACGCATCGGCTTCCAACAACTACTCTAGAAATGCCACACCATTTAAGGTAAAATTTAATTTTGAAATCCCCATATTCAAGGGTCAGATAGACGCATATGTCGTTGATAAAAGGTTAAAACTGTTGGAGATTTATTTATTTATTTATTTTTTTTTTTTTTTATTTATTTATTTTTTTTTTTTTTTTTTTTTTTTTTCTGTTCATGATTTTTCCAGTCGAGAAAATATTATTTTCGCTCTTCTCAAAGCAGCCCCCCACGTCAAGGACTGGTGGGAAACCTACTGTGAGCAGAAGGATGAAAGTACAGGCTCACTATTTTCAGCCGCACCCACTTGGAATTCATTCTGGGATGCCATCAAGGAGCAGTACTACCCTGTCAGAAGCTATGAGGATCAATACATAAAGTGGACCACGCTGCGGCAGGGAAGGGACCAAGATGTGCCAGAGTTTACCAATATTTTCCATACCCTTTGCACAAAGTTGGGTATCAAGGATTCAAAGCAACATTTGGTACTCAAATACCGTGGCTGCCTGCACAAGTACATCTAGGAAGAAATAGAATTCCTGAACATCTCCTCGTTTGGCACGGCATACCGATATGCCATCAAGGTCGAGCAAAATTTTAAATAGAATAAGCGAGACTTTGGATCTGCGAAACCAAAGCAAAGGAAGGTTCCCCCAAACTGCAGAACAAAGGAAAAAGCCAAGGCGGGGTGGCCCAAGACAACCCGCCAAAGTTGCAAGCAAAGAACAACGCTGCGAAGTTGAAAAAGGACATGGAAAGTGGTGTGAGTTCCATAAGAGCTCCACTCACAACACAAGTGACTGTCAGGCCAAGCAATCACTGGTGGCGAGCTAAAGGTTTCAGAATCATATGCATGTTCCGACTCTGAGTCAGAACCCGACAAGGGTAATGAAAAAGGGAAGTAGATTATCGATCCGGAGCCCAACACCATTGTTGCCACCATGAAGATCCAGAAGGAGGAACACGAAGATCCAGAGGAGGAGGAGCGTCTCTTCCACTCCTAGATGTGGGTAAAGGGCTCCCCGCTACAGTTCATTGTCGACAGTGGGAGCCAAAATAACCTCATTTCGGTAGAGGTCATGAAGCGGTTGGGCTTACCGACCACAGCACATCCACAACTGTACACCATCTGGTGGCTTCACCAAGGACATGATCTTCGTGTGAGCCAGCAGTGTTGCCTTCCATACAACATCAAGCCCTTCATGGATGAGGTATTGTGTGACATTGCTCCCCTTGAATTTTGTGATGTCTTATTAGGACAACTATACTTGTGGAAGCGACATGCTGTGTATGAATCAAGGCCCCATGCTGTTATTGTTACTTTGGGAAATAAGTTGTACAGGATACCGGAGGTAGCACCGCCTACCACCATCTCTTTAGTTATTACAAAACAATGCAGTAAGCTCATTTCCAAAACTGGGAAATTTGTTTTCCTGATGATACACCCTCAAGGAAAGAAGAAGACAGTGGCCATGACCTCCAGACAAGGCCCCTCCGCACAACAACTACAGATGGACATGGTCGTGGAGGAGTATGAGGACATCTTCACCTCCCCCGCAGGGGTTCCTCTGCACTGTCAGGTCAAGCACTCCATCGATCTGACCCCAGGTGCACCACTACCCAATGGACCAATCTATCGGTGCTCCATTCTGGAGAACGATGAAATCAAGAGGCAGATTTAGGAGCTATTGTAGAAAGGTCACATCCGTCTGAGTTCATCACCCTATGGGAGCCCGATCGTGTTGGTACATAAGAAGGATGGGACTTGGAGACTCTGTATTGACTATCGGGCGTTGAACAAGATCATTGTCCATAATAGGTACCCGATCCCATGGATCGATGACCTCTTGGACCAACTGAAGGAGGAAAAATATTTCAGCAAGATTGATTTGAAGTTAGGATATCACCAGGTACCAATCGCACCCTCCGATGTGTCTAAGCCTGCCTTTAAAGCAAAGGAGGGCCTTTTCGAATGGTTGGTTATGCCTTTCAGATTGACGAATGCTCCTACAAACTTCATGAGGCTAATGGATGACATCTTTCGGCCATTCACCAACTCATTTGTAGTGGTATACTTGGATGACATCCTGATCTTCAGCCAGAGTTGGGAAGAGCACCTCCACCACATTCGACAGGTTCTCCAAACACTGCGCAACACAAGTTATGTGCCAATTTGGAGAAATGCACTTTGGCATGACCCAGGTTCAGTATCTAGGATACATTATTGATGAACAAAGGGTGCATGTGGATCCAGCTAAGATCCAAGTCATTCGGGATTGGCCATCTCCAACCACTCTGACAGAGCTCCGCAGCTTTCTAGGTCTTGCCAACTTCTACTGTAGGTTTGTGTTGGGATTTTCTCATATCACTTAGCCCTTGAGTTAAGTCACCAAGGGAGGAGTGAAAGAAAAATTATTTTGGTTTGAATCTCAACAAAAGGCATTCACAGATCTGAAATATCACCTCTGCTCGGCACCAGTGCTCGCATTACTAGACTTGCAACAACCATTTGAGGTCAAGATAGATGCCTCTGACTATGCTATTGGGGCAGTCCTTACTCAACACAGGCATCCAGTGGCATATCACAGTGAGACACTTTCAGACATAGTCTGGAAGTATCCCACTTATGACAAAGAGATGTATTCCATTGTGCAGGCCTACCGAAAATGGAAGCATTACATTTTGGGGAAGGAAACGGTCATCCACACAAACCACCAACCCCTATAGTTCATACAGACCCAAGGGAAATTGCAGAATGATCGCCAGCAGAAGTGGTCCAAATAACTGCAACAGTTCCATTTGAATATCAAGTATAAGAAGGGCAGCACCAAAATGTTGTAGAATTCCTTAGTCGACCACCGATCATGGAATTAACCACTATGCTTAACTCTTGTGGGCACGAGACTTCTGATTGGACACTTCTCTACAAAAGCAACCTAGAATTCGGCCACGCATGCCAGACACTCTTGGAGGGTTAGCATGTTCCAGATTTTTACCTCCAGGATGCCCTGTTATGCCACCTGGGTCACCTTTGTGTTCCTTCAAGCAAGCTTTCCAAGATGATTTGGGAAGCACACTATAGCCGGGCTGCTGGGCATTTCAGGGTCGAGAAAATGGTGGCAGTACTACAAAAGTATTTCTATTGGCCGAATCTTTGATAGGATGTCAGGAAATACATTAGATCATGCACTGCCTGCATCATTGCCAAACCGACTGCTATGGGGAAAATGCACCGTGTATGGAGAATGAAAACTACCCTCAAAGGCCTTCCTGGGACCTTCGACAGACTGTAAGATTATCTATAGATGCTACCAAGTTATACACATGTTCATCTATCAATATCAATTAACAAAGTATGGAAAGAGGATTACCTCAGGTCTCCTTCTAGATTTGTTTGGAGATCTCAATGCATCCAAGAAATACTCCTTCAAAGCCGGCTTCAAACCAATTCCTGCATAAAGGAAAGGCAAACACAATCACCACATACAACCTTGAAAACCAATATATGAATGCACAATGAACATCTATTTGCATACAACTAAACTACTCATCTAAACAAGTATCGAATGAACAACTTAATGAACAAGGTTACCGACACCATGGAGTAGGGAACACAACTGCAGTTTTGTATTAATAATGGAAGAGTGATTACAACCATCTGTTGTATTAGTCTTCCTTTGCCCCTTCCGCTTCTCTCTCTCTCTCTCTTCTAGCTCACTTCTTCAAGTATGTGATAGTTCACAACAGCTTAGTAGGCTATCCTTTCAAATGCTCTGACCCCTTTCACAATGACCCTCTCATTGCTTATATAGCAATCAAGTTAGGGTTTCCAAGTTCCTCATAGAGTTCACTAGGGAAAAAGCAATGAACTTGCCCTGCTTTTCAACTCTTTCCCATTTGCCTCCTTTTCTCATATTAGAATTTCTCCAAATAGGTTATTTTTGGATGTTTCCTTGCTTTTCTTGAGTAAATTTAGGGACAAATATCTAGATATTTGTGATTCAATTCGTTGGTTTGACCCACTGAACTTCCCTTAGTTTCACTAACGTTGCCCCTCGTCTAACAACTTGAGTTATTAGGGTCGCTAACGCACCCTTAGGCTTGGTAACAAGATTTACAAAGCAGGTTTTCAGTGTCCAACCAGCATTAGTGTGGAATCAAGGCTTGCAATTGTGGTCTTTGCTTCATTCATCATGTCTTTTACCTCTGAGTTGATGAGGAGGTCATTTTGTTGTATAACATATGCCCCCTAATGTATGTGATCAGAGGTAAAGACGATGGCCAAAATACTTTACTGAAACTGTAATTTTTCCTGTCAAAATGTAGAGAGAGAGAAGCTTCGGGTGGCAAGGGAAACCTGATACAACACATATATATAAAACTGCTAAAATCATGTCCTAAGTCGGGCATTCCCATGCTCAGTAGCTATGTCAGAGTAATTTTCTCCAAAGAGATATGACAATACTGGCCGTTGATAAGCACAATGCAGATCCAGTGTCATAATAGAATCATCTTGAAACAGTTGTCTCCAAAAAACAATATCCACAGCTTGGGAGAGGAAACAAGGCTGAATGATGCAAGCCTCTACCCAAGGTCTTGATTTCCGCTTCACCGAACAGCATAGATCGATACATGCGAATATATGCATTGACATCGAACATGCATGAAATCATCTAATTACTAGCCAATAATGGAGACCATTAATAGACGTGAAGAAGGCCACCGATAATGGTGATGGTCTCCAAGATGCACAGTGCAATCTAACGAGTGTGAAAGATGTCTTTGTCGTCGAACACCCATAGAATCGCTTAATCAGGAGCCAATAATGAGAACCCCTGACCAAGCACAAGGCAACCTGCCACTAATGTCTGCAAGTACCAAGGCATTGAATGTGTTTCTGGGTTATCTTCCTAGATAGAGTGTTGAAGTCGATAGGAAGAAACTTGTCGAAAGGTAGGCAATAATGTGTCCTACATCAATCGACACGAAACGAGACAAGAATGATTTTGTTTTTTGAGGAATATTTTGAGCATTTGGGTCTAAAAAACAGAGGGCATGATGAAAGGATATGTTTGATCGGTTGATGGAGGAAACAAATGGGTAACCCTTGAACAATAGAAGGCACAACAACGGTTTTAACCAGACAACACTAGACTCATGAACACTACAGAGTGTTAGGATACAGAGATGCAATTACATCAAGGTATATAGGCTAAAACTCATAGGATGGTAGGGTTCATATTGAGAGGCCATCAAAAGGAGGTTTATCTAAGGGAGTGCCATGTTCAAGGGAATGACTGCTGCCAAACCACGCTTTCAAATACGGAATACAGTTGTATTGTCCACTTTCCCCGTCTGATTAATTTTATGAGTCTAGACGGGTAAACTCATCGATCTTTTCATATTTAAAGAGTCTGAAAAGGACCGCAAAAAGAGTGACTCTTTGCCCTATCTGATTAGTTTAATGAGTCCAGACAGGCAAACTCGTCGATTTTTTCATGTTTTAAGAGTCTGAAAAGTATCGTAAAAAGAATGACTCTATATCTTGTCTATGTAATTTAAAGAGTCTAGACTAGACAACTCAGTGGTCTTTTCATATTTAGAGAGTCTGAAAAGATCATAAAGAGAGACTCCATGGTGGTCCCTTTGTCATAGTTGTTAACCGGGTGCGACAAAAGGTTAATAGTATACCCGGATCGGTTACTTTTCTGTAAGTTAATCTATTGAACCTGGATAAAGAGAAACCTATTTTCAATAGATGTCGACCTCATTTTGTTACGAGTACGAGGTGATGGACTAAACTCATTTTTCGTCGTGAATTTTTAATGAGTCACGCGACGACAAACTCAATACCTTCATCAAAATTTTTAATGAGTCAAATGAAGAAAACTCAAGGTATCTTTTTCAGTTTAGTGAGCGAGAAAAAGAGGGAAAAGAACAACTCATCCCTTCTTCATAGTTTTAACGAGCTCGAAGGAGGGGAAAAACTCAGGGATTTTTCGATTTAAGAGTGAGAAACAGTTCCAAAAAAGAAAGTGCTCTTGCTGCTGTCGTATATTTTTAACGAGCCCAGAAACAAAAAATCGGGAATTTTTAGTTTAACAAGCAAGCAAAGTACCTAAAAGAATGCTCAGGTCTTTTTATAAATTTTAATGAGCCTAAAGCCAAAACTCTGGATTTTTTCAGTTTAAAGAGTGAGAAAAATGCGCCTAAAAAGAATGCTCCCTTAGTCTTTTTCAGTTTTAATGAGCTAGAAAAAGATCAAAAAAGAGTTGCTTAAAGCATCATTGTATATATTGAACAAGCGCAATGATGAAAACTCGAAGATGTTTCTTATTTTTTAAAGAGCAATAAAATATCATAGATTTAACGAGCTCAACGATGAAAACTCAAAGATGTTTATATTTTTTAAAGAGCAATAAAATATCTCAAAAAGTGCTCTAACCATCACCACATAGATTTAACGAGCTCAACGATGAAAACTCGGAGATGTTTATATTTTTTAAAGAGCAATAAAATATCTCAAAAAGTGCTCTATTGAGAATTGCATGCAGCTTTTACTGCTTTTCATTCCTAAAGGTGCTTTCATCAAAAAGCAGTAAAAAGTATAAAAAAGGCAGCAAATCCTATCATATGGGTTCATGCATGATAAAAAATCATGGAGAATGGACTACTTCCTCTTTAATGATTTCAGAAAATCATGTCTCCAAACATAATATAAGGAAATGCTTTGAGCTTTCACATGCATCATTTTCACTATTTGAGATTTTGTGAGAGCATTCTGGAGCTAAAGAGGAGCAGATTTTCTGCGGACCATTGCAGGAGATCCGGGAAACCATTCGATGTGCCATCAGTCCCAGGTGAAAGCTAAAACCTTGCTCTATGCATTACTGAACCTTTCTTGACAGTTTTATGGGTGGAATTTTGCAGATCTGAGGTGCCCTAAAGCCCTATTTGCACACTAATGCCCTCCAAATGGCCAGTAGGGAGCATTAAACACTCTATACGAGCCACTGGAGGGCATTAATCCTCCCTATGCAGCACTGGGGGTAGTGTTAGAGCTAAAGGGCGTAGTGAAAACCCTCATGCATGGATTCCTTAAGTGTTTTTGCCCCATTTTAACTATTTTTAGGGTTATTTTGTGCAGGTTTCAGGCCGAAATGACTCACCTATGGAGAGAACGGGCCCATGATAATGAGGAATTGTTGATGCAAAACGATCCAGCATGCATACTTGCATTGCACCGCTGCGGTTTACTGAAGTATGCAAAGCTGGAGTTGATGAAAGGGCAGGAGGATTTACTAAGATGGATTATTTGGCGCTTGGATGAACACGAGCAAGTGTTCAGGATTGGAGATCAGGTGCTGGCTATCGACCGTGATGACATATATTTTTTGACTAGTTTGTCATGTCATGGGGCACAGGCAAACCTCACCGGTGGTAGGCCAGATCCACAATCTACCTCAGAGCTGGTGCAATCCTACTGCATCCCTGAGAGTGGACTAGTCAGCAACAGAGTCCCCATAGAGAGGATAAGATCCCAGTCTATGAGGGTAGTTTTATGGTTGATTGTGTGATTGGCGGGGTCAAAGAGTCCCCACGTTGCGACAAAGGCCCAACTATTGCTTGCAGTTGACTGTGTCCAACCACAGATGTTCAACTGGTGTGAAGCAGTGCTTCGCCAGTTGAAGGCAGAATTAACAGCATGCAAGACTCGTACCCAACACAGTTTTGGGTATGGTACTATCATAGTCTCATTCTTCCTTGAGAGGGTACCTGTTATGCACCCAAGGATGAGCTTAGGTCCCCTTGATCTGAGGGAGCCAAGGTAGGGTCGTTGGTCATCACTCAATCCTCGCATAGGAGGAGGACTGATCTGGCATTTCTTCGACGAAGATTTCTTCCAATGGCTTCGTAGCCAAATTGTGATTATTGATGACTATGCCTATGAGGGCATGGACTTTACTGGCGACCCTGACTTGATGCTACCACCCGGGACCAACTGGGGTCCTCAAGGTGAGAATAATTTTTTACAGTACTTTAAGTATTTTTTAGCTTTTGAATGTTTATGTAATGTTTTTATAGGTGAAATAAGTACTGACATGAAACTTTTATGCTTAACACAGATGTGGCGCCATTACGACCTGCAGGCGAACCTCGCCATGTGCGACGAGGAGGCCAACTACTTGCTGGAGGGGGCAATGCTGACAGTCTCCGCGAGGTTCTGAGGAACCTGGAGGGTTTGACCATGGGTGTCCCCCCCTTCCTATGAGGGAGATTCCCGCTCATATGCAGTGGCACACAGTTGGTGTACCTGAGCGTTTTCTTGTTCCTCTTCGGAGGGTAGCTAGAGCGGTTTTAGCATTTCTGGAGCAATAGGCTCTTTTTAGCAGGTGTTTTGGCGTAGCCACATGAGTGTTTGTAGTTGGGATTTTATAGCCATTTTGTACTTAAAACATCCAAGTTTTGGAATATTTTGATGTAAAAGACTGGATGTCGATCTATATATATATATATACAGACATTTTTGGTATTTTGGTGGTGTAAATGTGTTTTTAAATGTTTTTTGTAACAAATTTTTAACTCAGTAAATGTTTTACTTTTCATGCATGCTTCTATAAAGAATGAGACAAATGCCAATCTAATACATAGTTAGCTAATGAATCAGCAACTGTATTTAATTCTCGAGGAACATGTTCATATGTGATTATTTCAAATCGACGTTCCAGGAGTCGCACCCTTAGATAATGACGTAACAAGGTTGGATTACGAATGTGATAACGGTTAGTCAATTGCATAACGACTAGCTGGGAGTCTAACCTGACCACCAGATTGGAGATGTCCCTTGACGACGCTTCCGTGAGAAGTGAAATGATGGACATGTACTCGGCAATATTGTTGGTGGCGGTACCAAGAAAGACCCCCCCGGAGCAAAATAGTTCCGACTTGGGTGTGTAAATGACCCAAGCAGCTGATGCAATGTGCCATGTGTGATGACTAGCACCATCCACGTATCCTATGTATGCTAAAGGTAACGACGACATCTGCATTGTGAGAAGAATGCATGAGACAAGTACTCCACTAAATAACAAAACAATCCAATCACACCAAAAAGGGAAGCAAAACTTATGAATACATAAAATTACAAAGCATATGCCTAGTGCAATACTAGGCATAATACTTTTTCAGATAGAGCCCATATGTGGGCTCCTTGAGCGGGACTCCTTCCCAGTCCTGCAGTTCATATGCCCCTATGGGGAGGACTTTCGTTACGACATAGGGACCTAGCCTTTTGGGTTGAAGCGTGCATGCCTCCAAGAGGTCATCTTTTGGATGATAGAGCAACACAAGGTCGCCCTCTTGGTAAGGAGGAAACTTAAGCTCTTTTGCAAATAGGGATTGTACCTGGCACTTGTGAGCCTCAAGTGCCAAGTCGGCATCTCAATGGGTTTTATCCATCTGTTTAAGGTATAGTAAGTGTTCTTCTTCGGCCATAGTGCCAGGCATGGGTTCAACGACTATTTCCAGGGAAGGGATCTGATACTCAATGGGTTTGTCATCGTCGTAAAACTAGATCTCATGCGCGACAGTAAACGGATTAATGTCGGGCATTTCCTTGTGAGACCCACTGAATACATCGTGGAATTCTTGAAATAGGCAGGTGGAGCTCACAATTTCCTCAGGATTGCAATCCGCTCTCATCTGGATGTTTTCCACGATGCCTGTCTTGACAGAAATATCGATGGGCAATGATCTGGAAGTGTCACCCATGTTTCCTTCCGCATCCAAAGTTTGGATGGTCGTGTATGGAGAGGAAATGATTTCTGGTGTGTCAGGGGATAGGATTTGGAGAGGTATCATGTCCGAATCAGATATCGGAACATGATGGTGCCAATCCTCCCAATGTTGCTCTCCAAAACTCATGATTTCCTGAACAGCTTCGTCTGTAGGAAGGAGTTGATTGAATGGATCTAAAGGAGCAGTTATGGGAAGGGCAGTGGCACTGTCGATAGTAACCAACATGACCAAAGATGCGGATGCGGATTGAATGGCTTGGTAGGCCAATTCAGCTGGTGACAATGGCATCTGGTCTCTGAATGTGTCAAGGTCGGAAGGAGCCGACAGGATCCATGGATCGGTCAGTTCATGAGGAATAGATGAAAGCATGTTGACCATCTGTGAAACCTTGGGCAGCTGAAGAGGAAAACATCCCATGAGGGAAGAAGCCTTCAGTAGACCAGTACCTAAACTGACATAGCAGTCAGTTCCACCTCCTACTAGGGGTATGGAGCCACTTGGTAATGGTGAATAATCGAGGGTGAAGAAAGACAACTGATCTACTGTAATAACCTTTCCATCCAATGGAAATAGGATGATGTGAAAGACAGTAGATATGACAGCCATCATGGCATATGTCCAACTGCGACCCAACAAGAGATTATAGTCGAGTTTCTTGTCTACGACTTCTATGTCCACCATTACAGTTTTCCCATACAAAGTGATGGGGAAACTGGCTAGGTATCCTTTTGGGATAAAGGTGTGGCCATCGAAATCTTTAACAGAGTTCGACGATGGGGATAGGGTTGGGGAACCCAGGGCGAGCCAAAATGAAGCTGACATGACGCAGGTAGAAGCACCTTTGTCGATGACAGTTCTATGTATACCTTTACCTTTCGAAGTGATATGCACCTGGAATGCAAGCTGGTGAGAAAGGGGAGGTTTACACTTGTCCATGTCAAAAATAGCAAGCATGGAATCCATTGGGTCAATACCTCCAATAGCCAAAAGCAAAGCTTTCCATTGCGTTAGGCATGTTTGTAATACTTCGAGCGCCGACATAGCCGACGGTGCTTGCGCCAAATCCTCTACAATGTTGTAGTGTTGAGCAGCATGTGCAGATGTATTGTGTGTTGTGTGTCGAAGTGCCCCTTTTGGGGGTCGAATTACAAGGTCCTCAACTAGCCTTTTGATATGCAAATCATTAGGCGGCGGTGGGTTTTGACCTGAGGATGGTTCTGCTGCAGGAGCAACTGGCTCTTGTGGCGAGTTCTACCATTTCAAATGTGTAAACGGTAGAAGATCCTTCACCAACCGAAGGATGTTGCAAACCATCGTTGTCCCCTTATGGGGGTTGCAGTTGGTTTGCAATAAGATTTTGTTGCTATTGAGTGGGAAAAGGATTTCTAAGGACAGCGGGGGCCTTACCAGAATCCCTTTTGGCAAGGTATTTTATGCATTCTTGAAGCCACGAACAATGCCAAGTCATGTGGTCTTCAACACAGAGTTTGCATGGATATCTGGTGGGTTTATCCTTTTCCTCGTCAGTAGGCGCAGCGGCCTTCTGTTTTAGGTTGGGCTGCTTTGGTGACTGCTCTTTAGAAGGAGTGGTCTTTTTCTTATTCTTCTTGTTCTTGCCACCAGATTTTTGCGTAGACTGCACAGATTTTATCGCAGTGGCAGGAAGAGTAGTCGTATTGGTAGAGGGGTCCACTGCCAGCTTGGCAATGTGACCACTGAGTTGTTTTACAGCAGCCCCAGAGGTTGCACCGACAATCCCGTCGGCGTGCACTCCGAGGTGCTGAGTGGTGGAAGCATTGGGGTTACTAGGAGCATTGGGGATTATGTTGTAAAGAGTGCCAAACTGTGAATATATTAGATCTAAGTGCTGGGCACGATGTATGGATTGGTCTTCTGTGACCGCACCACCTAGAGCAACATCTCTAGCGATTTGCGGGAGTAAGGACTTGCAGAACCAGTCCGTTAAGAGAAAGTCTGGGATGGGAGCTTTTACTAACCTCCGCCTACATCTCCATTCATGAATATGATTAGAGATGTGGGTGGTGGTATCCTGACGAAATGAAGTGAGGAGCTTTGTCCCAGTCTCATAGTAGATAGGTAACTGGAAGTGCTTTAGGAATTCCATCGCTAAAGTGTCAAAGGTGTTTACTGACGCGCATGGTAACTCAATATACCATTTCACTGTGTTGCCAATGAGGGTGCAAGGAAAAAGATTTAACCGGACACTATCATCCACCATAGAGTTTGAAACACACCAGAGATGGTAGGTTGTGATATGGGTGCCCGGATCCTCCCCTTGTTTTCCATCGAACTTTGGGATGTTCATTGGTATTTTATGCGAGATCGACAGCCATTGTAAGTTGTGATAGATGGGGTCGTTTGTCAACTTGTATAAGTTGGGTATATCCAACGTTTCCAAGAAAGGTAGAGAGTTAGGTGCCCCCGACTCAGACCATGGTGATGACGGATGACTTGAGGAGCTTTGCGCTCCTCCCATCATTTGGTTCCCCATATTATACATGGGTTGCATGGTGTAGCAGTTGCTTTGAGGTATGGTGTTGTAGAGTGGATTTCCATGAGGATTTTGATACTGGGGTATGGAATTGCCCCCAGTATAAGCAGTGCCCCCTTGACTCATTTGAAGATGTGAGTAGGGTGCCCCCATGGACTGGTTGGGAACCCCTTGAGGATTCCCGCCCGACATAGAACTAACCATTTGTCCTTGATTGACAGAGGGAACGCTCATGTCAATTAGTGACTGACCATGCATGCCTGAGAATGGAGGGGGAACTGTTATGTTCCCTACCGGCATGTGCATATTGGGAACCCCCCCAGGTATATGAATCTGGGGGTTTGAACTGTACATTGGCGGCCGACCATGTTGTTGGTAAATGGGAACCATGCCCATAGTGCCACATTGAGTGTTATAGGGAGCATTGTATGTGGCACTTGTCGAAGGTATGCAGTTTGGCACCATAGGGGTGGAACCTAGCATCTGCTGGGTTCCACTCATAGAGGGTGTTATGTGAGTGGTTGTACCTGGGACAAACAGGATAGTGGGATTTGCCATTACCGGTGTTGTGATGACTATCAACTGGGGGAGTGGTGAAGGACCAAAAGTGTCCCTAAAGTTCCACAACCCGTTAGTCATTGACTAGATAGATGGAAATGTTCCAACTACCGAAGCAGGAAGTATAGGCACCACGAGAGCCAAGACAGGTTCCAACGGATTCGTGAGCGGAGGGTTAAAGGGGGGAAGAAATCCCTTGGTAAATAAATCCTCCGGCAAAGTTGAATTGTCGGTTGTTCAAACAGATCCCGTGTGATATCTAGGAGACTGATCCCCTAAAGATGGGGAATCCGGTTCAGTGGAACTCGACGGATCTTCCACAATGAGTGGAGGAAGTCCTAACAATCGTCTGGAGTGACGACGAGGGCCGGATGTAGCCACAGTGATTGTTAATTTTTATCAATAAATTGTATCATGATATTCTTTAAAGTATCAAATGATAGCACTCGAGTACCTAAAGAATATAAAAAATACACTAAATGGATCAATCAGCAAACAAAGGAAAATTACCTCGTCTGATAAGCACTGATCATCAAAGATGAAACCTAGTATCTCAATGAATAACAGAGAAGGATGGCCAAATGTACGGTTACTGTTACTCTAGAGCTTCGCCCAAACCTTAGATTGAGGGGCCAAGTACTCTTGTGAAGATGAGCACCCTCCCAAAAACTGAAGACAGAGTAGATCCATCTATGTTAGGTACCAGGACAGCTCGTCCCAGTCACCTTATGTAAGTCCCTATAATTTTGGCCACTAGAGATACCTCAGATCACAGACACCACCGGGGGGGGACATAGTCGTAGACAGCATGCTATGTGGGAAGGATACCTAAGTCCCCGACTCAGTTATGAAATCCCCGAAGGGACCCCCAATACACAGAATTCCTAAAGGATTTGTAAGAGAAGGCGAGCTACCTTCAATTACAGTCTGATGTTGTCTCGTTTTTCTCTTCGCTTTTACTAGAGTGGTCCTGGTAGTATGAGTGCAAAAGGAATTTTATGCTCGTTAACAACACTAGTTTGGTTTTCGACCTTGGGCAATTCACTCACATGCTTATCCCAAGATCCTAGCCTAGCTAATGTTGGTTTGCTCAAAAGGGTAACTGATTAATTTTAATGTAAATTTTATGTGTACTTGAATATTGTCTTCGATATGGGTGTTGATGTATGAAATATGGTGAGACTCTTGACTCAATAAATCATGGAAAAACAATGCTCTGAAAAAAATTTCAATTTGATGCATACAAGTTGTATTCTACATATTCATATTTTTCACATATTCATAGTTTCGTCTGTGCATCTATAGTCTTTCAACACATGCATAACCAAAAGATTATTTTCCAATATTTCCTAACAACTACTTGAAACCAAAATGAAGCAACTCACAACTATTTAAACAGAAGGATGAATACAAATTGTCAGTCTTTCTTTCAGAAAAATGTTTTTAAGAGAGAAAAACCAAAACTTTTTTCCTAAAAATAAATTTCTAGGACACCAATTTTGCTGACATAATACAGTTACAGATCTTATTTCAGCCCATGAGAAGATTTTCCATCCCTTTTGGTCCACAGATACTACTGAAAATCAAGGCAATGGGAGACTAACGCTCTGTAACAGTGGCTACAGAGAGTTAGTAGGCCCACTAACGCTCCCTGTACACAGGCACAATGCTTTATAAAGCTTTGTGTAGCCTGCTAACCTGCGTTAGTGTGGGAAATCTATCAAAAATAGGGTTTCCAAGATCAGTTTCTGAGATGAATGTATACTAGTAGGATGCAGCAAGATATTTGGTGGATCAAAAAAAGGATTGTTGAAGAATAGGGAGCTCTTGGAAGGAAGAGAGAACAGAGAAGAGTTTGGGTAAACTGGGAACTAGATGTATAGTCCCCAGTGGAGTCACCAATTCTGCTATGGGGTAAAATGAACTGTGTATGGAGAATGAAAACTACCCTCAAAGGCCTTCCTAGGACCTTCAACGGACTATAAGATTATCTACAGATGCTACCAAGTTATACACATGTTCATCTATCAATATCAATTAACAAAGTATGGAAAGAGGATTACCTCAAGTCTCCTTCTAGATTTGTTTGGAGATCTCAATGTAGCCAAGAAGAACTCCTTCAAAGCCAGCTCCAAATCAATTCCTACACAAAGGAAAGGCAAACACAATCACCGCATACAACCTTGAAAACCAATATATGAATGCACAATGAACATATATTTGCATACAACTAAACTACTCATCTAAACAAGTATCGAATGAACAACTTAATGAACAAGGTTACCGACACCATGGAGTAGGGAACACAACTGCAGTTCTATATTAATAACGGAAGAGTGATTACAACCATCTGTTGTATCAGTCTTCCTTTGCCCCTTCCGCTTCTCTCTCTCTCTCTCTCTCTCTCTCTCTTCTAAATCAGTTCTTCAAGTATGTGACAAATCACAACAGCTTAGTAGGCTATCCTTTCAAATGATCTGACCCCTTTCACAATGACCCTCTCATTGCTTATATAGCAATCAAGTTAGGGTTGCCAAGTTCCTCATAGAGTTCACTAGGGAAAAAGCAATGAACTTTCCCTGCTTTTCAGCTCTTTCCCATTTGCCTCCTTTTCTCAGATTAGAATTTCTCCAAATAGGTTATTTTTGGATGTTTCCTTGCTTTTCTTGAGTAAATTTAGGGACAAATATCTAGATATTTGTGAGTCAATTCATTGGTTTGACCCACTGAACTTCCCTTAGTTTCACTAATGCTACCCCTGGTCTAACAACTTGAGTTAGTAGGGTCACTAACGCACCCTTAGGCTTGGTAACAAGCTTTATAAAGCAGGTTTTCAGTGTGCAACCAATGTTAGTGTGGAATCAAGGCTTGCAATTGTGGTCTTTGCTTCAGTCATCATGTCTTTTACCTCTGAGTTGATGAGGAGGTCATTTTTTTGTATAACACCGACCATTAAGAAGCAAGGCCTCTATACCCCGCTGCCTACCCCTTGTCGACCTTGGGAATCCATCTCCATGGATTACATCTAAGGCCTTCCTTCCACTAAGCATGGAAATGACTGTGTTTTTGTGGTCGTCGACAGGTTCTCGAAGATAGCAATTATGGCGACCTGCAAGAAGAATATCACAGCCGAAGCTAGTGCTAAACTCTTATTTGAACGAGTGTGAGTACACTTTGGGATCCCACAGTCTATCATCTCAGATCGGGACAGCAGGTTCCTCAGTACATTTTGGTCCAGTCTTTGGTCGATGTTGGACACCAAACTCACTAAGTCCACAGCCTTCCATCCTCAAACTGATGGCTAGACATAGGTTGTCAACAGGATGATCATACACATTCTACGCATGTACAACTCAAAGCATCCACGCACATGGGATGAGAGCCTCCCTTATGTTCAGCACAACTACAACCGGGCTCTACACAGCTCGATTGACCACAACCCTTTTCAGGTGGGCTTAGGATTCCAGCCACTATGTCCCATTGATGTGGCCATGCCATTTGTAGCTACTCACGCAGATTCGACTCATGTCCAGTCCGAAACAGATAAGGAAAATAGCTTCATTGAGCACATCCAACATATTCACCAGCAGGTCCATGACATTATGGAGAAATCAAATGCCAAGTACAAGCAGCGACATGATCAACATCGGGTGCCACACAAGTTTCAGGTGGGCGACAAAGTCTAGTTGCATTTGCAAAAGGAATGCCTTACTGGAGCCTATCGGAAACTCAAACCACTCTGATATGGTCCTTACACCATTACCAAGGTTGTGGGAGACAATGCATTGAGATCAGCATTCCCCCATTCCTTGGCCTGCACCCAGTGTTCAGTGTGGACCGCCTTCGGCCATACTTTCCACCATTAATAGACACATCTGACATTGCAGAACAGCTCACACTCACTAGCAGAATATCCAACTGTATCGAGTTTTCAAAGCAGGCCAACTCCTTCACCAAGGCAAGTGGCTCAACAGGGACCAAGTTTAGCAGAAGTTTCCTCATCTCATGGAGGAAATCAACGCAATGGGGACCATTGCTTCCTAAGGGGGGAGGAATGATCCAGGTGGATATTGGTGGCCACCCGCCAATTCCACTTGGACCCCCACCATTGCTTCTTTCAGTTTTTCAATTTCCTTAATTGTAGCACAATTTACTATTTTTAGCAGTTTTTTGGCTCCTAGACTTCTGGAGCCATTTTGAGGCCTTAAACGACGTTTTTTTGGAAATCTACCGCCAGCGATTTTGTCTCTAAAGTTGCCTTTTCTGTCGTAGTCCTCGAAGAGATCTTTCCAATAGGTTATCATGCGCGTCAAGCATAGATAATATGACCAAGTCACGACCCCGGGTAGGTGGCTGTCCAACTCACCCCAACGGGGCCCATAAACTCTTGGTGTTACATCTCCTCGGGTTAGGGTTTTGGTTGTTTAGGGTTTGCTCTTATTGTTCAATAATAAAAAGGCCTTTGAGCCTCATTGTAAGGCAATTCAGAGGCATGTAGCCGCCACATATCTTCTCAGAGATAAGCTACCATCACCCTAGTTGGTTTATTTCCATTTCTGTTTGTAAGCATATTTCAGTATTTTACATTAATGAAATGAAGTATTATTTTTGTTGCATCTCTTTGTTTATGGCTATCTTTGTAATTTGTTGTGTTCTTGTTTAAATCCGGATCAATTACGATGTTGGAGGACAAAGGCTACGATGTTGTCTTCAGTAAGGGAAAGTTTTTCCTTAGACACATCACCACAAGATAGGTGAAACGGACTGGTTCACGAGTCAAAAACTTGTATGCTCTTGAGGTTCAAGATGCATGCAAAGCCTTGAGGAGAAAGGAAAAAGTTAGAGACTTGGTGGTTGAGAGGGAGAGTAAATTACCTCTCAATATGCAGTCCCAGAAGAAGTCTCAGACAATTGTGGAGGAGCCACAATTAGAGTCAGCAGAGGGACCACATGTAGCCATACCTCCAGGTGTGAGGTGGGGCGATGTGAAGTGATAGTCCCATGAAGGCTGAAATTGGGCAGGGTCCATTGAGAGGTTTTATCTCATGGATCGTACCTTGCTACGGGAGCCCAAAGTACATAGTAGCGGGAGGAATCAGTGGGATTGATGCAGTCAGAGATCAAAGTGACAGAGGCTAGAGCAATCAGATACTGAAGAGCACAGAGAAGGATTGACAATAGTGCAAAAAGGTTGAGTCAGCAGAAGTGCAAAGTTTCAGTTGACAAAGGCAATAACAGTTAGAGACTTTGATGACAGATGCATCATACTGATTCAGGTTGGATTTTTTTTTTGTTTCTGAATTTGTTGGAGCAACAACACTAGAGAGAAGTGTTGCATGCAGAACATTCCAAAGGATTAGTATCAGGATCGAGTTGAATTCCTTTCTTGTTGAGAGGGAGTGTTTAAAATAGCAACAATAAATGATAAAAATAGAATCCAAAATATTCCAATTTTATTTTGTCCTTGAATTAAAATCGAATTTAGTCTCACCAGCTGCTTGGAAATAATTAATTAATTCATTATGGATTAATTAGTTGGAGAAATTCAAGTTAGAAATCTTTCTGAAGTCATGCAATAGTTATCCCTTAAATTAAGGAGATTATCCCTTAATTAAGGAGATAAGATTGAGTTATATTTGAGTTGTAATTAGTTAGCTCAGTTTACTGAGTTAAGTCCAGTTAAATTAGTTCCAAACTATTTGAGGAACTAATTGTGAGTTATCAGTCAATTGATGCATGCATGCACTCAACCAGTGTACTCCAGATAACTAAAGGTTCCCTCATCAGAAACTCATGCATGTCTATTCTAAGAAAGATCCAGTTGAGCTAAATGTCAAGGACAGTGTACTATCAGTTGCATGTGTTTTCCTATAAAGGAAACTCATGCATGCAATCAAGGTAAGGTTCCTTGAGGATTGCGCAGTTCTGACAGTGTGTTAGAGCAGTGTGTGAGAGCAGTGTTCCACTGGGTGAAGGAGATCTGATCCAGGTGGATATTGGTGGCCACCTGCCAAGTCCACCTGGACCCCCACCATTGTCTTTCTCAGCATTTTCAGTTTCCTTAATTGTAGCACAACTTATTATTTTTAGCAGTTTTTCGGGTCCTGAGCTTCCGGAGCCGTTTTGAGGCCCTAAACGACGTTTTTTGGGGAATCCAGGGGCAACATTGGTCCATGGAATGGACCGCCATGGACCGATGTTGCTCGTTCCAACAATGATAGTGCTTGGATAGATCTTTCTAATGAGCTATTGTACGCGTCAAACGGAGATCATATGCCAAAGTTACGACCCCGGGAAGTTGATGTACCAATTTACCCCAAACGGGGCCCACAGTTTGGTGTTTCATCTCCTAGGGTTAGGTTTTGGAATGTGAAGGGTTTTCCATTGTTTCTCAACAATAAATAGGCCTTCGAGCCTCATTGTAACACAGTTCAGAGGCATGTAGCCATCACATCTCTTCTCAGAGATAAGCTACCATCGCCCTAGCTGGTTTATTTCCATTTCTGTTTGTAAGCATATTTCAATATTTTCCATTAATGAAATGAAGTATTATTTCCGCTGCATCTTTGTGTATATGGTTATCTCTGTAATTTGTTGCGTTCTTGTTTAAATCCGGATCAGTGGTATCAGAGCGGTCTGCTTTTTCTCTGTTTTTCTTTGCATGTCCCCAACAAGGTCGAGATATAAGGAGTTAGGGCTTGAACTGGTTGAACCTTTGCAAGACCAGCCTCACAAATCCCGATGGCCTCCCATGGCGGACGAGAAGAAAGACGAGGGGGCAGGAGATCCCATCAAAATCTTGCTCGAAGAAGCCCTCGAGCGACAACGGAACGCGATGATGGACAGCTTTGCCCAGATCCTTCAGTGGCTACCCCGAAGCAACGCATCGGCTTCCAGCAGCTACTCTGGAAACGCCACACCCTTTAAGGTACAAGTTAATTTTGAAATCCCCATATTCGAGGGTTAGATAGACGCAGATTCCGTAGATAAATGGTTAAATCTGCTAGAGGGTTATTTTTCTGTTCATGAATTTTCAAGTCGGGAAAAGATTGTTTTTGCTCTTCTCAAAGCAGCCCCCCACGTCAAGGACTGGTGGGAAACCTACTGCAAGCAGAAGGATGAAAGTACTGGCTCACTATTTTCAGCCGCACCCACCTGGGATTCGTTCCGGGATGCCATCAAGGAGTAGTACTACCCTGTCGGAAGCTATGAGGATGAATACATAAAGTGGACCACGCTGCGGCAGGGAAGGGACAAAGATGTGCCGGAGTTCACCAATCTTTTCCAAACCCTTCGCACAAAGTTGGGTATCAAGGATTCGAAGCAACATTTGATACTCAAATACCGTGGCTGCCTGCACAAGTACATTCAGGAAGAAATACAATTCCTAAACATCCCCTCGCTCGGCGCAGCATACCGATATGCCGTCAAGGTCGAGCAGAAGTTTAAACAAAAGAAGCGAGACTTTGGATCTGTGAATCCAAAGTAGGGGAAAGGTGCCCCTAAACCACAGAACAAAGGACAAAGCCAAGGCGGGACAGCCCAAGACAACCAGCCGAAGCTGCAAGCAAAGAACAGCGCCACGAAGCCGAGAAAGGACACTGGAAAATGGTGCGAGTTCCATAAGAGCTCCACTCACAACACAAGTGAGTGCCGGGCCAAGCAATCACTGGTGGCTGAGCTAAAGGTTTCAGAATCAGATGCATGTTCCGACTCTGAGTCAGAACCCGATAAGGGGTATGAAAAAGGGAAGCAGATCATTGATGCGGATCCCAGCGCCACTGTTGCTACCGCAAAGATCCAGAAAAATGAACCCAAAGATCCAAAGGAGGAGGAGAGTCTCTTCCACTCCCAGATGTGGGTAAAGGGCTCCCCGATACAGTTCATTGTTGATAGCGGGAGTCAAAAGAACCTCATTTCGGCAGAGGTCGTGAAGAGGTTGGGCTTACCGACCACAGCACATCCACAACCATACACCATTGGGTGGCTTCACCAAGGACGAGATCTTCGCGTGAGCCAGCAGTGTCGCCTTCCATACAACATCAAGCCCTTCACGGATGAGGTATTGTGTGACATTGCTCCCCTTGAAGTTTGTGATGTATTACTAGGACAACCATACTTGTGGAAGCGACATGCTGTGTATGAATCAAGGCCTCGTGCTGTTATTATTACATTGGGAAATAAGCTATGCAGGATACCAGAGGTAGCACCACCTACCGCCATCTCTTTGATTACTGCAAAACAATGCAGTAAGATCATTTCCAAAACCAGGAAATTTGTTTTCCTGATGATACGCCCTCAAGGAAAGAAGAAGACAGTGGCCGCGGCCTCCAAACAGGGTCCCTCTGCACGACAACTACAGATGGACAAGGTTGTGGAGGAGTACGAGGACATCTTCACCTCCCCGGCAGGGGTTCCTCTGCACTGTCAAGTCAAGCACTCCATCGATCTGACCCCAGGTGCGCCGCTACCCAATGGGCCAATTTATCGGCGCTCCGTTCTGGAGAACAATGAAATCAAGAGGCAGATTCAGGAGCTCCTGCAGAAAGGTCACATCCGTCCAAGTTCATCGCCCTGTGGGAGCTCGATCGTGTTGGTACAGAAGAAGGATGGGACGTGGAGACTTTGTATTGACTATCGGGCGCTGAACAAGATCACTGTCCGTAATAAGTACCCGATCCCGTGGATTGATGACCTCCTAGACCAACTAAAGGGGGCGAAATATTTTAGCAAGATTGATCTGAAGTCAGGATATCACCAGGTACCCATCGAACCCTCCGATGTGTGGAAGACTGCCTTCAAATCCAAGGAGGGCCTCTTCGAATGGTTGGTCATGCCTTTCGGATTGACGAATGCTCCTACAACCTTTATGAGGCTAATGGATGACATCTTACGGCCATTCACCAACTCCTTTGTAGTAGTATACTTGGATGACATTCTGATCTTCAGCCAGAGTTGGGAAGAGCACCTCCACCACATCCGACAGGTTCTCCAAACACTGCAGCAACACAAGCTATGTGCCAATTTGGAGAAATGCACTTTTGGCATGACCTAGGTTCAGTATTTGGGATACATCATTGATGAACAAGGGGTGCATGTCGATCCAGCCAAGATCCAAGTCATTCGGGATTGGCCCTCTCCAACCACTCTAACAGAGCTCCGCAGCTTTCTAGGTCTTGCCAACTTCTACCGCAGGTTTGTGTTGGGGTTTTCTCATATTTCTTGGCCCTTGAGTCAAGTCACCAAGGGCGGGGCGAAAGCAAAATTCTTTTGGTCTGAATCTCAATAGAAGGCATTCAGGGAGTTGAAGGATCGCCTCTGCACGGCAGCAGTGCTCGCGTTACCAGATTTACAACAACCATTTGAGGTCGAAACAGATGCCTCTGACTATGCTATTGGGGCAGTCCTTACTCAACATGGACATCCAGTGGCATATCACAGTGAAACACTTTCAGACACAGTCCGGAAGTACCCCACTTATGATAAAGAGATGTATTCCATTGTACAGGCCTGCCGACAATGGAAGCATTACATTTTGGGGAAGGAAACGGTCATCCACACAGACCACCGACCTCTGCAGTTCATACAGACCCAAGGGAAATTGCAGAATGATCGCCATCAGAAGTGGTCTACATACTTGCAACAGTTTCACTTGAATATCAAGTATAAAAAGGGCAGCGCCAATAATGTTGTAGATTGCCTCAGTCGGCCACCGATCATGGCGCTAACCACCGTGCTCAACTCTTGTGGGCACAAGACTTCTGATTGGCCACTTCTCTACAAAAGCGACCCAGAATTCGGCCACATATACCAAACACTCTTGGAGGCTCGGCATGTTGCAGATTTTCACCTCCAGGATGCCCTATTATGCCACCACGGTCACCTTTGTGTTCCTTCAAGCGAGCGTGCCAAGATGATTTGGGAAGCACACTACAATCGGGCTGCTGGGCATTTCGCGGTCGAGAAAACAGTGGCAGTACTGCAAAATTATTTCTATTGGCCGAATCTTCGATAGGATGTTGGGAAGTACATCCGATCATGTACTGC
Organism: Pinus tabuliformis; assembly: GCA_031772625.1. Lineage (NCBI taxonomy): Eukaryota > Viridiplantae > Streptophyta > Pinopsida > Pinales > Pinaceae > Pinus > Pinus tabuliformis. The sequence continues at coordinate 135,129,512 of CM062817.1, read as the reverse complement.
CTGTGCCATTGCCAAACCGACCAATAAGAAGCACGGCCTCTATACCCCGTTGCCTACCCCTAGTCGACCTTGGGAATCCATCTCCATGGATTACATGTCAGGCCTTCCTTCCACTAAGCATGGAAATGACTGTGTTTTTGTGGTCATCGACAGGTTCTCGAAGATGGCCATTATGGCGGCCTGAAAGAAGAATATCACAGCAGAAGCCACTGCTAAACTCTTTTTTGAACGAGTGTGGGTGCACTTTGGGATCCCACAGTCTATCATCTCAGTTCGGGACAGTTGGTTTCTCAGCACATTTTGGTCCAGTCTCTGGTCAATGCTGGACACCAAACTCACGAAGTCCACAGCCTTCCATCCTCAAACTGATGGCCAGACAGAGGTTGTCAACAGGATGATTGTGCACATTCTGCGCATGTATAACTCAAAGCATCCATGCACATGGGACGAGAGCCTCCCCTATGTTCAACACAGATACAACCGAGCTCTTCACAGCTCCACTGGCCATAGCCCTTTTCAGGTGGGTTTGGGATTCCAGCCACTATGCCCCATTGATGTGGCCATGCCACTTGCAGCTACTCACATGAATTCAGCTCATGTCCAGTCCGAAACAGATAAGGCCACCAGCTTCATTGAGCGCATCCAACATATTCGCCAGCAGGTCCATGACATTCTTGAGAAATCAAATGCCAAGTACAAGCAGTGACATGATCAACACCGGGTGCCACACAAGTTTCAGGTGGGCGACAAAGTCTGGTTGCATTTGCAAAAAGAACGCCTTACTGGAGCCTATTGGAAATTGAGACCACTCCGATATGGTCCTTACACCATTACTAAGGCTATGGGAGACAATGCATTTGAGCTCAACATTCCCCCATTCCTTGGCCTGCACCCAGTGTTCAATGTGGACCGCCTTCGGCCATACTTTCCACCATTGTTAGACACATCCGACATTGCAGAACAGCTCAAACCCACAGAATTAAATCCAGATTGCATGGAACAAGCGGCAACTGATCGGATCATGGACACACAGATCAAGAACACTCACCAACAGAATATACAACTGTATCGAGTTGTCAAAGCAGGCCAACTCCTTTAGCAGGGCAAGTGGCTCACCAGGGAACAAGTTCAGCAGAATTTTCCTCATCTCATGGAGGAGCTCAACGCAATGCGGACCATTGCTTCCTAAGGGGGGAGGAATGATCCAGGTGGATATTGGTGGCCACCTGCCAATTCCACCTGGACCCCCACCATTGTCTTTCTCAGCATTTTCAGTTTCCTTAATTGTAGCACAACTTACTATTTTTAGCAGTTTTTCGGGTCCTGAACTTCCGGAGCCGTTTTGAGGCCCTAAACGACGTTTTTTTGGGAATCCAGGGGCAACATGGGTCCATGGGATGGACCGATGTTGCCCGTTCCAAAAATGATAGTGCTCGGATAGATATTTCTAATGAGCTATTGTACGCGTCAAACGGAGATCATATGCCAAAGTTACGACCCCGGGAAGTTGATGTACCAATTTACCCCAAACGGGGCCCACAGTTTGGCGTTTCATCTCCTAGGGTTAGGTTTTGGAATGTGAAGGGTTTTCCATTGTTTCTCAACAATAAATAGGCCTTCAAGCCTCATCGTAACACAGTTCAAAGGCATGTAGCCATCACATCTCTTCTCAGAGATAAGCTACCATCGCCCTAGCTGGTTTATTTCCATTTCTGGTTGTAAGCATATTTCAATATTTTCCATTAATGAAATGAAGTATTATTTCCGCTGCATCTTTGTGTATATGGTTATCTCTATAATTTGTTGCGTTCCTGTTTAAATCCGGATCAAGATCATCCCAGAGGAACTGTGCAAGGAAATAGGAGCTTGGAGGGCAGAGGAGAAGGCTTATGAGAAGATTTGTTTTCCTATGAGCATCCAGGAGGATTGTAGTAAGAGTTGGCTAGCTGTGAGAGCTAAATCTTTGTATAATTCTGATGTATTTCCACCTTGTATGATAATACAGATAGTGGGGTTTTTAGTTGAGGCTTTCCACTGAGTATTTTCTATGTTTCATGTGCATTGATTCTTCTTCTAGTAGTTATATGTGTTCAGCTCTGATTTAGCTCGATCTTTAAGCTTCCGCAAGTTTGATAGTAGAAGTAGATTATAGGATTTTGCTTTGGTATATTGCATTATTGGGTTAATATTCAGTGAGATTTTCTACATGGTCTTAGAGCAAGATTTGTAGAGAATCTGTAGAATTTCTACAGATAGTACACTATCCTTGACTTTAATCTGTCTGAGACTTCTTCTGGTCATGTGGAATGACTCCACATACATCAAGGGGAACCACATCCAGATCTACTTCATCAATAAAATCAACACTGATAGCAAATCTAATTTTACAATGTTTTGTTACCTTCACCTCTGCATCCTTATGTACCCATGCCAGTGGATATGGGTTTGGATGATCATGAACTCCCATCCCCAACTTCTTGACTAGGTCTGCTGCAATGAGATTTGACTGCGATCCTGAGTCAAACAGAGCATCAATCTTCATCTTCTTGTCGTGTATCTGTACATAGAAGAGTTTGGTCATTTATTTCTCTTCTTGTTGCTGAAGGCTACTCAGATTCACCTCCTTTTGTATTGATGTACAGACGATCTTCTCATCCACCTCTGAGTTTCTTTCAACTTGGTTGCTCGAATCAATGGCCATGAGATTCTTCTTCTTATTATCTTTCTTCTTGCTCTTTGGATTTAGCTCTGGATGTAACTCCCAACACTTCTCCTCTGTATGGCCATCAATGTTGCAGTGGTTGCTAGGGTCTTTACACTGGTGTTTTGTGGCTGGCGTTTTATTATCTTTTCCCCCTTTTTGCTTCTTCTTCCCATCCTTAAAAGCGTCTTGTTGCTCCTTTTGGTTTGATCCACTTGATTGTGTTATTTTCAAGCCTATGTTCTCCAAGTATTGTGCCTGTACACAAGCCTCATCCACCATTTTGGGCTTGAACAACATCACTTACTCACGCAGATGGCAGTGAATACCCCCCAAATACTTGAGGAGTAAATTTGGGTTCTTTGGAGAGATACCCAACATTATAGCCATCTTTCTAAATTATTTGGTGTACTCCTGCACACTTTGACCTGGCTTTTGCCTAAAGTAATGCCACCAGATCCACTGATCTTCCACATACCCAATGGGATAAAATTGTCACTTAATGAGGGTTTTGAAATCCTCCCACTTAGTCACTAGAGGTTCTCCCTCCAACCTCAGGGTTTCTGTGTGGCTCTCCCACCAAGTCAGTGCATGGCCCTCCAATTTCAGTCGCACGAATGAGATCTTTTGCCCTTCCTTGATCTGATGGACATTGAAATAAACTTCCAGTTGTTGCAATTAGTGTTTTAGCTTCGGAGCATCGATCTCACTGTTGTATCGCTTGATGTCAACTTTTGTTTCCACTTTAAATCAGGATTGTTTCACGACACTCAAACTAGCCTGATCTTTTCCAGTTTCTTTCTTCAACTGGTTATCTGCATCTTCCCGATCTCCTGATCCCCCTTCTGATTTTTCCTCTACATTCAAACCCCCTTCTTCTCCAAATATCCCCAACTTATTACTTAGCGCCGCCATGATGAGGTTGACATTGCGGTTTATATCTGCGACTTGTTCTTCAAGCCGCGAAAACCTCACCTCTACAGGATCACGAGGTTTGTTTACAAATTCGTCGACCATAATTAGGGTTTTACGATTTTCGACCTCACCGATCTAGATCCCTGCAATCTCCACAAAATACCCAAAGAAACCTAGCTCTGATACCAAATGATCCATAAACTATCGTGGATATTCCACTAGACAGTTCGTTACAACAAATCTGATAATATTATATTAAAAATTTGAGATTCTACACTATTAGAGTTTTATTTAATTTCTAGATCTTTAAAATTAACTATAATTAGTGCATGCATGTAAAATTAAATCAAGAAGAAAAGTAGAGAACAAAAAAATAAGCTCACACACACATAATACACAAGATATGCTCTCTAGGAAAACCTTTCGGGAGAAAACCCAGCTGGAAGGTAAGGTCACTTCACTCTCTTTCTCTATTTGGAAATATGGCAACAGATACAAAGAAGTAATGTTTGTGGCCCGTGCACTGCTACAGTGCACAGATCCTCTATGTGTGCTCTACCTCCTATCTCTCATGGCTATCTTTTCTCAACTATGGAATAAAATGCTCTCAAAAGAATGGAATGTCTCTTCCTCCTAGTGGCCCGGTTATAACACAGCCTGATAGCCTACTAGTGGTTAAGTTTGACTACATCAACTCTTAAATAGAGTTACAAAATAAACTCTTCTAGATTCTTTTACATCAGAAAAATGTGGCTAACCCCTTTTCCATGAATAATGGGGGATGACGCGACATCCTCCCGAACTATAGGTGTGAAAATAGGAAGGTCAACTTCTGAGTGGCATAACGTTTGCATACGGACTCCGATTGATGTGATTCTTGCGCTGTTGGAAATATATTTATATGTAGAATAGCATGAAAAGGTGCTATGCTTATGTAAAAAAGTTTTACCCCCAAAAATGTCATTTGGTTCCTCAAAACGTTCTTAGAAGGTTTTAGACCCCATTTCGCTAAACTGGGTCCCGCTGGTAAAAACGGTCTCGTGAGCTTATTCCTCCACTTTTTCCACTACAAATGCATCGAGATGGATGAAAAAAATATAATGATCCAATTCAATTCATCCCGTAGAGCTATAATTTGGGAAATATGTTGCATGCTTTGATATAATCTCCATCCAAAGGAGCTCTTCACTAAGGAAGAACTTGATTAAAGTTTTTTTGTTGCTTGGACTATCAATTAAGAGTCTCCTTCTACAACATGATGGTGAAGGATTATGTGTCGGGAAATAAGGATGCCTTGGGTTAAGGCTTCCAGTTCTGCAACATTGTTTCTATCATGGCCAATGTAGCCTTTGTAGATGCATATTATTTCTCCTTTGTGGTTCTGTATGACTCCCCCTATTCTGGATTCATCTAGGTTGCCTTTTAGGCTCCATAAAAATTCAATTTGAAGTGGTGAAATGGAGGTGGAGCCCAAACTTTTGGGCTTGTTTCTTTGGGATTTAAGTGTATATATCCTATTGGAAAAGGATATTGATTGAATTGCCACCAGTCGAGGATTTCCTTTTCCTAAGGGAGACAAGGAAGATCCTTTTCATCCCAATTGGTTAAAAACAAGGTTTCTTCAAGATGCTTATGAAGAAGGATCCAAATTCTATTTAGAGGTTTGTTTTTGTCATTGAAGATACACTGATTTCATTATTTCGAAATAGCCCACACCAGTAGCCATAGGGTTAGCCTCCACAATTTGTTGAGAATTTGTTTTTGAAAGGGGATTTTGGGCCATGTTTTGAGGGTTTGGACAACATCTTAGTAGACACTATTGGTTCTATAGAAACGTATTATTATTTTGCACCAAATGCTATGAGATAACCCACAAGTGCCCAACATGTGATCCATGGTTTCATGTTGTTGTTTGCATAGGAAGCACCATGGTGGCCCTTCATATCCTTTTTTATTTAGATTCTCCCATGTTAAGATTTTATGTCTAGAGAGAAGGCAGAGGAAGGCTCTTACCTTTAGCGATAATTCTGAAGACTAGATTTCCTTCCAAAAGGGATAAGGGTTTGTTTGAGGAGGTTGCCATGATATGATTTTAGGCTTCCTTGAATGTGAAGGCTCTTACAGTTCAATATCCCAATCATGGGATGTTTAATCCCTATTTTATTTTTATTACTTTTTTATTGATTTCTTTCCATAGGCGTTAAGCATATTCTCTACTACCCTCTCCTTGCTAACTGTTTGGGTGAAACCAGGGTTAGGTGGGTGCAAAGTCAACCTCAGTCCAATAGTGAAAAACTTGAGTTCTCCCCTCCCACTGAGTATTAGCTTGAATTGTGGGGAGTTGATAATTACAAGTCAAACTAGGCATTTGTTGCCAAGAATCCTCCCAAAACCTTGCAAATTAACTATCCTTGATTTCCCAAAGTAGTAAGATTCAACTATGGCTTTGTTGGAGCTTGTCATATTCCAAATAAGAGAGCCTCGTGGAGTGGAGGAAATGCAAATGAGATTCTGCTTTTCCTGAGCCTGTGCATATTTCATGTGCCATAGGTACACCTAGTGTTAAGTGGAGTATTTAATCCATTGCCACCATATTTTAACACCTAGAACTATGTTGGATATTTTAGGGTCTTGTAGACCCAAGCCCTCCTCCTCCTTTGTCAGACATAAAGTCTCCCATTTAATAAGAGGCCATTTTTTCTTGAGATGATTTCCTCACCATAGGAAGGTTCTTTGAAGAGATATGATGCTTTTCAATACCCAGTTGGGCACTCCAAAAATAAAAAAAGGGTAGATGGGTAAGGATTGGAGCACCAAAGTAATGAGGACAAGGCGACTAAGGCAAAAATCTACTTGTCTAGATGATAATTTGTGTTTATCAAGGATATCTCTCTAGGAGGACTGTTTGATGGTTGAGTTGGTAAGGGGGAGGAGTGTTTGATGGTTGAGTTAGTAAGGGGGGCTCCTATATATTTAGAAAGGGAGGTTAGAGACTGATAATCCTAGGATTGTTATATTTATTTGAGTGATCTGGGGTGTGTTGAAGAAGAATACCAAGGACTTTTCCATGTTGATTGTAGTTCCTAATAGTTAATAATATAATTTTCTAAGTAGCTTTAAATATTTTAAATTGTAAGCTTATTTTAAGTATAATATTTTAAGAAAAGATTTGTATTTTGAGAGATGTGAGAGGTCCTTCTTTACATAATAGATTTGAAACTAAGATGGATTTATATTGATTATTCTTTGAGTTATGGATTTAAAATTTATTCATTGAATCTTATTGTTTGGATATATTTTTATTATTAATAATTTATTTATTTATTGTATTTTTAATATGAATCTTTGGTATTCGAATAATACTAGTGCAACCATATAAATTAAATGGCTGGTAAACAATGATAGGCATCAAACACTTACCTCATGATACATTTCACATATTATCAAGCTTTAAAAAATTCATAAAAAGTAATTAAATTATAAATTTACTTTAAATTACTATTATTATTTTGTAAATAAACTTATTTTACATAATCATTAAATAAATTTTGAGGTCTAAAATGGACCTCCTAAGGAATATTATAAAAAAATAGTGAAAGTAATAAAATAAGATTATATTACATAATCAAATTTTAGAGGGGAAAAAAACTACTTTTTAATCTCATGTTTTCAAATTATCTCCCTCCTATTTTACTCAAATTTCGAGCAGGAGAAATTGTTGGATGAGGAATTTAATTCCTCATCCAAGGAGTACCTATTTTGCATATTTTCGATGGACCTTACTACATGAAAAATGAAAAATACATGAAAAAACATTATTACAATCACATTTTCCATGTATTTCTCATTTTTCGTATATCAAGGTCCATCGAAAGTATGCAACATGGATTCTCCTTGGATGTGGAACTAAATTCTATATCCAACGAGTGTTGATGCATCGAAATACGAGTAAAACCATAGGGAGACAAACAATTGCAAATTATGCAAAATTGTGGCATCCAAACCTTTAGCTTCGTAGTCCAACAATTACTAAGGGTGGAGTAGTATTGTTTCAGAGACACTCTACAATGCTTTTTCCTAGATTAACCCCACCTTTTAATGATCAACCATTAAAAATGCAATTGTTATTCTCCTTCCATATACATGGTAAATCCATCTTAACTCTAAATTTATTATATGTTGAGAGATATCAAATCACTCAATATTATGAAAATTTGAGAAAATGTTTGCACTTATAAGGATTCAACCCTACATAATAGATTCAAATTAAAAATTGATCTAATCACATTTCTTTTGGTATTATGTTTCTCATATTTCAATTATATTATAGTCCATGTTATTTTCACCTTTGGTATATTAATATGAATATTTTCATAGAGTAATTTCTTAAATGTGCTATCACACAAAAATATGCATTGAAATTTTGTCATATATAATTAAAATCTTATTTGATTAACATTAATGAATTAAATTATTTTTTAATATATAGTTGAAATCAATGCACTGAATCATCTTATAATGTATTGCTATTTTATTTATAGTTGATATTAAAAAATTATGATTAATATTGATTTTTTTCCTTTTAAAGATCACATGTTAATTCCACGTTTTCAACAACAACAAAAATTACATCATGTAAATGTTTTAACAATAAGAAGTTTTTTTATTTTCAAGTATTTTGTGTTTGTATGAGTATGTATTTTATATAAATTTGATATTAACATATTCATTTAAAATGGGTATTGAAATATTTTATTTATATTGTTTATAAGGTTTTGAACCAATAACCTTTTTACAAAGAATATTTTAATAGCATATCAGTAAGATTTCTATTAAATTTGTGCTCAGTCACCACAAAGTACACAAGAAATTAGTACAACACATTTTCATGCACATAATCCTTCAGAGGACAAATAAGTGGTTCCAAAATTTCTAAGTAGAGACCTACAACTGTAAATGACGGACACACATGAATTCTGCAAAATTGGCCTAACAAAAAGACAAAAGGGGGGAATTCTTCTACCGGGGGCCTGTTTAGATCAAGGTTCATACTATCAGGAGAGCGACAAAGTGTTGAACTTGTAGAGCTTTGAATTTATTTGGTATCCAACTGCATTTGCAATTTAGTTAGTTGCCTATGTAGAGCATCAATTTCATCCTTCTAACGATTGACTTTTTCCTTAAGTATATGGAATTCATCCATGACAACGATGAGAGTGTTCATTTGTTGGTGGGCTAATCCAGGTGGATGGCCACCAATATCCACCTAAATCAGTGGATATTGGTGGCCATCTGCCTAGATCATGGGCTTTCCAATGCAAGTCCATATTTTGAAGATGCGGGTCAGTGAATTGTTGTGGTCAATCATGACAAGAGCTACTACCATGAACAATTGTTTGAGTTTCCTTCTAGGACATGATTATACAGACATGAGACAGGTGAGTGCAAGGACCAAAGTTGAGAAACAAGGAGAGGCTATAAGGCCAACATCCGAGATAATTCTAGAGGAAGTAGAGAGAGGTGGCTTAATATCATAAAGAAGAGAAGGCAGAGAGCCAAAGAGGTCATGGCAATGACTGCACAAGAAATAAAGGAGAGAGAGCCATGGAGATTTCGAGTACTGGTAACAAGGTTTTAGAGACCTACAGGTAACAGAGAGGAAATCCAAATAGAAGATTAAGGAGTGCCTGTGAGCATGAGGAGAGCTAAGTTTCCCAAACAAACTCCCATAGTAGTATACCTAGAAGCCAATTGTGTTTCCACAGTTAGAACACCAAAAAATTATAACTTCCTACACCAATATAGAAATCCACTGTGCACCAAAGTTGACATGAACAAGTTTGGGGAGAATTATGTCTACTAGTGCCAACTGAGTGATCCATGATTGGCTAGAGAAACCAATTTCACTTGTCATGAGATGGGATGAAGGGGAGTTTGGCTTTTGAAGTTAACGAAGGGACCCCAGATTTAATTATGTTACACAAATCACCCCGTTGTGGAACAATGTGAACACCATTCTTCACCAAATGTAGATATAACGAGACAATTGACTTGAATAACTCCTAGAGCACATCAGATAACACAATCCGCTTCCAGAATAGTCACCCAACATAGAGGGGAATTCACTCGATCCCGTTGCAGACTACGCCACTATGGAGGATGATTGCAAAACGACCAGATGCATCCCATGAATTTAAGCCCAGGACCAAAGAATTCACACATAACGTTAATCAATTCACCATTAAGGTCCATAATAACCCACCTCCTTGGATCCACCAAAGTTTCAGTTGCAAGATTTGCTTATTGGTTGCAGTATTGTCCTGCCGCAAGTCTTAACACATGCAAAAATATTAGGAGGCTCATTGCATGGCGTGCATGCTTACAACCAACCATGTCACCCCATTTGAAATGCCAACCATTTGATCCATAAACTATATAGTTGATGCTAGTATGCAAGAGGAAGGGGATTTGGAAAGAGAATTTGTTATTGCTCAATTCATTTTTTGAAAGGGTTTGCCAAGCAACTCTAATAAACTTCATAGATGTTAAGAATGGAGAGGATATAGTCAAAGGATGTCCCACAATTCGAATGAGACATTGATGTCGGTTTGGCCTATTTTTAAAAGGCACACAATATTCAATTGTTTATCAATTGCAATATTTTGATATCTTAGGATAAGAAAAAAGTTCTTAAGGTGAAAATGTTTTGAGACATCAGTAATTTTGTGAAGAAGTTGTTTAAGTTGATTGTCCTTTGGGAAATAACCTCCATAGAAATTTTGAATGGTGAGGAGAGAGTCCCCTAATACTATACTTTTGGTGATTTCCATCTCTTTGGCCAAATTTAGCCCCAACATGAAGCCATACATTTCAGCCAGATTATTGGTTTGCTTAACTAACTCCAAAAATACTTAAACATCTCTAAAAATACTCAAACACTTGTTTTTTTTAAGAAATTAAAAATAACCCCTTTCACTTATTTTAATAATATATTTAATCACTATTATTTTATGCTTTTATATATATATATATATATAACCCAAAAAATAAATTACATTATCTTTTATAATGGATATCATATAACAAACACTTCACCGCATGTTAAAAAAATATGATATTTGAACTTTATATTTTCATAACTTATCAGTTTGTTATGAGAAATCTTTTCGTCTTTTTGAATATATTATAATTTTGAAACCTGAACATGTATTTTTGAAATTTAATTCATTTCAAGTTTCTGATGAATAATAATAATTTGATTAAGGGAAAGGAAGTTAGTAATTTTCATTTTTAATTTTAATTTCATGATATATTGGTTTAAAGTTGTTTGATTAGAAAATGATCGCTGAGAATGATAATTTGATTTACAATTTTTCTGTATATAAATTATATGGGTTATTAAAAGATTCTATTGATTTAAAATTATATTTTTAATATTTTTTATTTATTTATTTTATATTAAAATTTTAAAAATCTATTTAAAAAATTTAATAATCAATTTTTTTTGTTTAGTTAAGAAGGAAGTTGTTTTCTTTGGATCTAATAAAATATGTTAATGGCCTAAGACTTAAAAGTATTTAGCAAGAGTGAAGAGTTGCCCTTTTATAGACTATCAATTAAATAATTTTAAATGACATAGTTTCCTTGAAAAACAATAATTTAATATTGATAAATCAACTTGTATTCCTCATTCATAAATAACAATTAATAATAATTATCCTCAATATTAATTTGACAACTAAATTATAATAAAATTTCTCATAATTAAAAAATTTAACCATCAAATCTAAAAACAATTAAAACAAAAACAAAGTTTAACCATCAAATCTAAAAACAATTAAAACAAAAACAAAAAGTAATCTTAAAAACAACATCAATCAAAGAGGTAAACTTAAAAAAATGTTTTGAACTCTTTCCAGAAAGTATATACGTCAAGTCCATGCACATGGCACATCATCAATCCCACAAACTATCCATGACACCTACGCATACACGAAGAGTAGAGTGAACACGTGGAAATCTCATCGTTATGGGCAGCACGTGATTTCTCATTTCCAATTAACTCCCAACACGCGCTTCGGTCCAATAAAAACGTTTCCCGCCAAATTCCACGCATCCAATCTCGCGAGTCGCAGTGTTTTTACAAGATTTTTTAACTTTTTTTTTACACAAGTCAAACACTGTGTTTACAAGATTCCGGTTACATTTGATTTTTAAAATATTTTTTACACAAGTCAAACACTGTGTTTACAAGATTCCGTTTACATTTGATTTTTAATTTTTTTTTTTACACAAGTCAAACACTGCGTTTACAAGATTCCGGTTACACTTGACTGTCTTGCAAGACTTTTACGGAGGATTATATTTTTTCACGATATTTTTTGTAGTTAATTTTCATCAAAATTTGATAGAGATTTGAAAATTTTGAGTTTAAATAATTTAATCATAATTCTAGTGTCTAGAGCTTTTCAAAGTGTTGAATCCAGTTATGTATTCAAAAATGTATTTTAAACCACAGTTACCAAGTTCAGCCGTATCTACCAAAATAATTCCAATACAATCTATTTTTCACATAGTACGAAATTTTTGATTAAAAATAAAAAATAAAATAGTAAAAAACAACAAGTTTCTTAAAAAGCACATTTACTTCTCAATTAAAAACGTTCGAGAAATTTTCTAAAATTTTATAATTAAAAAGATTAAGAATCATAGAAGACAACAAGTTTCTTATTAAAATATTGTAGAAAAATAAATAAAAAATTTAAAACATTATAATTTTTTTTTTTAAATAGTAATTTTAGAAAACAGTGAATTTCTTATTAATAAGTTGTAGAGAAGAAGACAAAGATTTATATTTAAAAGTTAAAAAAAATTGAAACATACACTTATTCCTGAATAAATCTCTATCTGGTTGACACGGTGATTGTCAACGATGATTGACACATAAATTTCTTGGTATGGGAAATTATTTTAAGCCTATTTTAATATGCAATATATTATTGGTTAAATTGAGCTCTAGAATTCATTTTTTTTAACTAGTATTATTAAATTTTATTTTCTTGTTTTTCCAATTTATAATATTAATAAATTTGATGCATTTTTTCTTTTATTATTTTGGATAATCTTAAATAGTTAATGTTGGACATAAGTAAACAAAAATTGTGACGGAAAAATTTAATGGATTTTTTTTGAAGTTTTGAATAGAATTATAGTTTAATTCAAATTTTCAATTTTAAAAAAAATATAAAATATGTTAAAATTTGTAAGATGTATATGGAGTTGTCTATAACGCGACTTTTTGAAAGCCTTTCCGGCGGATTTTTCCGGTCGAAATCCGGCAGGAATTATTGGAATCGCAAGTTTGATAGCTAGTTTCTGCACAATGAAAGCGTCCCAGGGGTTTTTCAGGGCGCTGAATCCAAATATACAGTTAAAAAACCATTTTAACTGCAAGAAATCAAGATTTGACCTCAATTTCTTGGCCGGATTCCGTCACCGGAATCTTCAAAAAGTCGCATTATAGACAACTCCGATGTATATTATAGTATTTTTGCGGTATAGAATTTTACACAATCTGGTTTTTTCCTTAATCGAATTTAATTCGTATCAAATTAGAATTTGGTAACTATGTTTTAAACAACAAAAAATCTTAAAATTGTATTGCTGGATTTTGGTGATTTAATTGAAAAAAACTATTTCATCTATAAGTTAGACTATGGCTATACAATACTATAGGGCTATTAATACGGGCAATATATGTCACTGAAAAGAAAATACATTATCACGTGCACATATCCTTTCGATGTGCTCTACCTCCTATCTCTCATGGCTATCTTTGCTCAACTATGGAACAAAATGCTCTCGAAAGAATGGAATGCATCTTCCTCCTAGTAGCCCGGTTATAACACAACCCGATAGCCTACTAGTGGTTAAGTTTGACTACATCAACTCTTAACTAGAGTTACAAAATAGACTCTTCTAGAGTCGTTTACATCACAAACACGTGGCTAACCCCTTTTCCATGAATAATGGGGGCTGACGCGACATCCTCCCGAACTATAGGTGTGAAAACAGGAAGGTCAACTTCTGAGTGGCATAATGTTTGCATACAAACTCTGATTGACGCGATGCTTATGCCGTTGGAAATATCTCAGTATGTAGAATAGAATGAAAAGGTGCTACGCTTATGTAGAAAAGTTTTACCCCAAAAAATGTCGTTTGGTTCCTCAAAACGTTTTCAGAAGGTTTTAGACCTTGTTTTACCAAACTAGGTCCCGCTAGTCAAAACGGTCTCGTGAGCTTATTCCTCCACTTTTTCCACTCCACATGCATCGAGATGGATGAAAAACAATACAATGATCCAATTAGGATCATCATATAGAGCTAGAATTTGGGAAAGATGTTGCATGCTTTGATCTAATCTCCATCCAAATGAGCTCTTCACTGAGGAATTACTTGATTGAAGCTTTTTTGTTGCTCGGACTATGAATTGGAGTCTCCTTCTACAACATGATGTTGAATGATTATGTGTTGGGAAATAAGGATGCCTTGGGTTAAGGTTTCCAGTTCTGAAACATTGTTGCTATCATGACCAATGTAGCCTTTATAGATGCATATTATTTATCCTTTGTGGTTCAGTATGGCTCCCCCTATTCTGGATTCCCCTGGGTTGCCTTTTAGGCTCCATTAAAATTCAATTTGAAGTGGTGAAATGGAGGTGGAGCCCAGACTTTTGGGCTTGTTGCTTTGGGATTTAAGTGTATATATCCTATTGGAAAAGGATCTTGATTGAATTTCCACCAATCGAGGATGGCCTTTTCCTAAGGGAGACAAGGAATATCCTTTTCATACCAATTGGTTAAAAACAAGGTTTCTTCAAGATGCTTATGAAGAAGGATCCAAATTATATTTAGAGGTTTGTTTTCGTCATTGAAGATACATTGATTTCATTATTTTGAAATAACCCACACCAATAGCCATAGGGTTAGCCTCCACAATTTGTTGAGAAGTTGTCTTTGAAAGGGGATTTTGGGCTATGTTTTGAGGGTTTGGACAACATCTCAGTAGACACTATTGGTTCTATAGAAACCTATTATTATTTTGCACCAAAGACTGTGAGAGAACTCACAAGTGCCCAACATGTGATCCATGGTTTTCTATTGTTGTTTGCATAGGAAGCACCATTATGACCCTTCATAACCTTTTTTATTTAGATTCTCCCATGCTAAGACTCTGTGTCTAGAGAGAAGCCAAAGGAAGGTTCTTACCTTTAGCGATAATTCTGAAGACTAGAGTTCCTTCCAAAAGGGATAAGGGTTTGTCTGCGGAGGTTGCCATGATGTGATGTAGGCTTCCTTGAATGTGAAGGCTCCTACAGTTCAATATCCCCATCATAGGATGTTTAATCCCTATTTTATTTTTATTTCTTTTTTATTGATTTCTTTCCTATGCATTAAGCATATTCTCTACTGCCCTCTCCTTGCTAAGCGTCTGGGTGAAACCAGGGTTAGGTGGGTGTAGAGTCAACCTCAGTCCAATAGTGAAAAACTTGAGTTCTCCTCTCTCGCTAAGTATTAGCTTGAATTGTGGGGAGTTGATAATTACAAGTAAGACTAGGCATTTGTTGCCAAGAATCCTCCCAAAACCTTGCAAATTAACTATCCCTGATTTCCCGAAGTAGTAAGATTGAACTATGGCTTTGTTGGAGCTTGTCATATTCCAAATAAGAGAGCCCCGTGGAGTGGAGGAAATGCAAACCAGATTCTGCTTTTCCTCAGCCTATGCATATTTCATGTGCCATAGGTACACCTAGTGTTAAGTGGAGTATTTGATCCATCTCCACCATATTTTAGCACCTATAACTCTGTTGGATATTTTAGGGTCTTGTAGACCCAAGCCCTCCTCCTCCTTTGTCAGACATAAAGTCTCCCATTTAATAAGAGGCCATTTTTTCTTGAGATGATTTTCTCACCAAAGGAAGGTTCTTTTAAGAGATATTATGCTTTTCAATACCCACTTGGGCACTGCAAAAATAAATAAAAAAAAGGTAGATGGATAAGGATTGGAGCACCAAACTAATGAGGACAAGGCGACTAACATTGTTAAGAGAGTGAAACATCTACTTGTCTAGATGATAATTTGAGTTTATCAAGGATATCTCTCTAGGAGGAGTGTTTGATGGCTGAGTTGGTAAGTGGGGCTCCTATATATTTAGAAGGGAGGCTAGAGACCGATAATCCTAGGATTTTTGTATTTCTTTGAGTGATCTGGGGTGTGTTGAAGAAGAATACCAAGGACTTTTCCATGTTGATTGTAGTTCCTAGTAGTTAATAATATAATTTTCTAGCTATATGTAAATTTATTTTAATTTAAAATTTATGATAAGTTAAGTAGCTTTAAATATTTCAAATTGTAAGCTTATTTTAAGTATAATATTTTAAGAAAATATTTCTATTTTGAGAGATGTGAGAGGTCCTTATTTACATAATAGATTTGAAGCTAAGATAGATTTATATTGATTATTCTTTGAGTTATGGATTTAAAATTTATTCTTTGAATCTTATTGTTTGGATATATTTTTATTATTAATCATTTATTTATTTATTGTATTTTTAATATGAATATTTGGTATTAGAATAATACTAGTGCAACCATATAAATTAAATGGCTGGTAAACAATGATATGCATCAAAGGCTTACCTCATGATACATCTCACATTATCAATATTAAAAAATTTCATAAAAAATAAATAAATTATAAATTTACTTTAAATTATTATTACTATTTTGTAAATAAACTTTTTCTTTTTCTTTTTTTTTCCCATGGAAAAAAGTCGTAATTTCTATTGATATAAAGAAATTACATTTTGTAGATGCAAATGCATATGCATATGGAGGCAGAGATGCCTGACAAGTTCATAAACTTTTGACCAAAAAGAGAAAATAAGTTGTTATGTCTCCACGCAGGGAGTCTGTTGTCTACTGTACTGTGTCTATGCTTGCTTGCTAACATAGAGTGAGCAAGATCAAAATTATATCTGTCTCTTCGCAGAGAGAGAAAAACTTAAGTATCAAAATCTAGTTTGTGACCAAAGTCCTATTTGTGTACCAAGTAAGTAAATATGTACATTATATACAAGAATAATCAGAATAGATATAGGGCTTATAGCCCATTGACTCTGGGATCCACAAAAGGGTTTGTGGTAATGCTGGTAGTAGGTCCCATCAATCTCTTCCTGTATCAACCAGTCGTTTCCTTGTCTAAGTGCTGCCTCTTTGGATAGGTGATCTGCCCCTGTATTTTGCTCCCTGTAAATGTGTCGGTAGACAAAGGAGTCAAAGGATGATATCAATCTTTTTGCTTCTTCTAAAATATGCCTCAATGTAAATGCATTACAGTGTGATGCATCATTCAACCAATTGCAAACGATTTTAGAATCACCAAACAGTTGTAGATGTCTGCAATGTTTTTCCAATGCAAAATGTATAATATGTTTTGTTGTGCAGAGTTCAGCAAAATTATTAGTTCCCCTGCCTAAATTAATTTGGATCTTGAAGCAATGATTTTCATTAAGGTGAAGGATGGCTCTGCCCCCACACCCTGCCTCCTGCGCAGAGCCATCAAAGTATGCCCAGGGCTTAGATTTGTCAATGATTTCAGGTATGATGGTGCGGGGAGGGGTAATGGAATCCTCCTCAGGAAGAAGATCGAAATCAGCAATGGTATGGAGCAAGATGGCAGGCCAATGGGGGGATCTGTGATTGAAAATAGACTGGTTTCTGGCAATCCATAATGACCAACAGACAAGAAGAGGCATGTTTCTGGATTTTCCATTGTGATTTTGACACCATGTACTCCAGGCATCCATAATATTGTGCCCATGCCAGTTATTTAAGGTAGGATAGTGAGCAATGATGGAATTCCAATATTCCTTAGAAGTGGGGCAATTTAGAAAAAGATGTTCAGTACTTTCTTCATCATTGCGGCACAGGTGGCACCAGAAAGGGCCATGAAACGATCTTTTCATCATATTAGTCCCTGTAGGGATCTTGTCAAAAAGGATGTTCCACATCAGTAAGCGGGTGCAGGGGGCTGCCTTAAGCTTCCAGAGCAATTTCCAAGTCGGAAGTATGTTCTGAGGCTTGTGAGGTTCCATTAGTCTAATATATCCCTGTTTCGGAGAATATACACCATGTCTGGCAAAAGCCCAAATGATCTCGTCCGGTCCTTCAGTGAGACGGATGTGTGCCTGGGTAAGAGCATCCATGAATTCCTGCCAATCCTGCTGCCACTGAACAGGGATGTCCAATTCTCGAGCCGATTTCCATGCCTGCTGAAGAAAGGAGGAGTTGTTATTGTCACCTATGTGTTTGATGTGGGTGATACCCCTGCTGTGTAAATGCCTTATTAAGTCTGCTGGTAGTCTATGTGCATTACCACAGCCTACCCATGGGTCCAAACCGATACGAACAACATTGCCCTCCTTGATACGCCACGTAATGCCTTCACGCAGGAGAGGTAGTGTACTAATGACTGCTTTCCATATATTGGATATGTTATTACTCATTCCATGCTGTTGTCTAAACCAGTCCATCAGGTTCATGGGCCAGATATACTTCACTTGAGCAACTCGGGACCAGAGACTGTTAGTGGTAATAAGCTGCTAGCCGAGCTTTGCCGCCAGTGCTTTGGAAAATAGATCGAGCCTTTTGATGCCCCATCCTCCCCATCTCTTGGGCTTTGCGATTGTGTCCCATTTGACCCAGGCGAAAAGTTTGCCCAGTTGATTGCCCTTCCATAAGAATCTGCAGCATATACTTTGTAGTCTGTTCAAAATACCTTTCGGTATCCAAGCCAGGGTCATCCAGTAGACTGGAGTGGCTTCAATCACAGCTTTAATGAGGATCAATCTACCTGCACGAGATAGATATTTGTGGTACCATACCTGTAGTCGCTTTTCCACTTTCGAAATGAGCCATGTCCAGTCCGCTATCATGTAACCGAGAGGCTTTAATCTAAAGCCCAGGTATTTTATACCGTCTGCCATATTCAGTGAGGTGAATGGGAAGCGCTATGATGTATATATAATCTCGTGTTGTGTGCAACCAAATGTAGTAATCGTGGATTTACTATCATTTATTAACATCCCAGTAGCCTGTTGAAAAAGATTGAAGATGTTCTAGAGGGCCGTGGTGGCCCCAATACTACCATTTAAAAAAATGAGAATGTCATCAACAAACAATAGATGAGTGAGGAAAAAATTCTCAGATATCTTGATGCCTGTCATTTGATTTCTATCGTGGGCAGATATAATGGTCCTACTTAATCCTTCCATGATAAGTAAGAAAAGTAAGGGTGAGAGTGGACATCCCTGCCTGAGTCCTCTCTCCAAGCTGAAGAAAGATGTAGCTTCCCCATTTAGTAACACACTGTATGATACATCTGTTATACAACTCATGATCCATTTAATATATGCATAAGGAAAACCTAGGTGGGTCAGCAACAGTCTGATGTAGAGCCAGTTTGCTCTATCAAAGGCCTTTGAGAGGTCCACCTTCAGAATCATACCTTTCTGCTTCTTCATCTGCATAGTGTGGAGGAGTTCCTGCGCTGTGGCAATGGCTTCATGAATCTGTCTGTGATGAAGGAAAGCAAACTGTTCAGAAGATATGTGTCGAGAGAGGATAGGCTTCAGGCGATTAGCGATGATCTTTGCAATAATCTTATACAGACAGTTACAAAGGGAAATGGGACGGAAATCGTTGAAAGAGGAGGGATTGTCAGATTTCGGAATAAGGGCAATGAAGGTGGATTTGATGGCCGGGGATATTCTGCCACTCCTTCTGCAATCCTCCACAATCTTGAGTAAGTCATCCCCCAGGATTTCAAAAAAAGCTATGTAGAACTCAATGGTCCACCCATCTGGACCAGGGCTCTTGTCTTTCTTGAACCATTTTATAGTTGCCTCAAGCTCTTCCTTCGACACTTCCATCAACAGGTCCTCCGTGTCTTCCTGATGTACGAATCTGGGGAAGTGTTCAGCAACCCGCATGATTTCCATGATGTTCACAGCTCTAGGCACCTTATAGATGCTTTTGAAATGCTCAATGGCTAATCTAGCCAGATCCCTCTGTGATGATACTAAGTGTCCCTGATCATCGCGCAATTCCCAAATAGTGTTGATGGCTTTTCTACCGTTGGAAAATTTATGAAAGAACTTGGTGTTGTCATCTCCTTCGGTGAGCCATATTGCCCTGCTCCTGAGCCTCCAACTTTCTTCCCTTTCCTTCAGAATTTGGGAGCGCTTCTTGATGTGGGAGGTGTAGAGTTCTTTACTCTCAGGTGTAGGGAAGGTGCCATTAGAGGTGTCCTCATGTGCGGCAATGGCCCTCTCTGCCTCCCTCAGAGTGTTGTCATCATTCATTCGCTTCTGGTGAGCCCAAATTTTAGAGATCCTCTTTAGTTTTGTCAATTTCCTGATAAAGCCTTCAGTATGATCCTCACTGTCCAGAATAGGGTTGGTATGCCAGTAATTAGAGACCATCTGTATATAAGAAGGATCCTTAAGCCAAGAGGCATTGAATTTGAAGGGGCTCCTGATCTTCTGGTTCGCATCGGCCAATTCCAAAAATATTGGTCGATGATCTGAGATGCCTCCAGTACCAACCCATTGACGAATGCGGGGAAGACTGCTTAGGAAAGCTTCTTTGATGAGAAATCTGTCAAGCCTTCTGGCAAGACTGTGGTCACCACTGCGATTATTTGTCCAAGTAAACTGAATCCTGGCAGATGGAATGTCCACCCACTGATGTTCCTCAAGTAGGGTAGAGATAGTATCAGATAAGTTGTCTACTTGGGCCGAGTGTCCCCAAGATTCACTGAATCCCAAAGAAAAGTTTAAGTCCCCTCCTAGAATGATGTTGTCTGCCTGAAGAAGGTCTGAGTCCAGAAAAGTTCTCCAAAAGTTTGCCCTGTCTACACAAGGACCATAAACATTCATAATACAGATTTCCGTCTCAAGAGGGTGGGCAAAAATATCCATGCCGATGAAGCCTCTACCTCCCCAAATGTTCCTGATCTCCAAAGCTTTGTTACATATACCAATAGCAGAACCCCCAGATCTCCCAGATGCATCCAGAGCGTGGAAGGTCCAATTAGGCAGCCAGGAATTTAGAGTGTAAATAAGAGGTTCAGCCGAACAGAGTGTTTCTTGTAAAAATATAATGTCCGTCTGAGACGAAGTGAGCAGTCTTCTGAGCGCTAGTTTTTTGGGCAGACTAGCAAACCCTCTGCAATTGAATGATAGGATCTTCATGTAGGGTGAGACTGCGGGCCATTCCTAGCTCTAAGGGCCCTGAAAATGGTTTGTTGTCGCCTGAGGGCAACTTCTTCTCCCGCAGTGTGTCTGGCTTTAGTGAGACGAGAGGGTCGGCCCCTTGAGGGCTTATGGGAGGCAGGGGTAGCCTCAGGGTCCAGACCAATCGCATCAAGGCCTCTCTCCTTCGATCTGGAACGGAGTGAGTACCGGGGGGATATGGAGGGGGAGGGGATGGAAAGAGAAGGAAGGGAGGAAGATGACAGGGATGGGATGCAGGGGGAGGTGGAGGGTGAGGGGAGGGGAAGGGAACAGATAAGGGAGGAGGGGGGAGCAAGACCCTGGGTTCTAATTAAACCCAAGGAGATCATGGGCAATGAAAGAGGGGAGATGTGCAATTGAATGAATGAGATGCAAAAACTTCAGATATGCCAGTCACAGGAGAAGTGTGAGAGGAGGATGAAAATAACATACCTGGCATCGAGTTGACCTCCTGTATAGGACCGGTGCATGCTGGAGGAGGAGGCGATGAAGGGTTTGGAGCTGAGGGACCCTTGACCGCGCCCGCTTTATCAGGTGTTCCCTGGGAGTCCCCTGCAGCCTTGTCGCGCTCCTCTGGTTCAATATCTTTGTCTTGCCGAGAGGGGTTTCCCATGGGATGCTCAGTCTCCAAGCCCTGTGCAGTATCCCTGATCTTATGTAGGAGGGGGAAATCCTTGTATAAATGCCCCACTTTGTGGCATCTGCGACAGTGATACGGAATGCCTTCATAGTCGATGATCTGTTTGCGGGATGTGTCCCTCCATTGGATAGTGATGTACTCCTGTAAGCCGCCCCGGGTGTCCAGATTGATGAGGATCCGAGCATATGCCATCATGCCTGTGAGCTGATAGGACTTATCATAATCCATATAGGATCCTATCGCATTTCCAATTCGCCGAAAGATGTCTTCAGACCAGTATTGCAGGGGAAGGCCTGCGAGCTGAATCCAAACTGGTCCAATGCCTATCTGCTCAGTCTCAGGATCGAAAATGGACGTCCATCGCTTGAGGAGAACCGGGGTGTGTTCAAAATTCCAGTAAGAGGACAACACCCAATTGGTATGGTCGGCACGAGCGAATCTCAAAGCGAACCTAAAATACACCATGTCATTGAGCAATATGACAAGAAGTAAACCATATTTAAAAAGAACTTAACATAATAATTCATAAGGATGAAATGAGTTACACACATAATCTTAAGCTTAAAAAGAAAAGTCAAAAGATCAAATTAGCTATGAACTTAGAGTTCATAATGTTCATATCATTTAAATGCATTTCTCCAAAATGGCTTGAATTAAGCTTCCATGATTATGTAAATGAAAATACATGGAAGAGAAAAAAGGAAAATAGTCAAAAATCGGCTCCTATAATGCAAAATGACTTTGAAATGAAAGGCTAGATTACTAATTGAAAAGGATATGTCAAGAGACTTAACTAGGATCTTACTTTACTTACTATGCTAGAAGGGGGTTCTCTCTCTTAATATTCTTCACCTTTTTTTATAATCCTTTCTTCATATTTTTATAACTACTTTACGGTTGTGGTTTTCTACCTTTATGCTAACTGGAATATGTCCCTTTGGTAGATATAAACTTTGATATTCGTTTCCCAAATAAGGACCCACTTTAAACATTCAAATATTACTTTAAATTAGTCATTTTTGAAAGTAATTTGTTTCCAAGTTAAAAATGGTAATGGATTTAATTTTTTGTTGTTGTTGGAATTACAGATGCAATTTCAGCCACATAAACCATCTCCAAGTTGCTCCTGACATCTTTAGTTTTTCAATGAGCTCTCACTTTCCTAATTTGGACATCAAGAACTCAAGTTATGGACTCCAAAAGTTAGTGACTCAACATACTGGATTTTCTCCAATGAATCTTGGCCTTTGATTTATAATTTTTGCCTATTTGTCCCACATGCATTGTGGGAGAGAATAAATTCTTATAAGGATATAGGCTCTCCATATTATATGTTTATGAAGTAGAAAGATCCATGGATCCTCACATAGATTGTCCGTAATGTTAGCTTGTGGTCATGACATCAATGCACAATCACCATGCCTAGTCACTACCCAATCATCCATGTCGAATCGATACCTTCCAAGTGTCACCCAAAGATACTACCATGTGCTATTGGGAGGTGTGCCAAAGAAAAATGGGCAAAAAGTTAGGAAATGTGAATGGATAAAAATATTCTAGTGGGTTAACCTAGTGAAAAGAACAACCCACAAAACCCACAACCTACATGGGTAATATTGACTAAGTAAATATGTGTGGAAAACAAGTGGGTGGATGAATGTAGTTAAAAGGGAAACCCACAAAGCCCACAACCTACATGGGTAAAAATTAATAAGTGATGGTATGTGGGAAACAAGTGGGTGGATGAACCTAATGAAAAGAACAACCTACAACATGTATGGGTAAAAATGACTAAATGATGGTATGTGGGAAATAAGTGGGTGGATGAACCTAGTGAAAAGAACAACCCACAACCTGTATTGGTAAAAATGACTAAGTTAAGGTACGTGGGAAACAATGACTAATTGAAGGTATGTGGGAAACAAATGGGGCTAAATGAATGTATGTAGGAAATAAGACAAAACCCAGAACCTAGTGAAAATGGGTGGATGAACCTAGTGAAAATAACAACCAAAAACTTGTATGGGTAAAAATGAGTAAGTGAAGGTATGTGTGAAACAACTGGGGCTAAGTGAAGGTGTGTGGGAGACAAGTGGGTGAAACAACTTGCATGAATAACGAAAAGGCCAAGTAAAACTTAAATAACTAAGTAAAAATGGCTAAGTAATGAATCTAGGAGAAGGGGAAAGAGTAATTACACATAGAAATATTAATGAATTAGTCAAAATTCTAAAAATGGATGGGAAAATCAATATTAAAAATAATGTCGAGTCCTCAAAGTACCATTTTTTTCACATCCCTTTCCTCGAATTCTAATTATTTTTCACTTATCTGTAACCTTGTATTAATGTCATCCTAATGTTTATGTTTTTAAATGCATTGATTTTAGTGTTTCAAGTGATTTTATGATTGAATCTTAGAAAAATAACATTTTTCAGTTCTTGAAAGTTGGATGAGTTTGGCAGTGATTACAAGAGTAATTGGAGGTTCCAACAATGCATCTTTTCACCACCCAACATCAAATTTTAATTTCATCCTCAACCATTATGTAACATCCCTTTTTATAACCCCCAAGTTTTGTCATTGTAATTAATTATGTGATTGATCCTTCTATAAGCATGTAAACGTAAATGAGAAAGAGACCCAAAATAATTGTAATTATAAATTAAACACTAACTAATGAAGAAATCAAGCCTCGATATGATGCAAACCATGTGAAGTCATGAGGAGAGAAGCCAGGAAAGGGTAATTGGTGGAATAGTAGTTGAAAATAGATTATTGGATGAGCCAAATGTTCCTATGGCTTGATATTTTCAATCTTTCCCAAGAAAATATTTTGAGGGAAGGTGTGGCAATAATTGCCAGCAGTTATGAGAGGAGTGGACAACAGTACCAGAAATTCTAAAACAAATGGGAAATGTATCTCGGAGAATGCTTCTAGATTCCAACTAGAAGATATGTATATATCCAACATGGGAAGATTCGATAGGAAACCAATAAAGGTAGAAACCCAAGGCAGACAACATTATCAAAGGGGTGGTGAAAGGAAAACATTCTTTGATGGCAAGAGAAAAGACTCTGACAAGAGAATTTGTCCTTTGGGGAGAAAGAATGACACTTACTCATGGGAGAGAAAAAAATCATGGAGGATGTGATGAGAGAAAGTGTGAAACACAAAGGAAAGATAGAGAACAAAAGGCATATTCTTTCTTTAGGAGATAAGAAGAGAGGTGAGAGGAGGCTCTTTTATGAATGAGAAGTAAAACCTTATGGATGATTCTTATTTGTCTAATTTAATTGGATGAGGGAGAGTGGCCTATATTGCTTCACCCTATACTTCTGAGAAAAAAATTCTTCATGGCTTCCTGGTCTGGCTTGGGGGTGGCCAACTGCAAGAATGAAAGTAATCCAACTGAACCTATGGTGGGGTCAACCATGGATTTCCCTTTATAAATTGCAAGTTATATTTTATCAAACAAAATAAGTGTCCCTCAAGGACCTTAATTCTATAATTTAGTCTTGAGAAAATAAATAGAATATATGTTGTTGAAATACTTCTATGAGTTTTCTTAATGAATTCCTATCACAACTTGTGTGTTGCTTCTTTATGTTATGAATTGGTAAATTTATAATGATGCCTAGATGAGAGGGTACATTTGATTTGAAGGACTATTTTAGGTTTATAATGTTAATATTCTTACTTGTGAACCTATATGGGCTCGTACGACAGGATTGAAGGGGATATCATAGATATACCTATATACCTGGTTGTTGTTTATGTACCTAGATATTACATACCTTTGACCAAATAGGAAATGTGGCCGAGTATATAGGAGAAGCTAACACCTCCATCTCCTAGATAAGATTGATGACTAGTTGGGAGTGAGGAGCTCCCTATAAGTTTGAATTAGTAAGTTGGTTGTCTTTAGATTGGACAAAGGATCTCTATGTTGCTATGAGGATTAGAATTTCCTGTTGATGGTGGGACCCAAAAGAAAGAGAAGACGCTTTGATTAAAAAGGTATACTCCAGTGGATAGATTCTTCTTAGAACATATAATGATTATTTTTGAAGATTTCTCTAAAGAACTCTTGAGTTGGTGGAAAGTCTGAAGAAGAGTTTAGGTGTCCTGGGAGTGAATATGTTTTTTCTTTTCCATGCCAAAAGGAGCACTTAGTAGCTTGGATGTATAACTATTTGGAATGCTAAACCATGGGGAAGTTTTGCTTGGAAGGAATGAGAGTCTTGGAGACCTCTGTGCCTTCAGGAGTTTTATTAGGTGTTAGAGAAACAAGGTGGCACATTGAGTTACATACTGGCATATTGATATATCGAGAACTTGCAAGGAATTTTAGATATGGAAAATCCCTGATACCCGGTATATTGTATCAAGATATCAATGTATTGGGCATGCCAACATAATGGGCTATCAACAAACTGAAGTATCATTGTTTTCACGATGTCACCATATCAACATACCAACCACGAATATCTTGGCGTATTAAAACATTAAAGGTTGGAAAGTGCATGTCTTGTAAAAATCCCAATATGGCGAGGCTTTGGTAATGACAAATAGATAGCGGAGATTGACCAATACAATAGTGATTTGTGGCCAAAGGAGTACCATGTGCTAACCATGTGGCTCATGTGGATGTTGATGTGGCACCGAAGGGGTAAAAATTTAAATGTGCATTACTTTGTGTCAAGAGCTCAAAATGAGATGGAATGTATATGTTTGGAAATATTTTGATGAGAAGAAGAAGATGGTCGTATCAAAATTGTAATTTGAGTTTAAGGAAGAAGGAGAGAATTTGATAACCCCATCTTCATAACAAGCCTTTAATGTTAGGTCCAGTTACATCTGTAGAGCTGTAACTAGGGTCTCTCACACAACTAATTATCCCACATTAATAAGTCAATCCAGGAACGTTTTGTTATTGCAAGGAGTAGCTCAATCTGAGGCTATTTGTCCGAGTAATGCTCGGTAGTATAGTGTCCTAATGATTTGAAAGGAAACAGATGCTAAGCTGTAACTAAACTAACCCAAAAGATAGAATCACACAAGGCGGTTGGTCAGTCAAGGGTACGGAAGCAATAACCCATCCCTTTAGAAACTGATAAAGAAAGGAAATCAGAGCATGGACTTATAGGTCTGGGGCTAAGCAGCATCTTGCTGAGGCTCACTACAGCCTTAGGCCTGCTCTCACACTAAGAACAACAAAGGCAGGTAAATCAAGCAACGGAAAGTAAAATGGAACAACAGTCTAGAAATGGAACAGCAGTAATAAAATGGAACAACAGTAATGAAATGGAACAGCAGTAATAAAATGGAACAGCAGTAAAGAAATGGAACAGCAATCCTCAACCGTATGTACACGTTCTATACTACTATAGCAATCTGAGAGTAATGAATGATATGACTATGTTTCTGAACGAAGTAATATTGCTTTCAAGTCTTACAAATACTATTTCACATGGATCTGATAACAATAACATTCATACCAACATTCCGCTACAGAAATAGCTGAGAGATGCAATTCGAATATATCCACTTATACAATGCAGAGACATGAGATAAAGAACTCATTCAGATATCAGTTATAATGAAGCATAGTATATCACATAAAAGATGTATCGGATTACTTAAATAATGGAAATAAACAAACCACACACAAATCATAGTATAATAATACAAAAGCAAGTGTCCTTCGGAGCTGGGCCCTTGGCTGCCAATGGAACACTGTCTTAAGTTACTCCAGATGCAGAGACGAAATGAACACCAAGTCTTCTATATTAATCGCATCAACAAAAGTATAACAAAGTCAGGTCTCAGCGAGACTCAATGATCACAATTGGTTCTGAAATTTAGAATTACAAAAACAGTTCCTTTCTCGCTCAATGGCGTGGTGCCTTTATATAACAGAAATGACGGAGGTATCTAGATAATCAAAAGATAAGTTAAAGCAGCCATCCCTCAGGATCAAAGATCCTGAGGGATTCGCTAATCGTTCGATTCTCCTCTTTCCCTTCTTGCGTTCTCCGACTCAGTATCCTGCATTCTTTCTCTGGGCTATTCGGCTCTAATTTTACTTGATCTTGTCCGCATCCGGTTCCCCGTTGGAGGGACAGTAGTTATTTTCCCTTTGCTTCTTGCTTTCAATCGTCGATCCTTTGTTCCCACGTCTTCCTGCATAGAAAACGTCAATTATTAGCACTTGAGCTTCCTTTATCTATTGTTGCACATTTTATCAAAACCCTTTATCTTATTTGAACTCATAATGCAGAAAAGGTTACCATTATTATTGAAAAACCACTAGATTGCTAGTCAAAAGCATACCTTCCAGGTGCTCCACACACCCCCCTGCTTACCCTGTTTCATGGCCTCATGAAAACATTGTAGTTGACATGCAAGGCGGTGAGAGAATAGGCCGGAGAAGGGATCTCGTGAGGAGGCCGGCAACCGTGATGAGCAACTAGATGGTCAAAGAACTGATCTATTTGATCTGCAGGCATCTCATATAAGGCCTGATATCCGGGTGCAGGGTGCCAAATAATTGGACTGCGAAATCGATACCCTAACCAGGATGGCCCTGCTTGCAGAATCCGTTCCCCATAAAGGTTCAATCGGCTGGCAGCCAGCTCAAAATTCTCATATTTGAATGGTTCCCTGAGCTGGATGCTTGGACTAGAGGTCCGGTATCGAAATTTTGCAGCATCGAGGGCAAGATCTTTAATAGTCAGGAAATATTCCAGACCATTTCGGATCAAGTCTTCGTGCATGGGTCCTATTATCTCAATGACACCTGGGATCCTCATAAGACTCCTATGCTCTCTCCATAGCGTCACTGGGTCTCTAGGTTCAGCTCGTATCCACAAGTCTAGGCTATTTTCTTGTCTCTGAAAGGTGTTATAAGCTCTGAGCCATTTCACCTGATTAACCCCAAATGAGATGAAGGCTTGGAATTGTACATCGCCAACAAAAGGGCCAGGATTTAAATCAGTTTCCTGGTCTAGCACAAGATTGTGCAGGTAAAACTCGCATAATAACCTTTGAACTTTAACTCCATAGTGCTTGCAACAGTCTATAAAATCATTAACAGTGTTGATATGGATAGGTGCTCCTGCCCTAACGGATTTTATTTTTAATCTCAGATATCTTTCAAGCAAAAATAAAGCATAATTTTTAGCAGGGGCCCTACAAGTCAAAACGTCATTATATAAGGAACACACGGTGTCCATCTGCTTAACAACACTATCTAATCAACGAGTTACCTTAGCAACCTTTTCTTGCTCCTTCTGCCATCCTTCAAAGGCCTAGCTCTCAGACTGACTGATGTCTCGAAGTTGCTGTTGGAGCTCTTCGTATCTTTCCTTGGGGACTGTCTGTTCTCGCAACTGCTCGGCTTCCTGCTGGGCTTCCTTCATCATTTTATGCAAGGTTCTGGTTTTTGGGTCCTTCTTCCACACAGCCGTAGAGGCTGGAAGTTAACCTGGACCTTCCTATTACGTTGCTTGGAGTTTAGGACCCGAATTACGCCCGAGGGTGGTGCTTCTGTTTGAACTTCTTTGCTTTCTGTTTCCTTCTTAATGCGAACGAAGGGTTGCTGTGGTCTTCCTGCCATCGGAGCCTCTTGCTGTTCCATTGGAATATCCATTTTTTCTTCAAGGCCAGATGGAACAGCAGTCTGTCCCTCCGTGCTATTTGGAACAGCAGTTTGTTCCTCCATGTCATTTGGAACAGCACCCTGTTCCTCATTATTATTTGGAACAGCAGACTGTTCCTCGGCAGTAGGTCTCCTGATGGGGTTTCGACCATCAAAGCGAATTCTTGTCCTCGGGGTTCTTGCTACCGTGGTCCTCCTCCTTTTCCCTGCAGTCTTTTGTATTCTCAGACTGGCTTTCAACATTCGAATTTGCTGCCGGAGTCTGGCTATAGTGCCCAGCAACCTCTGCTGCTTCTTTCTTAATTTCGCAATTTCCCTTGTCTCGGCAGAGGGTTTGGTTCTCAAGCTTGCTTCTTCTTTATCTGGGATATCTTCCGGCATCCTGGGGACAGATTGTCCCGGATTTTTGTCTTCCATTTCATTATCATAACCAGGCAGGTTTTCTTCCCCTGCCTCTTCTGCATGCATTTCCTCGGGTAATTCTTCTTCTGTGGGACCGTCAGGGACACCTCCTGTGCTGGAGGCCTGGCCATATTCTCCCATATTGGTCAGAACTGCTGTCAATTCCTCCTCACCTGGAGGGTCTTGCAACGGGCTACCCCCTGGCTATGCAATTTCTTCTTCCTGATTGCCCTGTTTGGTGGCCTCTTCTCCCTCAAAGTGTTCATCTCCTTGGTTGCTTTGTCCGGTGGCCATTTCTTCCTCAGAGTGCTCATGTTCTTTTTCAATTTCTCCTTCCGGATGGTCAGTCTCGGCCTCCAATTGCTCAGCATTTCCTTCGGAGGGCCCTCCCTCTGGTTCTGGAGGTTCATCCGCAATTTCAATTAGCTGGGCCGTTGTTCCCTGAATTCTTTCCAACCTTCCTCGTATCCGGGCCAGCCGAGCTGACTTCCTTGGCCTCTCAGGTTGGTCAAGTGTACCAGCAGGTTCTACGGGTTTCTCTGGTTGTTCTGGCGTATCGGGAGGTTGTTTCCGTTTTGAAGCGGCATGTCTTTCTGCTGTTGACTTCTTGCGTTTCTCTAATCGTTCCGGCATGCTAGAGGACTGTTCAGGTTTTGGGGGTGGTGCAGCTGATCCTCCTTCGACTATTGCGACCAGTTCCTCCCAAGTGCTTTGCTGTTGAGTGAGACCGTGGCTCACTATCAACCGAATCAGCCCATGGTGGCTAACGACTGTATCTATGTGCTGGGCCTTTTTCAGGCTTTGGGCCGCGTCATGTAGTAGCGAATTTAAAAGTGCAAGGAGATTTACAGAACATTTTCCTTTTAAAACAGCTAAAAGTTTCAGGTGACGAGGTCTTACCACGTCTTTTCTCCCTTCGTAGGTGATATAGCTTTGTACTGTCTTCGCTAGCTCGGTCCAGGGTTCCCCTAGTGTTGCCGGCAGAACTCCTTTCCCTTTGACTGTCAAGCTTTGGCCTTCGTCCTGGAAAATTTCCATAGCTTTTTGTAATCTTTCCTTCTTCGGCGTCCATATGGGTCCAGCAGCTGGTAATCCTGAGACTTCTGCGATGATATCCTCTGTAACCTCTATCCGCTTTCCTCCTACTACGGAGTAGTTTTCCTGCAAATTCTGCAGGAATTCCAACTCTACTGCTTCGTTTGATTCTCGCAGGCGGTTGAAGTAATTCAATCATCCTGCGTTTTCCAGGATTTTGCGAGCAGCAGCGGAAACTGTCAGCTTGTGAGGTTCGCTTCGGACCGTCTTTCTGCCCATGATTCAACTCAGAAATGGAACAGCAACTGTTTGCGGTATTTGCGACGCAGAGAGGATGATTGATGCCAATTTTGGAAAGGATCACACAGGGCATGCAACAAAAAGAAAAGATCGTGGACGGCAGTCTCCGTGGGATGGAATCATCATACCGTTAAACCATGCCATTCCTTTGTACATTATCTTGCCCGAATGGTATGCAGCCACGTAATCCATGGAGTAATGAGGTTACTTCCCCCCCCGCGATCTGATAGGCTGCCCACAGCCGTCAAAGAGAGGAGCAGCAGCCAGTCGGGAGTGCAATCATCAAGTACATCATATGAAATTATGCCATGTTGTAAAAAAACAACGAAATGCCGAAACCGAGGCAAAAAGGTGGATCACGTTTTATATAAGCCTGCGTGATATAATGAGGAACCGGGGGATTGGACGTCTGTCAACTGTACGAAGTCTCCAGTAGTCATTGTCAGTTCCGTTGCCATGATCGGTGGTAATATTCATGCGATAGATATATCGGGGTGTGACATATGATACATGCAAAGGATATAAGAGACAGAAAGATTTAATATCATACCTGTTGGTGTAAATATTACGACTTCTATGCCATTAACAGAGCTCTGTTGCCAACAGGTATTCATAACCTTGGCAGAGTTGTTTATTTCACCCTCTGGAACCATGATCCTTTGTGTATATTCGAAAGAGTGCTTTGTCAAAATGCAGGCCATTATGCTGGCTTGGTGACCAGATAGCCATAATGCCATTCACAAGGTAAGCGCGAAACGTGGTCAGGTCGGCTCGCGATGAGACCCCCTGTTCCAAGGTTTGCTTGTTAATTTACCTTCGGACCATATCCCTGGTGTGGTGGCCGTTATGGGAATGCCACTTTGCTTCCATCCTTATGATCATGGTAGGTCGGCTCTTAATGAGACCCCCTATCCTGCATTTGACAATTTTCATATTTTGTTTTTGTTTTCTTTTGCAGAGCACCTCTCTTGTTTATTTTCACATAAGGGTGGTTCCGCACTCCTGAAGAGCGGGGAATGGTGGAAAAAGTCTTACGATCCCAACAGATAGATATAAATCGTTCGTTCTTACTCCCAAGTAATGATCAAAAAAAGATTTTTAGGGAAATCGTCATGATAAATATCACCAATGACAATGGCACCGGTAAATGATAATGACAGCGAAGATGAAAAGTTCACGTCCCTCCTCTTGTCCTTTTATACATACTGGCTTCATAGTGATAGCGATTTATGATGTGCTGATTTCGGTATCTCATGGTTTATGTTCACCGCATAAGTTCATTGCTGTATCTAAAAGATTGAGGAGACCATGGTCGCAAAGCATCCTCCATAAGGGCGAAAACATGTCAATGGCATTCCTGAGAGAAGAATTCATTCGTAGGATACCATTTCTTTGAGAGGAACAACTGAAAATCGCAAATGTTGTTCCTTTTGAGAAAGGAACAACAAAGACACTCAAATGCTGTTCCTTTTGACAAGGAACAGCAGATGCACTCAAGTGTTGTTCCTTTTCGCAAAGGAACAGCAGGAACACACAAGTACTGTTCCTTTTCGCAAAGGAACAGCAGGAACACACAAGTGCTGTTCCTTTTCGAAAAGGAACAACAAAAACACAAGTGTTGTTCCTTTTCGCAAAGGAACAGCAAAAAGCACACAAGTGTTGTTCCTTTTCACAAAGGAACAGCAAAAACACAAGTGCTATTCCTTTTCGCAAAGGAACAGCAAAAAGCACACAAGTGTTGTTCCTTTTCGCAAAGGAACAGCAAAAACACAAGTGCTGTTCCTTTTCGCAAAGGAACAGCAAAAACACAAGTGTTGTTCCTTTTCGCAAAGGAACAGCAAAAACACAAGTGTTGTTCCTTTTCGCAAAGGAACAGCAAAACACTAGTGCTGTTCCTTTTTGCAAAGAAACAGCAAAACACTAGTGTTGTTCCTTTTCGCAAAGGAACAACAAAAAGCACACAAGTGTTGTTCCTTTTCGCAAAGGAACAGCAAAAACACAAGTGTTGTTCCTTTTCGCAAAGGAACAGCAAAAACACAAGTGTTGTTCCTTTTCGCAAAGGAACAGCAAAACACTAGTGTTGTTCCTTTTCGCAAAGGAACAACAAAACACTAGTGCTGTTCCTTTTCGCAAAGGAACAACAAAAAGCACACAAGTGTTGTTCCTTTTCGCAAAGGAACAGCAAAAACACAAGTGTTGTTCCTTTTCGCAAAGGAACAGCAAAAAGCACACAAGTGTTGTTCCTTTTCACAAAGGAACAGCAAAAACACCCAAGTTCTGTTCCTTTTCACAAAGGAACAACAAAAACACACAAGTGTTGTTCCTTTTCACAAAGGAACAACAAAAACACTCAAAGGCTATTCCTTTTGAAAAGGAACAACAAAATCACACAAGTGCTGTTCCTTTTCGCAAAGGAACAGCAAAAAGCACAAGTGCTGTTCCTTTTCACAAAGGAACAGCAAAAACACCCAAGTGTTGTTCCTTTTCACAAAGGAACAACAAAAACACTTGGAATACAAGTAAAAAAAATCAAGGAAACATATATACAAGATGTTATGTACAAGTTATAAAATGAATTTCTTAAGCTATAGGTGAGGAAGATTTCGCTTCCTCTCCTAAAATTTCCATATCAGTATCTTGTCGCAGCTGTTGACAGAAGGATTCCCGAGTGAGTGGCTTTCGATAAAGGCGAACTCGGTGGCCATTTACTTTGAATGCATATCCAGAACCGTCAATTGTGATCAGGGTAAGGGTCCCATTGTCATGTACCTTCTGGATTTCGTATGGTCCTAACCATCGAGTCTGGAGTTTCCCTGGGAAATCCTGAAACCGAGAGTCGTATAACAGAGCCCAGTCTCCTTCATGAAAGACTTTATTCTTGATAAGTGCGTCGTGCCATTTAGCTCGCTGCTGTTGAATCAATGTTGTATTTTGTAATGCAGAGAGCCTGATTTCGTCCAATTCATTAATCTGCTGTAATCGATTGATTTGTGCCTCACTCAGATCTAGGCCGACTTCCTGTGCAGTTCGTAGCGTTCGGATTTCGAATTCTATGGGGAAAATTGGCTGCTTTCCAAATACTAATTGATAAGGTGAATAGCCTGTAGTACTTCTCCATGTGGTTCTGTAGGCCCACAGTGCCTCAGGTAGTCGAGCGGCCCAATCTCGCCGATGCGATGCAATGGTCTTTGTTAAAATTGATTCTATTACCTTATTACTACTTTCTACTTGCCCATTTTCCTGCGGATGGTATGGGGTAGTGATCTTATGTTGGACATGGTAATTGTTAAGTGTTGTAGCTAATTTATTTCCAACAAATTGTGGTCCACCATCGGTGATTAGTTCTCTCGGAAGTCCATAACGTACAAACAGATGGAACAAGAATTGTATCACAGAGTCTTCTGTAGCCCTAGGTAATGATTCAGCCTCGACCCATTTAGTAACATAGTCTGTCGCCACCAGAATGTATGTCCTCTGATTGGATGATGGATTGATGGGCCCAACGAAGTCCAGAGCCCATCGTTCAAATGGATCAATGACCAATTGTGGTCTCAGAGGCATTTCATCGGCTTGGCCAGGTTTTCCTGCTCGCTGGCAGCTGTCACAGGCTTGTGCAAATTTTTTCGCATCCTTGAAAATTGTAGGCCAATAGTATCCTGTCTGCAATACTTTATGTGCTGTTCATTTTTTAGCGAAATGTCCCCCGCATGGCCCGTCATGGCAAGCTTTTAGAATGTCGAAGATTTCGTCTTCTTGAATACACCTTCTGATTTGCATGTCTGCCCCTGTATGGAACAAATGGCCTCCAATCCATGAAAACCGAGTGCTCTTCTGAACAATCTGCTTGCGTTCCTGAGGGGTTAAGTGTTTTGGTAGCTTACCGACTGCGAGGTAATTGGCGACATCAGCATACCAGGGTGTTCGAACAGCAACAGCAAACAGGTGCTCGTCAGGAAATTGATCTTCCACTGCTGCTGTTTCAATTGCTTTCGGTATTCGTGAGAGGAAATCAGCTACAGGGTTCTCCTTGCCAGGTCGATCCTTGATTGTGATGTCGAACTCCTGCAATAAGATCAACCACCTGGTTATTCTAGCATTCGTAACAGGTTTATTTGCCAAATATTTGATAGCAGAATGATCTGTATATAACACAACAGGATAGCCTGTAATATAATGTCTAAATTTGTTAACAGCATGTATTACAGCCAGGAATTCCTTTTTTTAGTAACAGTATAATTGAGTTCGGCAGAGGATAGATTTTTGTTGATATAGTAGATAGCGTATGGTCTCTTATCCTCCTCTTGCCCTAGGACTGCACCAATTGCTATGTCTGAGGCATCAGATGAGATTTGAAATGGCAAATTCCAGTTGGGTCCTCGAAGGACTGGAGCTGTTGATAGCAGGTTCTTCAATTCCTTAAAAGCCTGGTCGCATTTTTCTGTCCATAAGAAATCAGCATTGCCAGTTAAAGCATATAGAGGTGCAGCAATACGTGAGTAATGTTCTATAAATCGTCTGTAATACCCAGAAAAGCCAAGGAAACTGCGTACCTCCGTTTGAGTAGTGGGGGTAGGAATAAGCAAAAGAATCTGGATTTTAGCCGGGTCTACCTGGATGCCAGCTGCTGAGATGTAGTGCCCTAGAATGAGCCGTTCTATCAACATCATGTAACACTTTTCGTGGCTCAGGCAAAGTCTGGTAGCGATACAACGTTGTAGGACTTTTTCCAGGGTATCCAGAGCTGGGTCAAAATCATCTCCATATGGTGTAAAGTCATCCATGTACACCTCAAGTCCATCGTTTATTAGGTCTGCAAAGATGCTGAGAACAACCCTTTGGAATGTAGAAGGGGCATTGCATAGGCCGAAGGGTAGTACTCGATAGGCAAACGTTCCCCAAGGGCAAGTAAAGGTAGTTTTATCCTGGTCTTCAGGGGCAATTTGGATTTGGTTATATCCGCTGAAGCCATCCAGGAAAGAAAAAAATTTCTTCCCTGCCAAAGTGTCCAGTACTTGATCTATAAATGGGAGGGGAAAGTGATCCTTCTGTGTGGCCTTATTTAACTCCCTGTAATCCACGCAAATCCTCCATTTCCCATTTTTCTTGGGTACCACCACTAGGGGAGAGACCCATTTACTGTCAGAGATGGGGTAAATAAAATTAACATCTAAAAGTTTCTGAAGTTCGGCTTTTACTATTTCTTTTAGATGGGGGTTGAGTCTTCTTTGTGGCTGACGAACAGGTCTTGCATCCTTCTCTATATAAATGTGGTGGGTGCATAATTGAGGATCAATCCCCTTCATGTCAGGGTAATCCCACGCAAATGCTCCCTTATATTTTTGTAACAGATTAACAAGCTTCATTTCTTGATCTGGTGTAAGGTTGACGTTAATATTTAGAGTCTTACCAAGTTCAATTTCCACTACTTTACTATTGGCAACAACAGTTACTGGTATTGTTTGGTCATGTGGATCTTTTAAAGGGTCTTCTTCTAGCTCACTATCAAATGCTGCCTCTATCATAAAACACTGTGTGTGAGATCTAGATTCGGTTTGACTAATGAAGTTATTGATGACATCATCTTCTATTTGATCTTTAAAATCTAAAGCCTTCTGTACAGTCAATGGCGATCTGATATTGTTAGTAAGGTATGACACAGGATACTGATTGGTTTTGATCATTGGCAGGCTTGGCTGTGCTAGAGGATATAGAACTAGATTTTTAACATCTGGTCCTTTAGTTATAGTCATGTTTCCCTGCCGGCAACCAATATAGGCATCGGCAGTAGCAAGCCAAGGTCTTCCTAATATTAGCGGATGTCCATCTAGTCGGGTTTTTGGATTAATTACCAGGAAATCAGTTGGATATTCCGAGGAATCTACGGAAACCATGACATCATATAGAGTACCTTCGGGTCGAACTACAGATCGATCTGCCAATTCTAACAAAGTAGAAGTAGGTTCTACTGATGTGATGCCAAGCTTTTGGCAGGTGGAAGTTGTCAAAATATTGATTGCAGCTCCCAAGTCGACTAAAGCGTTAGTTAGGGTTTGACCATAGATTTGGACAGTTACAATTGGGTTCCCGGGATCTTCGTATTTGATAGGTGTCTCTTTTCCTGATAACAGGTCGGATAAAGTACCAACTACTTGTACTCTAGGGTTAGTAGTTATATTCCTCCTTGATTTTTTTATGCATTGTTCTTTTATAGTTTTTGCGTATATGGGAATATCTTGAATGGCCTGGAGGAATGGAATTTTTATGTACAGGTTTTGTAACTCTCCCAGAATGTCAAAGTCTGGATGTTTCACTGGTCGTGGTATGACTAATCGTTCCGGGAAAGGAGGAGAGGATGTATTTGTTTGTTGATGGGTCTGTTCCTTATTTACACCCTCTTGTTGTGGTGGTTGTTCTATTGGGAACTGATTTTCAATGTGAACTGTTTTGTCTCCCTCTGTTTCTATGATACGTCCAGATCGTAACTGAAGGTCATTGCACTCCCTTAGGTCAAGTCCAGTTTCTGATGTTTCTATAATTTGGAGGGATTGGACTGGTCTATTATTAGGATTGGGATTGGGTTGGGCTGGGAGTTGCGGCCTTAAATTAGACTGGGGGTTTTGTTGTAAGGCTGGCAGAGTTGGTTGAGGGAGTGGAATAGTTCCTGTTGACTGATATGTCGATCTTGGCCAATTGGTCTGCCAGGGTGAACCTTGTGAAGTAGGGGGAATCCATTGCGGAGGGTATGAGTTATTCTGCCAATATGGTGGGGTGTAGGGAAAATTTGGCCATCCGAATTGGCTTGTCTGATTCATCCATGGATTTGGAGAAGGAAACGGCTGTGATGACCAATTCGGGACTGGGGGTGTAGATTGGTTTTGCCACATACCATATTGCTGAGCATTGTATTGCGGAGGCTGAAAAGAAGAAGTCGGGTCAGAAAACATACCAGATTGCCTAGGTTGCCATTGGCGACGTTGGTTAACAAAGTATGCTGGTTCTGATTCTTCTTCTGCTTCCTTGTATACAACCTTCAATCCAGGAAATGAGGGGCAGCTCTCAGTAAGGTGGTCTTTCGTACAGATAGCACATGCTTGAACTGTATCTAGCGGACATTCCTTGTGGCTGTGTTTTCTTCTGCATCGGGGGCAGAAAATTTCCAGATTTTGCTCTGCCTCCATTTGCTTTTGTTTAGCCTGCACAATATCAAGCTGAGTAGTTAATGTCCCCAGAATATCAGTTTTAAAATTTTCTAATAAATTTCCTAGTTCTACACGTGTTACCCCTTCTGTTGATATTTTGTTATCTCTAACAAACCTATCATATTCTGTTGGTTTTATCCTTGTGCTACCTCTTGAACTCCTAATGCATAAATTAATGATATCAGCAAAATTCTCTTGGTAAATATCCCCTTTTCCCATGATATTCAATGTTTCAATCCACTGTTCTTTCATACCTCTAATTAATGCAGTTTTCAACACATTATCAGGTAGAGGTAATGATGCATAGGGGGATCTCTGTAAATTATACTGGAAGCGTTCTACATATTCCTCTAGAGTTTCATTTGGTCTAGCCGTCATTTGGAAAATTTCATCTTTCAGTTCTCTTGACCTATAGTAATCTTGATATTTCTTGAGAAAGGACTCTTTCATTTGCTCCCAATTGTTTATGACTCCACCACCTAGACCCATAAACCATCTCAGAGCTGCTCCCTTCAAAGTAGAGGGGAACAACTTTAATTTCTGGGGGTCAGTGGTGTAATCATACCCTCTACATAACACATCGAATTCAAATAAGAATGCATCAGGGTCCTCTGATGTGAGTCTGTGAAACGTTGGGATGTGTTGAAGAGGAATCGCCTTCATGGGGGCATTTGTAGCAGAATCTACTATAGGATATTGCAATGTAGAAGTTTGGGTATTTGGCTGATTCTGCGCCATGGGATCAAATATGTGCCAATAACCTTCCCGAATTTCTAGGAGGGTGTTCCTAGGTTGAGAAGGGGTGGCCTTGGCAGGGGTTGTTTTAATGACACTTCCCTTATCTGGGATTTCTATCTGAAGGAATGGGGTGCCTTCAGTATTAATTCTGGCTGCGCTTCCCTTATCTGGGCTGTTTAACAGCTGGATTATCCTAGAAGGAGATTTTGGTTCCTCTATTTCCCCTGTTTCCCCTTCTCCTTCACAAAGGTTGCTTAAGTTCCCTTCTTGCAGTCGTTCTGACACGGGATTTTCAATTTCTTGGAAGTCCTGTTCATCAGTCTGACTATGCACCTCAGCGTAGGCTCCAGATGGTGATGTTGTAGCCTGAAGGGAACTAGTAGGCTGCTTAGAATGAATCTTTCTGAGGCCTACTGACGGCTGAGATTTAGTTTTCTTATAGATTTCGTCTATGAAGGTTGTTCGGCCAAGGGTCACCGGTCCTTTGGCTTTTTCAGGTTTGGCTGGGGGTTTGATATTCTTTTCTAGCTTTTTCTGCTTAGTCATGCACTCTAAAAACTACTAAATCCTATCAACCAGCAATTCTACTAAGAGAGCAGACGGTGGAGCAGGGCTTTTACATGCTCCGCACGCAGGTTCTTACCTTCCGTTTTTAAAATCCAACTCCCCCCTAGCAGATTTGCGCACTACTCTGTAAAGGGCAAATGGCTATTACTCCTCCCCGGCAACGGCGCCAAAATATAGAGCTGTAACTAGGGTCTCTCACACCACTAATTATCCCACATTAATAAGTCAATCCGGGAACGTTTTGTTATTGCAAGGAGTAGCTCAATCCAAGGCTATTTGTCCGAGTAATGCTCGGTAGTATAGTGTCCTAATGATTTGAAAGGAAACAGATGCTAAGCTGTAACTAAACTAACCCAAAAGATAGAATCACACAAGGCGGTTGGTCAGTCAAGGGTACGGAATCAATAACCCATCCCTTTAGAAACTGATAAAGAAAGGAAATCAGAGCATGGACTTATAGGTCTGGGGCTAAGCAGCGTCTTGCTGAGGCTCACTATAGCCTTAGGCCTGCTCTCACACTAAGAACAACAAAGGCAGGTAAATCAAGCAGCGGAAAGTAAAATGGAACAGAAGTCTGGAAATGGAACAACAGTAATAAAATGGAACAGCAGTAATGAAATGGAACAGCAGTAATAAAATGGAACAGCAGTAAAGAAATGGAACAACAATCCTCAACCGTATGTACACGTTCTATACTACTATAGCAATCTGAGAGTAATGAATGATATGACTATGTTTCTGAACGAAGTAATATTGCTTTCAAGTCTTACAAATACTATTTCACATGGATCTGATAACAATAACATTCATACCAACATTCCGATACAGAAATAGCTGAGAGATGCAATTCGAATAGATCCACTTATACAATGCAGAGACATGAGATAAAGAACTCATTCAGATATCAGTTATAATGAAGCATAGTATATCACATAAAAGATGTATCAGATTACTTAAATAATGGAAATAAACAAACCACACACAAATCACAGTATAATAATACAAAAGCAAGTGTCCTTCGGAGCTGGGCCCTTGGCTGCCAATGGAACACTGCCTTAAGTTACTCCAGATGCAAAGACGAAATGAACACCAAGTCTTCTATATTAATCGCATCAACAAAAGTATAACAAAGTCAGGTCTCAGCGAGACTCAATGATCACAGTTGGTTCTGAAATTTAGAATTACAAAAACAGTTCCTTTCTCGCTCAATGGCGTGGTGCCTTTATATAACAGAAATGACGAAGGTATCTAGATAATCAAAAGATAAGTTAAAGCAGCGATCCCTCAGGATCAAAGATCTTGAGGGATTCGCTAATCGTTCGATTCTCCTCTTTCCCTTCTTGCGTTCTCCGACTCAGTATCCTGCATTCTTTCTCTGGGCTATTCGGCTCTAATTTTACTTGATCTTGTCCGCATCCGGTTCCCCATTGGAGGGACAGTAGTTATTTTCCCTTTGCTTCTTGCTTTCAATCGCCGATCCTTTGTTCCCACGTCTTCCTGCATAGAAAACGTCAATTATTAGCACTTGAGCTTCCTTTATCTATTGTTGCACATTTTATCAAAACCCTTTATCTTCTTTGAACTCATAATGCAGAAAAGGTTACCATTATTATTGAAAAACCACTAGATTGCTAGTCAAAAGCATACCTTCCAGGTGCTCCACAACATCATGCATCCTTAATTAAGTTTTAAGGGGTTAGGTCTATTGCAGAGTGGTGTCAGAGCTATGGTTCAAAAATTAGACTTTAGTGGGCCATATATATACCACAAAAATAAAATTGGGAAGTTTTGGTATAGAGCGGTATTAGAGATGTGGTTCAAACATTGGAATTGAATGGGCTAGATGTACACCACATAAATAAAATTATAGGAAAGGTTGAGCACTTGAATTAAATGGGCTCTTAAGGTATATAATTATCATAAATGAAATTAGAACTCTAATATGAAGTGGAGTCAAAGCTGAACTAAAACACTAGGCCTAGAGGGCAAGAGATGTACAACAAGGATGAAAGTAGAGATATGCTATAGGGTGGTATTAACTACAAAATAACATTAGAGTGGCTTGTAGAGGTATCATTCTACTATAGTGTAATATAAGAAAATTTTCAACACTATACTTGGATGTGCCAAGAAGACATGTTATAAAAGAAGGTATTCATTGGAATGCTAATTTCCAAGGTTGTGAAATATGACAAGTGGGTGGATGAACCTAGTGAAAATAACAACCTAAAACTTGTATGGGTAAAAATGAGTAAGTTAAGGTATGTGTGAAACAATTGGGGCTAAGTGAAGGTGTGTGGGAGACAAGTGGGTGAAAAAACTTGCATGAATAACAAAAAGGCCAAGTAAAAGTTAAATAACTAAGTAAAAATGGCTAAGTAATTAATCTAGGAGAAGGGGAAAGAGTAATTACACATAGAAATATTAATGAAATAGTCAAAATTCTAAAAATGGATGGGAAAATCAATATTAAAAATAATGTTGAATCCTCAAAGTACCATTTTTTCACATCCCTTTCCTTG
Source organism: Pinus tabuliformis (assembly GCA_031772625.1). Classification (NCBI taxonomy): domain Eukaryota; kingdom Viridiplantae; phylum Streptophyta; class Pinopsida; order Pinales; family Pinaceae; genus Pinus; species Pinus tabuliformis. The sequence continues at coordinate 135,087,472 of CM062817.1, read as the reverse complement.
AATTCTAATGATTTTTCACTTATCTATAACCTTGTATTAATGTCATATTAATGTTTATATTTTTCAATGCATTTATTTTAGTGTTTCAAGTGAGTTTATAATTAAATCTTAGAAAAATAACATTTTTCACTTCTTGAAAGTTGGATGAGTTTGGCAGTGATTACAAGTGTAATTGGAGGTTCCAACAATGCATCTTTTCACCACCCAACCTCAAATGTGAATTTCATCCTCAACCATTATGTAACATCCCTTTTTATAATACCCAAGTTTTGTCATTTTAATTAATTATGTGATTGATCCTTGTATAAACATGTAAACGTAAATGAGAAAGAGACCGAAAATAATTGTAATTATAATTTAAATACCAGCTAATGAAGAAATCAAGCCTTGATATGATGCAAACCATGTGAAGTCATGAGGAGGGAAGCCAGGAAAGGGGAATTGGTGGAATAGTAGTTGAAAATAGATTATTGGACGAGCCAAATGTTCCTAAGGCTTAATATTTTCAATCTTTCCCAAGAAAATATTTTGAGGGAAGGTGTAGCAATAACTGCAAGCAGTTATTAGAGGAGTGGACAATAGTACCAGAAATTCTCAAACATATGGGAAATGTATCTCTGAGAATGCTTCTAGATTCTAACTAGAAGATATGTATATATCCAACATGGGAAGATTTGATAGGAAACCAATAAAGGGAGAAACCCAAGGCATACAACATTATCGGAGGGGTAGTGAAAGGAAAAAATTCTCTCATGGCAAGAGAAAAGACTCTCACAAGAGAAGTTGTTCTTTGGGGAGAAAGAATGACACTTACTCATGGGAGAGAAAAAAATCATGGAGGATGTGATGAGAGAAAGTGTGAAACACAAAGGAAAGATAGAGAACAAAAGGCATATTCTTTCTTTGGGAGATAAGAAGAGAGGTGAGAGGAGGCTCTTTTATGGATGAGAAGTAAAACCTTATGGATGATTCTTATTTGTCTAATTTAATTGGATGAGGGAGAGTAGCCATTATGACTTCACCCTATACTGCTGAGAAAAAAATCCTTCATGGCTTCTTAGTTTGGCTTGGGGGTGGCCAACTGCAAGAAGGAAAGTAATCCAACTGAACCTATGGTGGGGTCAACCATGGATTTCCCTTTATCAATTGCAAGTTGTATTTTATCAAATAAAATAAGTGTCCCTCAGGGACCTTAATTCTATAATGTAGTGTTGAGAAAATAAATAGAATATATGTTGTTGAAATACTTCTATGAGTTTTCTTAATGAATTCCTATCACAATTTGTGTGTTGCTTCTTTATGTTATGAATTGGTAAATTTATAATGATGCCTAGATGAAAGGGTAGATTTGATTTTAAGGACTATTTTAGGTTTATAATGTTAATATTCTTATTTGTGAACCTATATGGGCTCTTACGACAGGATTGAAGGGGATATCATAGATATACCTATATACCTGGTTGTTGTTTATGTACCTAGGTATTACATACATTTGACCAAATAGGAAATGTGGATGAGTATATATGAGAAGCTAACACCTCCATCTCCTAGATAAGATTGATGACTAGTTGGGTGTGAGGAGCTCCCTATAAGTTTGAATTAGTAAGTTGGTTATCTTTAGATAGGACAAAGGATCTCTATGTTGCTATGAGGATTAGAATTTCCTGTTGATGGTGGGACCCAAAAGAAAGAGAAGTCACCTTGATTAAAAAGGTATACTCCAATGGATAGATTCTTCTTAGAACATATAATGATTAGTTTTGAAGAGTTCTCTAAAGAACTCTTGAGTTGGTGGAAAATCTAAAGAAGAGTTTAGGTGTCCTAGGAGTGAATAAGTTTTTTCTTTTCCATGCCAAAAGGAGCACTTAGTAGCTTGGATGTATAACTATTTGGAATGCTAACCCATGGGGAAGTTTTCCTTGGAAGGAATGAGAGTCTTGGAGACCTCTGTGCCTGCAGGAGTTTTATTAGGTGTTAGAGAAACAAGGTGGCACATTGAGTTATATACTACCCTATCGATATATCGAGAACTTGCAAGGATATTTAGATATGGAAAATCCCTGATACTTGATATATTGTATCAATATATCAATGTATTGGGCATGCCAACATAATGGCCTATCAACAAACTGAAGTATCATTGTTTTCATGATGTCACCATATCAGCATACCAGCCACCAATATCTTGGCATATTAGAACATTAAAGGTCGGAAAGTGCATGGCTTGTAAAAATACCAATATGGTGAGGCTATGGTAATGACAAATAGGTAGTGGACATTGACCAGTACAATAGTGATGTGTGGCAAAAGGAATACCATGTGCTAACCATGTGGCTTGTGTGCATGTTGATGTGGCATAGAAGGGCTAAAAATTTAAATGTGCATTACTGTGTTTCGAGAGCTCGAAATGAGATGGAATTTATATGTTTGGAAATATTTTGATGAGAAGAAGAAGATGGTGGTATCAAAATTGTAATTTGAGTTTAAGGAAGAAGAAGAGAATTTGATAACCCCATCTTCATAAAAAGCCTTTAATGATAGGTCTAGTTACACCATGCATCCTTAGTTAAGTTTTAAGGGGTTAGGTCTATTATAGAGTGGTGTCAGAGCTATGGTTCAAAAATTAGACTTTAGTGGGCCATAGATATACCACAAAAATAAAATTGGGAAGTTTTGGTATAGAGCGATATTAGAGATGTGGTTCAAACATTGGAATTGAATGGGCTAGATGTACACCACATAAATAAAATTATAGGAAAGGTTTAGCACTTGAATTAAATGGGCTCTTAAGGTATATAATTATCATAAATGAAATTATAACTCTAATATGAAGTGGAGTCAAAGCTGAACTAAAACACTAGGCCTAGAGGACTAGAGATGTACAACAAGAATGAAAGTAGAGATATGCTGTAGGGTGGTCTTAACTAAAAAATAGTATTAGAGTGTCTTGTAGAGGTATCATTCTACTATAGTGTAATATAAGAAAATTTTCAACACTATACTTGGATGGGCCAAGAAGACATGTTATAAAAGAAGGTATTCATTGGAATGCTAATTTCCAAGGTTGTGAAATAGGACAAGTGGGTGTGTGAACCTAGTGAAAATAACAACCTAAAACTTGTATCGGTAAAAATGAGTAAGTGAAGGTATGTGTGAAACAAGTGGGGCTAAGTGAAGGTGTGTGGGAGACAAGTGGGTGAAACAACTTGCATGAATAACAAAAAGGCAAAGTAAAATTTAAATAACTAAGTAAAAATGGCTGAGTAATGAATCTAGGAGAAGGGGAAAGAGTAATTACACATAGAAATATTAATGAATTAGTCAAAATTCTAAAAATGGATGGGAAAATCAATATTAAATGTCGAGTCCTCAAAGTACCATTTTTTCACATCCCTTTCCTCAAATTCTAATTATTTTTCACTTATCTGTAACCTTGTATTAATGTCATCTTAATGTTTATATTTTTCAATGCATTTATTTTAGTGTTTCAAGTGAGTTTATGATTAAATCTTAGAAAGATAACATTTTTCACTTCTTGAAAGTTGGATGGGTTTGTTAGTGATTACAAGTGTAATTGGAGGTTCCAACAATGCATCTTTTCACCACCCAACTTCAAATGTGAATTTCATCCTCAACCATTATGTAACATCCCTTGTTATAATCCCCAAGTTTTGTCATTGTAATTAATTATGTGATTGATCCTTGTATAGGAATGTAAACGTAAATGAGAAAGAAACCCAAAATAATTGTAATTATAATTTAAATACGAACTAATGAAGGAATCAAGCCTCGATATGATGCAAACCATGCAAAGTCATGAGGAGGGAAGCCAAGAAAAGGGAATTGGTGGAATAGTAGTTGAAAATAGATTATTTGATGAGCCAAATGTTCCTAAGGCATAATATTTTCAATCTTTCCCAAGAAAATATTTTGAGGGAAGGTGTGGCAATAACTGCCAACAGTTATGAGAGGAGTGGACAATAGTACCAGAAATTCTCAAACATATGGGAAATATATCTCTGAGAATGCTTCTAGATTCTAACTAGAAGATATGTATATATCCAACATGGGAAGATTTGATAGGAAACCAATAAAGGGAGAAACCCAAGGCATACAACATTATCGGAGGGGTGGTGAAAGGAAAACATTCTCTCATGGCAAGAGAAAAGACTCTCACAAGAGAAGTTGTTCTTTGGGGAGAAAGAATGACACTTACTCATGGGAGAGAAAAAAATCATGGAGGATGTGATGAGAGAAAGTGTGAAACACAAAGGAAAGATAGAGAACAAAAGGCATATTATTTCTTTGGGAGATAAGAAGAGAGGTGAGAGGAGGCTCTTTTATGAATGAAACGTAAAACATTATGGATGATTATTATTTGTCTGATTTAATTGGATGAGGGAGAGTGGCCTTTATGACTTCATCCTATACTGCTGAGAAAAAAATCCTTCATGGCTTCCCACTCTAGCTTGGGGGTGGCCAACTGCAAGAAGGAAAGTAATCCAACTGAACCTATGGTGGGGTCGACCATGGATTTCCCCTTTATCAATTGCAAGTTGTATTTTATCAAATAAAATAAGTTTCCCTCAGGGACCTTAATTCTATAATGTAGTCTTGAGAAAATAAATAGAATATATGTTGTTGAAATACTCTATGAGTTTAAGTATGGGGGTTTACGCAGTGCATTATATTAGATATCATTTTGGGATTCAACTGCGTTAAGTAAGTCATTCACGTATGACCAATTCCATGAGAGGTAGTCGTAACTAACTAATTTCTCATGATTTTTGAATAGTTCACTTTTACGCAGTGCATTATATTAGATATCATTTTGGGATTCAACTGCGTTAAGTAAGTCATTCACGTATGACCAATTCCATGAGAGGTAGTCGTAACTAACTAATTTCTCATGATTTTTGAATAGTTCACTTAGCACTCATTGCATCGGGTGATGCTCATAGGGGTGAAGAAGTGGGATTGAAACTAGTGAAATGTGGAGAACGAATCACATAGCATCAATCATCACTTCCGGGGCTTGCACCCGGTAACCAGGACTTCCCAGGAGGTCACCCATCCCAGAACTCGTCTGGCTCAAGCGCGCTTAACTGTGGAGTTTTTCCCACAATCAAGCCCACTTAGCTTGCTACTCTATGAGTTTTCTTCATGACTTCTTATCACAACTTGTGTGTTGCATGTTTATGTTATGAATTGGTAAATTTATAATGATGCCTAGATGAGAGGGTAGATTTGATTTTAAGGACTATTTTAGTTTTATAATGTTAATATTCTTACTTGTGAACCTATATGGGCTCTTACGACAGGATTGAAGGGGATATCATAGATATGCCTATATACCTGGTTGTTGTTTATGTACCTAGGTATTACATACCTTTGACCAAATAGGAAATGTGGTTGAGTATATAGGAGAAGCTAACACCTCCATCTCCTAGATAAGATTGATGACTAGTTGGGTGTGAGGAGCTCCCTATAAGTTTGAATTAGTAAGTTGGTTATCTTTAGATTGGACAAAGGATCTCTATGTTGCTATGAGGATTAGAATTTCCTGTTGATGGTGGGACCCAAAAGAAAGAGAAGACACCTTGATTAAAAAGGTATACTCCAATGGATAGATTCTTCTTAGAACATATAATGATTAGTTTGAAGATTTGTCTAAAGAACTCTTGAGTTGGTGGAAAGTCTGAAGAAGAGTTTAGGTGTCCTGGGAGTGAATATGATTTTTCTTTTCCATGCCAAAAGGAGCACTTAGTAGCTTGGATGTATAACTATTTGGAATGCTAACCCATGGGGAAGTTTTCCTTGGAAGGAATGAGAATCTTGGATACCTCTGTGCCTTCAGGAGTTTTATTAGGTGTTAGAGAAACAAGGTGGCACATTGAGTTATATACTGGCATATCGATATATCGAGAACTTGCAAGAAATTTTAGATATGGAAAATCCTTGATACCTGGTATATTGTATCAAGATATCAATGTATTGGGCATGCCAACATAATGACCGATCAACAAACTGAAGTATCATTGTTTTCAGGATGTCACCATATCAACATACCCATCACCAATATCTTGGCGTATTAGAACATTAAAGGTTGGAAATTGCATGGCTTGTAAAAATCCCAATATGGCGAGGCTCTGGTAATGAAAAATAGGTTGTGGACATTGACCAGTACAATAGTGATGTGTGGCCAAAGGAATACCATGTGCTAACCATGTGGCTCGTGTGGATGTTGATGTGGCACCGAAGGGGTAAAAATTTAAATGTGAATTACTTTGTGTTGAGAGCTTGAAATGAGATGGAATTTATATGTTTGGAAATATTTTGATGAGAAGAAGAAGATGGTGGTATCAAAATTGTAATTTGAGTTTAAGGAAGAAGGAGAGAATTTGATAATCCCATCTTCATAACAAGCCTTTAATGTTAGGTCTAGTTACACCATGCATCCTTAATTAAGTTTTAAGGGGTTAGGTCTATTACAGAGTGGTGCCAGAGCTATGGTTCAAAAATTAGACTTTAGTGGGCCATAGATATACCACAAAAATAAAATTGGGAAGTTTTGGTATAGAGCAGTATTAGAGATGTGGTTCAAACATTGGAAATGAATGGGCTAGATGTACACCACAGAAATAAAATTATAGGAAAGGTTGAGCACTTGAATTAAATGGGCTCTAAAGGTATATAATTATCATAAATGAAATTAGAACTCTAATATGAAGTGGAGTCAAAGCTGAACTAAAACATCAGGCCTGGAGGGCTAAAGATGTACAACAAGGATGAAAGTAGAGATATGCTATAGGGTGGTCTTAACTACAAAATAATATTAGAGTGTCTTGTAGAGGTATCATTCTACTATAGTGTAATATAAGAAAAATTTCAACACTATACTTGGATGGGCCAAGAAGACATGTTATAAAAGAAGGTATTCACTAGAATGCTAATTTCCAAGGTTGTGAAATAGGACATATTCATGATTTTGACTAGTTATTCTTTGGGTAGATCAATAAATGATAACTACATAAGCACATGGCCAAGCAATACATCCATGATTATGAGGGGGGATATCTAAACTTATTTCTTTATATTTTGATAATTTATTAAATTTTAACAGTGATATGATATGACCATATACTAAAAACTGATGTAGAAGTGATTAGCCATCTAAGAATTGAATGTTAACTGAAAGTGCGGAAATTGAGGAAAACTGTTAGAGCAAAACACTTTACGGCAGCTGATAAACCATAATTAAGATGCAAAATAGAAGTGTAAACAGCAAAAACATAGATATACCAGACAGAAAGATTGATTACGGAGTTCGTCCCTGATGGACTACATCTCCGGGTCTGCTTTCAAGATGGGCGACTGTTTTTATTAGGAATGAGAAGAAGGTGCCGATTACACAGTGAATTAGGTAGACTAAACTTGAATACAGGAAATTATGATCTTTTTCATCGGATAGCCCTCTGAACCATCTTTCCAATGCTGCTGTCAGTTTCCAAATCCGACTCCCGATGCTCCCGAAACACTAAAAACAAAATCACCTCTATCCCTCTAAAACCTGCATACAAAAGCTGAAAACTACTCTCCTTTCTTTCAATGGACTAATCTGCCTTTTAAAGGCTTGTGGATACATTGAAACCACTTTAGCTGGTTTGTAGATGCATTTTGTTGCTTGAGGATTGGTTAAAAGTTCGGTCTAGTGACAATTTGACACCCTAGGGTTAATGTCATGGTCATGGAAATAATTTCATGCGAAAAATACATTTTAAAACCCAAAAATGACTTTCATCTTCCCCTCGAACCGCTGGCGGTTAACAATCGGCGCGCTGAGTAGTCAGTTGCCATGTGACTAGGTCGCTAATTGCCACCTGCGTTGTTTCTTCCGACGGTCCCGGTTGATAGTTCCGGTAGCCTCGCGGTGAATGTGTAATGTGAACACACTTTCCTACAGCAGTTACGGCAATGGCACAGTAATTGCCAGACTCTAACCCCGACGGTTACCCCTGGTTGCTCACATGTTAACTCCGTCGTTCCGTTGTGGTTAACTGCTAACCCCGACGACTTTTCAACGTTGTTCACATGTCGAGACCTCCGACGTGGTTTAGGCTGGCAGTTAGGGCTAACCCCCGCTGCAACTCCTCTGCCCACTCACATAACACGGTCCCGCCACAGTTAAATCTACGGTTAGGGGACTGTGTATTTAATTTGTAATTTTTTTAATGTTTTACAAAGGTCGAGAGTTATATGGAAATAGTTTTAAGGTTAGGAAATTAGGTTGAATAGGTTTAGGATTTAGGATTTGTTTTGATCTTAGGAATAGTTTTGATACATGGCTTTAGAACTTATGGAATGGTGTTTTAGCATAAGATTAGGGTTTTTAGAACTGATGCTTAGGGGAGCATAGGATTAATACATAGATTAGGATTTATTTTAAAAACCCATATGTACAATTGTGTCACAATGCGACATTCGCGAAATTTGTCACATAATGACAATAAACCCATGTCGATTGTCGACAAATGATCATATCGATCCTCTGCCATGACGACAACCCACACACATTGTTGACTCCAGCTATCTTTGCAACGACAACTCGGACGATGAATCTATGCCACTGATGACACTGATGTCGACACATCAAACCTGCAAAGTCGAATGACAAAACACATGTCATCGACCAAACCTAGTGGAACTATCGATGAACATAAGTCAACATGCAGGTACAACACCACATCAACTGAATGCCATGAAAAACTATGAACATTACCTGAACAGCCTGATCATAACCAACCTTGTCGATCTAAATGACACCCATGAACTGAGGCGATGACGAGACTAAATAATGATGATGACACTTTGAACACTTGTGCAATTGGATCGATGGATCCTCCTAGATCATTCCTCTCCACTTGAAAGCTTTTGGACCACAAAAGTTTTACTAATCAATTAGTCGATGAGGGTAGAACTCCCTCTCTTTCCACCTTGACCTGACGATGTACCAATGCATTCGATCAATCACCTGCATGTGATGACCCTGATGATGCTAACCATGATACCTTTTGATTCGGTGACCTATTTCTTCCGTCCGTAGTATGAACAACTTGCGACGATGCGCAAACAACCTGTTATCAACATGGAAATTGTATTCTTTCCACAAATAATCGTGAGTTAGTGATTCAAGAACATCTTTGAAAACAATATTTGTAGAACTTCGTTTAATACATCTTATGGGTATTAACAATCTACCTTCTGGAATAACTGAAATATTCAAAGACTCCTTTGATTTTTACTTCTTATCAATTACTTGATTTGATTTACTTTCCTGTTGACCGATTACTAAGTGAACTTGCTGCACATAACTCATCCAACTGTGATGTAAAGACTGCTACAACTTAGTTTGATTTTGAAAGTATCTAAGTAATTTTTGATTTACTTGAATCATTATTTATTTGTCTATTAACTGATATTTCCATTGACTAACACTTTCACTTAATGCATTAGTTTTCAAATCATGATAAGGAAACTTTAGATCTACTTTCGAAAATGCTTTGTCATGAAAACTTATAGACTTCCTCTCCACTTGAAAAGAGGCTTCATTACTTTTTAAAGCATGAAATGATGATGCAATACCAAAGAAATGTAACACTGACTTTCCCCAATACTGACCTGCACCCCTGAAACTGAAAATAAACATACCATCTGAAACAAGTTTCTGCTTAGACTCACATGTACCATTCCCTGCAAAACACTGTTGATGATGATAGCTTCTAGAATTCAGTTGAATGAATGAATTGAAATTCATTTTGTCTTTAAGAATATGTTCATAGGACATTAAATGTATCTCATGTTGCTTATCCTGTTCATGAATAAGATTTCTTGGAAAAGAATTAACCACCTTGACCAATTGATCTATAAACTGAATCTCGCATCTCGAACAATCATCCTTATGTTGTTCCTTAATAAACATGAGTACATATTTAATTGAACTTATTAACTGCTTAACTTGATTTGTAACAATTAAATCCAAGTTTGATTTGACTTTATGTGCCCTAACAATAAATTCAACCCCTTCTTTCTTTAGGTGATATTTATTTTCTCATCTGAGAAACACTGCATCTCTATCATAAAGATAAGGACTTCCTAAGACCACTCCACATATGTCTACTGGGACCACATCTAACTCCACTTCATCAATGTACTTAGATGTAATTGCAAATTTTAACTGACACTGCTTTGTGACATGTATCTGAGTTGATTTATTAATCCAACCTAATGATTATGGTCTTGGATGATTGTGTTTCCAATCCCAATTGATTAACTATATGTTCAGATATTAAATTTGCTTGTGATCCACTATCAAACATTGTGTCAATCTTTATATGCTTAGAAGTTATCCTTATGTGGAAGAGTTCAACTCTTTTATCCTCATGTGGAGGATTTATGTTTGAAGAAGATACATTAGTTTTCGAACTTGAACCAGTATCAGAAGTTTTACCTGTCGTAACCATGGCGGTTATCCTCCTTTCATCACCTAAATCTGAACCTAGATCCTGCTGGACTGCTGCAATGGCCTTCTTTTCATCCTTCGCCTTAAGGAAATTTTTGGGCTTAAGTTCTGGATGAAGTTTCCAGCACTTCGATTCATCATGACCGATTCTCTGGAAATGAGAACAAGTAGGTCTTTCCTTCTAAACGATCGTTGATTTCTTTCTCTTCGAAATGTTCTTCCCCTTACTATCACTGGAATCTCTAGTTTCCAACTCTTTGGATGACTGAGATGAAAACTTGAATGGTCTGCCACTTGATTCAATATGTATGGCCTAAACACACACCTCATCAAAATCATCAGGATTAAACATCAATAAAGTATGCTGCAAATATGAATGTAAACTGTCGTATTTTAACAAAGTTTCACGTGTTTCAACGAAATACCAAGCACCAATTCTTTCTTTCTAAACTCCTGAGTAAACTACTAAACACTCTAATCTTTACCTTGCCTCATATGTTGCCAATCAATAACAGCTTGTTGCATGTATCCTAAAGGATAGAACTGCTTCCTAAGAGCTTTCAAAAACTTAGACCATGAAGAGATGACTTTTCCTTTATGCTTTACATCTATCTGAGTTTTTCTTTCCCACCAGATTAAAGTTGTTCCCCCCATTCTAAGTGTAGCTAACTGAACTTTAGTTTTATCTTTAGAAATGTTCTGAATGCAACAATGCACTTCTAACTGCTTTATCCAGTTATCTAGCTTTTCCGTTTCAGATTCTGCACTGGAAGAAGAAGAAGAAGAAGAAGAGGATTATGGAGATGATGGAGGTGAAGGAGGTTTGTCAGCCTTCCCTTTACCTTTTTCCTTCTTTGATGCCTTTGAAGAAAAAGCATCTCTCGCCTTCTTGTCTTCGTAAAATTCTCCGAACATTTGCTGCATAGTCAAGAATGCCTGCTGAAACTGTTCTTTACTCATCTTAGTCTCAGTTTTTTCACCTGCATCAGGTCCTGACATGGTCGATTTATGAACGAATCGTCACTTTCCAATCTCTGGATCGATCTGCTCAATGATTCCTTCTCCTTGTTGCGATTTAGACCTAGTTAACATTCAATGGCACATTCTACAAATGCAACCTACTCTGATGCCAAATTATATGATCTGATATGACTATATACTAAAAATTGATGTAGAAGTGATTAGCCATCTAAGAATTGAATGTTAACTGAAAGTGCGGAAATCGAGGAAAACTGCTGGAGCAGAACACTTTACAACAACTGATAAACCATAATTAAGATGCAAAACAGAAGTTTAAACAACAAAAACATAGATGTACCAGACAACAATATTGATTACGGAGTTCGTCCTTGATGGACTACGTCTCTGGATCCACTTTCAAGATGGGCAACCGTTTTTATTAGGAATGATAAGAAGGTGTCTATTACACAATGAATTAGGCATAATAAACTTGCACACAACCCATTATGACCTCTGTCACCAGATAGCCCTTTGAACCAGCTTTCCAACAGTACTTACGGTTTCCATATCCGACTCCCGATGCTCCCGAAACACTAAAAACAAAATCGCCTCTATCCCTTCAGAACCTCCATACAGAAGCTGGAAACCACTCTCCTATCTTTCAATGGACAAATATGCCTTTTAAAGGCATGTGGATACATTGAAACCACTTTAGCTAGTTTGTAGATGCATTTTGTTGCTTCAAGATCGGTTTAAAGTTCGGCCTAGTGACAATTTGCCACCTTAGGGTTAATGTCATGTTTATGGAATTAATTTCATGCCAAAAATACACTTTAAAACCCAAAAATTACTTTGGTCTTTCCCCCGAACCGCTGGCGGTTAACAATCGGTGTGCTTAACAGTCGGTTGCCATGTGACTAGGTCACTGAATGCCACCTACTCGGTTTCTTCCGGTGGTCCCAGTTGACAGTTCATGTAGCCTTGCGGTGACTGTGTAATGTGAACATGCTTTCCTTCGATAGTTGCAACAACGGCGCGGAAATTTCCAGACTCCAACCCCGACGGTTACCCTTGGTTGCTCACATGTTAACTATGTCGTTCCATTGCGGTTAGGGTGGCGGTCAATTGGTTGCATTTAACTACTAACCCCGATGACTTTTCAACGTTGTTCACATGTCGAGACCTCCGACGTGGTTTAGGCTGGCAGTTAGGGCTAACCCCTGCTGCCAACTCCTCTGCCTGCTCACATGACACGGTCCTGCCGCAATTAACTCTGCGGTTAGGGGACTGTGTATTTAATTTGTAATGTTTTTAATGTTTTACAAAGGTCGAGAGTTATATGGAAATAGTTTTAAGGTTAGGACTTTAGGTTGAATAGGTTTAGGATTTAGGAATTGTTTTGATCTTAGGAATAGTTTTGATACATGGCTTTAGAACTTAGGGAATGGTGTTTTAGCATAAGATTAGGGTTTGTAGAACTTAGGCTTAGGGTAGCATAGGATTAATACATAGATTAAGATTTATTTTAAAAACCCATATGTACAATTTTGTCACAATGCGACGTTCACGAAATTCGTCACATAAGGACAATAAACCCATGACGATCATCGATAAATGATGATATCGATCCTCTGCCATGACGAAAACCCACACACATCGTTGAATTCAGCTATCTTTGCAACGAAAACTTGGACGATGAATCTATGCCACTAACGACACTAATGTCGACACATCAAACCTGCAAAGTCGAATGAAAAAACACGTGTCATCGACCAAACCTGGCGGAACTGTCGATGAACATAAGTCGACAGCCAGGTACAACACCACATCAACTGAATGCCATGAAAAACTACGAACATTACCTAAACAACCTAATCATAACCAACACTTTTGATCTAAATGACACCCATGAACTGAGGCGACGACGACACCGAACACTGATGCCAACACTTTGAACACTTGTGCAATTGGATCAACGAATCCTCCTGGATCATTCCTCTCCACTTGAAAGCTTTTGGACCACAAACATTTGACTAATAAATTAGTCAATGAGGGTAGAACTCCCCCCCTTTCCACCTTGACCTGACGATGTACCAATGCATTCGATCAATCACCTACATGTGATGACCCTGATGATGCTAACCATGATACATTTTGATTTGGTGACCTGTTTCTTCCATCCACAGTATGAAAAACTTGCAATGATGGGCAAATAACCTGTTATCAACATGTCAATTGTATTCTTTCCACAAAGAATCGTGAGTTAGTGATTCAAAAACATCTTTGAAAATAGTATTTTTAGAACTTTGTTCAATACATCCGATGGGTATTAACAATCTAATTTCTAGAATAACTAAAATATTCAAAGACTCCTTTGATTTTGACTTCTTATCAATTACTTGACTTGATTTAATTTCCTGTTGACTGATTACTAAGTGAACTTGCTGCACAGAACTCATCCAACTGTGATGTAAAGACTGTTGCAACTTAGTTTGATTTTGAAAGTATCTAAGTAATTGTTGATTTACTTGAATCACTATTTCTTCGTCTATTAACTAATATTTCCATTAACTAACACTTTCACTTAATGCATTAGTTTTCAAATCATGATAAGGAAACTTTAGATATGCTTTCGAAAATGCTTTGTCATGAAAACTTATAGACTTCCTCTCCACTTGAAAAGAGGCTTCATTACTTTTTAAAGCATGAAATGATGATGCAATACCAAAGAAATGTAACACTAACTTTCCCCAATGCTAACCTGAACCCTTGAAACTGAAAATAAACATACCATATGAAACAAGTTTCTCCTTAGACTCACATGTACCATTCCCTGCAATACACTGTTGATGATGATAGCTTCTAGAATTTAGTTGAATGAATGAATTGAAATTCATTCTGTCTTTAAGAAGATGTTCATATGACATTAAATGTATCTCATGTTGCTTATCCTGTTCATGAATAAGATTTCTTGGAAAAGAATTAACCACCTTGACCAATTGATCTATAAATTGAATCTCGCATCTCGAACAATCATCCTTATGTTGTTCCTTAATAAACATAAGTACATATTTACTTGAACTTATTAATTGCTTAACTTGATTTGTAACAATTAAATCCAAGTTTGATTTGACTTTATGTACCCTAACAATAAATTCAACCCCTTCTTTCTTTAGGTGATATTTATTTTCTCTTTTGAAAAACGCTGCATCTCTATCATAAAGATAAGGACTTCCTAAGACCACTCCACATATGTCTATTGGGACCACATCTAACTACACTTTATCAATGTACTTAGATGTAATTCAAATTTTAACCGACACTGCTTTGTGACATGTATCTAAGTTGATTTATTAATCCAACGTAATGGGTATGGTCTTGGATTATTTTTTGTTTCCAATCTCAATTGATTAACTATATGTTCAGATATTAAATTTGCTTGCGATCCACTATCAAACATTGTGTCAATCTTCATATGCTTAGAATGTATCCTTATGTGGAAGAGTTCAACTCTTTTATCCTCATGTGGAGGATTTATGTTTGAAGAAGATACATTAGTATTCGAACTTGAACCAGTATCAGAAGTTTTACGTATCGTAACCATGGCGTTTATCCTCCTTTCATCACCTGAATCTGAACCTAGATCTTGTTGGACTACTGCAATGGCCTTCTTTTCATCCTTCGCCTTAAGGAACTTTTTGGGCTTAAGTTCTGGATGAAGTTTCCAGCACTTCGATTCATCATGACCGATTCTTTGGCAATGAGAACAAGTAGGTCTTTCCTTCTGAACGATCGTTGATTTCTTTCTCTTCGAAATGTTCTTCACCTTACTATCACTGGAATCTCTGGTTTCGAACTCTTTGGATGATTGAGATGACAACTTGAATGGTATACCACCTGATTCAATATGTATGGCCTGAACACACACCTCATCAAAATCATCAGGATTAAACATCAATAAAGTATGTTGCAAATATGACTGTAAACTGTCGATGTATCTTAACAAAGTTTCACATGTATCCAACGAAATACCAAGCACCAATGCTTTCTTTCTGAACTCCTGAACACTCTACCCTTTACCTTGCCTTAGATGCTACCAATTTATAATAGCTTGCTGCATGTATCCTAAAGGATAGAATTGTTTCCTAAGAGCTTTCAAAAACTTAGACCATGAAGTGATGACTTTTCATTTACGCTTTACATCTATCTGAGTTTTGCTTTCCCACCGAATTAAAGTTGTTCCCCCCATTCTAAGTGTAGCTAACTGAATTTTAGTTTTATCTTAAGAAATGTTCTGAATGCGACAATACACTTCTAACTGCTTTATCTAGTTATCTAGCTTTTCAGGATTCATTTTGCCATCATAAACAGGTAACTCAAATTTAACATCAAGTTTCAAAAGATATTTTTTCTTAGGTTTCTTTTCCGTTTCATATTCTGCACTGGAAGAAGAAGAATAAGAGGATGAAGGAGATGATGGAGGTAAAGGAGGTTTGTCAGTCTTCCCTTTACTTTGTCCTTCTTCAATGCCTTTGAAGAAGAAGTATCTCCCGCCTTCTTATCTTTGTACAATTCTCCCAACATCTATTGCATAGTCAAGAACGCCTGCTGAAACTGTTCTTCTCTCATCTTAGTCTCAGTGTTTTCACCTACATCAGGTCCTGACATGGTCGATTTCTGAATGACTCGTTGCTTTCCAATCTCTGGATTGATCTGCTCAAGGATTCCTTCTCCTCGTTGCAACTTAGACCTGGTTAACATTCAATGGCACATTCTACAAATGCGACCTGCTCTAATGCCAAATTATACGATCTGATATGACCATATATTAAAAACTGATGTAGAAGTGATTAGCCATCTAAGAATTGAATGTTAACTGAAAGTGCGGAAATCAAGGAAAACTGCTAGAGCAAAACACTTTACGACAGCTGATAAACCATAATTAAGATGAAAAATAGAAATGTAAATAGCGAAAACACAGATATACTAGACAACAATATTGATTACGGAGTTCGTCCCTAATGGACTACGTCTCCGGGTCCGCTTTCAAGATGGGAGACTTTTTTTATTAGGAATGAGAAGAAGGTGTCAATTACACAGTGAATTAGGTAGACTAAACTTGCACACAGGAAATTATGACCTCTATCATCAGATAGCCCTCTGAACCAACGTACCAATGCTACTGCCGGTTTCCAAATCCGACTCCCGATTCTCCCGAAACACTAAAAACAAAATTGCCTCTATCCCTCCAGAACCTGCATACAAAAGCTAAAAACCAATCTCTTGTCTTTCAATGGACAAATCCACCTTTTAAATGCCTGTGGATACATTGAAACAACTTTAGCTGGTTTGTAGATGCATTTTGTTGCTTCAGGATCGGTTAAAAGTTCAGTCTAGTGACAATTTGCCACCTTAGGGTTAATGTCATGGTCATGGAATTAATTTCATGCCAAAAATACATTTTAAAACCCAAAAATGACTTTGGTCTCCCCATCGAACCGCTGGCAATTAACAATGGGTGCGCTAAACAGTCGATTGCCATGTGACTAGGTCACTGACTGCCACCTGCGCGGTTTCTTCTGGTGGTCCCAATTGACAGTTCTGGTAGCCTCGCAGTGACTGTGTAATGTGAACACGCAATCCTCCGATGGTTGTGGCAACAGCATGGTAACTGCCAAGCGCCAACCCCAACGGTTACCCCTGGTTGCTCACATGTTAACTCCGTCGTTCCGTTGCGTTTAAGGTGGCAGTCAATTGGTCACGGTTAACTGCTAACCCCGGTGGCTTTTCAACATTGTTCACATGTCGAGACCTCCGACGTGGTTTAGGCTGGCAGTTAGGGCTAACTCCTGCTGCCAACTCCTCTACCTGCTCACATGACACGGTCCCGCCGTGGTTAACTCTGTGGTTAGGGGACTGTGTATTTAATTTGTAATGTTTTTAATGTTTTACAAAGGCCGAGAGTTATATGGCAATAGTTTTAAGGTTAGGACTTTAAGTTGAATAGTTTTAGGATTTAGGATTTGTTTTGATCTTATAAATAGCTTTGATACATGGCTTTAGAAATTAGGGAATGGTGTTTTAGCATAAGATTAGGGTTTGTAGAACATAGGCTTAGGGTAGCATAGGATTAATACATAGATTAGGATTTATTTTAAAAACCCATATGTACAATTTTGTCACAATGTGACATTCACGAAGTTCGTCACATAATGACAATAAACCCATGCCGCTCATCGACAAATGACGATATTGATCCTCTTCCATGATGACAACCCACGCACATCGTTGCCTCCAGCTATCTTTGCAACGACAACTCAAACGATGAATCTATGCCACTTACGACACTGATGTCGACACATCAAACCTACAAAGTCAAACAAAAAAACACGTGTCGTCGACCAAACCCTGGAGGAACTGTCGATGAACATAAGTCAACATCCAGGTACAACACCACATCAACTAAACACCATGAAAAGCTACAAACATTACCTGAATAACCTAATCATAACCAACACTATCGATCTAAACGACACCCATGAACTGAGGCGACGACGACACTGAATACTGATGACGACACTTTGAACACTTGTGCAATTGGATTGACGGATCCTCCTGGATCAAACAGGGTTGTAATATGTTGATGAATATGAGCATAGGCATTATGAGATGGAAAGGGATTGAGTTGCTAGATTGCATAGGAACTAATAGGCATATGAATAGTGAAATGTTAAATGCACATAGATATTCCATGGTGCATGAAAATGATGATTAATAATGCATATATCATGAATAAAGGCTCAAAGTAGTCTACTGAAAAAAGAAATATGTGATGACTAACCACAGATTGATAAAAATGTAACTAGGAATAGATTGACTATGTGGTTAGAAAAGTTGATGAGGATGTTGCATAGAGTCTTGGGAAGACAATGTTATGGATACTAAATTACTAATCAAGAGGTTGGTGAAGGGGCATGTAAGAAACCTCCTTGAGGTACTAGTTTGTTGCAGGAGCATCTGAACTTAGCCAACAATGTGATTGTATGTCACATGTTGTGGCTAACATGAAGTGAATTTCATTGACCTGAGTGGTCAAATCAATTCTTAGTAGAGAGGGTTGGACCTCTCGAATTTATCTCTACTTCAATTGTTGTAATCATTGTATTATTTTTAGAATACGCGATAGGTTGCTAGGATAGGTGTGTACCAAAGCTTGAGAATAGGGATTTAAATTATTGAACTAATAAAAAAATTGATTGAGTTGTCGATTCAGTTAGAATAGGATTTGATCCATAAAAGAGGAAAAATGTAAGGATAGAAGAGAGCATGAGGAACAAAATAGGGTTTGAGAAGTGAAAGAAGTAGAGGTCAGAGAAATTGATGTAATTGAGCCAAGAGGGCCAAGACTCTGTAATTCCTATTTGATTGAATAATTGATTTAAGTGTGGGGTTACGTATTATTTTTGTGCAGAAGTTTCTTTACATCTGTGTATTCGTGTTTAGACCCTAACTAGGTATTATTCTTTCATTTATGCATTTTATTGATAATCACATTTAATTAGTATTAAGGGTTTTATTTCAAGATTAAGCGCTAAACCATTTTTCGTATAAAAGTATTCCCTTCAAATTTCTATATTGGGAAAGTGGGCAGTATCCCAAAGCAGTAAGTGGTATATTACGTGGAAAGAAAATGGTAAACAATATTTTTCCAAATCACGCATGGAGAAACCACCTATCTCGCATTCTCTCGACCCGATATCTATTGTGCTAGTTATCGCATGATATAGTGCGACATCCATTGGATCTAGGCACACAAAATCAATGGTAGAGATTGATCAGGTGAGCGGGACCCTCAGTAAGGTATCCACACCCATACTCTGATTGACGTGCGATTCATTTATTCAAGTAAAACATTATTTTGGTTGTGGATTGCCACATCATTTTTCAGTTGTCCACATCATTTTGTATCAGAGCCCAAGGATTAAGTTCTACTACAACAAACATGCCACCTAGGAAAGGAGCTGGCATAGGTCGTGGGAGACCTGTAGCCAATGCAGTTTTGCTAGAAGAGATTCGAAACCTGTGTACAAGGATGGAGACAATGGAAACTGCCCAAAGGAGAGCATCTGATGAAGGAGATGCCAATGTTGCAAAGGAATCTTCTGAGGAAGAAGAATAGGATGAAAGTGAAGCTACCAAAGTTCTCAAAATTTTTGCCAAAGTAAATGGAAGACCAAAGGTGGAAATACCTTTGTATGTTGGGAACCTAAATTTAGAAGAGTTGATGGACTGGATTAGTTCATTAGACAAGTATTTCAACTATGAGGAGGTTGATGATAAAAAGAAGGTGAAATTCGCAGTTACCAGATTGAAGGGTCATGCAACTATCTGGTGGGACGAACTACAAACATCTAGTGAGAGAAAGGGGAAGCCCAAGAACAAACAGTGGGACAAAATGGTGAGTAGATTGAAAGGTAAATTCATGCCAAAAGATTATCAACTAAATTTTTTTCAGACAATTACAAAATTTGAGGCAAAAAGGAATGAATGTCAAAGAATATACAAAAGAGTTTTATAAGATGAGCATTAGAGCAAGACATGCAGAGGATGATGTAGAAAAGGTAGCCAGATACATCAATGGCTTGAGATATGACATACAGGATGAAATCAGTTTGTTGAGTCTGAAGACAATTGAGGATGCCTATCAAGCAACTTTGAAGGCAGAGGAGAAGATGTTAAGGAATCAAAGTCAGAGGAATAGAGGAAAAAGTCTAGCAAGAGGTAGAGGAACTACCAGATCACGATTCCAACACCCTCAGAGTGAAGCAGAAGGTTCAAGTAGTAGACCGCCACAAAGAGGAGACTTTGATAGGGGGAGATTTGCACCCAGAGGAAGAGGCCCAGGGAGAGAAATTTAGTTTTACACATGCGGGGAATGGGGACATGGATCATGGGACTATCCTCATAACAAAAGAAACAAATCAATGGAATGTGAATGTGGCTGAGGCAAAGGAAGAAAATCCTAAAATTGCAAGTAAGGAAGAATCACCTAAAGTAGGAGAATCCTTGTTGAAAAGGGTATTGCTTAAAGCAGAAAAAGAGGCAGGAGAACCAACCCAAAGAAAGAATCTATTTAGAACTACATGCAAGTCCAAAGGAAAATGTTGTAAAGTGATAATTGACAGTGGAAGCACTGATAACCTTGTTTCTACAGAAATGGTGGACAAGTTAGGATTAGTGAAAATAGTACACCCTACTCCTTACAAAGTATCGTGGCTGCAAAAAGGACATCAGCTTATTGTGACAGAACAATGCAAGGTAGAGATCTAGATTGGTACTTATAAGGATGTGATATTATGTGATGTAATTCCAATGGATGTATGTCATATATTGCTGGGAAGACCTTGGCAGTTTGATTGCAAAGATATACATGATGGGAGAAGAAACACTTACACTTTAGAGAAGGATGGAAATAAACACACACACTGCTACCATTGAAGGATGAAGCAGGCAAAGAAGCGCCTGGAAATAGTGTTATGCTGATAAGTGGGAAAGAATTGTTGCAAGAGGTTAAGAAGGATGAAAAGATACATTTTGTTGTCATAAGGAGACCTAAGGTAATTTTTACTTCCACAAACTTAGATGGTTTATCTGAAGAAATCAAAACTCTATTGAATGATTTTGCCGATATTATTATGGATGAGTTTCCAAATGCATTACCACCAATCAAGAGTATTAGTCATCACATTGATTTAATACCTGGAGCAAGTTTGCCAAATAAAGCAGCATACAAATTAACTCCTCAAGAAAATGCAGAAGTTGGGAGACAAGTGTAGGAATTCATGGATAAGGGATTAATCAGAGAAAGCCTTTGTCCATGTGATGTACCAACAATACTCAATCCAAAGAAAGGTGGTGAATGGCGCATGTGTATTGATTCCAGAGCCATAAACAAGATTACTATTAGGTATAGATTTCCTTTACCATGCATGGATGATTTGATGGATTGTTTAAGTGGGTCAAAATATTTTACTAAAATAGATCTGAAGAGTGGATACCATCAAATAAGGATTAGAGAAGGAGATGATTGGAATACTGCATTTAAAACAAACAGTGGGTTGTATGAGTGGTTAGTGATGCATTTTGGACTCATTAATGCACCCAACACATTCATGAGATTGATGAATGAAGTCTTGAAGGAATATGTAGACAAATTTTTCATTGTTTACCTTGATGATATTTTAGTTTTCAATCGAAGCAAAGAGGAACATCTGGAGCATCTTAAGTTGGTTCTGAAAACTTTGCAGAAAGAGAAACTGCTAATAAATTTGAAGAAATGTATTTTTATGAAAGAAGAGTTAATCTATTTGGGGTTTGTAGTTTCTAAAGAAGGTCTAAAAATGGATCTAGAGAAAGTCCAAGCAATTTGGAACTGGTCAACTCCAAGAAACATATTTGAGGTAAGAATCTTCCATGGTCTTGCAAGTTTCTATAGAAAATTTATCAGAAGTTTTAGTCAAATTTGTGCACCAATTATTGAAACAATCAAAGATACTAATCAGACATTTAATTGGACAAAAGCAGCAGACCAAAATTTTAAGTTGCTGAAGAAGAAAATTACAGAAAAACCAGTTTTAGCTTTGCCTGATTTTAGGAAAGTTTTCCAAGTTGAAACTGATGCTAGTGGAGTTGCAATTGGAGCAGTTTTAAGTCAGGAAAAGAGACCAATAGCATACTTTAGCGAGAAACTAAATGAAGCTAAGAAGAAATATTCCTCTTATGACAAAGAATTTTATGCTATTGTGCAAGCTTTAAAAAAATGGAGACATTATTTGCTACCAAAGGAGTTTTTATTGTATTCTGATAATCATGCATTACAGTTCATAAATAACCAGCCAAAATTGAACCAGAAGCATGCCAATTGGGTAGAGTTTTTGTAGATTTTTACTTTTGTGATTAAACATACAAGTGGTAAGTTGAACAAAGTTGTTGCTGCTTTGAGTAGGGTAAATTTCATTGTGCAAGAATTAAGAGTTGGTGTTGTAGGATTTGAAGAAATGGTTGATATGTATAAAGATGATGTAGAATTCAAAGATATTTATGCTGTTGTACAAAATCTAGTTGTTCATAATAGAAGTTAATGGTTGGATTATCTTATCCAAGGAGGTTCACTGTTCAAAAGTAACAAACTGTGTATTCCCAAATGTTCTATGAGGGAAAACATAATCAAGAAGAAACACAATGGAGGGTTATCTGGACACTTTGGACAAGACAAAACCTTTGCTTAGGTAAATTCTTTTTACTATTGGCCAAATATGCAAATTAATGTTAAGATATTTGTTGAGAAGTGCAGGATCTATCAGCATGCTAAGGGGAGAAGCCAAAATACAGGATTATATCAGCCATTACCAATACGAGACCAACCATGGGATGCAGTTAGTATGGATTTTATTTTGGGATTACCTAAGACTCAAAGAGGAAATGATTCCATTTATGTTGTGGTAGATAGATTTTATAAAATGGCACATTCCATTGCATGTAAAAAGACTAGTGATGCAACACATATTGCTAATCTGTTTTTTCATAAGTTGTAAGGTTACATGGATTGCCTATAAGTATTGTGTCTAATAGGGATACAAAGTTTGTTGGGCATTTCTGGAGAACTCTTTGGAAGAAACTAGGTGCCAATCTTAGTTTCAGTTCAGCATATCACCTTCAAACAGATGGGCAAACCGAAGTAGTGTTACACTAAAAAATGTCACCATGACTATTTACAGTTAGGATGGCTCTATCACCAGTCATGCTACCCTCTTAAGCAAGTCTTATGCCTCTGCTCTCCATGTCAAACTCCAAAAAAGAGAGAAAGTCTTTCTAAATGTATTTATCTCTGGGGACGCAGGTTCTCTCAACCTTACCTGCGGGGACGCACCCAATGTTCACAAAAACTGCATCTTTGGACGCTCTGTATGTAAAGGGGCAGGTGCATCCCCTTGAAAAGGTTAAAATGCGCAAGTTTCATCTTTAAAAAGTCACTTGTGGTCATTTCTAGAGCATTCTAGAAGATTGTTCGACGTGTATTGAGCGCCTCCAGATGGTTCATGCACTCCTATCAAAGAGGAACTTATCCCATCAATAAGGGAGCTATCCCATCCAAAGAGGGGATTATCCCATTGATGGTGGACCTGATTAACTTCCTCTTGAGCACTATAAATACAGGCATTGGGCCAGAAGGAGAGAGGTTGAAAGCTATACATTTCTAAGGGTAAATGCTGCAGGAATTAGGACTCCCATTTAGAAGCTTGTGAGGAGAGATTGCCATCTTTGCTTGTTCTATTTGGAAGTGGGTGAGCTTTGTCAAAGTAAAGGAGAACTCTTGATGGACCCTGGGAGGGACTTGCACAACACCAAGGCTCAGGTTGTATTTGTTCCTTTTGTTACCTATTAATGCAAATGAGTCCATTCTTCTCAATAACTTGTTATTTATGAGTTATTTCATGTACTCCTTGGTCTATGTGTTAAATATGTTTTATTCTATGAGATTATCAAGTGCTATTTAATCGTTTGATTGTTAGTGTATGCAGGTTTCAAAGTGAAGGAGGAGCTCATCCGGATCAGTGGAGCTGGACTGCTACAACAACGTTGGATTACAGGTAGGATCTAAACACTTGATTTCCCGTATAGTAAATGCATGTTTAGAGAAGGATTGCTCTTGTTTGTCTTGTTTGTCACTAGAGAGTCTTAGGCTCCTAGGGAGGTTGGTTGTGTCCGCACAATCGACTCTTTCCGCCTGACAAATTGGCGACTCCACTGGGGATTCCATTGATGTGAAAAGTCTTTTCCTTTGTGTGAACTTTGCTCTGAGAAAATTGGTTTATTTTTCTGGTTTTGGCTCTGTGACTTTGTCTGTGGGTGGGTTAGCTTAGGATTAGATTCATTTTGGTTTTTCTTGAGTTTTTCAGTAGGACGCACCCTCTGAGTGCTGCACAGTGCGTCCCTGAACGCACTTTTGCTGTGTGCACAGAGCGGGCCCGCACCTGTGCTAACGGGTCGCCTGCGTCCCCTGCTAAAATTTGAAAAAATTCCATTTTTTGCATTTTTTCTCTTAGATTTTGTTTTTTCTTAGTTTTTACTGCCCAGATTCATTAGTCCCTTGTCAAAGATCTTCACCTGAACTTGTTTCGATAGCATTGAGCGTTTTAGTGGATTTCATCGAAGTGTAAGCCCTAGGGTTTGATTTTTGAGTAGGTCTTGTAGTGACTTTGGCGGTAGAAGTTGTCAAGCCTTAGATCTCTCTGGTTTTGTCAGCTTTCTAAGAAGTCAGACCTGTCATAAAGTCTACCTGTGAGAGCAACTTACCATTGAGTTGTCTCTTTGGGCAAATTTCGAAGTGCTTGTTGATTGAGTCTTGAATTCCATTTTACAAAAAGAACAAAAAGATTTGAATTTTGTTTTGACTAGTCTTTTGATTCTGCATTAGCTGGTCCTTGATTTGATTTTAGTCAAGTAAAACAACCTAGAATCATCTTTGTGAGCTTTTGCCTTGTTAGGTTTGCTTAGAGTAATTTCCCTTTTGATTTGCTTGTGAGTCAAGTTTTCATAGATTTTATAGCTTTTGGAATTGTTTTTTGTTAAGATAGGTTTATATGCTTTATTAAAAAGAGAAAATACAAAAACATCTCCTTTGAAAAGTTTTGTTTCAAGTAGCTTTGAAAAGTTTTGAAAGAAAAGAGTTTTTTCATGCACGTAAGGAGTGGTCATGTTTGTATGCTTGAAAAGATAAAGAGAATTGTTTCTTTGATTGTCTTTTCTAAGAAAGTGGTTTTCTTTAAAATTTGCATTCTCTCAACTCTCTTAGTTAAGAATTTCATTGAAAAAAGGAAAAGTAGCGTAAATCATCTTAGGTGCATCTTTGTAGTGGTTTGAGTCGAGTCTACACACCATTGGTTTCACTTCCGCTACCTTTTGTCTTAAAGAACAACCATAAAATTAACGCTTAAAGTAAAATCGACATAGTAACTTTTATTTACTAGGGCTCTGAAACACCAATTTAGATCAGGCTAGTGTCTTGGAGTAGGTGAGTAATTAACTCTCCAAGACAACAAAACCAAACAAGTAGCTTATCTTGTGATAGAATAAATCCAATTGTCTCACTTGTACTCTGGGAAAGCTCCTCTTAAAGGAGAAGCACGAGCTCGTGTCCGAACCAGTGAGGGGATCAATCCCCCCTCGTTGGGAACGACGCCAGACACACACATATTACAAACGGTAAACCTCAGATTAACCATTGTCGAGGAGCCAGGGGTCACTTGTCGGTAAACCTTGGATTATTGTCAAGGAGCCGGCAAGGGGATTGAGCTTGCTACTCTGCCCTTGCGTGCTGTCGGAGTTTAGACTGTTCCCCCAGGTGCATTTGTTGCGGTTGGTAACCTTAGTGACCATTATCTTTAGGATTCTACCGAGGTGACGGTGGAGGGAAGGTCCCACTGTACCTGGAGCAGACGTCGGCTAGACTCACTTGGATTTTCTGGGGGGTTCACTTCACTCGAGACGGTTAAAGTGGAGGAACTTGGTCCAGTCTATTCATTAAGCAGGTTGTCGGGGTAACTGTTCCACCCGCCACTTCTGTACTGAATCCAGCGATGTTGGGCTTCATCACCAACTAGCGCTTTCGGTCTGGAAGGCTACTGTTTGTGTTTGGTTTGACGCCCTAGATTCTTTAGGCGTGTGATTCAAATTTGTTTGGTTCTTTAGAGACTTTAGGTGGTTTGATTTGAAATTTTATTTTGTTTTCGTGTGTAGTAGTTAAAAGTTTTTAGCTGTGGCGGAATTACCGAGACAGTCCCGTAGACTTCGGGGCCAGTGGATCTCCTGAAGATATTCCGGGTCAGTACGAAGGTTTAAAGGTCCTTGTAACTCCTCCTAGTGGCAGTAGAGTAGGTTCACCTGAAGAAGGAGAATCTTCCTTGGTAGTCCATCCAGATTACCAAAGTTTAGAGACAGGTTATAATCCCGAAGCTGTTACAGTTTCTGAGCTTGTTGGTAGTTTTTCGTCTGCTAGTGATACAGGCGAAGAACCAGAAATATCTGAACCTGTTACTCCAACTTCTAGTGTTCCTGATTCACCGAGAATAGAAAGAATTATCACCGAAAATCTTCCTACTGGTTTGATTGCTATTGAAGAACTTGCTCCAGAGGAAGAAATAGGCGTCTCTAATCTTGAAGATCAACTTACTATTGATCTAAGGGAGCGTGAATCTATCTTTTACAGTCCTCCTAGAAGTACTACTTGGTACCTTTCGTTAACCAATTATTTAGACAACTTTGGGCTAGGTTTTTCTACACCTCGTACTCCTTTTCCACCTGGAGGTATTCATACTCCTGTAAATATGTCTGGTCAGTCGTCCGTGTTTACTCAAAGTCCTGAATCTTTTTTACATGGCGGTCCTTCTGTTCCCACTGGGTATCAATCTCTTTCTGGTACCTTTGCGGGGGCATCTCCTCAACCCGTTGATCATGGGTTATTAGTTGGAAACAGTGGTAATATACCATTGGGTGTAGGAGACATTTACATGATGTCAGGTTCAGTTCCCGTTTCCCAACCTCAAGGTGGCCAATTACCGCCTGGGGGGCAGCCTCAGTTAATGCCTGGGGGGCAACCTCAAGGTACATCATTTGTGTCTGGGGGGCAACCTCAAGGTCAGTACGCTCCTATGGGGCAATACATACCTCAAGGTCAACCCCAGCCTCAATATGTACCCCAAGGTCAACCTCAGTATCAATATCAACCTCAAGGATGGCAACCCCAAGGGTATCAACCTCAAGGGTACCAACCTCAAGGTCAAGGTCAACCCCAGTATCCGTATTTACCTCAA
The DNA here is from genome assembly GCA_031772625.1 of Pinus tabuliformis. NCBI lineage: Eukaryota > Viridiplantae > Streptophyta > Pinopsida > Pinales > Pinaceae > Pinus > Pinus tabuliformis. The sequence continues at coordinate 135,060,121 of CM062817.1, read as the reverse complement.
GGTTATCAACCTCAAGGTCAATACTCAGGTCAAGGTTATCAACCACCTCAAGGTCAATCATATGGTCAAGGTATGGGAACTGCACCTTACAATTATCAATCCTATCCTCAATCCGGCTATGGATCTCAGTATCCTCAACCTGTTACGGGTCAATACCCTGGAATGTTAGTGTGGGATCCGTCACAGGGTCAACAGGTGTTGCAGCCAAGTATACAGTTGGTACCTCAAGCTGGACAACCCGTAGTTTCTGGTCCACCCCAGCAACCGCAACCTGTCCAGTCAAGTGTTCAAACTTCTGTAACTTCGGTAGTTACTCAGCCGCCAATTGCACCTAGTACTCCATCTCAAACGGCTGCTGCAACTACCGCCACATCTACCATACTTACTTCTGGAGTATCGACGGCTCCAGTTTCTACTGTCTCTGTAACCACTCCTCAGACATCTTTACCGTTGTCTGGATCTACGATTCAAACCACGGTCCAGATGCCTGTAGGCCAGCCTGGTATAAGTACGGTTGTCACTACTCAACCTCAATTTGTTCACCAACCGTACCAGGGACAGTACCAACCTGGGCAAGCTGTCCAACAACCGGTTTACCAGTATCAACCGTATCCTGGGTACACTTATCAACAACCTCAACAACCCCAGTACGGTCCGGTTAATCCTGGTTTTCCAGGAGGATATAATATCCCAAATGCGACTCCTGTTCCTAGTTATCCTGGATATCCTCCTCCTGGGGCCGGTATTGTGACCCAGAGTTTTAGAGATCCTAACCGGCAGTTACCGTTTATCGCAACTTTGGATTTACCAGACTTGACGCGCCTAACGAACGATCCAATTCAATATCTTCCGTTCTGGCCGCCAATGCCAAATAAGTTGCCCAGCGATATACCCAAGTTCGAAGGTAAGTCTGGAGAGGATCCGTCCAATCACGTGATGACTTACCACCTCTGGTGTGCTTCAAATTCTATCTCGGATGATTCGATCCGCTTACGTCTTTTCCAGCGTACACTCATTGGTCTCGCGGCCAAGTGGTACATTGAGTTACCACGGGCCTCTTTTTACAATTTTAGCCAGTTAGCTACCTCGTTCTTAACTCACTTTCAGTTGCCGGTCAGATACGATAACGGCACGGAGTTATTAACTTCACTAAAACAATCAACGTCCACGTATATTTCTGATCACATTCATGAGTGGAGACGTCGAAGAAGGCTAGTGAAAGTTTTTATCCCGGACCAAATCTTAGCTGAATGGTTTGTTAAATCATTATTACCGAAGATTACTGAAGATGTAGCTAAGGCCGGAGTAGTTACTGAGGAGCAAGTCATTGCTCAGGCGCAATACCTTGACTTAGTTTACACTCAGTCGGGTACGTTACACGAGAAGATTCCGGATCTTCCAAAGTCGAATCAAATCGCTGCTGCTCCTTCGGGATCTCATGCCGCTGATGGTATGATTGGTATCGTGAATACAAAGAGCAAGAAGAAGTCTTCCAAGGCTTCAACTACTCCTATTATCACTTTGCCCGATTCCCCGACAGGAGAGTCTTCTCCTGAACTTACCGCCGATATTCACGCTGTAGAGTCATCTACGGCCAAATCAAAAAACGGTGGAAAGAAGAAAGGAAAGAAGAAGGCTAAAGCAGACAAGGCTCCGAAGGAGAAAACGGAAAAGTCGGAAACCAATGACGAAAAGCGCAAACCTCGATATCCTTGTCTTATTTGTGAAGAGGATCATTTTACGAGAGATTGCCCTCATCGGGCCGAGGTTGTGAAAATAGTCAAAGGTTCTCCCACTCCTGCTGTGTTAAAAAATCCATTTCCGGAGCAGGAGAATAAGATGATAGGTTCTTCCTCGAATGCCAGTGAAGAACCCATTTTGATGATGTCTCATGTGAGGATTGCGACTCGATCGCAAGATTATGGTAGTAAGAATCCTGTTGATGGTAAGGAAGCAGAATCTTCTCACTCTAACCCATCAACCTCAGCTCCTGGTTCCGATCCACTACAGATCGAGAAACCTAACCCGGACTTAGTAATTAAACCGCCCGCCAAGGGTGTACTTCGAAGGTCTGCTTTCAATCCACATGCGAGAGCAGCCCAGAATTACAACATTGTTGAGGACTTAGCTGTTTCACCCTCAGCAATGTCGGCGTTAGAAGTGCTGCAATCATGCCCAGCACAACGAAAATTACTTTTGTCGGCTATAGGAGCTGTTGATGTTCAGGACCCGAATCTAATAATCTTCGATCTAGAAAATAGTACACCGCGTCTCCCCCATCAAATGGCTTTCCAAATTCCAGTGATAGTCAAAAACAGGCCTATTCATAGGACTGTGATTGATGAGGGAGCTTCTACGTGTATTATGTCGATTCAATGTTGGAGATCCCTTGGTTCTCCTTCGTTGAACCAATCCCCCACCATCCTTAAGGCCTTTGATGGCCGTGGGTTCCGTCCGTTTGGTATTCTACAGGAATTGCCTATAGGGGTAGAAGGTAAAACCGTTAGTCTGGATGTGGAAGTGGTTGATGCCCCTCTAGACTACAACCTTCTTTTGGGTCGAAGTTGGTCATATGCTATGACAGCGGTCGTTTCATCGGTCTTCAGAGTAATTAAGTTTCCACATAACGGTAAGATCGTGACTATTGATCAGCTGACATACTTTTCATCCGACCCAGCCTCTTCAGAGAGTATCCAGCATGTCGGTAAGACGACAATCCCTTATAGGGACGTTGGTGTAGGTTTAGTTAAAGATTCCGGTTTACTGGGAACTTTTCCTCTCCCTCCACTCAGCGTAGAACCTTCATTTGCAACAATTCATATGATTACATCAGAAAACATTATTTATGATGATCCTTGGATTGTCCCATCTGACTCTGAGATAGACTCATTCGGTGATGCTATGCCTTTGAGTCCATATGAAATTGCTTATGAAGCTCTCATGTCTTTTACCGACTCTCATTCAACCGAGATCGACCAAATGAATGTGGTCAGTGAAGAATCACTTTTCACCTCAACCTTAGAACGGATAGCGTTTCCCGAAGTCGTGTCATCTGACGAACAACTTCGCGAAATCCTAAGTGTAGACGATCTACCATGGGAGGATCTCCATCACAGATCTTCGTTTTTACCTAAGGATGATGCATTTGAAAATGATTTTTCATCTATCTTTACCGCTGAATATGTCAAAGACGCTCAGGATCCAACGAAACATTCTGATTCAGAGTTGAATTTAGGGAATATTTCTCGTACTATTCCCATTGATATTTCAGTGAAGCCCGGAATTGAGGAGAACATTCATATAGGTGCCGCATGTACAGAAGATGAAATCCAAACTTACAAGGCCCTATTCCAAGAATTCCGCGATGTGTTTGCCTGGTCTTACGAGGAAATGCCGGGAATCGATCCTGCCATTGTTGTTCATGAAATAAAGACCTACCCGGATGCTAAACCCGTCCGGCAACGGTTGCGTCAGATTCACCCTCGAAAAGCGGCTGCGATTAAAGCAGAAGTCGAAAAGCTGTTGAAAGCAGGTTTCATTTATCCGATCCCGTTAACGGATTGGGTATCGAATATTGTTCCGGTCAACAAGAAACAAGGAACAATAAGAATCTGTATCGACTATAGGGATATCAATCGAGCTTGTCCAAAAGACAACTATCCTACGCCTTATATCGATCAAATTATTGATGATTGTGCCGGAAGTGAAATGTTTTCCTTCATGGATGGTTTTTCGGGCTATAATCAAATCAATATTCTACCTGCCGACCAACCAAAAACGGCATTCATTTGTCCATGGGGGACATTTGCTTATTGCAAATTACCTTTTGGGCTTAAGAATGCCGGGGCCACTTTTCAACGGGCGATGTCTTACGCATTTCATGACATCAAGCACATTGTGCAACCGTATCTCGATGATTTGCCTGCTCATTCTTTACATCGAGCTGATCACCTTGTCCACTTACGAGCAATCTTTATGAGGTGTAGGCATTATCGAATTCGGTTGAATCCCCACAAGTGTGTTTTCTGTATAGAAACAGGTCGATTGCTGGGATTTGTTGTTTCAAAAGCCGGCATTCGCGTCGATCCCTCGAAAGTCGAAGCTATCATCAAATTGCCTCCTCCTTCGAGTTTGCGCCAACTCCAAAGTTTGCAAGGGAAAGCGAACTTTTTACGCCGATTCATCCCAAACTACGCCGAGGTCACTAAAGGTTTTACACGGTTGTTGAAACAGAACGCTCAATTCTTTTGGGACGAGATTGCCCAACAATCTTTTGATGCACTTAAACACGCGTTGACCCATGCACCGTTGTTGCATCCTCCCAACTACAACCAGGACTACTTCTTATACCTCGCAGCTTCGCATTCCACCATTGGAATGGTGTTAGTTCAAGAAGATGAATTCGGAGCGGAACATGTGATATATTATCTCAGTAGGACCTTAAATCCCACTGAGCTAAAATATTCGCATGTGGAGAAATTGGCCCTGGCAGCCGTTCAAGCTGTCCAGCGTTTTCGTCACTACATTCTTCTCCGTAAAACTACAGTTATTTCGGATTGCAACCCTATGATTTACATTTTGACAAAACAACTGCTAGGGGGCAAGTACTCTAAATGGATCGTTATCCTGCAAGAGTTCGACTTGGAGTTCGAGAAGTCCAAGTCTAAGAAATCCTTAGTTTTTGCGGAATTGATGTGTGATTTCCCGCGTGCTGACACAGAGACTGTGGCAGAGGAGTCCATTGCGGACGAATCTTTGTTTCTTATCAGTACTTTAGATCCGTGGTACGGGGATATAATCATCTATCTCCAAACCCAAACCTTTCGGCCTGAAGCTTCAAAGGCGGAACGTCGAAAAATTCGGTTTCAATCCCAGCAATACAAAATTATTGGAGATACACTTTATCGCCGGGGGGCAGACTTAGTTTTTCGACGTTGTTTAACTCACGAAGAGGCTGAGAGGGTTTTGAATGATTGTCACTCTGGAGCATGTGGCGGTCATATGTCTGGGTATGCCACAGCTCAGAAGGTGTTGCGCGCTGGTTACTTCTGGCCATCTATGTTTAAAGATTGTATCATTGCAGTCCGGAAGTGCCACAACTGCCAAGTGTTTGATCGAAAGATGCGCGCACCACCTGCTCCTCTCCACCCTATAATTGCCGTTGGTCCATTCGCCAAATGGGGTATCGACTTTATTACTTGTAACCCTCACTCGGCCGGGGGGCATGCGTATATCATCCTCGCGGTTGATTATTTCACTAAATGGGCCGAGGCGATGCCTACATTCGACGCAAGCGGCAAAACAGCTGCAGTTTTCGTATTCAATCATATTATAACTAGGTTTGGTGTCCCACAAGCAATCATTACTGACCATGGGAGCCATTTTCGAAACATCATGATGACTGAGCTTACAAGCCAGCTTGGTTTGCGCCACGATAGCTCTACTCCTTATTATCCGCAAGCCAACGGTTTGGTTGAGTCTATCAACAAAGTTCTGGTTATCATGATCCGACGAACCATTGGTATTCATCGGTCGAATTGGCACAACATGTTATTTTCGGCGCTATGGGCATACCGAACCTCAGTGAAAACTTCAACAGGGTTCACTCCTTTCCAGCTAGTTTATGGCTTGGAAGCTGTGTTACCCATTGAATGCGAAATCCCATCACTTCAAATGGCTGTCGAATTACTCCCAGCTACTTCCGAAGAGGAGAAACGTTTATTGTACTTAGCTAAATTAGATGAGACTCGACGTGACGCTGCATTGGCAATCGAGACTCACGCGAAGCGAATGAAAGCTCAGTATGATAGAAATGTGACCCCTCGAAGTTTTTCGGAGGGAGACCTAGTGCTATTATATGATCAAGCTAACGATAAGCTAGGTGCTGGAAAATTCGTTCCTATGTGGCATGGACCCTATATTGTAAAGCGAAAGCTAGCAAAAGGGGCTTATGAGCTGGTAGATTTTGATGGGGACTCTTTGGGTAAACCCAGAAATGGACTTTACCTAAAGAGGTATTATGCTTAAATGGTGGGTATGGAGAATTTTTAGTTAGGTTAGGTTTTCTTTCTAGCTAGTATGTTTGTTAGTTAGTCAGTGTGCTTAGCTTAGCGAGTGTGTTTTTCGTCGTTATTCTGGCTTATCTTGGTTTTACTCTTGATATTGCAGATGTCGACGCCTCTCCAAACATACATTGGATTTGCTGATGGTGCTTGTCGTAGTACACGGAATATCTCTTCCGCAGCTTGGGTTATCTATTCACCCTCTGACGAGTTAGTTTCTATGCATGGGGTAAGCCTCGGTCAAACAACGAACAACATTGCAGAATACAGTGCAGTGGTTGAATTATTATCCGAATCTATTTCATTTGGAATTCGACGTTTGATAGTGAGGTTAGATTCTGAACTTGTTGTATTACAGCTTAATAGAGTTTATGCCATTAGAAATCCTGTGTTATTAAGGTTGTTTTTGAGAGTGCGTCTCTTGGAACGTGAATTTGATTACATTGAATATCAGCATATTCCAAGGTCTTTAAATACATTAGCAGATGCAATTGCTTCTCGAGTGTTGGACAGACATTTACGATAATCATGCAAGTAAATTTAAAAACATTTCATCACATATGTTAAACAAGATAAGCCGGTAATAGTGATATATATATAGATAGGAGTGTGTCAAAAAATATACATCGTCTTCGATCATAGGTTGAAAAACACCTTATGATCGGCAAAAATGATAAAGTACAAAAAGTCAAAAATGTCACATGTGTCTACAAAGTGACTAGCCAATCACTGGTGGTGCTCCCTATACGACACCACTGCACGGGCTACCTTACGCAAAAATCTCCTAAACGGTCCAGGGACCGCGACTACATAGCGCTGAAGTCTGATAGGAATATCATCCATAGTAGTCTCAGGCATATCCGCCGTCAGACGCTCTAGATCATGCTCCAACTCAGCTAGTACCTCTGCAGCCGCCGCGTCCTGTGGGGCCGGTACCGGTGCAACTGGATGTCTCCTCTCAAAAGGCCGGAGGTTGGCTGGGCGCTGTGGACCAACATCTGCATTTTGAAAATTTTTACTGTCAGTTTTGAGACGATATATATAAAAAACAAAAAAAAAAAACATAATTTGAAAACTTGTGAAAAATAAAGTACCTCTGTCATCCCATTGTTCTCCCTGTGGAAGAACCATGTCCGGATCACCTCGAAAATCTACTCCGGCATACGGAAAGTCCTGGATCGAGAAAACCTGGTCCTCCAACCAGTGAAAGTAACTATCAGAAAATCGAACAACTGCCGCGCCCTCGTCAGGATGCCGGGCCATCACCGCAACCCATCGTACCAGCTTTGGCTCCCGAGGACCCAAGATATCAACAGTGAGTTGCTGAGGGATCAGCATCGGAACTCTCTCTAAGGCAAAGCTCACGACTAAAGGCCCATATCCAAAAGTTTTCAGTCGTCCGTTCTTTGCCTTAGTCAGTTGGCTCTTCATTAGCCGACACAGCATCACACCAGTTGAAAATGGTGCCTTGGTAACAGTCAATTGCCATCCGCATTTGGGACCCGGAAGCAATGTGTAAAGCGGCTGCGCCGCAAATTCTGGTAACCGTGAACGCTATAACTTTGAGTTCACGCAGAGAGATGTGTTTGATCTCCACGCCTTTCGAATGGTGTGCACCAGGTGTGCACCAATCTTCCCGGAGACTAACAAGGGATTGGCCACCCGGCCTAGTCCCGGCTAGATTGAGTTGCTCGCCTCTATTTGGCAAGCCAGTGAGAAAGTATACATCAGAGGGCTCTATCTCGAGCTGGTGCCCTCCTATGTAAAAGCATTGCTCTTGAACGTTCCATCTCTCAACCAGCCATTCTAAGAATCTTACCTGAGCCCTCATGCCAGGTATGGCCCAGTATTTATATAGCCCGCATTCTTTTAGGGCATCAATGGAAGGTTGATGTTCAATTGCAGCTAAATCAACGTCCTCGTGCTCTCTTTCTCTCCAATCCAACATGGTGAGTGCCCTACACACCAAGAAACAATGATTAGAACTGATTTGGGGAAATTTGAATGGTTATTTGAGGAGATTGGGGTTTTAAAATCCGCCTTTCACGGAGGACGCACCCCGCGTTTACAACACAGGGCGTCCGGACGCAGCTGGCCTGAAGGTGGGCTGCGTCCCCCGACCATTTTCCTGTATAGGAAAAAGTCGGGGGACGCAGGTCACCCGAAGGGCACCTGCGTCCACCGAGGGGCGCATTTTGAAACCTAAACCCCCCCAAAAAACAAAACTAAAACCTAAAAATCAACTTTAATCGGATGAAATTGAAGAGTAGGATGTTGTAAAATACCTGGAAGAGACGGCGTTCGATTCTGACGGTCGGATTTTCCGCAGCGACCACGGGAAGTTTCTTGCCAAAAGCTCTTTTTTCAACCTCAACAGTCAAACGGTAAAAATGACATGGTAAAAAGTCTTTTTATAGGTTTTTTGGATGAATTTGTTCATTTTTCACCATGGAAAGATGTTTTTCGATGTATTTTTGCCTATCTTAAACAGGTATGAGTAATGTGTTGCTTTTGTGCAGGACAAAGGGACTTAGAGGGAAAATTGTCATTTTTCACGAACCAAAATATCAGAGTCATCTTTTAAGCCCTTTTCTGACTCCTAAAAAATGAAAAGATTGCCGAGCGTTTCTTTTACACTCGTTAAAACGGAATTAAAAGACGGTCCCCTTATAGCTCTTTTCTGACCGTAAAATCAGGAAAAGATTGTCGGGTTTTTGTCGTTTCAAACTCGATACGGAAATAAAACGACGTGTCCTTGATCGCTTTTTACTTTTCAGGTCAGTGACACTAATTATGAAAGTACTCCTTGGTCGCAAGATCAAGCGGTTCCCCCAGGTATTATTTTATACTTTTTCGGGCTTGAGGGACACAAATCTACGAAAAAGTTCAACTTGGAGTCTTCTTAAGTTTTTCAGACTCTCTAAAATTGAAAAACGCCGAGTTTCTCCTATACTGGGCTCGTTAAACATTTCACAGTAAAGGACCTGTTCGAATCAAAACTAGGTTGGACTCATCCGAAGGATGAGCTTATAATCAAGCATATGTTATCCTCCTCAAGCTTGTTAAAAATAAAGAGGTACTTGCCAGAAATGGTGGGGGAAAAGAGAGAAGAATGAGCCTATTTGTTACCTTTTGTCTCAGAAGAAACTTTATTACCACTCTTGAACACGACACTTTTCATTCACCTGGGTTGGGAAATCCTTTACCTCACAGTTGATCAAACCACTTTGAAAGTCTTCAGCCGGGTTCCGGGGATTAACTTTGAGTTATTTAGCACCAAGCCATCTGTCGTGTCGTTATGTGTTCAAGAGGTCTGCAAGCAAAACTTTCATCTGCAAAATACTTGTCATCCATTTGACCATCCCTGAGTCAGTCCTTACAGCAACATTTCTTCAACTTGAACAATGATTTCGTGTTGTGGGCTTGCCTGCAACGGGTCGCTTTCTATCGACATCAGCACATTATCTAGAGAGATGACTTAGAAATCGTCAGTACCTTGAAGTCTGCATGCATCAATGGCAGGTTTCTCGCCTTTGACGTCAGTTTACATCATTGACTTTCGATCGAAGGATTCCGTGAAATGTTCGACATCAACTCATTCATTCACATCTCATGGATTGTACTGGGTACTTTGAGAACCATTGACATTACTGGTGGTCTCTCTCACGCTTGTTAACAGTTTACATCATCGACTGGTAATCAAGTGGTTTCTACCATGTTCGACATCAACTCATTTATTCGCATGGCTAGAATCGTACCAATTCGAGAAGTAGAAATGAAGACCCTGGATCTAGTTTCCACCATCCAGGCTGCGAGGAGTTTTGTATTCATTATCTAAGTAGACTAATCATAAACAGATGGTTGCGCCCATACTGTGTCTACAAAAGTCTATGATTATGATGTACTGCAAGATCATTCCTGTATCAGAGTAGTTAGTCTGTTAGTTAAAGTTTTAATCTGAGTATGGGAATGCCTACCTCAGTGATGATATAATCTTATACATGTATTTTGTGTTGAAAATTGCAGGTTCTGACCAGGCTCTCCACGAGATAATCCTTGAAATGATAAAGCGCTTCACCCTTCCTAGATAATACAAAACCCTAATCTATTTCAGGCTTCGCACTTTAGGGGGCAATCTGTTACACTAAAAAATGTCACCATGACTATTTACAGTTAGGATGGCTCTATCAACAGTCATGCTACCCTCTTAAGCAAGTCTTATGCCTCTGCTCTCCATGTCAAACTCCAAAAAAGAGAGAAAGTCTTTCTAAATGTATTTATCTCTGGGGACGCAGGTTCTCTCAACCTTACCTGCGGGGACGCACCCAATGTTCACAAAAACTGCGTCTTTGGACGCTCTGTATGTAAAGGGGCAGGTGCGTCCCCTTGAAAAGGTTAAAATGCGCAAGTTTCATCTTTAAAAAGTCACTTGTGGTCATTTCTAGAGCATTCTAGAAGATTGTTCGACATGTATTGAGCGCCTCCAGATGGTTCATGCACTCCTATCAAAGAGGAACTTATCCCATCAATAAGGGAGCTATCCCATCCAAAGAGGGGATTATCCCATTGATGGTGGACCTGATTAACTTCCTCTTGAGCACTATAAATACAGGCATTGGGCCAGAAGGAGAGAGGTTGAAAGCTATACATTTCTAAGGGTAAATGCTGCAGGAATTAGGACTCCCATTTAGAAGCTTGTGAGGAGAGATTGCCATCTTTGCTTGTTCTATTTGGAAGTGGGTGAGCTTTGTCAAAGTAAAGGAGAACTCTTGATGGACCCTGGGAGGGACTTGCACAACACCAAGGCTCAGGTTGTATTTGTTCCTTTTGTTACCTATTAATGCAAATGAGTCCATTCTTCTCAATAACTTGTTATTTATGAGTTATTTCATGTACTCCTTGGTCTATGTGTTAAATATGTTTTATTCTATGAGATTATCAAGTGCTATTTAATCGTTTGATTGTTAGTGTATGCAGGTTTCAAAGTGAAGGAGGAGCTCATCCGGATCAGTGGAGCTGGACTGCTACAACAGCGTTGGATTACAGGTAGGATCTAAACACTTGATTTCCCGTATAGTAAATGCATGTTTAGAGAAGGATTGCTCTTGTTTGTCTTGTTTGTCACTAGAGAGTCTTAGGCTCCTAGGGAGGTTGGTTGTGTCCGCACAATCGACTCTTTCCGCCTGACAAGTAGTAAACAGAAGCCTAAGAAACATATTGAGGAGCTTAGTGTATAAAAATCCTAAGCAATGGCATTTAGCACTTTCTCAGGCTGAGTTTGCTTATTATGATACTCCAAACCAGATTACTGGGATGAGTCCATTCCAGATTGTTTTTGGGATGAATCCAAGAGGGGTGTATGAGCTTAGAAATTTTGGCAAACAGGAGACAAGAAGTGCAAAGGCTGAAGAGTTTGCAGAGCAGATGTGGAGACTACAGGAAGATGTCAAAGACAGATTGCAGGAAAGCAGTGGAAAATACAAACAGAGAGTTGATATGAGGAGGAGAGAAAAATAATTCCAAGTGGGTGATCTAGTGATGGTGTACTTGAGGAAAGAAAGATTTCCTGTTGGGACTTATAATAAACTAAAGATGAAAAAGATAGGACCGTGTAGAATTGTGAGGAAGTTTTCAACCAATGCTTATGAAATTGAATCACCAGAAGGGTTTGGAATATCACCTATCTTTAATGTTGCATATTTGTATCCATATGAAGAGACAGAGTCAAAACTACAAGATGAACCTACACAAGATGAAGTTTAGACTTTAAATTGGGAATAACAAATGCAAAAGATAGTCGAGAAAGAGGTGGAAGCTGTTCTAGAGAAAAGAGTATCCAAAAGAACCAGAGGATAGGTTTATTTTCAGTATCTAGGCAAATGGAAGGGACAACCAATGGAGGATGTCAGTTGGTTAACAACAACAGAATTACAAAAGTATGGAGTAAATCCTAAAAGTTTGATGAATGATTCTTTTCTTCCCCGGGAGTCTGATGCAGGAGCATCTAGACTTAGCCAACAATGTGATTGTATGTTCACATGTTGTGGCTAACATGAAGTGAATTTCATTGACCTTTGTGGTCAAATCAATTCTTAGTAGAGAGGGTTGGACCTCTTGAATTTATCTCTACTTCAATTATTGTAATCATTGTATTATTTTTAGAATAGGTGATAGGCTGTTAGGATAGGTGTGTACCAAAGCTTGAGAATAGGGAATTAAATTATTGAACTCATAAAAATAGAGATTCAGTTGTCGATGCAGTTAGAATAGGATTTGATCCATAAAAGAGGAAAAATGTAAGGATAGAAGAGAGCGTGAGGAAAAAAATAGGGTTTGAGAAGTGAAAGAAGTAGAGGTTAGACAAATTGATGTAATTGAGCCGAGAGGGCCAAGACTCTGTAATTCCTATTTGATTGAATAATTGATTTAGGTGTGGGGTTACGTATTATTCTAGTGCAGAAGTTTCTTTACATCTGTGTATTCGTGTTTAGACCCCAACTAGGTATTATTCTTTCATTTATGAATTTTATTGATAATCGCAATTAATTAGTATTAAGGGTTTTATTTCAATATTAAGCGCTAAACCCCTTTTTGTTATAAAAGTATTCCCTTCAAAGTTCTGTATTGGGAACTTGGGTAGTATCCCAAAGTAGTAAGTGGTATATCGCGTGGAAAGAAAATGGTAAATGGTATTTTTCCAAATCGTGCGATTAACCTAAGGGGTTGACACGTAGCACGAAGAAACCACCTATCTCGCGTGCTCTCGACCCGATATCTATCGTGCTAGTTATCGCGTGATATAGCGCGACATCTGTTCGATCTAGGCACACAAAATAAATGGTAGAGATTGGTCAGGTGAGTGGGACCCTCAATAAGGTATCCACGCGCATACTCTTATTGACGTGTGATTCATTTATTAAAGTAAAACATTATTTTGGTTGTGGATTGCCACAACATTTGTTGGCTGTCCACATCATAGTTGATCGAGTAGCATCCAATAACTACTAGCAACCAGTAGCTATGCTCTAGTATGCTCAAAATCTTGATAGGAAATTAGAAAATAATTTCCTTAGTACACAATTTAATAGCATCAATGATATGAATGTATTAGTGGATAGAATTAACTATGCTTAGGGTGATGTTAATGGTAAACTAATCATTCCATGATACTTGGCTTGAATGATTCATTGCTAGTTATTTTCATATGAAATAGGACAACATGTTGTACTTATGAGACATGCCATTGAATGGCTCTAAGTTTTCATAAAGTAGTTTTTTTTCACATTTCATGAATGCAAATGAATAATGAGAAAGGTGTTGGTAGTGCAAAAGAATTTTAAAGGTCATGATTGAGGTACTGTTTGAATGTCGGGTTGAATTCATAATGCAAATGCATGTGTTGTGATTATGCATTTGAAGTAGATTTGTAAGCAATTGAAATGACTAGAGTTGGTACAAACTCATGAAACTGAGATTATCTCAAGGCTACTTGACATTACAACTAAGGAAGGGTACATGTTGATATCGTTTCATGTGAATGGAATACCATAAAGCTGAGGTTGAAGATACATAGCTACAAAAGATTAACATAATAGCTATGTATTCTCACTTTTTTAGGGTAGATTTGAATCATTGATTTAAATATGACTACATGGTACTAATATGTTAGATTTTAATTGATTTTTGTGAAGTTCCTATTTTATGGAGAATGGGGAGATGAATCCAAGAGAGATGATCAACCTAATTGATAGCCACTATTGAAGAAATAATGAAGAATGTTATGAAATTCAAGCTATGCAAATAAAATTTAAAAAAGGAAAACCCTTTACTTTCTTCCTACTGATATTTTGTTGAGAATAAAAAGAATTGGAATGTATAAATTATAAAATCCTAAGAATGCTTGCATAAGTGATGTCAGAAGGGATAATTATCTTAGTATACCTAATATTGAAACATCTTGTATGCACAAGAGTTCAAGGCAGATGGACCCTTGGGCTATTATAAGAAGAAATTGGATTGTTATGCCCTTCTTTTGAAAGAGGTTGAATGGTGAAGTACCTTCACCTTGAGCATGTTGAATTATTGTTAATATATGCTAAATTATTGTTGAATGATTGTACATGTCAACAAATTAAATTAGTTTCTTATTAGAAGTGCTAAAACATGTGTGGAATTAATTTGACTAGCAACTAATGTGTGAATGAAAATTGTGCGTCATAAAAGGATGCAAACTATTCTTGGGAATCACAAATTAAAATTTCCATTATTGGAGATGGAACTTGAGGAAAGGATGTTCCTCCAAACAACAAAAGTGCCTTGAAGTAAATCATTAGTTGAGCATGCATAGTAATGGAAACCATGAAAGTATGGAAATCAACCATACTACAACAACAAGTAAATTGAAGGAATGGGTAAGCATTCCTTTAGCGTTGAGTCGTAAGTTAATGATATCAATAAATGCATGTGTTATGAATGCCTAAGAAGGGTATGGTTAAGGAAGAGAGATACCAATGCACATACGATTTGATATAAATATTAGAAATCTATATGAGTTACCTTGATGGACAACAATCAAATATTTGAACATGATTTAATCATTAACTATGTGATGGTTCTTGAAACCAATTCAATAATTGATATAAATGATATGTTGCATGGATTTTATGCCAGAGACTAACATTGTTTAGTTGAATGAAAATGTAGATTACAGGTAGAATGCCTTGCAAATGGCATGGAATGTGAGCCCAAGATGAAGGATGGGAATGTTATCACCTATAAAGAGCCAAAATTTATGAGAAGAGTCTCTTGTCTATGTGATTTAGCATCAATATGAAGAAATTTTGGAAAAATATTTTTTTTTATTGAAATTTTCATGATAAATATAATGGGAACTATTTGCAAGTGATACAAGCAGTGCGATGTAACTATCGAGGGTGGATGGATGGTGGCTACAAATTATGGCATAGAGGAAGACTTCAAAGTATTCCTTGTAATGCTTCCTTAGATAGATATGGTGAATCCCCTAGTTGAGAAGCAAAGAGCCTAGGAATAAGGCTACTGAAGTGATATTGGACCCCAAGACAAGAGGATCTCATTCAGTTAGATCACCCAAGGAAAGAATTTTTTTGGACATCAAAGTGGTGAGTAATTTATAAGAATGGGAGACTTGTCACAAAATGCTAAGTTGAGAGTGTGAATGGATATGCATAATTTCAAGTAGTGAGCTAAACTTGCTACCTATGGAACCAAAGAAGTAAATGGAAATTATACAGATAAATAATTTCATTTGGAATATATGCTACTTCAAGAAAATTGATATTTCCTGTGGAAAACATTTAATGACCACATATGAAAATTGTCATAACAGACATTTTATAGTAGTTTGTTGATGTAGATACTAGATGAAACATTGTAATTCTAGAAATAACCATGATATAAAGATAATTTCCATTTCCCAAGAAATGGAAGGGAAAAAGTGTTGGCAGCATGGAGTTGGCATTGATGTCGATCATGGAGCCAATTGTATCAACGTTGATGTCAACGAGCATGATGGGATTATGTGATGACAAGAAGTGTTGCAAAGGTTGTACAGATGCTATAAAAGTGTTAAAGAAGGCTAGAAGAAAGTGGCAATAGATCTGGGTAAAGAAGCTTGAGCTTTCCAAGGATTACTAGACTATCGGTTCCTTCTTGTTGTCGCAAAGAAAAACTGAGGTAGTGTTGTGGTTTTCTCATTGTGTGCCAGTGAAACTTGTCACATGCTTGCAGTGCTACGCAAGAGACACTTTCCTATAGGTGCAAAAAGATACCATGGGCTCTAAACTAGAAACAATTCCCAAGGTTTGGTTACATTTGGATTTGCTTGGCCTGGTCTACAATGTCTTTGTTGAATTGGTCATCTAGAGAAGAGATGGAAAATTTTGATTAAATCTCTAAGGTTTGAATGGATTAATCGATGGTTATGGCATTGGTGGCATTGATTTGGTATGCCAATATGGATTGAGTTTAATGCTTGATCAAATTTAGCAAGATGTTTGATTTGTTTATTGAGCTCCAAGATTAAAGATCTCTTGTATTGAGTTGTGGTAGAGGTTAGATAGAGCGTGAATTGAGCCAGAGGAATAGAATAAATCGTGCGTTATGATGTATGGGAAGAATATGGATTTCAGAGATATTGTTTTATTGTAGAGATCGTTGATTCAGAGCCAATGCACGGATATAGTGATAAAAGAACAAAGTATGGACAAAACATTGAAGGAATTTTGTGCGATTGTGGTTGGAATATAGGAGTGTGTACCTGTGTTGAAATAAGATCAAGTGACCTATGCACATAGCTCAGAGGATATGTAGAAGATCAATCGTGGTATAAGATTATGATAAAAGACATCAAAAAGTGCATATGTTGAGCATTGTAATGTTGGTAGATAAGGAAGAGTATGATTGTGCGCATAGATTTTGTGCATATGGAGTAAAGTGAAATAATAGAGAATGATATATTTGTTGTGTCTTATTTGGTTGTAGCTTCGATGTATTGTGTATGGCGAATTGCCTATTAATATTGATGTATTGATCATATGTTGTAGCTTTTAGAGTGGGTTGGTTGTCTATGTAGTGTTATTTGTATGCAGAGATGTTGTTAGGGTTATGTCATTAGTGTTAGCATATTGTATAAAAAGTGAGAGTGTTTGTGAGATGTATGTTGCTGAGAGGTTTATTTTATAGTTATGTTTTTATGTTGAGTAGATACAGCATGGTTGTGTGCTAGCTGGGGTGATAAGAGTGAGTTTTGATGTGATGTTGATGCATGCATAGAGATATAGTCTGATGTGGAATTTGTTAACTGATGGATGAGATGAGAGTGATGGAGATTGACTGTGAAGGTTTAGAAATGGTTGTATTCAATTGATGAGCATAGAGTTTAGTGTGGGTCCACTGTGAAAATAGAATGAAATACAAGTGTTTGTGTTGATGCAAATGGATCCTAGTTTGAAAATGTATGAAAAGAGGTCCATAAGAGCTTGAAGGTTAGGGCCTTTAGTGGCTGAGTGGTGGCTTACCAACATGTAGTGGCATGCCGATTCAAGGAGTTGTGGCTTATTTTAGTTTGTGTCTTGAGAACTTGGGAGTAGTGGCTTTCATCTTGTTATCACATTTATTTAAGTTTGAAATTTTTTAATGCTGACAATTACAGTGTCAGCGAAATATTTGTAATAAACATGAAACAATGTTGATAATGGGGCTATCAGCGCTTCTGTGAGTTCAAAAAATTTAAAAATGTGTTGACAATGAGAGTTTTAGCATTATTGTGTGTTTGAAAATAAAAAAAGGAAAATGTGCTGACAACGGGTGTAGCAACGCACTTCGGTAAAAATGGTAAGTTAAAACTCTATTTTTTCTTGTACAACACAATAATTTTGGGCATGCTTTCCAAACAAATGAGAACAGTTTTTTCAAAACTGAAAAAGGTTTTTGTCCGCAACAGACTCATTTAAAAACACCTCTCTCGGTTTTCTATGATATATCACGGTTTTGGATTTTCTTTTTTAGGATTTCGCGATGAAAAAGATCATGGAACATTGTTACCGATCAAACAAGAAAATTACCTAGTACCCATTTTTTTGAGGTAGCAAAAAATCACCCGATTTTGAAAAGTGGTGATTCATAATACACTTTTTTTTTAGCATATTTTTGGCACTTGAAATTTTCTTATGTATCAAGTATGAACATTTTTTTTAAATGTTAGTGATTTTCATGCTGATTTTGAAAAGTATTGATTCATCATCAACACATTTTCTTTTAGGGAATTTTTTACGCTTTAAATTTTTTGTGTATCAAGTATGAACATTTTTTTTAAATGTTAGTGATTTTCATCTTGATTTTGAAAAGCATTGATGCAACATCAACCCCTTTTGTCTAGAAGGCTTATTTTTTACACTTTAAATTTTCTAATATATTAAGTGTGGATATATTTTTTTAAATGTTGGTGATTTTTAGATTGGTAAAAGAAAAATGACAAAAAAAATCAAATATAAAAAATATATACAAAAAAACCAAAATAATGTAAAAAAAAAAAAAACAAAAATAAAAACAAAAACTTGTAAAAACAAAAAAATTAAACAAAAAAATAAAAATAAAACAAACACAAAAAATATAAAATATAAATAAATAAATAAATGAGCAAATAATTTCAAAAAAGCACATAATTTAAAGAAAAGAAAAAAATTAACCAAAAAAACATCAAAACCATTTTTTTTTAAGTTAAAAATAAAAATAAAAACAGCATAATTAAAAAATAATAATAAAATAAAAAATTATTGATTTTTTTAATAATTAAAATTTAAAAAAATAATTAAAATACAAAAAATTAAATAATTAAAAAAGAAAAGAAAAGAAAAATAAAAAATAAAAAATAATTGATGATGATGATGATGATGATTAACGTCCATTATGACCAATGTGGTCTATCGGACCTTAAAAAAAAGAGTTTGCTTGTCATTCTTCAAAATATTACTTCTGTGATCAAGGAGGAGGGAAAGAAGCACTCCAAGATCACTACAGTTGGGTTGGCTTAATAAGTCAAGAAGATTGGAGGTGCCGCTGATGATAGGGAATTGAGAGCAGATGTGGGCAAGAGTTGGGCAGTCTAAAAGGAAGTGTTTTTCATCTTCCACCTTCTTAGTATCACAAATCTGATAGATTCTATCATCCCAGGGAGTCTTGGGAGTAGACCACCACTCGGTCTCACTTCAAAGCTCATGAGAATTAGTTCTTATCCTAGCGATGTTCATTTTCTTCTTAGTGTTGGTCAACATAGAGAGATAATTCTGGTTATCAAGGGTGGGGTTGATCACCTCCTTATAGTATCTTAGCTTCCTTTTACCCTCCAACTCCTTACCATCACACATCTTGTCCTTAAAATTAGAGGTAATAGTATCTTTGATACTATCCTTGCTTCCCATGATGATCTCCTCCTTAATCCCCCAAAGGTTGAGCCAAGACTAGGCATCCTTGTGCCACCCTTGTTTGAAGCACAGGTGGGGGTTTTGACTAAAGTTAGAAGCTATTTTTGGGAGCCGCTTGGAATCCATGTTGTAAGGCTTCTTCTTATACATCATATATCTAAACATAGTCATACTTTCAATGGGGGACATACCCACTTCAATCAAGAGGATAGGATAAGTAGCATTTCCCTTGATCTGAAGGTTATAGGTTATGAATTGCTTTTGGATCATCTCGATATCTCTCCACGACTCTTTAGATAGACTGCAACCCAAACTTCAGATCCGTATAAGACAATAGGGGTGACGAGATTCTCAAAGAGGCTCCTTTTTTTACTCCAAATGTAAATATCGACCGACTTACAATTATTTTCAAGCTCATATTATGCTTTCCAACCTCCAATAATTCTTTTCTCGATGCTATAATTCTAGTTGAGTTAATGAGGAAAGTCAATACCCAAGTATTTATAAGAAGAAACCTACTCTAGACAATGGTTATCATAGATGAAACTACCATGGGTGATGTTTTTGGATTTAATGGTCATGACTTTAGTCTTGTCGGTATTAATTGTCATACCCATCTTGGAGCAGTAGACATGAAGGGTATTAAGTTTCTTGTCTAATTCATCATGGATTTTTGCAAGAAGAACGATATCATTAGCATAAAGGAGAAGAGTAATGATTATGCCTGCGAGCTCGATGCCCTTGCAACCCGAAGTTTCCAGACACTCCTATAGCTTATCGATGTAAATACCAAAAATGGTAGGGGATAGGGGACACCCTTACTTAACCCCGATATTGCATTTAATATCTTAGACCACCCTTCGTTGGTCTTAAGCTTGGCAATGATAGTCTCGTAAAGGTGGATAACAACAATCCTCAGTTTAGGAGGAACCATGATCTCTTCAAGTCTCTCCCAGAGTTTATCTCGAGGGACAA
Organism: Pinus tabuliformis; assembly: GCA_031772625.1. Classification (NCBI taxonomy): domain Eukaryota; kingdom Viridiplantae; phylum Streptophyta; class Pinopsida; order Pinales; family Pinaceae; genus Pinus; species Pinus tabuliformis. Next base: position 135,040,122 of record CM062817.1, on the reverse strand, counting down.
TGTCGAAAGTTTTTCTAAAGTCCACAAAACAACAAAAGAGATCGGTTTTACTATTGCAACATTCCTCTACAATGATCCTGAGAGTGACAAGGTGGTCGATAGTCGAGTGTTGTCTCCTAAAACCAGCTTTCCCTTTAGCCCTTTTACCCTGGTTCTCAAGCCAAAGGCTAAGCTTCTTTTCTAAAATGAGCCCATAAAGCTTGGCTAGGATGTGGCTAATCATAATGATCCTGTAGTTAGAGGGAACACTTAAGTCCCTATCTTTAAAGATAAACACAATAAGGCTTTGCGTCCAAAGCTTAGGGAATCCATGCTTTACTACCAAATTAAGAAGCTTTTGGAGATGAGGAATGAGGATGGATCTTCCCAGTTTAAAGATCTTAGCTTGGTATCCTTCAATATCTTTAGCTTTCCCGTTAGCGAGCTTATTAATCCCAAACTCAACACCTTCTAGAGAAAATATATCTTCCTTAATAAAAGTGTTTAAGAGGGTGATCATGGTGTCTGGAGAGTCATACAACTTATTAAGATAGTTATCCCAACTTTCTAAGGGGATAAAATGATTATCTTTAGTTTTACGAACAAGCACATTCCAAAAAAAAAAATTGGGCGCGACTTTCGAAAGGTGGACAAGATGTTGTTGTCTCTTATTAATGTATGACCTCTTCTTCCTCTTAATTAGAGCTTTGTATATACTTATATTCTGGAGCTTAATGATTTCATTACGGTCTTCTTTGATCGCTTTCCTAGAAATTTTACAGTCTTTGTCATACCAAGGATTGGAAGTTCTATTATTCTGCTTATATGATGTCTCATTAGAGAACTTGCTAATGGTAGTGGAAAGGGTAGTAGTAAAATAGTAATAGATTTGATCAATGTTGTTATTATAAGTCAGGGAGCCTAAGTCCCTTTCTAAATCTCTTAAGAAAAGGTCGACATTACTTCTATCGAAGCGAATGTGTCTTTTTCTTTCACTGATCTCTTGCATGTGGGTGGTATGCATAACAAGATTAAGGGATAAAGACAAAAGTATGTGGTCAGAGTCGGGCTCATACCCGTTAAGTAGCTCAATTTTTGTAATATGGTTGAGGACATGGGTGTCAGAAATCGCATAATCCACGACGTTGCTGCCTAGCCCATGGAAACAGGGCTTATGACTAGAGAGAGACTACTTGTTAATACCATTATAAATGATTTATTATTCCAAGCTAACCAAAGAGTGAATATGTCAAGGTGAGGGACCCTAGATTCGTCATACTCCCAAGTTTCAACTAAAAGAATAAGATCAATATAACTTGGGATCCAACTTAACATAGGACCTTTACACCATGGAAAACCACGGCAATGGCAAAAGAGGATCTGGAGTGATGTTATTCCTTATTTATTACTTGTGTTTTGGAGTCTATCTCTAATAATAGCTTTCGTATTCCTTATGATTGCCCATTTCCCTACTTTTCTTGACTCCTTGAACTTTTGAACTTCTTTCCTAAGTACAGCTTGGTCTTCTGGAATGAGATCTTCACTTATAAATATTCTCGTTTGTTTTAGGCTTGGGGATTTCCTAAGTATATCTAATTTATGGTCATTACAACTGACATTGACACAGATTAGTCTGTGTTTATGTTCAACTATCTTTCCTATCCTTATTTCTTGAGTGAGATAAGTTGTTTGAATTTGAGATTTTGTCTTTAATTGTTCTTTAACTATTTCTAATGTGTCTTCATTGTTTTGTTCTTCTATGCCATCAATTATAATGTGTAAGGCCCTTTTGTGGCGCTCTTGGTCGACTATAATTAGTTTATTAATTTCTTTTTTATGGGTTTATTATTTATTTTTATTTTTAAAAAAAATCATCCAGTGGGGAGGGCCGAATTCATATTTTTTTTTTATTTTTTAAATGTTTATTTTAAATGAATTTGTTTATTTATTTTTTATTTTATTTATTTTTTATTGTGTTTTTTCAATTGATAGTTTTAATTTTTTTTATTAGATTTTAATTTGTTTTTTTAATATGTTTTGTATTTGTTTTTTTTTTGTTATTTAAAAAAATTGTTTTAATGTCTTTTATTTCAATGTTTTTAATTATTATTTTCAATATTTTTAATGTTTTTTTAATATAATTTTTAATTTATTTTTTTATTTCTTCATTATTAATTTTTTTTTTTTTTTTTATTTATGTCATCAATATTATTTATTTATTTTAGATGCTCCCTTTTTTGTCTATTTTTTTAATTATTTTCTTAAATTATGCTTTTTTTGTAGTTTTGATATTTTATAAGTTAATTTTGTTGTTGTTTTTTTCCTAAATTTTTTATGTTTTATATATTTTTTATATTGTATTTTTTTGGGTCATGTTTTTTTATTTTTTTTTATGTTAAAATATATATTTTTATTTACTTATTATTATTATTATTATTATTTTGGTTTGTTTTAGTTTTTATTTTTTTCAATGTTTTCATATTCTCAATATATTTGATTCGATATATATGTCAAAATTAAAAATATGTAGAAGTAATAAGTCTAGGAGAACAATTTTTTGTTGATGGTGTACTTTCTTAGCGGTCGATAGGATTCTGGAAACGACAATTTTTTTTTTTGCATAATCTTCAATATGTTTATTAGTTTCAATTTATTAAATTCAAAAGAAATTTAATTTTAATGTTAAATTATTATTATTATTATTATTATATGAAAATAAAGCTTAGTAGGAGATGGGAAATTCGTCGCGACCTAACCCCCACACGAGCTAGGGTTTGTCAGCAAACCTCTAGAGCTCCCTTCTCGGCGACCTAGCTTAGCATTGTCATCCATCTGTGGTCGTACCTCTCGAACGTCATTTCTGAGCTCCTCTTGTTTCCCGTTTGCAGCCTCGAGCATATTCCCCCATGACCACGTCGTGCCCTCACCATCTTCCTTTTGCTGCAGTTGGTCTCTCCTACAACAACGGTTTCTCCACTTATGATGATAGCTTGCACGTAACACCCGGAGCAGTTATGGACTCAAAAATAGTTGATTATTCGGAAGACACTCTCGAGGGTGCCTCCATATGGACTACCCCACACTCAAGCACGGATGGGTTTTTTCCTTTCAATAGAGAATTAATAGAGGTTATTACTCCCCTTCCCTCGATCTCAAGGCCCTCCTGTTCAGTTATCACCCTACCCGTGGCTCCCCCCTCCTGGCCGCCTTTCGCTACACCTCCTCCATCGCCGACCTCCCTTCAATTTGTGGCCTGCTGCATAGGCCCAGACCTCGCTGCTTTCTCTTCGGGTTGTCCACTCTTTCTACCATCCGCTGGATCCCATTTCCCCTCAATTTCTTCACTCGATGAGCCTCCACTTTCTGCCCAAGGTCTCCCTCACTCGGCCCTGATATCTTTCCCCCTCTCAGGCAGCTTCACGAATATCCCTCCTCTTTTGGACGCCTTCCCCTATGGCCCTGGACTGAACTCCCCTAACCCTAACCCTACAAACCCTCCTCGCAGTGGAACATAGGAGGACGCCACCAATGTGGACCATAGGCCGGGAAAAAGGCAGAAGTGTGTAAAATCAAGGGCACAAGACATTATCATCAGTTTGGGAGAAGACATACAGTGGGGTAAAACCATGGACATTGCCGAACAAGTTTTGGTTGGAAGGGTTTGGGGCAAGAACTTCATAGCGACACGGTTAAAACAATGGGCTGCAGAAGTATGGGGACAACACCTGGTCAAACTACCTTTCATTCAAACTTTTGTTCGTGGTTGGTTTGCGCTGCGATTCGCTCAAGCCGAGCATACAAATTGGGTATTGTCATCCTTCTGGCATATTGAATAGGCCCCTATGTTGCTGAGGAGATGGAACCCCCTCTTTGATCTAGAGAGGGAACAGTTAGGCGTTGGGCCTCTATGGGTTCGCCTTCCCGGCCTGCCGCTACAATTCTGGTCTAAGGACATTTTCAGACGCATAGGGAACTCTCTAGGCACCTATCTGGAATATGACAAATCATACCTCTCCACTGGAATCATGGCATATACGAGGATCTTAGTCCATTTGGACATCAAAGAAGGGTTACAGGAACAAATTACTCTACGTTGGAGGAACTTCACGCGAACGCAGATCCTTGATTACGAGGGGGTTCCATTTAGGTGCAGGTGCTGCCATAAAGTTGGTCACCTCTACAGGGACTACCCCCTGATTGGTAAAGCAAGGAATGGGAATAAGGGGAAGACAATACCTACGAAGGATCCTCAGGCACCAGCAAGACACACCTCTTCGGATGCAGCAATGGAACACTCCACCCTTGAAGCAACAGAGAATTCCCTAGTCTTGGAGACTCTGAAGAAGCGCAGCAAAGAATCATATCGACCACCCTCTCCTCCACTGACTAGATCAAGGGCGACTGCAGAAGCCGTGCTATCTTCAGGTATGTCCTCTTCTGAACCTTGCTCTGCTCAATTCACTTTTTTATCTAAATGCATAAATGTCTCATTAGGGTTACATCAGAGCTTTGCTTTCATGCCAGAACCGCCCATTACCCTGGCTTGCTCTCTACTCCTCCCTCCCCCTATTTACTCCTACACCCCCCCATCCTTCCCGGAGGCGAAACGATCTACATCCTCTGACTTTGATCAAGGTTCCCTTCCCCACAGATACCCACTTCTATCCCTATCCCGATCACAGGCCCCTGACTCCATAGGTATTGGTCTGGTATCTTCCCCCATACCCCAGAAACCCCCTAAAGGTCGACCATCCTCCCTATCCAAAGCCAAGCTGCAAGCAAGGGAGGAAATTGTCGCGGAGTGACAAATTACAATAGACCCGTTTCTTAGAGCACAGAATACCCTGGGTTCGTTCCCCCCCATGAAGTTGCTCTCATTCTACTATCGAGGGATAGCTAGCCCTGAAAACAACTAGCTTTGCGAAGACTTCTTAAGACTGAACATATTGATGTTGTTTTCTTACAAGAAAACTTGGGCCTTACTGAAGCTATTTCTCACCTCCTCTAATCCATGCTCCTTGGTTGGTCCTTCCAAGCCCTTGATGTAAATGGTCGTTCAGGTGGCATAGCCTTGGGTTACAACCCTCGCTCTATCAAGATGTGTAACATTTGAGGAGGCATTAGACACATAGGGGTAAACATTTTCTCATCTGAACTGGGCACAAATATCATACTAGTTAATGTATATGGGCCTTGTCATCACCGTGATGTATTCTGGGAACAATTATTAACCTCTAATCTCCTGCAATCAGATAACATCACCTTGGGAGGGGACCTAAACTTCTCTATGGGTTTCTCGAAATCTTGGGGACATCATGCCTAGGTCGATCCCCTATTTGCATTCTTTGAAAATATCCTAGAGAACCACAACTTTATTGATATCCCCTCTACAAAAATCCTACCTACATGGAGGAACAAAAGGATTGGAGAGGACATCCTCGCAAAGAGGCTTGATTGATTTCTCATCAAAGAATCATTACTGGGTTTGGGCTTCATCTTCAGATAGTGGGTTGGATCAGGTGGTATATCTGACCAATCGCCGATATTCCTTGACATAGGGGGAGGAATCAGCAAACCTAGTGCCCCTTTCAAATTCAATACCACTTGGTTGAAGGATGTCACCTATACTCGATTGGTAACTGACTTCTGGAAGACCCACCCCCTGCTGCTGGTGGGAACATAACAGAAGGCTTTGTCAACAACTTAAAAGAGCTGAAAAGGCTATCTAAAATTTGGGAACATAATAAGAGAGAACAGGAAGAACAAACCCTAAGGGAAATTGAATCAGAGATTGTTGCTTTGGAGGATGAGCAAGGAGGGGTTTTCACCTCAAGCAATCAAAATTATAAGCTCACTGAATTAATATTGAAGAGAGGAAAAATCCTAAAAGATCAGGAAGAAACCTGGAGATTGAAAAGTAGATCAATATGGTTGATGGAGGGAGATGACAACACAAAAAATTTCCACAATTTTGCAAATGGCTGAAAAGCAATCAATACCATATGGCAACTGACAAATGAGAATGGGAATGTTGTGCATACCTTCCAACAACTGGCCTCTCTAGCCACAACACACTTCAAATAGATCTACCAAGCACCTCCCAATGCCACTCTTACTGAAGTCATAAGAGTAGCTCAACTCTTCCCTCGATTTGTAGCTCAAGAGAATGTTATACAGCTGAACAGGGCAATCTCTATGGGGGAACTATAGGCTACATTGAAATGGTTTAACACAATAAGAGTCGTGAACCAGATGGTTTGTCGGTGGAGTTCTATACAGTTTTTTCAACATCCTTGGAGACGATCTACTTAAGGTCATTGAAGACTGCCAAACCACTGGTCGAATGTATGGGGCCACCAATTCCACTTTCATTGCCCTCATCCCCAAATCAGAAAACCTGGCCTCCTTTGATGACTTCCCCCCATCTCCCTGTGCATCTGCATTTACAAAATCATTGCAACAATTATAGTAAACCGCCTCCAACCCATTCTTTCCACCCACATCTCCTCTAAAAAATTTGCCTTCCTCCAGGATCGTCAGATTCATGAAGCAGTTAGTACTGCACAAGAAGTGATGCACTCCATTCAGACGAAGAATATTAAAGGTATGATCCTAAAGGCAGACCTCTCAAAGGCCTTTGATTGGGTAAGTTGGTTATACCTCCGAATGCTCCTAACTCATTTAGGGTTCCCATATGAGTTTATAAAATGGATCATGTGTTGCATTACAAATATATCCTTTAGTGTCTTGGTCAATGGAGCAGCAACGCCTTTCTTTCACTCTGAAAGAGGCCTCAGGCAGGGGTGCCCCCTATCCCCCTTACTTTTTTGCTGGTTATGGAGGGGCTTAGTAGACTTATAAAATATATGCATCGCAGGGGAAGACTCATGGGAATCAGGATCACTGACAGATGCATAATAACTCATTTACTCTTTATGGATGATGTGTTGATCTTCCTCAATGGTGGAATTGGGGACTTGACTACCTTACAGAACACCATCTCCCTTTTTCAAACTGCTACAAGCATGGTCATCAATAATTCTAAATCCACCATTACAGCTACTGGTTGCACCCCTCATGAGATCCAGTTTGCTCTTCACCGGTTCCCCTTCACCCTTTTATAGTTGGAGGATGGACTCAGATATCTGGGTTACAGGTTGAAGCCCCATGGCTACAAAATAGCTGACTGGACATGGTTATGTTGAGATAGAAACAAGATGATGGAGCTTAGTGAAAAGAGTCGCCTTCACTAAGTGGGCCCGCAGGCTAATTTTGGCGCAAGTCTATTTTTAGACTATGTCTATTTTTAGACATATGGATCATGTCTATGGATTGCAGGTTGTTGTTTATGGATGATTGGTCAAGTTGGGAAAAATAGATGGACTTCTATTTTTGGTCACAGTGTGAGTGATCAAAGTCTATTTTTAGACTGGCTGTCAAAAATAGAAAAGTCAGATATTATTATCTCATAATAATATTTGGACTATAAACTTAATCTTATTCTCTTGGAGCACTTCAGTTTGAGCTATAGAGGTGGCACATGCAGCTGTCAGAAGGAAATACGCTTTTGTTATGAGTCAGTTGAGTTGTTGCATGCATGACTTCAGTTAGAACTCAATCACTTGAGTTTGGTGGAGTTGATTGTGGAGTTGATGAAGTTGTGTTCAGTTTAGCTTTGTTAAACTGGTTGTATTTAGTCTAACTGGCAAATAGACTAGAGATGAGTTGGGTGAATTAGTTATTAATTAATTCACAAGTTATTAACTCATAATACAACTAATGAATACATCAGTTAACTCAGTTGCATGTCAGTGCATGTTCAGTTCAACAGGGACAGGTGGTAGAGAATCAGATTGCTATCAGTTGTGACTATAGTTGTGCACCAGATCTTGCACAATCAAGGGATTGAGTATGCCAATGAGTTTGCTCACGTATTTGCCCAGTATTATAGCTTGTGCTCACGTCCAACAAAGTGTGAGTGACTATTTGCAGGTGAAAAACGAGTTTGGTAAGCCATTCTCATCAGTTCTTGAGCAGGTATTGAGCAGTGGAGGCAGGCAAGCAGTGGAAGAGATTTGGAGATCAGATCTGAGCTGTATTGTGTGTAACAGGTGGAGCTGGTACTGGATTGCTTGTGATAAGCATTGTACTTTGTAATGTTACATGGTCTCAATCATTAATATACAGATAGTGTGGGGTTTTTAGCGAGATGCTTTCCCCGGGATACATACTGTGTTAATGTGTGAATGCTCTTGATGTTTTATTGTTATTGATGTTGCTATATTGATTATCAACGTAGAGGAGCTTATGTATTGTGTATGTATTCCACAATAGTACATGATGAGGATAATCTCTGTTGAATATGTGTTAAATTATTCAAAATTTTCTACATGGTATCAGAGCTAGATGATTTGTAGAAAAAGTTTCTACTTGGTATCAGAGCTGTTGATCATCAGATCTACTATTCAGGAAGTGTTTACATTCTATTTCTTCAGGCAGAGTCTGTAATCAGGCCAGGTATCCTCTGGATTCATCCTTCCTTTGGAAGGTGAGATATTCGGTGAATGCCCATACAGTCAATCTCTGTACGAGAAATATTGTGTTCTCACGAATTCTAGATCGGAAGCAGTTGAGTTTGGAGCTGGTGGAAATCGAATTTGCAGCAGTGTTGTTGAAAATGTCTTTCAACGGATTGCAAATTTTATTCCAAAGCAAGAGCGACCTGGCGCTCAAGGATAAACTCAAAAACAATAAAGGTGAGAATGGATCTTCATCAAAGGTATCTGAGGAAGAGAATTGTGCTTTGGCTGCCAAAGCAAAGAAGGGGAAGAACAAGAAAGCTTCTCAGTCTGGTGCGAAAGGCAAGAAGCAGGATATGTCCAAGGTGAAGTGCTTTCACTGTCACCAGCACGGACACTATGCCACTAATTGTCCGCAGAAGAAGAAGAACAAGCAGGCTGCTGGATCTTTAGCAGGAGAGGCTCTAGCCTCACAGTTTGAGCTTGATTTTTCATTGATCGCATGCTTGGTTTCAAGTGTGATGGGATCAGTGTGGTTCTTGGATAGTGGTGCGTCTTTTCACATGACGGGAGATAGAGATTTGTTCTCTGATCTGGAGGACAAAGATCTTGGAGTGCACATCGAGATGGGCGATGATGGTAGATATAGTGTGACCGGTATCGGTACCATTTCCTTTGAGAGGGAGTCTGGTAAACCCTTTGTATTGAAGGAAGTCATGCATGTTCCAGGATTGAAGAAGAATCTCATCTCAGTGGCGATGTTAGAAGACAAGGGTTATGATGTTGTTTTCAGCGAGGGAAAGGCCTTCCTGCGCAGCAAGACAACTGGTGAGACCCGGAAGATAGGGGTTCGAGTGAGGAACCTTTATCAGTTGCATGTATATGGATGCGCAGCAATGGCAGGCAAGGCAGAAGGATTGGTGAGCCGGGATGATGGCGAGTTGTGGCACAGGAGATTGGGTCACCTTCACCATGGAGCCTTGAAGATACTGCAGCAGATCACTACAGGGCTTCCTAAAGGCACACTTGCGCAGTCAGATCAATGCAAGGGGTGTACTTTAGGGAAGTTTGTGAAAGCCACCTTTCACGAGAAGGATAGTCGCGCCACGATGATCCTTGAGAGAATTCACACAGACGTGTGTGGACCTTTCTCAGTTGCTTCGACAGCAAAACACAGGTATTATGTGATTTTTGTTGATGATTTCTCTCGTAAGTGTTGGATCTTCTTCATGCAGAAGAAGAGCGAGACATATTCAAAGTTCTGTGAATTCAAAGCACTGGTCGAGAAGGAGTCGGGGAAGAAGGTGAAGGCTCTTAGGAGATAATGGTGGTGAATACATCTCGGACAAGTTCAAGGATTTCTGCAAGGCAGAAGGGATTCGTAGAGAGCTCATAGCTCCCCATAACCCACAGCAGAACGGGGTAGCTGAGCGGAAGAACAGAATGATTGTGGGTGCTGCACGGGCAATGTTGCATGATCAGGGCCTACCCCTTCACTTGTGGGCGGAAGCATGCAATATAGCAGTTTATGTGCAGAATCGTTGTCCTCATAGGATACTTGGCATGAGTACACCCGAGGAGGCTTATTCTGGTAAGAAGCCTGATCTTTCTCATTTGAGGATTTTTGGTGCTAACATTTACATGCATGTGACGAAGGATGCCAGGAAGAAGTTGGAGCCGACCGCAGAGGTTGGGATATTTGTGGGGTACACTGATACGCCCCACAACTATCGTGTGTATTTTCCAGACAGTGGTAAAACTGTTGTGCGATGGGATATAAAATTTCAGGAGGAGAAAGCCATGAAGTGTTCGCTTGAGAGGGAGCTACACTTGCATGCAGATGAGGAGCTATTAGTTCCTAAGGATGAGCTTCAGGACGTGGATCAACCACAGGACGAGGTTCATGGAGTGGAAGAGACCACTCATGCAGCGCCAACCATCAGAGGGCGAAAGCGCTTGACGGAAGCTGAGCGACTGGCTCAAGATGCAGAGAAAGTTGTAGGACCACCTACAGCCCAACGCAGGCAGAGACAGTCACCTGATCGGTACACTGGATACATGGCTCTTATGAGCAAGTGTGTTGTGACTGAGCCATCCTCTTTCGAGGAAGCTGTGGAGGATCCCGCATGGGTAGACGCCATGGTGAAAGAGTATGATTCTATTGTCAGAAACAGTGCATGGGAGATTGTTCCTAGACCGAAAGGGAAATCAGTGGTGGGTTCGAGATGGATCTACAAAGTTAAGCAGGCAGCTGACGGGAGTGTGGAGAAGTACAAGGCAAGATTTGTTGCCCGAGGCTTTTCACAGATTGAGGGGATCGATTATGAGGAGACCTTTGCACCTGTCGCAAGGTATTCTTCCATACGGACAATTCTTGCTCTCTCAGCGCAGATGGGATGGCACATTCATCAGATGGATGTGAAGACTGCGTTCCTCAACGGAGTCATTGAGGAGGAGGTGTACATTGAGCAGCCCGAAGGCTTTGAGGTCTTCAGCAACGAGTCGCATGTGTGCAGGCTCAAGAGAGCGTTGTATGGGTTGAAGCAAGCACCACGTGCTTGGTACACACGGATAGACAGCTATTTCACAGGACTTGGATTCTCCAAGAGAGAGGCGGATCCGAACCTATACCAGATTGTGGTGGAGGGTAAGTTGCTTATCATTGTACTGTATGTTGATGATTTGATTCTAACGGGTGATGAGCTGTTGATACTGTCATGCAAGAAGGATCTTGCTACAGAGTTTGAGATGAAGGACTTGGGCCTCCTTCACTATTTCCTAGGATTGGAAATATGGCAGCGCAGTGGTGGACTGTTTGTTTCTCAGGGCAAGTATGCTCGGGAGATACTGGAGAAGTTCAACATGCATGGCTGCAAGCCTGTTGATACTCCTCTTCCTGGAGGTTGGAGGAAGGAGGATGCCACTTCGGGAGAAGAAGTGGATGCCACTGTTTATCGACAGTTGGTGGGGTCGCTGATGTATTTGGTCAATACACGACTTGATATATGCTATGCAGTTAACCAGCTTTCACAAGCTATGGTTAAGCCTACCAAGCTCTTCTGGAAGGCGGGCAAGCATGTATTGAGCCACTTGAGAGGCACATCGGGATATGGATCTTGGTACAGACAGGAGGATGCAAATTGGGCAGGGAGCTCAATGGATGACATCAGGTACCATCATATCAGAGATTGTGTGCAGCGGAGGATCATGTTACTTTCGTACATTCCAACGGAGGATCAGGATGCTGATATTCTGACGAAGGCTCTCACCAGGAGCAAATTCGAGTACCACCGAGGCAGGATAGGGGTTGCTGATAATCCATATCTTGTCAAGAGGGAGTGTTGAGATTGCAACAAGATGATGGAGCTTAGTGAAAAGAGTCGCCTTCACTAAGTGGGCCCGCAGGCTAATTTTGGCGCAAGTCTATTTTTAGACTATGTCTATTTTTAGACATATGGATCATGTCTATGGATTGCAGGTTGTTGTTTATGGATGATTGGTCAAGTTGGGAAAAATAGATGGCCTTCTATTTTTGGTCACAGTGTGAGTGATCAAAGTCTATTTTTAGACTGGCTGTCAAAAATAGAAAAGTCAAATATTATTATCTCATAATAATATTTGGACTATAAACTTAATCTTATTCTCTTGGAGCACTTCAGTTTGAGCTACAGAGGTGGCACATGCAGCTGTCAGAAGGAAATACGCTTTTCTTATGAGTCAGTTGAGTTGTTGCATGCATGACTTCAGTTAGAACTCAATCAGTTGAGTTTGGTGGAGTTGATTATGGAGTTGATGGAGTTGTGTTCAGTTTAGCTTTGTTAAACTGGTTGTATTTAGTCTAACTGGAAAATAGACTAGAGATGAGTTGTGTGAATTAGTTATTAATTAATTCACAAGTTATTAACTCATAATACAACTAATGAATACATCAGTTAACTCAGTTGCATGTCAGTGCATGTTCAGTTCAACAGGGACAGGTGGTAGAGAATCAGATTGCTATCAGTTGTGACTATAGTTGTGCACCAGATCTTGCACAATCAAGGGATTGAGTATGCCAATGAGTTTGCTCACGTATTTTGCCCAGTATTATAGCTTGTGCTCACGTCCAACAAAGTGTGAGTGACTATTTGCAGGTGAAAAATGAGTTTGGTAAGCCATTCTCATCAGTTCTTGAGTAGGTATTGAGCAGTGGAGGCAGGCAAGCAGTGGAAGAGATTTGGAGATCAGATCTGAGCTGTATTGTGTGTAACAGGTGGAGCTGGTACTGGATTGCTTGTGATAAGCATTGTACTTTGTAATGTTACATGGTCTCAATCATTAATATACAGATAGTGTGGGGTTTTTAGCGAGATGCTTTCCCCGGGATACATACTATGTTAATGTGTGAATGCTCTTAATGTTTTATTGTTATTGATGCTGCTATATTGATGATCAACGTAGAGGAGCTTATGTATTGTGTATGTATTCCGCAATAGTACATGATCAGGATAATCTTTGTTTAATATGTTTTAAATTATTCAAAATTTTCTACAGGTTAATCTCAAAGTTGGAAAGAAGACTCAATATCTGGTACAATAAGTATCTCTCCAGGCCCGGAAGACTAATACTCATCAAAGTTGTTCTTGAAGCCACCCCGGTGTATTGGATGTCCCTGGCATGGATACCTAGAGGAATCCTTACTAGAATACAAAACCTCCGTTTCAGGTTCCTCTGGAAAGGCAAACAAACAGGGAGAATTTTTGCATGGGCAAAATGGGAACTGCTTACCCTCCCAAAGAAATGGGGAGGATGGGGCATGAAAAAACTGGAAGATTTCTCCTCTTCTATGGTGGCCAAGTTAGGATGGCAATTGATCACATCAAACAACCTTTGGACTATGGTGGCTTCCTCTAAACACATAGCTCACCTAAATCTGATGGATTGGCTTAGACAGACAAGCTGGAATAAAACAAGGATCTCGGTCATCTGGAAAGTGGTGCTTAACTCTTTGCCACTCATCCAAGATGGACTCACTTGGAGAATACAAGCAAGCACATATGTACGCATCAGGATGGATCCATAGATTGGGTGTGGTAATGCCCACAAGCTACCAGAAGAACTCAAGATCCTCCTTTCCAACTCTGGCATCACTCATATCAGCCACATTGCAGATATGGATCGATCCACCTTTCTTCACCAGGCCTGGAAATCTGCACGCAGTCTGCACATTCCTCAACAGTGGCATCAATATTGGGTGGACTACACAGCTTCCTTAACTGAATCACACATCAGAATAGTAGAAGGGGAGGATGAGATTATATGGGTGCATGCAAAAAATGGGCGGTACTCCCCCAAAGAGGGATATCTTTGTTTAGCAAGCGATCATAGACCACAGTCTATAGAACTATGGTGGAAAATCATGTGGAAACTTAAAGCGCCCCCTAGAACCAGATTACTCATGTGGTCAATTCTGAAAAACAAGACTCCCACAGGAGACAATCTTATCAAGAGAGGTCAGCATGGACCTTTTTGGTGCAGTTTATGTAGACACCTAGTGCACATGGCGGGGCCTATCTACCAGAGAAGCTTGGACTACATGGTGGACATCCGCAACCCCGACAAAGGCCAGGAACCTTCCCCTCCTTATATGCTGGGAAATCTGGATTGCTCGTAACCATCTCATTTTTCAGGATATCGTTCCTCACTGGCCCTCCATCTCTACCCGACTTCTGGCAGACTATAGTAACATTCCTAAAGATGATGACAATCCTCCCCCAGGCATATTGTCCTAGAAAACATTGACCACTCCCAGCCATGGGCATATTTTGATGGATCTGCACAAGAAGAAGGGTGTGGGGGTGGTGCCATCCTATATCTTTCAATTCCCATCACTTCCAAATCCAAATGGGGCTGGGAGGGGGCACAAACAATTTTGTAGAGCTCATTACTGCCAAACATCTCATTCAATTTGCATTAGAAAAACATTGCAGAAATCTACAACTATCTAGGGACTCAAAATTTTATTCAATTAGATTAATAAAACATCAAACTGTTATGCTTACACTCTGAGGCCCATCCTAGACGAGGCCCATAGACTCATCTCTTTATTTGACAACTTTGCTTGTCGTCATATATACAGGGAACGCAACTCACTTGTCGATCAACTATCCAAGGAGGTAGTGGTCAAGCCTCGTGACTCATGGTTGATACAGGAGCAAAGGGATGGAGCACACTACCAGTTTTACCATCGCCCTTTCATGGACCATACAGTTTAGGCTCAACAGGAGCCTGTTTTTGCTTTATGTTAATATTTTCATGTTTATATATTACCAATTGTATTTATAGACATACATACTCTCTGCGTAGAGTATTTTTTTGATAACTTTATATGAACACTACTAAAGGCAGAGCCTCCCTGCGTAAAGAGCTTATTTTTTGTATTTCTCTACTTGATAGGCACACAACCTCACATACTGCATATGTGAACAACATCTACAACATGTAATTTTCCTTTAATAATGAAAATTACGATTTTTCCAAAGGGAAAAAATATATGAAAATATTATATATATATATATATATATATATATATATATATATATATATATTTATTTATTTATTTATTTATTTATTTCTCAATAATGAAATATAGTTTTTAAAAAACAATTTGCAAATTTCAAAATCTTAAAATTATTTAAAAATAAAATATTGACACAAATTTCCCAAAAAAACAAATGTTTTAATGCAGAGAGTACCAAAAACTCCAAAATCACATATAAATTCATTTGTTTTGTAAAGTTGTTCATTCATCATAACTGAAGTGTTTCCTATCCAGTAACTTCAATACATTATATAAAAAAGACATTATATTTAATAAATTGTTATTAATATGATAAACTTAAAATTAAAATAAATTAATATAAATTAATTGGTAATAATTTTTTAAAATAATGTTAGCACCATGGCTGAAAATTGTTGGAATTTTAAGGCTTTTCATAGAGGTGATATTTTATCTTTAATGTCTGCCTAGAAATTTAAAGGCTTTTTAGAGACATGATATTTTATCTTTAATACCATGCCTATAAATCGTTGGAATTTTAAGACTTTTGATATTTTATCTTTAATGTCATGTCTATCGTTGGAATTTTAAGGTTTTCAGAGTCATGATATTTTATCTTTAACGTCATTATTAAAAGATGTTGACAATTTACTCCGAAAAGAAAAAGACGATATTCCTTCGTCAACACTTTTCGTTTTCAAGATGTTTTTTGCACAAAAAATTTGGCTTTTACTTCCATCTTTTAAAAATGTTAAAAATTTACCCCGAAAAAAAAGAAGGTTATTCTAGCATCAACACTTTTCGTTTTCAAGCTGTTTTTTCATGTTTTTTTGTTGTTTTATTTTTGGGCTAGAGTACTCGTTTTGAGGTAATAGTTATCGGTTGACTGGTAACTATATTATGGACAATTGTTGACTTGGATGTCATCTCATCAAATTCAACTTGATGATCCTTATCTCCAGCCATGACTCCAGCAACAACATGATTTTTAGATGCATATAGGCTTGGAAAGTTTCATATGCATGTACCCAAGAGATTTATATTTCTATTGTTAGATTACTGTAATTAATTATGATCTACAAGCTTGTTTCAGTTATTGTATTATCTATATAAGCGACGACTGTAGAAGAAGAAAGCTTTGGTGTTTATTTGAGATATAGCATCATTGTGTATTTTTTAGCAGATCTTAATGAAAACAATGTTCATGAGCATTTACAGAAATTCTTGTGCTGTATTTCCCTGTTTGTCTTTCGCTTTGTTTTATATTTCCTCATGTTTGAAAAACTAAGTGTGTGAGATTGGGATTCATATTTTATGCTCATGTTTCTTTATTTCTTAGGCATTAATAATTTTTGTTCACTTAATCCTTACACTAACTTCCTTCATCTTCCTCTAAATCACTTAAGTGTCAAAGGAATTATTGCTACCTTGCTTTTGTGCTTTGCTCATCAAAATTGTGTTTGTATAAAACCTTATTGGGTTAGGCTCCATGCCCAATGGTAGATTCTACACAGTCCAATCAAAATCAATCATTCCTCGACAAATCTAGCCATAGGACTCAATAGCAAACATTCTACTCCAGTGACCTTGAGTAGTTGAGTTTTAGGGAGAGATCCCTCTCCACGTTGAAGGGTCGGAGAGAAAGACATATTTTCCCAAACAATTTCATTGTTTAAGATAAGATCTCTTAGGGCAAACAAATATTTGGATATCAGTTTTGGCTACAAGGTGTTTGCTCTGGCAACTCCATTTTCAAGAATCCAGAGTTAGAGGCTTCCATGGTGACTCCATTATTAGAAGGATTCATAGCTCAAATTATTCAACGGTTATTTCAGTAGGCCAATGAAGAATTCAGACGCTACTAATATTGTTTTAAGGTATGCAAGTTTAGATTTTACAGTTATTCTTGGTTTTCCTAATCATCTACCCAAAGATGAATGTTTTATGAGAAATGGACCAAAATTTAGTAGAGAGGATTTGAGCTTTACTTTGAAACATATTTCAAATTTTGTGACTTTACTGGTCTTCTTAAAGTCAAGTGTGAAGATGTATACATGAGATTATTTTATGATTCATTCCAAGGAAAGTGTAAAAATTGGATTGAATGTTTGTCTGCAATGTCCATAACATCCATAACAAGATTTTGGGTTATCTTCTTGGAAACATGGATGGAAAAAAAAAATTGTAGTAGATCATGTTTCCATTCTAGGGTTTAGAGAATGGAATGATGGGTACACTGATGGTGAAGTGGATAAATTTTTATTTATTTATTTATTCTTCTTTTCTACATTTTTGTCCTCTTATTTAAAGTCATGCAAACGTAGCTTAGAAGAAAATATTCATTTCTTAGAAGAGTATTCCAAGAAAATGTAGATAGAGCTTGTAATCTTAGAGGATCAACAAATTTTTCCATATCAAGATCATTCTTTTGGAATTTCTTCTCAACAACAACGAAAAGACATATTGCTTCCCTCTGTTATTGAGAATGGGGAATTTTCACTTTTGGATTATGAATTTGAAATAGAAAACATGCATGAAAAGTTCAACCATGCAAATCAAATTACATAATACATTAAGATGAAGCAAGATATGGCATCTATGACTTTGATGATCCTGTAGCCATTTATATTGAAGATTTTTTTAGTTCAAATTTTCAACCATGGTTTCACTGTGAAGTTCAAGTTTATTCTGAGTTATCATTATATTGTCAAGTTTTTATTTTAATCAACTGTAATCAAGGAGTCTAGTTTTCAAATCAAATGTTATATTGGTTGCATTGGAAGTTTCATATAACTTGAAAAAAGATAAAGTCAGCTAGTTAGAATATGAACAATGTACAAAAAAAAACTAACAAGACAAATCATCTTTTCATTTTGGCATTTTAGTTTTTAGCTTTCAGCAATTGGTGTTCAAGTTGAAGCCAAAGTTTGAGTGTGGATTCGATTGTAATAAACAATTTTCAGCTTTCACATTGCAGTATAGTTTTTAGTTGGTTTGGTTCAGTTTCAGTTGATGATTGAACTAAGTTAGAGAGAAGTTCACGGAGTAGGATATAGGTTTCATGTAAGAAGCTAGAAATAACCCAATGGATAAGGCCTCTCTTCTATGGGGTTCTTGCTACCATTCATGATTGACAACATCCCTGTGAAGCCAACTGTTGTCACCTTTAATTAAGTTTGAATTTTTTTTATGCTGACAACTACAGTGTCAGCGAAATATTTGTAATAAATAGGAATCAATGTTGATAATGGGACTATCAACACTTTGTGAGTTCAGTAAATTTAAAAATGTGTTGAAAATGGGAGTGTCAACGTTATCATGTATTTGAAAGAAAAAAAAAATGCATTGAAAACGGGAGTAACAACGCATTTATGTAAAAATGGGCAGTTAAAACTCTGTTTTTTCTTATACAAAATAATAATTTCAGGCACACTTTCCAAACAAATGAGAAAAAAAAAAAAACCGAAAGAGGTTTTCATCCACAACAGACCCATTAAAAAAAACTCTCTCCATTTTCTAACATATATCATGGTTTTGGATTTTTGAATGGATCACTCGACCCTATTTTTCAGGATTTCATGAGGAAAAATCTCATGGACAGTTGTTGACTTGGATGCCACCTCATCAATTTTGACTTGTTAATCTTTATCTCCAGCCACGACTCCAAAAATAATGTGATCTTTAGATGCATATAGCCTTGGAAGGTTTCATATGCATGTACCCAAGAGATTTATACTTCCATTGTTGGATTATTGTAATTATTTTTGAGCTACAAACCCGTTTCAGTTATTATATTATCTATATAAGCGAAGACTGTAGAAGAAGAAAGGGTTGGTGTTTATTTGAGATATAGCATCCTTGTGTATTTTTGAGCAGATTTTAATGAAAATAGTCTTCATGAGCATTTATAGAAATTCTTGTGTTGTATTTCCCTGTTTGTCTTTTGCTTTGTTTTATATTTCCTCATGTCTGAAAAACTGAGTGTGTGAGATTGGGATTCATATTTTATGCTCCTGTTTCTTTATTTCTTGGGCATTAATAATTTTTGTTCACTCAATCCTTACACTAATTTCCTTCATCTTCATCTAAATCACTTAAGTGTCAAAGGAATTACTGCTACTCTACTTTTGTGTTTTGCTCATCGAAACCATGTTTGTATAAAACCTGATTGGGTTAGACTCCATTTCCAATGGTAGTATTCTCACACAGTCCAACCAAACTCAATCATTATTTGATAAATATGGCCATAGGAATCAATTGAAAACCTTATACTACAATGACGTTGAGTATTTGAGTTTTAGGGAGAGATCCCTCTCCAAGTTGAAGGGTCAGAAAGAAGGACATATTTTACCCAAACAATTTCATTGTTTAAGATAAGATCTCTGAGGGCAAACAAATATTTGGATATTAGTTTTGTCTACAAGGTGTTTGCTCTGGTGACTCCATTTTCAAGAATCCAGAGTTAGAGGCTTGCATGGTGACTCCATTGTCAGAAGGATTCATAGCTCAAATGATTCAACGGTTATTTCACTAGGCCAATGAAGAACTCAGACGCTACTAATATTGTTTTAAGGTATGCAAGTTTAGATTTTACAATTATTCCTGGTTTTCCTAATCATCTACCCAAAGATGAATATTTTTTGAGAAATGGACCAAAATTTAGCAGAGAGGATTTGAGATTTACTTTGAAACATATTTCAAATTTTGTGACTTTACTGGTCTTCTTAAAGTCAAGTGTGAAGATGTATACATGAGATTATTTTATGATTCATTCCAAGCAAAGTGCAAAAATTGGATTTAATGTTTGTCTGCAAAGTCCATAACATCCATAACAAGCTTTTGGGTTATCTTCTTGGAAACATGGATGGAAGAAAAAAAAGAATTTGTAGTAGATCATGTTTCCATTCTAGGTTTAGAGAATGGAATGATGGGTATACTGATGGTGAAGTGGATAAATTTTTATTTATTTATTTTTTCTTCTTTTCTACATTTTTGTCCTCTTATTTAAAGTCATGCAAATGTAGCTTAGAAGAAAAGATTCATTTCTTAGAAGAGTATTCCAAGGAAATTCATATAGAGCTTGTAATCTTAGAGGATTAACAAATTTTTCCATATCAAGATCATTCTTTTGGAATTTCTTCTCAACAACAACGAAAATACATATTGCTTCCCTCTGTTATTGAGAATGGGGAATTTTCTCTTTTGGATTATGAATTTGAAATAGAAAACATGCATGAAAAGTTCAACCATGCAAATCAAATTACATAATACATTAAGATGAAGCAAGATATGGCATCTATGACTTTGATGATCCTATAGCCATTTATATTGAAGGTTTTTTTAGTTCAAATTTTCAACCATGGTTTCACTGTGAAGCTCAAGTTTATTCTGAGTTATCATTATATTGTCAAGTTTTTATTTTAAACAACTATAATTAAGGAGTCTGGTTTTCAAATCAGATGTTATATTGGTTGCATTGGAAGTTTCATATAACTTGAAAAAAGATAAAGTCAGCTAGTTAGAATATGAACAATGTACATAAATAAGCTCACAAGACAGAGCATCTTTTCATTTTGGCATTTCAGTTTTTAGTTTTCACCAATTGGTCTTCAAGTTGAAGCCAAAGTAAGATTGTGGATTCGATTGTAATAAACAATTTTCAGCTTTCACATTGCAGTATATTTTCAATTGGTTTGGTTCAGTTTCAGTTGATGATTGGACTAAGTTAGAGAGAAGTTCACAGAGTAGGATACATGTTTCACGTAAGAAGCTGGAAATAACCCAATGGATCAGGCCTCTAGTTTATGGGGTTCTTGCTGCCATCCATGATCGACAACATCCCCGTGAAGCCAACTGTTATCACCTTTAATTATGTTTGAATTTTTTTAATGTTGACAGCTACAGTGTCAGCGAAATATTTGTAATAAATAGGAATCAATGCTGATAATGGGACTATCAACGCTTTTGTGAGTTCAGTAAATTTAAAAAGGTGTTGAAAATGGGAGTGTCAACACTATCATGTATTTGAAAATAAAAAAAGAAAAATGCATTGAAAACGGGAGTAACAACGCATTTATGTTAAAATGGGCAGTTAAAACTCTATTTTTTCTTATACAAAACAGTAATTTCAGGCACACTTTCCAAACAAATGAGAAAAAAAAAATTCAAAACCAAAAGAGGTTTTCATCCACAACATACCCATTAAAAAAAACTCTCTCTATTTTCTAACATATATCATGGTTTTGGATTTTTGAATGGATCACTCGACCCTATTTTTCAGGATTTCGTGAGGAAAATCTCATGGATAGTTGTTGACTTGGATGCCACCTCATCAATTTCAACTTCTTGATCCTTATCTCCAACCATGACTCCAAAAATAATGTGATCTTTAGATGCATATAGCCTTGGAAAGTTTCATATGCATTGATCTGAAAATCACTCGTGAGTGATGTTAGTTAAATAATTAATGAATGAAGGTATTACAAACTCATGTGCTGGTGTGTGTCTATGTTATCTTAAGCAACAGATCGATCAAATTGAAAAATACATAGACACTGGAAAATGGAAAACAGCAAGGGAAACATAGTAAGAAAATACAAGAACATAGCACATTAACAAGGAGTTCACCCTATTCTCCAGGGATACGTCTCCGGTTCAGCTTTCAATGGTGGCCTTCTTTTATTGTGTCTTTAAAGCAGAGATTTACAATGAGGAGCTCAACTTGAGTCTCCTAAAATAGATAATGCTTGGTAGGGTGGTTCTTGGATTCCCCAAGCCACTAGAGTGCACAGACTCTTTCCTTACCAAGTCTTGACCTCTCTGGTCTTCAATGGGATGAGTCCAATGCGGTGCTCAATTCCCGATAGATGTCCTCACGGGGATCTGAACATCTCAAGCCTTCTATCTGCTCGATGCTACCTTACGATGTAGGTCAGCTCGGCTCTCTGTTTCTTTTCTTCCTCTTGTTTTACTGTCTCTCTCATCTTTTTTTCCACTTTTCTCTTCTCTGATTCTTCCTTGTTCTGTTCTCTGTCTGTTCATGGCTTAAAGCCAATTTTTTCTTGACTGTTCGCTTCCTCTTCCGCCCTTTTGGATCGCCTGCTACTGTTCATTTGGAGTTCCCTGCCTCTGTGTCATCACCAACGTCCCATAGGGAAGTGGCCACTTGTCCTCTCACGAACTGTGCCAGCTCTTCCTCAATGGTTCGGTATTTTGGTTACGCTGTGTAATGATTCATCTGCCAACTCAGTGGTTAGATCGGACTTCAGACTTTTATATGTCGCAACTTAATTCCCCTGTCAAATCTGATTTCCCATCGAGCGCAATCTCTGCCGTCAGATCTGGAGCCCCCAGATCCTACGGTGTTCGCTCATATCGCGCGGTTGACATGCTCGGACGTTAGCCTGCGATGAGAGGCGGTTTTCTCTCTCATCCACCAGACATGCATCGTGCAATGTATGGAATCACTCATTTTCTGCCAAATCTGCTTACCACCCAATATGCCTTCGATATTCCCTCGGTTTTGGAGTGCGGGGCCTACCTTTTGCTTTAGCACTTTTCCCACAGTTTTCAGCTTTTCCTTGTGACCGAGCGCTCAAGGCCTTTCCATTTCGAGGTGTTTTGATCAGCGAAATGGCCTCCGTTTTCTGATCTAGACTTCCTAACTGCTAGTTTGCGTCCTGCACTGTCTCCATGGGCCTTGGTCAGCACGCTTTGACCGAGGTCCTCATCGTTCCTTGCTGGCTACAAACTGCCACTATCCAGAGGTCTTCCTGATAACTCTTCGTTCACAAGTTTTTGAAGTCTGTCCTGATTTAATATAGTCATAGAACTCTAATAATTTTCATGGATCCAATTCGAATCATGGCCTTCCCATTGAAAAAAGATTTTGGACCACCAAAAGTTGGTTTTCAAGCATCGACCAAGTGAGGGTACAAATGTCTCACTTGTCCAATCTCTATCCACTTTGCACTGCTTGGCTTTGAACCCTTGAGCCCAACTCTGAGGTACTCAACATCTCCCCTGCGCGTCATCCTCACCTTCCTGTCCAGAACTGTGTCTTCCTACAATTCATTAAGATATTCAGGTAACAGGTCATCAATAGAAGGCAATTGACTCTGCTCTTCAGGATCTTCAATTAGTGAAGGTTCAAACAATCTCAAGCAATCTACATTTACGACTGAGTAGATGTGCATGTAAGCTGGTAAATCAAGGTGAAAAGCATTCTCACCAATATTCTCAAGGATCTTGAAGGGTCCATACCTGATAGGCTTTAGCTTTTTACCTTCACCTTGCATCATGTCTTTGTTGATATACAGCTAGACTTGGTCACCAACTTGGAAACTATGCTCCATCCGATGCTTTTCATGCCATGCCTTGTATTTGGCTTGGTTCTTTTCTAGCTGTTCTTGTACTGCCTGGTGGATCTCTTGGATTTGTTCAATGAACCTAGTTACCCTATCCATATCACTATGTCCCTCAACTGTGGTGTCTTTACCAAAGACAAAATCCAAAGGAGACCTTGGTGTGAAACCAAAACAAGTCTCAAAAGGAGATCTCTATGTAGAAGAATGTTTTTCTCTGTTGTAAGCATGTTGCACATAACATAAATGTTCATCCCAAAGCTTAGGATTCTTGCTGCAATATCCCCTGAGTAACTGGATCACTGTCTTGTTAACTACTTCTGTCTGGCCATCAGTTTGTGGATGAAAAGTTGTTCTTTTCTTCAGTTTGGTGTCCATCAGTTCCCACAGACTTGACCAAAACTTCCCCACAAATCTGGTGTCTCAATCAGATACAATGGAAGTGGGTAATCCAAAAGGAACCCATACATGTTCAAAAAATAGTTTTGCAGTTTGTTCAGTTGTAATCTATTTATTACAAGGTATCAAAATACACATTTTGTTGAACCTATCCACAACAACATACAGATAATCATGACATTTCCTAGATTTAGGCAGTCCTCCAAAAAAGTCCATGGAAACACTTTCCCAAGGATGAGAAGGAACATGTAATGGAGTGTACAAGCCTAGTTTTCTATTGCTGGGCTTGCTTTTTGCACACATAGTACACCCTCTTACATATCTAGAAACTGCCTCGTTCATTTTTTGCCAATAACAAAACCTTTGCAGCTGTGCAACTGTTTTACTTACCCCAAAGTGACCTGATATTAGAGAAGTGTGTGCTTCTCAAATTATCTTTACTCTTTCAGTTTGTGGAATTCATAACTTCCCACAATGATACAAGAGTTGGTCCTTTACATGATAATCCAATTATTCTACTCGTTTGCCTTGACTTAAAGTTGCATATACATCCTTAAAGTTTATATCTTGAGCATATTGTTCAATGTAACTCTCATGTAACATAGAATTATGCTTAAGTATAATAGATGCATTTATAATGGGTCTAGATAACATATTTGCAACTTTGTTATGTATTCCCTTTATATATCTGATGACTAAATGAAATTGTTGTAGAAAACCCATCCATCTATAGTGTCTTGATTGCTACAACTTAGTTTGGGAGTGTAGATATTGAAGTGGTTGATGATTAGTATATATTACTGTCTCTTTGCCCATCAAGTAATGTTTCCACTTTTTCACACTCTGTACTAATGCATACAATTCTTTATCATATGTAGGATAGTTAACTACTGCAGAATTAAATGTCTCAGAATGATAACATATGGGTTTACCGTGCTGTGTCAACACTTCTCGCATGGCATAGTCACTGGCATCCGTTTGGATCTCAAATGGTTTTTGAAGATCAGACAGAGCTAGTACAGGTGTTGTACTAATCTTTTCTTTCCAGTTGTCGAAGGCTTTTTGTTGTTTGCCTCCCCACTGAAACACCTTGTTCAATCCTGTTAAAGCATGTAAGGGAGCTGCAATTGAGGAAAAGTTAGAAATGAACTTTCTCCAATATTGTGCTACTCCTAAGAAGCTTCTAACTTCTGTAGTAGATTTGGGTTTAGGCCAGTTCACAATGACTGCCACTTTAGAGGGATCTATCTTCAATTCACCACCCCCTACTATATGACCCAAATAATTCAGAGATGTTTTGCCAAATTCACATTTTGAGAGTTTAACATAAAGTTTTTCTCTTTTCAAAACATCTAGTGTCTGCTTAACATGCTTTAAGTGTTCTTCCCACGTTTTGCTAAATATCAGAATGTCATCCAGATACACAATAACAAAATCATCAAGAAAAGGTCTGAGTACATCATTCATTAATCTCATGAAAGTAGCAGGAGCATTAGTTAAGCCAAAAGGCATAACCAGCCACTCATACAATCCCTGCTTTGTTTTGAAAGCAGTCTTCCATGCATCTTGTTCTACAACTCTGACCTGATGGTATCCACTATGCAAGTCTAGCTTGGAGAAATAAACAGCTTCTTTCAATTGATCTAAAAGATCATCGATGTGAGGAAGGGATAATGATTTTTTATTGTTATCTTATTCAGTGCTCGGTAATCAAGGCACATTCTCCATGAGCCATCTTTCTTTCTCACCAAAATGATTGGTGACCCACATGGTGATGTGCTAGGTCTGATGAACCCCTTCTCAAGCAACTCCTACACCTGCTTCTTGATTTCTGCGTTCTCTAAAGCGGACAACTTGTACATTCCAATGTTAGGAAATGGAGCATCTTGCTGCAAAAAAATATCATGCACTATTTCTTTTTGGGTGGCAGACCTTTAGGTTCCTGAAACAAGATATCATACTCTGAAACAACCTTTTCTAAATCAGCTTGTTGTTCAGCATTACAACCCTCAAATACATTGGTTTTATCAGGTTTCTTTTCCTTTACAACCATTAGTAAGAATTGTTTGCATGAATTTATCATTCTTTTCATCTGCCCTGAGTTTATGAGAGTATAATTATTCTTGAGCTTATGAGCTCTTACAAAGTATTCGATTCCATCTTTAACAAGTAGATACTTTTTCTCAACTTTATAGAAAATAGATTTTTTGTCATACAAGTAAGGACTTCCTAAAACAGTTCCACATATATCCAAAGGAATTATGTCTAACTCAACCTCATCTACAAATGTTGACCCAAAAGAAAACTTGCGTTTGCATTGTCTAGTCACTTGTAGTTGTGCTTTATCATTCAACAATCCTAAGGGGTATGGTTTCTTGTGAGGTGTAGTCACTAATCCCAATTTCTTTAGAAATTAAATTTACTTGTGAGCCACTATCAAACAAAGTATCAATCTTTAGATGTTTTGAAATAACTCGAATATGGAAAAGCTCATGTCTTTTTCTCTCATTTTCTTCATCAATATTAGATTGTGCAGAATTACTAGTAGATGCTTCAGAATTCTTACCTCTTATACCTGTGGCTGCAATAGTTGTTTCATCTCCTGAGTCTGACCCCAAATCTTTCTGAATAGCTACCACAGTCTTCTTCTTCTTGCCCTCGAACTTCTTAGGTCTCAGATCTGGATGTAGAATCCAACAGTGCTCATCATCATGCCCATCCTTTTTACAGTGAGTGCATGAAGCCTTCCTTGCTTTCCATTTCTGCTTTCTTTTCTCCTTATTCTTGCTTGCAGTGGGTTGGGATGATCCCCCAACTTCTAGACTTCCATTATTTCCTCTAGCTTCTAGATGAGTAGCTTGAACAGATACCTCATTTATACTAGTGGGATTAAACATGAGGATAGTGTGCCTCATGTAGCTGTGTAGACCACCAATGTACTTCAATAGAATCTCAGGTGAGTCTAATGAGATTCCTAGAATCAATGCTCTCTTTCTAAATTCTTGAGTGTATCCCTGTACACTTTGCCCTTTCAACTGTCGAAGAGTTTGCCAGATCATCATGGCCTACTGCATGTAAGCCAATGGATAGAACTGCTTTTTGATTGCAGAAACAAATTCACTCTAGACAGAGATAGTCTTACCATGTCTTTTCATATCAGCTTGGGTCCTGCCTTCCCACCAAACCAAGGCAGTGCCTCCAAGGTGTAGGCTTTCCAGCTGAATCTCGCTCTTGTCTGAATCGATATTCTGCACTCTGCCATAAACATCAATTTGTCTAATCCAATTGTCCACCTTTTCTGCATTCAACTCTCCATCATATATAGGTAAATCAAATTTAACATCCAGTTTAATCAAAGATGCCTTCTTTTTATGTTCAGGGCTATTAGGAGGTGGGAGAAAGCTTTCTTCTTTCCCCTTGCCTTTTGAGTGGTCATGGAAGTGAGACTCATCTTCTCCTTTATCTTGTTTGGAGCTTGATGAATCTTCATCTTTGTGTTTTCTAAAATCCCTATACATTTCCTCTACCATGGACTTTATGGCTAGGAAACTATCTATGAATTGAGGGTCTGGCCCCATAGAACCTTCCTCTGACATTGTCTTCCGAGGATAGACTCTCCCAATTTCAGGATTAGTTTCGACCAACTCTCCTTCTCCTAATTTGAGCTTTGATCTAGTTAGCATTCAACAGCTAAACCCAACACAAGCTTGTCTAACCTTAACAGCCTTGAGCTCTGATACCACTTGATCTAAAAATCACTCGTGAGTGATCTCAGTTAAATAATTAATGAATGAAGGTATTACAGACTCATGTGCTGGTGTGTGTCTATGTTATCTTAGGCAACGAATCGATCAGATTGCAAAATACACGGACACTGGAAAATGGAAAACAGTAAGGGAAACACAGTAAGCAAATACAAGAACACAGCACATTAATAGGGAGTTCACCCTATTCTCTAGGGCTACATCTTCGGTCCAGCTTTCAATGGTGGCCTTCTTTTATTGTGTCTTTAAAGTAGAGATTTAAAATGAGGAGCTCAACTTGAGTCTCCTAAAACAGATAATGCTTGGTAGGGTGGTTCTTGGATTCCCCAAGCCACTAGAGTGCACAGACTCTTTCCTTACTAAGTCTCGACCTCTCTGGTCTTCAATGGGATGAGTCCAATGTGGTGCTCAATTCCCGACAGATGTCCTCATAGGGATCACTTGAACCTCTCAAGCCTTCTGTCTGCTCGATGTTGCCTTACGCTGCAGGTCAGCTCAGCTCTCTGTTTCTTTTCTGCCTCTTGCTTTATTGTCTCTCTCGTCTTTTTTTCCACTATTCTCTTCTCTGATTCTTCCTTGTTCTGTTGTCTGTTTTTTCATGGTTTAAAGCCAATCTGTTTTTGACTGTTCACTTCCTCTTTCGCCCCTTTGGATCGTCTGCTTCTGTTCATTTGGAGTTCCCTACCTCTGCGTCATCACCAACGTCCCACGGGGAAGTGGCCACTTTTCCTCTCACGAACTGCGCCAGCTCTTCCTCAACGGTTCAGTATTTCGGTTACGTTGTGTAATGATTCATCCGCCAACTCAGCAATCAAATCGGACTTCAGACTTTTATATGCCGCGGCTTAACTCCCCCGTCAAATCTGGTTTCCCATCAGGCGCAATCTCCGTCATCAGATTTGGAGTCCCCAGATCCTATAGTGTTCGTTCATATCGCGCAGTTGACTTGCTCAGATGTTAGCCTGCAATGAGAGGCGGTTTTCTCTCTCATCTGCTGGACACACATCGTGCAATGTATGGAATCGCTCGTTTTCTGCCAAATCCGCTTACTGCCCAATATGCCTCCGATATTTCACCGGTTTTGGAGTGTGGGGCCCACCTTTTGCTTTAGCACTTTTCCCACGGTTTTCAGCTTTTCCTTGTGACCAAGCGCTCGGGGCCTTTCCATTTCGAGGGGTTTTTCCCAGCAATTCACATTAGAAACGGCCTCCATTTTTTGATCTGGACTTCCTAACTGCTAGTTTGCATCCTACGCGGTCTCCATGGGCCTATTTCAACGTGATTTGACCGAGGTCCTCGTCGTTCCTTGCTGGCTACAAACTACCACTGTCTAGAGGTCTTCCTGATAGCTCTTCGTTCACAATTTTTTGAAATCTGTCCTGATTTAATACAGTCATAGAACTCTAATAATTTTCATGGATCCAATTCAGATCATGCATGTACCTAAGAGATTTATATTTCCATTGTTGGATTATTGTAATTAGTTTTGAGCTACAAACCCGTTTTATTTATTGTATTATCTATATAAGCAAAGACTATAGAAGAAGAAAGGGTTGGTGTTTATTTGAGATATAGCATCCTTATGTATTTTTGAGCAGATTTTAATGAAAATAGTCTTCATGAGCATTTATAGAAATTCTTGTGTTGTATTTCCCTGTTTGTCTTTTGCTTTGTTTTATATTTCCTCATGTCTGAAAAATTGAGTGTGTGAGATTGGGATTCATATTTTATGCTCCTGTTTCTTTATTTCTCAGGAATTAATAATTTTTGTTCACTCACTATCCTTACACTAATTTCCTTCATCTTCATCTAAATCACTTGAGTGTCAAAGGAATTATTGCTACTCTGCTTTTTTGTTTTTCTCATCGAAACCATGTTTGTATAAAACTTGATTGGGTTAGACTCCATTTCCAATGGTAGTATTCTCACATAGTCCAACCAAACTCAATCATTATTCGATAAATATGGCCATAGGAATCAATTGAAAACCTTATACTACAATGACCTTGAGTAGTTGAGTTTTAGGGAGATATCCCTCTCCAAGTTGAAGGGTCGGAGAGAAAGACATATTTTCCCCAAACAATTTCATTGTTTAAGATAAGATCTCTGAGGGAAAACAAATATTTGCATATCAGTTTTGGCTACAAGGTGTTTTCTCTGGCGACTCCATTTTCAAGAATCCAGAGTTAGAGGCTTCCACGGTGACTCCATTGTCAGAAGGATTCATAGCTCAAATGATTCAACAGTTATTTCACTAAGCCAATGAAGAACTTAGACGCTACTAATATTGTTTTAAGGTATGCAAGTTTAGATTTTACAGTTATTCCTGGTTTTCCTAATCATCTACCCAAAGATGAATATTTTCTGAGAAATGGACCAAAATTTAGTAGAGAGTATTTGAGCTTTACTTTGAAACATATTTCAAATTTTGTGACTTTACTGGTCTTCTTAAAGTCAAGTGTGAAGATGTATACATGAGATTATTTTATGATTCATTCCAAGGAAAGTGCAAAAATTGGATTGAATGTTTGTCTGCAAAGTCCATAACATCCATGATAAGATTTTGGGTTATCTTATTGGAAACATGGATGGTAAAAAAAAAAAAAAAAAATTGGAGTAGATCATGTTTCCATTCTAGGTTTTAGAGAATGGAATGATGGGTATATTGATGGTGAAGTGCATGAATTTTTATTTATTTTATTTTTTTTCTTTTCTACATTTTTGTCCTCTTATTTGAAGTCATGCAAATGTATCTTAGAAGAAAGATTCATTTCTTAGAAGAGTATTCCAAGGAAATTCAGATAAAGCTTGTAATCTTAGAGGATCAACAAATTTTTCCATATCAAGATCATTCTTTTGGAATTTCTTCTCAACAACAACGAAAAGACATATTGCTTCCCTCTGTTATTGAGAATGGGGAATTTTCTCTTTTGGATTATGAATTTGAAATAGAAAACATGCATGAAAAGCTCAACCATGCAAATCAAATTACATAATACATTAAGATCAAGCAAGAAATGGCATCTATGACTTTGATGATCCTGTAGCCATTTATATTGAAGACTTTTTTAGTTCAAATTTTCAACCATGTTTCACTGTGAAGCTAAAGTTTATTCTGAGTTATCATTATATTTTCAAGTTTTTATTTTAATCAACTATAATCAAGGAGTCTGGTTTTCAAATCAAATGTTATATTGGTTGCATTGGAAGTTTCATATAACTTGAAAAAAGATAAATTCAGCTAGTTAGAATATGAAAAATGTACATAAATAAGCTCACAAGACAGAGCATCTTTTCATTTTGGCATTTTAGTTTTTAGTTTCCACCAATTGGTGTTCAAGTTGAAGCCAAAGTTCGAGTGTGGATTCGATTGTAATAAACAATTTTCAGCTTTCACATTGCAGTATAGTTTTCAGTTGGTTTGGTTCAGTTTCAATTGATGATTGGACTAAGTTAGAGATAATTTCACGGAGTAGGATACAGGTTTCACGTAAGAAGCTGGAAATAGCCCAATGGATCAGGCCTCTAGTCTATGGGGTTCTTCCTACCATCCATGATCGACAACATCCCCATGAAGGCAACTATTATCACCTTTAATTAAGTTTGAATTTTTTTAATGCTGAAAACTACAGTGTCAGCAAAATATTTGTAATAAATAGGAATCAATGCTGATAATGGGACTATCAACGCTTTTGTGAGTTCAGTAAATTTAAAAATGTGTTGAAAATGGGAGTGTCAACATTATCATGTATTTGAAAATAAAAAAAGAAAAATGCATTGAAAACGGGAGTAACAACGCATTTATGTAAAAATGCGCAGTTAAAACTCTGTTTTTTCTTATACTAAATAGTAATTTCAGGCACGCTTTCCAAACAAATGAAAAAAAGAAAATTCAAAACTGAAAGAGGTTTTCGTCCACAACAAACCCATTAAGAAAAACTCTCTCCATTTTCTAACATATATCATGGTTTTGGATTTTTGAATGGATCACTCAACCCTATTTTTCAGGATTTCATGAGGAAAAATCTCATGGACAGTTGTTGACTTGGATGCCACCTCATCAATTTCGACTTGTTGATCCTTATCTCCATCCATGACTCCAAAAATAATGCAATCTTTAGATGCATATAGCCTTGGAAGGTTTCATATGCATGTACCTAAGAGATTTATACTTCCATTGTTGGATTATTGTAATTATTTTTGAGCTACAAACCCATTTCAATTATCATATTATCTATATAAGCAAAGACTGTAGAAGAAGAAAGGGTTGGTGTTTATTTGAGATATAGCATCATTGTGTATTTTTTCGCAGATTTTAATGAAAATAGTCTTCATGAGCATTTATAGAAATTCTTGTGTTGTATTTCCCTGTTTGTCTTTTTCTTTGTTTTATATTTCCTCATGTCTGAAAAACTTAGTGTGTGAGATTGGGATTCATATTTTATGCTCATGTTTCTTTATTTCTCAGGCATTAATAATTTTTGTTCACTCAATATCCTTACACTAATTTCCTTCATCTTCATCTAAATCACTTAAGTGTCAAAGGAATTACTGCTACTCTGCTTTTGTGTTTTTCTCATCGAAAGCATGTTTGTATAAAACCTGATTGGGTTAGACTCCATTTCCAATGGTAGTATTCTCACACAGTCTAACCAAACTCAATCATTATTTGATAAATATGGCCATAGGAATCAATTGAAAACCTTATACTACAGTGACCTTGAGTAGTTGAGTTTTAGGGAGAGATCCCTCTCCAAGTTGAAGGGTCAACTTTCAACCTCAAAGATGTTCAAGGTTACCTTAGAGTTTTTTCCACAGCCAGGGTTTTCTCTAAGAGATAGCGCGTCCAGTGGTGGCTGGAAAAACTATTAGGTAGTGAGGCATTCAATGGGTAGTGGCTTGTAGTAAGTGTTGACCTGCATAGTTGAGGGAGTGGTGGCTTCCAATAGGTGGTATCCTGCGAAATTCAGGAAGTGGTGCCTTTCATCAGGTAGTTTCTTGGAGTGAGTGGTTGCTTGCATGATTACAAGTTGGGGATTGCACATTGGTGGTGGCTATTGATATGATGTAACAATAATATTTTATAAAAATAAGAAGATGAAGTAGAGAAAAATAGTTGGTGGTTTTTCTCTAGGAAGGGTTTCCACCTTACATCTAGTGTTCTGATGTGTTGATCTCTTGATTATTGTGTTGCTCCTCTTATGGTTCATATGCATATTTATGATTATATGATTCTCATGGTTTACGTGTGTTATTTCTTATGCTTAAATATGCTATTATAATATGTTTCTAATTGAGTGATGATTCAATAAATGTAAAGACAAAGTCAAAGTTGTAAAAGATTGATCCATTGATAGTGTTGGGTGTGGAGCCTAATTATCTTCCTGATTCAGAGATATTTGTTTCAGTCAAATATATACCCCAGGAAGACTGTACACCCCTCCACGCGAATGGGGTGCGGAGGGGACAATCCACCCCAGCTGGGGGGTCTGGGGACCAGAGGGTGTTCAAGGGAAATGCCCCTGAAGCTAAAAATAGATGAAAATTTTCCTTGTAAAATATTGTAATTTCGTAGTCAATCTAGGTCGTTCATTAGGTGGATGATATGATGGTAGAATTTATGTTAATTTAGGGTTTTTTTTTTCCCTAGAAGGCACCACTTCAGTTTATATGAGGGAATTGTATTACAGTTGTGTATTATTATTATGAACGAGAAAGAGAGAGGGAATTGTGTGAGAGCGAAGAGGAAATTACATCGGATCTATTGTAGGTTGTATCTCTTCATTTTCCTGGATAATATAAAAAGGACTAGAAATTTCTCTGTGGATGTAGCCCAAATTGGGTGAACCACGTATATTATTGTCTCTCTTGTTTTATGAATTTCTTTGTTTATGTTTCTGTAATATTTTATGTGTTCCATTGCTTTGTAATATACAATTTTCTAACAACTTGTATCAGAGTCGAAGGTCTATTTGGCTAATAAAATCACTGGAGAGAAGGGTTCCTAGTTCGAGTGGGAGCAACGGTGGAAGACGGTAAGTTTAGGGTCAAGAAATTTAGTGGTCAAAACTACCAACTATGGAAAATGCAGATGGAATATTATATGTATCAGAAATATATGTACCTACCATTGAGCGGAAAATCAAAGAAGTCGACAAGTATGACAAATGTTGAATGGGATATTCTCGATAGAAAGGCACTAGGAATGTCTAGAAGCGTCGGTGGCATTTAACATTTCAAAGGAAACGACAACAGAAGGTTTAGTGATGGCATTGGTGAAACTATATGAAAGACCCTCGGCCTTAAATAAGGTATTTCTTATGAATTGTCTATTTAATATGTAGATGTCAGAAGGTGGATCTGTTGCTGATCATTTAAATGAATTTAACACGATTACCGGTCAATTAAGTTCTATAGTGGTAATTTTTTATGATGAAGTTAGGGCTCTGTTATTTCTATGCTCATTGCCAAAAATTTGGAATGGCTTAGTTATGGCTATCAATAACTATATCTCTGGATCTAGTACTTTAAAGTTTGATGATGTTGTTGGTGCCATCCTTAGTGAGAAAATGCAACGGAAAACCTCCAGTGAGACATCAGGTTTTGCTCTAACTATAGAGACTAGGGGAAGAAAATGGTGTGTCAGAAAGGATGAATAGGACAATCATGGAGCATGCAAGGTGCATGAGATTGCATGCAGGATTTCCCTTACAATTTTGGGTAGATGTTGTAGATATTGTTGTTTATCTAATAAACAAAGGGCCTTCAAGTTCCTTGGATGGTGGTATTCTAGAGAAGGAATGGATAGATAAAAAGGGAAACTACTCATTTCTTTCGGTTGTGAAGCCTTTGACCACATTAACGAAGAAAATAGAACAAAGCTTGAGGCAAAATCAGAGAAATGTACCTTTATTGGATATGGTGTTAATGATTTTGGTTATCACTTATATGATAATGAAAATCAAAAAGTCATTAGGAGCATAGATGTCATATTCAATTAAATGCCCTATATAATGACTAGATGAAGGAAAACAAAGAAAGAAAATGAAAACAAAGAATACATAGTGCTTGATGAGATCACAGAAAAAGTAAAGGTGCCTAAAAATCAGAATGATCAATAACCACAACAACAAAAATCACCTCAAACACCTGAAACTGGTGTTAGAATATCTACTAGGATAAGTAGACCCCCTGAAGGATACTCTCCTTCATTATATTATGTATTTTGACTGATTATGGCGCACTTGAATGTTATGAAGAAGCAATTAAAGTAGAAACCGGGAAGAAGAGGGAGATAACCATGAAAGAAGAGATGGACTCCTTGATACATAACTAGACTTGGGACTTAGTCAGGTTGCCTGTAGGTGAAACAACATTGCAGAATAAATGGGTTTACAAGTTGAAGGAAGAAGATGGAGGTAAATAGAGGTACAAGGTTAGACTTGTTGTGAAGGGATTTGCACAGAAGAAAGGTATAAAATTTGATGAAATATTTTCTCCTTGTGTTAAAATGACTTCAATCAAAACTATTTTAAGTATTATGGCAACAAAATATTTGCATCTTGAGATGTTAGATGTAAAGACAACCTTTCTCCATCAGGATTTGGAGGAAGAGATCTATATGAAGCAGGCACAAGGGTACGAGGTCAAAGGTAAGGAGAAATTAGTATGCAGGTTGATGAAGAGCTTGTATAGCGTAAACAATCTCCAAGTCAGTGGTATTTAAAATTTGACAGGTTCATGTCTAAACAAGGTTATACTAGATATCACTCTGACCATTATGCCTATCTTAAAAAGAAAAATGATGACAACTATATTATATTGTTATTGTATGTATATGACATACTTGTTGCAGGGTCTAACATGCAGGAAATAAATGTGCTCAAAGGAAAATTGCCAAATTCATTTGCAATGAAGGCTTTGGGTGTTGCAAAAAAAATCCTTGGTATGAGAATAACTAGAGACAGGAAAAACCACAAATTAATGTTGTCTTAGAGTGAGTACATACAAAAGGTGTTGGAAAGATTTAATGTGTAGAATGAAATCCAATTAGTACACCTTTGGCTAGCCATTTCAAACTAAGTAAGGAGATGTGTCCCAAGACCTAAGAAGAGATGGATTACATGTCTAAAGCTCCATATGAATTAGCAGTTTAAAGCTTAATGTATGCAATGATCTACACAAGGATTGATATTTCACATGGGATGTGATGCAACAGGTTGGTGAAAACTAGGTTATGTCTTTAGATAGAAGATTGGTTACTTTAGAACCAATCCGGTGTTCTCAGCAAATTCTATTCATGGCTAGATTTACACAAAGGATCCCCACTTTTTATTTAAACCATCGGTCCCACGTTGACTTTCGCTTTATAAATATCACCTCAATCCACACCATAGATCTCTTCACTATCAGATCCAATGGTCAACACTCAACCCGATCAACAAAACAGTCCGTTGATCCTCCATCGTCGATCAACCATGCGCTAGATCTGATGATTCACAAGGATATCAGGTGCACCACTTGCACGGAGAATACCCACCCAATAAGGCAGTTTTCTCTCTCCACCGAGTGCTACGTGTCACTTGGTTAGTGGAATCGGGTGACTTCCCCAAAATACCACTTACAACTCTTTGTCCGCCCAATAACCACCTTTACTGTTTAAAACCCGCCTTTCGGATATAACCACGTACATTAACTCAATACTTAACAAAGTGCTTAATCAAGGGTTTTAGCATTTAATCGCAAAATTAACCCTTAACACAAAATAACCACGATTTATGAGAAAATACGTTAAACACTGAGATTTTTGTTTAAGGCATGAAAATAAAGGAAATACTCGGTTAACTGTCTGAACGCGAATACACAGAGTAAACGAGAATCCACACTAGGAATACTACAAATACACGCTAAATCAATTTCATTAATATAATATCTGTTACAGAGTCTTGGCCCTCTCGGCTCAATTACAACAATATATTGACCTCTGTCTCAATCTCAAACCCTCTCTAATACTCAAACTCTCGCCTCTCACTCAAACCTCAATCATCTCAGCTCGGCTCTCCTTTTTCCATTGCATTTTCTTTCTTTTATGATCCATACTCTATTCTAACTGCACTAACAACTCGATCTCTATTTTGATCAATCTAACAATTAAATCTCTATCTTTAAGCTCTGTTACACATATATGCTAACAACTTAGCCTTTGTCTAAAATAAGTTAATTTCATAACTATTTCAATAATGAAGTAAAACTCATCTTCGAGAGGTCCAACCCTCTCTACTAAAACTAAGTTTTTTACCACTCAGGCCATGAAATTCAACTCTTTTAACCACAACATGTGAACAAACAATCACATTGTTGGCTAAGTCCAGATGCTCTTGCATCAGACTCCCGGGGAAGAAAAGAATCATCCCTCAGACTTTCAGGGTTTACTCCATACTTCTGCAACTCTGCTGCTGTCAACCAGCTAGCATCCTCCATTAGCTGTCCTTTCCATTTGACTAGATATTGAAAATAGACCTGTCCTCTGGTTCTTTTGGTTACTCTTTTTTCCAAAATAGCTTCCACCTCTTTCTTAATTGTCTTTGGCATTTGTTCTTCCCAGTTCAAAGTTTGAACTTCATCTTCTGTAGTCTCCTCTTGTAGCTTTGTCTTTGTCTCTGTCTCCTTATATGGATACAAATCTGCGACATTGAAGATAGGTGATATCCCAATCCCTTCTGGTAATTCAATTTCATAAACATCACCTGAAAACTTTCTTATAATTCTACATGGTCCTGTTGAGAATGCAACAAGATGATGGAGCTTAGTGGAAAGGAGTCGCCTTCACTAAGTGGGCTCGCAGGCAAATTATGGCGCAAAGTCTATTTTTAGACTATGTCTATTTTTAGACATATGGATCATGGTCTATGAGTTGTAGGATGTTGTTTATGGATGATTGGTCATGTTGGGAAAAATAGATGGACTTCTATTTCTGGTTCACAGCAGAGTGATCAAAGTCTATTTTTAGACTGCCAGGCTAAAAGTAGAAAAGTCAAATATTATTGTCTCATAATAATATTTAGACTATAAACGTTATCTTATCCTCTTAGAGCACATCAGTTTGAGCTACATATGTGGCACATGCAGCTGTAAGAAGGAAATACGCTTTTCTTGTCGGTCAATTGAGCTATTGCATGCAGGACTTCAGTTAGAACTCATGTGGTTGAGTTTGGTGGAGTTGGATGTGGAGTTGATGGAGTTGTGTTCAGTTTGAATTGGTTAAACTAGTTGTAATTAGTCTAACTGCAAATAGACTAGTGATGAGTGAAGTGAATTAATTGATTAAATTAATTCACTAATTATTAACTCATAAAGAAACTGAAGAATACATCAGTTAACCCAGTGCATGTACAGTTCAGTGGAGATATGTGTTAGAGGTTGAGATTGCTATCAGCTGTGACTATAGTTGTGCATGAGATCTTGCACAATCAATGGATTGAGTATGCCCATGAGGATTGCGCAGTATATGCCCAGTGAAATAGCCTGTTCTCACGTGATTTTCACTTGGTATTGTGCAATAGAGGCAGGCAAAGCAGTGGAGAAGATTTGAACCTGTGACTTGTTCGGATCTGAGCTAGTTTTGTGTGTAACAGGTGGAGATAGTGCTAGATACTTGTGAGGAGTATTGTACTATGTATTGTTACATGTTCTCAATCATTAATATACAGATAGTGTGGGGTTTTCAGCTGTAAGCTTTCCCCAGGTTACATACTGTGTTAATGTGTGCATGTGATTGATGTTTCATTGTTTTTGATGCTGCTAAATTGATGATCAACGTATAGGAGATTATGTATTGTTCATGTATTCCGCAATAGTGTATAATCGAGATAATCTCTGTGAATAAGTGTTTTATTATTCAAAATTTCTACAGGTCCTATCTTTTTAATTTTCAGTTTATTATAAGTCTTAGCAAGAAAACTTTCTTTTCTCAAATACACCATCACTAAATCTCCCACTTGGAATTCCTTCTCTCTTCTTCTCATATCTATTTTCTGTTTGTATTTTCCACTGCTTTCCTACAATCTGACCTTGACATCTTCTTGTAGTCTCTACATCTGCTCTGCAAACTCTTCAACTTTTGCACTTCTGATATCCTATTTACCCAAATCTCTGAGCTCATACACACCTCTTGGATTCATCCCAAAAATAATCTGAAATGGACTCATTCCAGTACTTCGGTTTGGAGTGTCATTATAAGAAAAATCAGCCTGAGCTAGTGCTAAATCCCATTGTTTAGGACTTTGATACACTAAACTTCTCAATATCTTCCCCAAGCTTTTGTTTACTTCCTCGGTTTGTCCATGTGTTTTAGGATGGTATGCTAAACTGAAACTAAGGTTAGATCCCAGTTTCTTCCAATGAGTTCTCCAAAAATGCCCTACAAACTTTGTATCTCTATCAGACACAATACTTAGAGGCAATCCATGTAATCTTACAATTTCTAAAAAAAATAGATTAACAATATGTTTTGCATCACCAGTCTTCTTACATGCAATGAAATGTTCCATCTTAGAAAATCTATCTACCACAACATAAATAGAATCATTCCCCCTTTGAGTTTTAGGTAAGCCTAAAACAAAATCCATGCTAACTGCATCCCATGGTCGGTTTGGTATTGGCAATGGCCGATACAATCCTGTAGTCTAGCTTCTCCCTTTAGCATGCTAACATATCTTACACTTCTCAACAAATCTCTTAACATCAGTCTGCATCTTTGGACAATAGGAAAAAGCATTCACCTGTGTAAAGGTTTTGTCTTGTCCAAAGTGACCAGATAATCCTCCACTATGTTTCTCCTTTATTATGTTTTCCCTCATAGAACATTTGGGAATGCACAACTTGTTACCTTTAAATAATAAACTTCCTTGGATAAGATAATCTAACCATTGACTTATGTTATGAAATAATGGATTTTGAACTTCTATATAGATATCTTTGAAATCTGCATCATCTTTATACATTTCAACCATTTCTTCAAATCCTACAACACCAACTTTGAATTCTTGCACAATAAAACTTACCCTGCTTAAAGCATCAACAACTTTGTTCAACTTACCACTTGTGTGCTTTATCACAAAAGTAAAGCTCTACAAAAACTCTACCCACTTGGCATGTTTCTGGTTCAATTTTGGCTAGTTGTTTATGAACTGCAATGCATGATTGTTAGAATACAATATAAACTCCTTTGCTAGCAAATAATGTCTCCATTTCTTTAAGGCTTGTACAATAGCATAAAATTCTTTATCATAAGAAGAATACTTCTTCTTAGCTTCATTTAGTTTCTCACTAAAGTATGCTATTGGTCTCTGTTCCTGACTCAAAACTGCTCCAATTGCAACTCCACTAGGATCTGTTTCAACTTGAAATACCTTTTCAAAATCAAGTAAAGCCAAAACTGGTTTCTCTATTATTTTTGCCTTTAGCAACTTAAAATTCTTGTCTGCTGCTTATGTCCACTTGAATGGTTGATTAGTCTCCTTGATTGTTTCAAGAATTGGTGCACAAATCTGACTAAACCCTATAATAAATTTCCTATAAAAACTTGCAAGACCATGAAAGCTTCTTACCTCGAATATATTCCTTGGAATAGGCCAGTTCCAAATTGCTTGGACTTTCTCTGGATCCATTTTCAATCCTTCTTTAGAAACTACAAATCCAAATTAAATTAATTCTTCCTTCATGAAACTACATTTCTTCAGATTTATCAGTAGTTTCTCTTTCTACAAAGTTCTTAGAACCAACTTAAGATGCTCTAGATGTTCTTCTTTACTTGTACTAAAGACTAGAATATCATCAAGATAAAAAATAATAAACTTGCCTGCATATTCCTCCTGTTGGGTTGTGTTATATTCTTTCCACGACTAGCCCATGTAGTTAACCGGGGGTTAGAGGGGGGGAGGTCACATGAGGTATGAGGCATACCCGTAACCCCACTTTATGGGGTCTGGGGCAGCGCCCCGGAAAATTTTGGTTTTGGACCCTATGTTAGGTTGGGCGGACCCACCTATGGTTTTGTGCATGATTTTCGCACATGTTTTTTTTGGATGCAATGGTTTTCGGTCCATGGTATTGGATGCTTCGGCATGTATAAATATGTATTGTTACATTGAAAGGAACATAATGAAAAATCAAGCTGGTAGTCTCAGTTTTGGGATCCAGGGGAAAATCTCTATGTATATGTGTTTTATGTGTTATTCTCTCACATTATTTATTTTCTGTGTTTTAGAATTCGTATGCAGGTAATTTCTGTATAGGGTAAAACCTACATTTGGTATCAGAGTTGTTCTGGCTTCAAGGGGACACCTTTGTTGCTGAGGGGTTTTGCTCCGGCCTGTGGTAGACCTTGTTCAGTGGGAGATCTACGAGATCGATTTTGTTGGTGAAAGAAGATGGCGAGCATTGGAAAGATAGAGATCGAGAAATTTAATGGTCATAGTTTTGAGTTGTGGAAACTCAAAATGGAGGATCTATTGGTGGATAAATATCAGTGGATCGTGGTAGATCTAGGTACTAAACCAACGGGAGTGTCTGATGAAGAATGGAAGAATTTAGATCGGAAGGCAAAGAGCTCAATACGATTGTGTGTCTCAGATTCAATATTGTTGAATGTATCAAGGGAAGCTACGACGAAGGCTTTGTGGGACAAGTTAAGGACTTTGTACCAATCTAAGTCTCTGGTGAATAAACTGTTCCTGCGAAAAAATTTGTATAACCTGAGGATGAAAGATGGAGACCCGGTGACAGAGCATCTGAATGCATTTAATATTGTGGTAAGTCAGTTAGCATCTGTTGATATTAAAATTTCAGATGAAGATAAGTGCACCAGTTTGTTGTATTCTCTACCAGATTTGCGGGATAGTCTAGTTATTGCAATAGGTAGCAATGCAACTGCCTTGCAGTTTGATGAAATAGTCTCATCCTTGCTGACAGAGGAGATGAGACGAAAAAATATGGAGAGCCAGAATGGTGATGCCTTGTCTGTACGAGGACGGTCCCAAAACAGAAACAAAAATAAGTCATTGAGTGGGAGATCTAAATCTAGAGGGAGATCTAAATCTCCAGGAAAACCTGTAAAGGTGGTGTGCTGGAATTGTGGAAAGGAAGGGCACTTCAAAAGGGACTGTAAATCTAAAGCTCCTAATAAAGGAAAGGGATCTGATGATGCTCCTTCTGTAGAGGCAAAAACCACCTCAGATGAAGGTGGGGATGTGTACTTTGCTTCTTCAAGTACACATGTAGATCATGAGGCATGGTTGATTGACTCAGCTGCATCCTTTCACTTCACTCCCCATAGAGAGTGGTTCCGCGAGTATGAGAAATACGATGGTGGTGATGTCTTCTTAGGGAATGATAGGAAGGCTGGAATCATTGGTCACGAAAAAGTAAATTTGAATTTGCAAGGTGGAAGGATTAGAACACTTCCGGGTGTTCTACATATTCCTGCATTGGCTAGAAATCTGATTTCTGTAAGCAAGTTGGATGATGCAGGTGTAAAGATAGTGTTCGAGAAGGATACCTGCAAAATGGTTCGGGGAGCACT
This sequence comes from Pinus tabuliformis, assembly GCA_031772625.1. Taxonomy (NCBI): domain Eukaryota; kingdom Viridiplantae; phylum Streptophyta; class Pinopsida; order Pinales; family Pinaceae; genus Pinus; species Pinus tabuliformis. Next base: position 134,997,979 of record CM062817.1, on the reverse strand, counting down.
GCTTTTGATGTAAGGAGTTCGAATTGGAACTCTGTACAAGCTGCAAGGTAGCACTGATATTGATGGGTGCAACAGTTCTGTGGTTCTTGAAAGTGGAGCAAAAAATCTAGTGGTCTCTGGAGAGAAGACCATGTTATGGCATCAAAGGCTTGGACATATTAGAGAGAAGGGCCTTCGAATACTTCATGGTAAAGGTATGGTAGAAGGTATGAGTAATAGCTCTCTAGATTTTGATTTATGTGAAAATTGTGGATATGGGAAGCAGAATCGGGTGAGTTTCCCCTCTGGTAGTAAGAGGGTGACACAGATATTAGAACTTGTGCATAGTGATGTGTTTGAACCTGTGAAGGTTCCACTGGGTAAGTTTGTGTACTATGTATCATTTATAGATGATTTCTCAAGGAATACATGGATATATTTCCTTAAGAAGAAATCTGAAGCCTTTGACAGGTTTAAAGAATTTAAGGCTCTCGTGGAAAATCAGATAGAGAAGAAGATAAAAATGTTGAGGACAGATAATGGTGGAGAGTTTTACAGCAAGGAAGTTGAAGAATTCTGTAAGAAGTGTGGTATAGCACGATAGAAGACTACTCCATATACACCTCAGCAAAATGGAGTTGCAAAAGGAATGAATAAGACGTTGATGGAAATGGCAAGAAGCATGCTCAATGGTGTCGGGTTAGGACAGGAATTCTAGGCAGAGGCGGTGGATACTGCATGTTACCTGGTCAACAGGTCTCCTTCATTAGCATTGGAGGATAAGACTCCACAAGAGGTATGGACTGGTAAGAAACCCTCTATTTCACATCTGAGGGTATTTAGATGTGATGCATATGTACATGTTCCAAAGGAGAAACGAACCAAGTTGGATAGTAAATCAGAAAAGTGCATCTTTATTGGGTATAAGGATGGTTTAAAGGGTTATAAGCTTTGGAACCCAACAACAAGGAAAGTTGTGTACATCCGAGATGTGGTGTTCAGAGAGGTGAAAGATGTTATTAAACATGAAGTCTAACCAAAGGAACCTGAGAAGATAGAGTTTGAGCTAAAGGAGGAAGAATCATACTCTACAGTAGAGGAGGAATCAGAAGATGAAGAGCCACAAACTCCGGCTGTGAGAAGATCAGTTCGAGAAAGAAGGCAGCCAGAAAGGTATAGTCCATCTACTTTTTGTTCAAATTTTGTTTTGTTTGTTACTGATGATGATCCTAGAACTGTGAAGGAAGCAATGGATTTAGAGAATGGAAAACTTTGGAAAGAGGCCATGGCTAATGAAATGGCATCTTTGTACAAAAATGAGGCTTGGGATCTGGTGGAGTTGCCGGCTGGAAGTAAACCCAATGGCAAGAAAATGGGTGTTCAAAAAGCAGACAAATGCAGAAGGAAAAGTGGAGAAATACAAAGCTCGGTTGGTAGCAAAAGGTTATTCCCAGGTGCCAGGAATTGATTTTGGCGATATTTTTTCTCCTGTTTCCAAGGTAACTTCTATTAGATTACTTTTATCTATTGTTGTTGCTTTTGATTTTGAGGTAGAATAGATGGATGTGAAGACAACATTTCTTCACGGGGATTTGGAAGTGGAAATCTACATGAAGAAACCTGAAGCTTTACGGTGAAGGGTAAGAAAGAACTGGTATGTAAGTTAAAGAAGTCCCTGTATGGGTTAAAACAGTCACCAAGGATGTGATATCAGAAATTTGATACATTTATACGGGTACTTGGCTTCACAAGAAGAAAAGCAGATCATTGTGTGTATTTTAAACTAATTGGTGACCGTGTTATTTATCTGGTCTTGTATGTGGATGATATGTTGCTGGTTGGAAATGACAAAGAAACTATCCAGGATTTGAAGACCCAATTGTCCTCCAAATTCGACATGAAAGATCTTGGTGCTGCAAACTATATTTTGGGCATGGAAATTAAAAGAGATCGGGCAAAGAGGAAGCTCTAGTTAAGCCTGAGGAAGTATGTTGAAACAATACTGCAGAGGTTTAATATGCAGGATAGTAAATTGGTGAAGGTTCCTATTCCTGTAGGTGTAAAGTTGTCTGCTGAACAGTGTCCGAAGACACAAGAAGAGGAAGAGGATATGTCCTGTGTTCCATATGCAAGTGCAGTCGGTAGCCTGATGTATGCAATGGTCTGTACTAGACCAGACATTGCACATGCAGTGGGAGTATTGACCAGGTTTATGTCAAAACCAGGGAAGGAGCATTGGACAGCACTGAAGTGGGTTTTCAGGTATTTGCGTGGCACTAGTGATTATGGTTTGTGCTACCAAGGAAGATCAGGATTGGACAGAATGTTGGATATTTGTGGCTTTGTTGATGCAGACTGGGCTGGAGATCTAGATCAAAGAAGATCTACAAGTGGGTATGTGTTTAACCTATTTGGAGGTGCAGTCAGTTGGATGAATAAGAAACAATATGTAGTGGCACTATCAACTACAGAGGCAGAATACATGGCAGCCACTCATGCAAGAAAGGAAGCAGTTTGGTTGCAGAGATTGTGTTCAAGTATGGGGTTAGTTAAAGAAGCTATAAGGATAGACTGTGACAACCAAAGTGCAATTTTCTTGGCAAAGAACCCTGCATATCATTCAAAGACAAAGCACATTGATGTTCGGTATCACTTTGTGAGGGATATGATAGAAGACAAAAAGGTGTTGTTGGTAAAGGTGGACACTTTGAAGAATACTGCAGATGCATTGACAAAATCTGTGAGCTTTGAGAAGTTCTCTTGGTGTAGAGAAACAATGGGTGTTGCAGGGCTAGATAAATGACTAATCTCTGATGTGGCCCCCTATGGAAAGAAAACAAAAAGTGGGAGAATGTTGGCTTGTGTTATATTCTTTCCACAACTAGCCCACGTAGTTAACCGGGGGTTAGAGGGGGGGAGGTCACATGAGGTATGAGGCATACCCGTAACCCCACTTTATGGGGTCCGGGGCAGTGCCCCGGAAAATTTTGGTTTTGGACCCTATTTTAGGTTGGGCGGACCCACCTATGGTTTTGTGCATGATTTTCACACATGTTTTTTTTGGACGCGATGGTTTTCGGTCCATGGTATTGGATGCTTCAGCATGTATAAATATGTATTGTAACATTGAAAGGAACATAATGAAAAATCAAGTTGGTAGTCCCGGTTTTGGGATCCAGGGGAAAATATTGTGTATATGTGTTTTATGTGTTATGCTCTTGCATTGTTTATTTTCTGTGTTTTAGAATTTATATGCAGGTAATTTCTGTATAGGGTTAAAACCTCCACCTTCAAGGCTTCATTCATCAATATCATGAATGTGCTAGGTGCATTAGTGAGTCCAAAAGGCATCACTAACCACTCATACAACCCACTATTTGTTTTGAATGCAGTCTTCCATTCATCTCCTTCTCTAATTCTTATTTGATGATATCCACTCTTCAGATCTATTTTAGTAAAATACTTTGATGCTCTATTTTCATATTGGATTCATTTTGTGACTAGTATCTATTCAAGAAAAACACTCCAAACTTCGATGAGTTATGGGCTATATGTATTATGGAAGAATCAAGATTGAAAGCCAAAGATGAAACCGAACCCAATAATGAACAATCTCAAGCTTTTGTTGCTAGATCAAAGAAGAAGTTGGGAAAATTAGAACATTTGAACCTCATATCAAATACAACAACAATAATAAACAACCACGTGGAGGTCGATACATATCCAAAGTACAATGCTTTAGGTGAAATGAATATGGACACTTTAAAAGGGATTGTCCCAAGGATCCTAAGAACAAGAAGAACACCAAAATGAAAGAAAGGAGTGGTGCCCACATTGGAGAAGAAACTGAAGATTGAATATCATAAGGACCTCTACTATTAAAGGATTATGTTTTTACCATATCTACAAATAGTTTGTTTTTATCTTTTATTAGTAGATGGCAATTAGAGCAGAAATTGGAGTTACATCTATAGAAGAATCTTGGGTTTACAAATTATGGCACCGTGGAAATAATAATATAGCATTGGAAGAGTTAAATTCTGCATTATCAGTTGCATCTTGTCAAAATTTGTTATCTAAACATCTAGCAAAGCAAGGATAGAAGGATTTGGACCATCAAGCATCTTACAAGTTCATGAAACAACAACATTTGCATCATGTTAATCCAGAATCAGTTATTTAACAAAGAAGGACTATAATGATCCATTAGCAAAGTTGATGTCATAGAAGTTTTTAATCTGTTTCAATCAAAAGAATGGAAAAATCATAGTAACATGGAAAGAAGTATATCATGGAAGCAACATCAAAGCACTCTATAAATTTTAAGGTAAGAAGATAGTTAGAAGCAACATGAAAGCATATCTCATCTTAAGGAAGGAATCTCATCATTCATGGACACCATCTTCAAAGAGGGTTAAAGTAGAAGTTCATTCAAAGGTAGTCAACATAAAAGAAGTATGTGTATCTTAGAAAAAGCTCTTCGTTGGAATATTTATATCTTCAGAAAGTATTGAAGGAAGAGTTGGATACATAAATAGACTTGGGAACATGAGCATGATATGTCTTGTTTAAATTGGAAAGTCAGGACACTTCCATATCGTTGTTTGATATATAATGATAGATGGGTAGAACACATGTTGATGTTGATCAACATTTGATATGGTCTCTTAAAGAACGTAAGGAAGATAGTAATGACAACTTCAGAATGAGCTAGAAGCACGAAGTGGCTTGAAGAATCTTACAGTTTGAAATTCATAATGGCATCACTTATTTGGCCATTTTGGTGATGAGGAAGATGTTTTGCATATGATATGACTTCCAGAAAGAATATATAGGTGAAATGTGTACAATGTAAGAACAAGAAAGGAAACAAATTGATACAGGAAGTCATGATATAGTTTGTTGGTCACTTGATAATATGATGGATTCGATACTGATCCAGAAGAAGTTCACTTTCCCTGGATGGATAGATGGAGCTATAATTAGATCTACATTGATTGGTTTGACAGATATTATTTTTGACAGAGATACCACTAATGGTTAGTGGAAAGTGTTATAATTTCTTAAATGGATGAAGGAAAAAACCCCGTCATGATAGAGTTTGGCTCCATGAGATGTTTGACTTGATGACATGATAAGAGTTATGTGAATATTGACATCCAGGAAGATCGAAGCTAGGTATGTTGTGATAGGATCCCTATAACTACAACTATATCTCCACTGGAAGAACAAGTAACAAATGATTAAGATAAGCTAAGGCTTGTGGTTATGTCTCCCTATTTTGAGAGGGAGTAAGGATTTCCTCCATGGTTGAGAGGGAGTGATGGTGGATAATGTATTATCCATGTGTCATGCACTAGGACAAGACTAACAATCATAATTCTAGTGAAATCATTGATAGGGAGAATGGAGGATTGGATAAGCATCTGGGACCGATACTCCTTGAGGATTGGGAATCTAAAGTAGGAGTAGTCTCGAGGACCAATACTCTTTGACGATAGGACATTGTATCCAAGATAAGAGTAGTATTGGGGGGGGGACGATATTCTTGAGGATTGGGAATCCAAGATAAGAATAGTACTGCAAGGACATACCTAGTGAACATCTAGATGGGGTATGTGTATTGAGAGGCAATGGTCATGTCCAAATGCATACCCCCTAGCATTGTGTTATAATCTAGTGGAGAGTTAGAACTTTTCAGTCAAGGCCTTACTATTTTGTAATTGAAAATGTTGGTTATGATGATGTTGCTTGATGATTCTTATTAATTCGAACTCTTCTTATGATAATATTTCAATTTGAGAGTATCCTTATATCATGTTGTGTAATTATGAATACACCCCTAGTTAAGAGGGAGTGTTAAAAATGTAACTAGGTTCGGTCTTCATAACTATCATTGTACTTATATCATTATGTATTTCATTAAAAAACAAAAAGAATAAAAAAAAATATATTATTGTTATTGTTATTTCATTGGTCAGCCATGTTCTCCATGCTTCTAGGGTTGTTTGAGTCAAAAATAATTTATTCTTGAGTCAAAAGAATTTGATTGAGTCAAAAGAATTTATTCATGATTCAAAAGAATGTATTTTAGTCAACTTCCATTTGAACTTCTTATAAGAAAAAGGAAAAAAAATCTTTGAGTCAAAAAGTCAGTTTTGTCCCCACAAAATCAATTCGACCTTGCCTGGACAAGATAGCCCTAGAAGGGACCTATTTGACCTCCTGAATGTGTATTTATACAGTGCAACTCAAGCTCAATTATTAACTCACTAACAACTTTAATTTATGTGCCAAGAAGAGATAAAACTAATGAAAAGTTAAGGAAGAAAAGAAAAAGTCAAAGGAGAGAGAATTTTGCCACATGTGCAAGATTTCTGCCCTAAATTCTGTCACACATGTGAAATTTCATACTATTACAGGGGCCGAAAATAAGAGTTTGACTAGATTTAAAGATCTTTGACCACCATTGACTTGGTTGTGGAAGGTTTGAAGGAGGGATGACTTGAGTCTTGTGGAAGGTCTTGGTATTGGTTTTTGGGTCTTGGATTTCTCACTTTGAACTGATGCTATAAGAGGAGAAGTTAGTTGGGTTTTCCCCCTTGTGGGTGTTGCCTTGTCTTGGAGCCTATATATTGCGTTCATTGTCTTTTTTGATCTTCTTGGTTTATGTTTCGATAATTGTTTGATGAAGAGAGCATAATAAGATTAACAAGAAGCCAACAAGAATTCACAAGTAATTATCAAGTAAGAGAAATCAACCCTAAATTCCTAGTCTATTGGTTTCTCAACATTTAGCAACATCTAACTCTGGTCTGACCTGGAACTTTCACCTTGTACCTCGATCATGTAGACATCATCAAATTGTTGATGTCCATATAAAGGAATAACCATCCACCAAAAAGCATGAGTACCTGTTGTAGCGGCTGCAACACCCTCCAAAATTTTGGCCTATACTTGAATTTTGGAGCCTACGATGGCTCCTCTGATCGATCATTCCTTAGTCACTTATTGGTAAGTTTATGATCTGAAGCTCCCTTCTTCAATCCTAAGATTTGTTCATGCTTTTATCTTTATATAGTATGTGTCATCTTTGGGCATGGGGATTATCGCTTGTCATGCAAAGGGAAGTTTGTTTTGCTTCAAGGGAAATATTTGTGAGAATGGGTTGTTCTCATCACATAGACATGTTTTACACTCATTTCACACACTCTTGAATAAGTGTCGCCTTTACCCTCCCAAAGTCTATCATCAGACTCGCACTTGTCATAATTTTCCACAAAGGTTGTTGCATTAAGCGAAGTATATTTTTATATGTTCTGGATGGTCTATGTTGTATCACTGAGTGTTCAAGTGTGTGATTGTAGTCAATTTATGTCATTTTTCACATCGGTTCCACTGATCCCACACTTAGCCAATTACAGAGTTTCCCTAGCAACCTAGCCTCATCCAGCTTTCTTGAACTGCGCACTTTGCATCTACAAGCCTCAAGCCTTTCCTTGCCTATTGTAACTTCATAATGCACAGAAATTCTAGCCTCCCTTAGTATCCAAAACTATGCAGTGGTTTCCTCTAATGTCCTTCCCTTAGTCGGAACCCACTGTCTCCAAAAATTGTGCAGTTTTGTCCCTCAGGCATCTCAACTACCCAGTCCATCATGCCTCTTGAAACTGCGCAGATGTGTCCTCCCGGGGCCTCATCTCGTAGGAGTCACTGCCCGCTTAAACTGCACAATTTTGTCTCTCAGTGGCCACGAAGATGGATGACATGCTAGATGACTCTCAAGGAGCTAAGGAGGAAAGATAAGGAGACCAAGGAACTCAGGGTATGGTAGGAGATCCGGACCGCATGAAGATTCCACTTGATGCATAACCCTTTGGAGGGTAGGTATGGAAAACAAAGTACATATTTTTGAAATACACCTCTTCGTGTAGCATGAAGGACTGCTTATGATTGTCATATCATTTTGTCTTCACTGACATGCATGGTTGCAAGCACTAAGAGCCATTCCATGTGTTTCCTCTAAGTGTCTTGCTCCCTTTCGCTTGTTAGATCAATTGTCATCTTTTGGCATGTTTTGTTTTTATGTCATGTTGTGAACCTTTCTAGTGACCTCGAAGGTTGTTCTTTGTGTATACAAGTTGTCCTAGCTATGTAAACACCTATCGCACTCATACACAAATTTTTAAGCATTGTTGCACAAGTGTCGTCACGGTCATCCTAAGGCATATCTCAAGTGTCGCACTTGTCACTTTTTGTTCTAGAAAATCTCATAGAGGGTAATGCTTTGTCTTGTTGTTTCGGTGGTCTATGTTTTCATGTCATCAAGGTATGTTAAGTGTGTGATCATAATCTCAAGTTCCTCACAAGTTCACCTGCCTCCCACACTTAGCCATTTTTCTGAAAATCCTCCCGACTCTACAACTCTCTGTCACCGGACCGCAACTGAACTGCGCACTACGCAATCTCAGCCCTTAGTGATGCAACCCTGTTGCCTGGAATTGCGCAGTGCATAGTCACTGTCCCCTAGCGTAGTTGCATTACACAATTTTAGTGTGGAGAAAACTACCTTCATCCCCAGAATTGCATAGTAGCTTCTCCTAGCCTGACCTAAACTACGCATTTCGCAAGATCAGTCATCAAGCTTCCTTGCTACCTACTAGAACCCCACAATGCATAGAGAACCAAGCCTTCCTTGCCTCCCAAAACTGCGTAGAAGTGTCTCCCTAGTGTCCTCCCTCAACTGACATTCACTGATCTCAAGAACTGCACAGATCTGTCCTCCCAGCCCCTCTACTACCTAGTCCTGCCTTGGCTCTGAAAACTGCAAAGACCTACCTCTTAGGGTCCCATCATATAGTAGCCACTAATGGTCTCAACTGCAATCTTGTTTCCCAGTGGCCTCTGTGCAATTTTTCCTGGTAGTGAAGATTGTGCTCAGGAGTTCCTCAGTGAAGCCTGAGCTACGCTCTACATAGTCTCAGTGACCAGTGTCCCTCATTGTCACTTGAAACTACACAATGTGTAGTTACTGGGCCCTCTTTCCCAGCCTGTCACATGTCTCAGGCTCATTCCATGGATAATAGTGTATCATCTTAGACTAGGGGTTTTTTGGATTTGATGTCATCCTGTCATGAGTGAATTTCAGGAACATGTACATTGTTAGATCATGTTGAGATGATGAATAAGGATAAGGAGTGAACATGCTAAAAGACTCACTTACAGATAGACATACAAAGAATCTTATCGAGTACAAGCAGAGGGGACACATGCATGAAACCACCTCTCAAGACCAAAGATCATTGAAGACCTCGCATCATCAAGCTATGCAAAGGAGAAAAGAAGTGCATCCAAGAACACATCTATCACTCAACAGCAACAACGGCTTGACATTGCCACCTCAGCAAGCAAGTTCATGTCAGAAGTGTCATGTCAAGTCTTGTCATCACTATTATGAACCATGTATATTGTAAATCAAATGTAGTTTAAAGTGGAATTCCAATGGACACACATGAATATGAAGAGTCATGTCATTTGAAAATTCATAGGAAGCTAAATAGTCACGAGGATAGTCAAAGAGTCAGAAGGGTCAAACATCACCCTTGCTTATATATACTCCCTCATTGTATGAGAAAAGGACTTCCACCTTGGCTCCTCCCACAAAGAATAGAGAGTTTTAGTCAGTTCTTTGAGGAGCGAGGAGTGGCTCCAATATCCCACTACTACGGATAGTGATGTATGATGTAAATATCTATCTTGTAACTTTTACTTGATACAGAAGCCTATTCAGGCCAGCACGTTTCCATGCATGACTTATGGATGTTTGTCAGACTATTCTTTGGGCATTTGTAATTCATGTTTGTTTCACATGTACTAATATAGTTGAACTATTTCGATTGTTTTAGTGCTTACCTTGTGGGAATGTGTTGTATTGGTTATCACTATTGTCTCATCCTTCTGGCCTACTCTGCAGGATACTAGACAGACCTTTCTCGCTTATTGGTTATAATGACCATCACATCCATTTTGGACTATTCCACTGGATGGTGGATGGACCTTTCCCTGTACTTTGGTTTTAATGACTGTCGCATCCGATGTGGACTATTCTGCTGGATGTTGAACATACCTTCTTGGTTCGTGCATGTCTCTTTGTGGGTGGTACTATTTCCTCTCACTTAGAGGCTCACTTTTCTTCCCCATTTTGCAGCAAAATAACCTTGACACGGTTGCGTTGCACACTCACTAGGCACACTTACCTTGATGTTCAAAGATATAGTTGCATCACTCTCCCATGCTGACAGCTAGAACCAAGGCATATCTCTAAGTATATGGCAACTGGGCCTTTATACCAGATGGGACTCCTACACCAAACGATATGAGGTTTAGTTGGGACTTCACATCAGGGAGATCCCCTTGGTTGACGGATTTCCAGCACCGTCAACAAAATGGCACTAGAAGGAGGGCCATATGAAAAGTTGAGCCTATTGCATCTGGTTTGAATCTATTATCTAAAATGGCTCATACACAAATTGTACTCCCGGGGTGTTTCTCTAATTTTTCCCTTTATCAATTTTCACTCCCCGATGAGCTTCTTAATCACTTTTCCCAGTTAAAGTTTGATGGTGAGGATGGAATGTCCATAACTGAGCACATTTGTGATTTTATTTAATTTTTTGAACCTTACAAAATAGATGATGAAGAGTTCGCTTGCGTGATTTTCTTCCTCACCCTTGAAGGTTGTGTTAATCAGTGGTGTCATACCTTGCAACCTGCTTTCATCCATTCCCTTTGTCCTTTCCTTAGAGAGATCTGTCAATCCTTTGGTAATTAAAACTATTGATATGTTTGTGGAAGGATCAATCTCCTAATAATGGAGCCTAATGAATCAATTGAGAATTTTTTTGATTGATTCCTTCACCTTCGCTATGAAATTCTAGAAGAAGATTTGAACTGAAATTTCTTGAAACAAGAGTTTGAGCACTTGGTTATTGCCTCTTCATACGGTGAACCTAAACGTCCCAATTTTTTTGTTTCCCCAACTCTTGTGAATCATGAGGCACCTCACATCGTAGAGGAGGAGCCTCCCACCCCTTTTTTTCCTTGTCCTCCTCCTTTTTTAGTTCCAATGTAGGTGCCTCCTTGTGGTGATTGTAAAACTGGGAAATCTGCAAAACAAGTCTCTAGCTCATCTTCTCATTCTTCTCTCGCTTCAATGGAGGAAATTCTAGAATGGCTCATAAAGCCTACAATGAAGACTTACTCCTTCATTCCGCAAGAGGATTTCACCATTCACAACTCTAATCCCAAGGCAGATCCAGATTTCTGTTATCCTCTATCATCTATAGGCTATGACTCCATGTACCATGACTTGCTTGATCAATCTGCTTCACCATCCAGTTTTTCACATTCTCTTGATTCTCAAGTTGTTGTCACAAATTGTGATCAGGTACAAGGCAGTCACATTACACGGGTAAAGGAGCAGAAAGGTGAGGACACTATCAATTTTTCCGCTTTGTTTCAAAATTGTCTGTGTCAAAACAATGATTTTCCATTTTTGAACGATTCACAATCTTCTAATCTCAATGGAAAATCGAGTACAATCAACTCTTTCAATCAACCCCTAGACTTGGGCAGTAATCATTCCAATACTTTCGCATGTTGTGAGGAATGCCCAAGCACATCGTACGATCTTTCGGTTCCTCATGAAGATTTTAATTTAGATCTAGAATCTGTTTCAATACCGAAACTTCCCCTTCACCTCACTATCCTTTGTGTCCTACCATTCGCAACACATCCGCTTGTGACGAAGATACTCCATGTTATTTTGTTTCTTCATTCGATGAGTTATCTCCTCAATTGACACAAGGTGGTGAGCTTGTCCATGATGAAACTGAAAACAGTCAAAGCATAGAAAACTCTCACCACCCCTCATCATATTTGCTTTTGCATGAAGACAACTCTTCAAATTAGCTTGCTCATGAGATCCCACCAATTCATTTAGCTTTGAATGCACTATCAAAAGAGCCTCTTCAATTGAGTAATCTGATTGTTGTTGAAGTTGAAAAAATTGGTGAAACCTGTGACAGAGATGGTTGCCATCCAAAGATCAATTTTGAAATCAACAACAGCAGCCAGCCTCAAACCATGTGTGATCTAGTTCAAGCTTAAAAATTTGATTCTAGCCCTGGAAAGTTTTGGGACCTGCCAGGGAGTCAAGGCACTTCAACTTCCATTAATGGTTATTTCAAGATCTCATGACTCTAGTAAGCCCCCCAAACTAAATCAGATTTGGTTTCTCTCACACAATCTGTCTATCTGCATGGTTTCACTCGATGTTGATTTCCACATGAAAAATGTTTAGTATTCCGAGTGTGATCTTTTGAATTTTCAAGATTTTACTTCTGACCAAATTCAAGAATCTGTTACAGTTCATTTGTCTTCATGCAAATCTCTCACATCAAACTCGGGTTGGGAATGTCCATCTCTCATGAAGTCATGGAATTGTGAAGTTGATCATCTCAAGGACTATCTTTTCTCGCAAGAATCATACTTATTGAATTTATCCCTTAATGGTCAGCTCCTTAGTCTTCTTGTGAATATTATATTGCAAATATGTCCTCTCATCACACCAGAAATCTCCCTATGTGATGATGAATGCACAAGTTGTCACACGAATCAAGTTCTTCTCCATCTACCATGTCTCAACTGGTTTCATGCATTTACAATGCTAGCATCCTTTTTAATCTCTTTTGATGACTATGATGCTTGTTCAATTGGTAACCAGTTGCAGGAAGTTGTTCTGTCATATCTGGCTCATAAGGAACTTGGTTCAATTGTTTAGAGAATTCGTAAGATTGTTCAAATTGATTTTTCTTCGTTTATTGCAAACTGGGAATATGATGCTTCAATTATCTCATCTGATCATTTCCCTATCCTGGGTGACTGTCATTCAACTTACTATTTTCCCATTAGCATGTCCAATGATAGTTGTTTCACACTTTGTGATCTTCATTGTTCAACATCTCTCTATTTATATTTCTATCAAGCAAGTGAGGCACCTCAGCGTTTGCTGATGGTTATGGCAGGTCCTCACTATCTTGGAATGACTGTCGAGAATGCTCAGATCTATTTTCCCATACAAGATTCCCATCGTGATCCCGCTTCTTGAATCGAAAATTCATCTTACCCAAGATTATGAGGCTTTCAAGAGGATCATCATGAATTTTACGATCCAATCATTGAATGGTTGGAACAATCTTACCTGGCAGGATCTGTTGCAGAAAACAAGTTTCAATCCTTCATCGCGCTTACTAAGGAGCTCAGTGTAGATGAATACATATCTGCAAGAGGCTTCCGATGTTTGTTTAAAAATGGTATTCATCGAAAAAGTAAGCATGTGAATTGGATGAAAGTAGTGGTTGTGACACACCTTTCCTCCCACAGGAAAGACCTTCCTTTTCCTGTGTAAGTTTTTCAAGTTTTTATATCTTATGTTGCACATTACATTATATATATTTTAATCATTCATGTCTTTATGGATGCAGGTCAGCAACAATCACGGTGACTTCACTGGAAATTTCATTTTACGTGACCCTGACCTTCTAATTGTTAGGTTAGGAGTAGGATTACCTACATCATGAGCTTTCCCTTTCGTACACTCATTCTACACTCATTTTTCATAGTATGTCCTTGTTTCTTTGTCCTAATTCTAGAACATGTTTGCTTTAGTCATTTTGTTCTCTTGTCTTTTGATTTTGTTTCCTTGTTCTGTGTATTCTTTATTTTTGCTTTGTTTTCTTCCTTGTTGAGTTTTCCTTTTTTTTTGTTACACGAATAAGTGTTGTTCCTGGACCTGTTTAGCTTCCAAGTGTGTATGTGGTTGAATTTCAAAGAGTCTTGTGACACTTCAACATTTGGTCAATCCTGTGTTTAGCTTCCTTGTAATTGGTTGTATCTTTTGGCCGATGAAGTTTTAACGGAAAATATGATCCATCTGTAAGGAGAGCTTTGGTCCAACCATGAACCTGTGTCCAGTCTGGAAACCTCATGCTTATACTCAGTTTTTTTGTTTTGGTGTTTTCAAGTTTATCCAACTAGTAGAAATGGAGAAGGGGAAAATCGAAATGAGAAAATCTAAATTAGAGGTCTTTATTTTCTTCTCTAAAGGAACAACCTCTCCTCCTCTCAATAAGTTGGGATCCCTCTTCCGCCCCAAAATAAATAAGTGTTGATGCACAATTATCTTTAAAAAATAAATAAAGGCAAAAGAAAAGAAAGGCTTCCTGTGCAAAAATGTGAAGCAGGCAACTCCACCAGGGTACTGCCCAGGCTTGCTAGCAATGGAGCAATGCTTATGTTCCTACGTGACTCCGTCAGGGTACTATCTAGGCCTTCTAGAAGAGGAGAAACATTAAAACGATACTCTAAAAATCTTAAGCGCATGAGCTAAACTACCCTTCCCAATTCGAAACATTATGATCCTGTTGAATCTTATGTTATGTTCAACCGAGAAGGTACAAAGGGGACCATGTCTACCCATGGGGTAAGTGGGGAAGCCAATGTAACCTACTCGATGAATCAATACTCCTTGAAGGACCAAGGCCCTGCACTAAAATGAACCAAGACAGCTAAGCTGGTATTCAACTAGTGTGTTGTCAAGTGTTGTAGTGGCTGCAACACCCTCCAAAATTTTGGCCTGTACTTGAATTTTGGAGCCTACTATGGATCATGTGATCGAGCGTTCCTTAGTCACTTATTGGTAAGTTGGTGATCTCAAGCTCCCTTCTTCGATCCTAAGAGTCGTTCACTCTTTTATCTTTATATAGTATGTGTCATCTTTGGGCATGGGGATTATCGCTTGTCATGAAAAGGTAAGTTTGTTTTGCTTCAAGGGGAAATATTTGTGAGAATGGGTTGTTTTCATCACATTGACATGTTTCTCACTCATTTCACGCACTCTTGTACAAGTGTCTCCTTTACCCTCCCAAAGACTATCTTCAGACCCGCACTTGTCGTAAGCTACCACAAAGGTTGTTGCATTAAGCGAAGTATGTTCTGGATGGTCTATGATGCATCACTAAGTTTTCAAGTGTGTGATCGTAGTCAAGTTCTATCGTTGTTCACATCAATTCCACTGATCCCACACTTAGCCAATCTGGAAGTTTCCCTAGCAACCTAGCCTCATCCAACTTTCTTGAATTGTGCACTTCGCATCTGCAACCCTCAAGTTTTTCCCTTGCCTATTGGAACTATGCAATGCACAGAAAGCCTAGCCTCCCTTGGCATCCAAAATTTTGCAATGGTTTCCTCTAGTATCCTTCCCTCAGCGAAACCCATTGTCTCCAAAAACTACACAATTTTTTCCTGTTGACAGTGCTGGACCCGCCAACATGTAGGGGGATGTCCCCATTAAGAAGTCCCAATTAGACCTCAGACCATTTGGTGTAGGAGTCCCAGCAGTGGATCGTAAAGTAATGCCTTGACCGCGATGTCGAATAGAGGCAAATAATTTAACTTTATCAATAGCAAGGGTGTGACCGCTACAATGAGTCAAGGAAGGTGTATGAGAGGTTCTAACACATGGGGGTTGAGATGAGTGCACCCCTTGGCAACCTGTAACAGTACTCAGCTGGGAAGGGAACACACGAGCAAAGATGCATCACAAGCTAGAAAGTAGGTCAGTCGACAATCCAAAGTGATGGTTAAACCAACAGCACATCTACAACAAGATTCATATAATAGCATACAAAATAGTTCATACACAACTACGTAAGTTAAAAACAATACATTGCTACAGCAACCAAAACAGTCCAACTACAATAACAACATATGCATGAAAACATGTTGGCTCTTATTATATAAAGAAGTGTAAGTTCCAATCGTACAATACATCCATGTAAACTTGCTAGCCCCAACAGTGGAATGTTACAGCCACATCCGCCTGCTCCTCCAAAGAGATGTACTAGCTACATGCAGTGGAGAAGCCAAGACACGTTACAATACTGTCCAAGCTCTCTCCAAGATAGTCTTATCAGAATCTTGGCTAACCAAAAGCCAATACAATGAGTTACGAGGTTCTATTTATAGCAAAGGGTGGGGCGACCCTTAACATTCCCCTTTGTGATCATTCATCTATCCTCATGACTCTTCGTCTACTCTATGACTGTGTTGCGGCCTCAGAATTCTGTTGCCCTAAAATGGGGGATAACCAGCCGGTCCGGACCTTAAGACAACTCCTTTTATGTTTAAAGTGGTGGCTTTGACTGGGAAAATGGGACCAGTTTCCCAGTGTGGGTTTTAAGATGAGAGTGGGTGGTTCACAAGTGATTGCAATAGAATAATGATAATCTAAATGACCTATTCTATCATGCAAATCTCTAAACTAACTTATTCTAATATAAACCCGGGTATTTCTATGTTGTATGCGATCTACAAAGATATTTGCTTAACATGTGATAATAAAGATCAATCACGCATAAAAAGAGATGATAACGTATAAAGATAATTTCTTTGACTAAATAGTTAGTCAAAGAAATTTATAAAATATATCGCATATATGATGAGTTATAAATGAAAATCAACCATTTCAGCTAGGCATCATACAATAGTGCAATTAACACTTAATAGAAAGGATTAATCTCACATAAAATTCATGAAAGTAAAGTGTTGTCACTAATTAAACAAAAACATAATCAATCATACAAGATGATAGTAACATATGTGTGAATTTCTGCTCATTTGACTAATGACATGGATCAACTCCTTTCTACAAATCAAATTATCTCCCAAGAACACAATAATGCATCAACAAAGGAAAGTAGCCTAATATGTAAACGAAATGATCATGTTCCATAATTTCACCAAAGCATTCACAAAATTACAAAAGTGCATTCTTTGCAAATGTTTTTGATAAAATTCTGGACCCTTCTCTAAATGCATGAGAAGGGTATAAATATTGTTCTAACTAATGTGCAAAAATAGATTATACAAAAATTTGAGGAGGTTTCAAACAACCTTCCTCCTAACTAGTTAACTAACTCTAAAAATAAACAGGGGTTTGATGAGAAGAGGTTAAGATGATGATTTTTTGTCTTCCATCTTGTCCTTCAAATTGCATATATCAGTCATTGGTTTGAGTTGAAGAGGTGCCCCAAAATGTGTCCTGAGTTGTCTTGCGAAAATCGCATCGGTGAGTGGTGGCAGCATCCACTGAGTCGAATGAAGTGAGCAGTTAAGGGTCATGATTTGACTGTGTGGCTTAACGAGGTATTTCCAACACGAATCCCGGTCAGTCTTGGTCAAATTTTTGTTTGCTTCCCTTTGAGTCTCTGCCTTTTTCTGTGAGCTTTTATGCAAAGCACCTAAATCGAGCATTTCTTTTAGATTGCCTTCCTTTACCAGGTTGGTGACAAACAGAGTGTGGTTCACCACCTTGATTATATTCTTCAATACCCCAGCTTCCCTTGCCATTGCTAGCTCATCTTGTTTGATTCTTGCATCGCAATCTGTGAAAAGAATGTCTTTGTGTGTCTACTCAATCTCAGGCAGATTGGCTTTCCTTTCATTTTTTGTTTCTTGCCATTCAATGAACTCTAAGATTCTAGTGTTCAGATCAGTAAACTCGGTTCTTTGGTCAATCGCCTTATCTGTTAGCTGGTTGCTAGTGATCAGATAAGGAGTAATGTGTGACATCTTTTGGCAGAAGTTCTCTTGTTGTTTCATCAGGAGGGAATTCAGTTCCAGTGCTTCTTTAATGAATTCCTCGGTAGTAGGAAATTCCTTATATCTTTCCATGGCTTGTTTCAATTCCCGAAGTTGTATTTTTTTGGCCGATATATTGACTTCATGGCTTACCTTCAGGACCTCCATGCTCTATTGAAATTGGGCAAGCTGCTTAGCTGCTTGCCTGTTCACACTTGCTTTCTCTCTTTCGAGCTGTTTCTCAACTTGTGCAATCCTCTCCTCCTTTTCTCTCAACAATGTAGATACTTCAATAGCTTTGTCCATGGTGGTTGCTGCATATGCTCCCGTGAACTTTAACAATCTAGTTAAGTTCTTAGCTGGGTTGAAAGGAATGTCCCTCCAAACTATGTCCATTGGCTCATTTCCAGGTGGGAGCTTGAGTGTTTCTACCCTTTTCCTTTTCCTCTGCCTTCTTAATACAGCCTTGTGGAGCGGGCTGTAGAAAACATCAAGTGGAGGGATTTCAGTCACTTTCAAGACGATCTTTGATGTGGGTAGAGCAGGGATAATCTCAGTCCGTTGGGATGATGTCGCCTACTCATCCATAGGATTGGACTACTCATCCATGTATTTGGACTTCTCGTCCATAGACTTGGACTCTATATTCTCCTGAATATGCAGAGGAAATTGACACTCCATTGTTTCTTGGGTATCTGTCATTTTGGGAGTGTCTTGTAGTTTTTTATAAACTGATCCCACTCTTGCTCCAACCTATTTCTTTTGACCTTTGA
This sequence comes from Pinus tabuliformis, assembly GCA_031772625.1. NCBI lineage: Eukaryota > Viridiplantae > Streptophyta > Pinopsida > Pinales > Pinaceae > Pinus > Pinus tabuliformis. Next base: position 134,979,527 of record CM062817.1, on the reverse strand, counting down.
ATTGATTTCTTTAGGTGGGGTGCTCATAACCTGTTTCTCGGCTGAATTTTTGCTGGACTCTACTATATTATCTGTGTCTTGTGCCTTCTCTGTACCTGGTGTTTTCTCAGTATTCACCTAAGATTCTATGTGAGAACTAGGTCCTTCACTGTTAACAGTCACACTAGGCATAGGCTTATTTTTTATCTTCAACAAGTGCATTTGGATTACTTCAAGCCTTTCATTTTTGAATTCCTGAAATTTTTCAAAATCTTCAGGACTCAGGTTGGCTTTAGCCCATTCGAATGCTTGTTCGAAGGATTCAGCCGACTGTAACAGGTCTTCAAAATCGTTATCCTCATGGTTGTATGGCTTGAGCTTTACTGCAGTAGTGATGTTATATGCTACCTTGTCTGGATCAAATTGCCTTTTCAGCAAAGTATGAAGCCTGAGGGCTTCCATGCTTACTAACTCCTTAATTGCATGATTAAAATTTTCTAAAGAAAAATAACCGCACTTGATAAGAAAAGAGGGCCATAATAGCTTCTTGTTTTCTTTAATAAATTTAGTTAGGCCTTTTCCCACGGTCTGGTGAGTGATTTCCCTTGCCAACAATTTATCAAAAACATACAAAGGAAGGACACGTGAGTCGTTTGTGCTACCAAAAACCCTAACATAGGTGAACCGTTCTTCAATAAAATATTTGTCGAGAGCTAGAAGGTCTGTAGCGGCTTCTTGGGAAAAACTGGGGGCTTTCTTATTGAAAATTATTTGATGCAAGGGCAAAATAACAACATGATGTATTTTATAGAAATGGGGTATATAATGAGATTCCCATATTTTCTTATGACTGAGATGGATAGGGTAGGGGTCTTGTAAGGTCCATTTCCAACCCATGGTCGAAAATATAGTGCAGAAACAGATGGCATCCATAATGTAGGCACTAAAATAGAACAGAGAAAGGTTGTCTGGAGAGGAGGATCTCTTCTGTCGATATCCAGTAATGATGGTGGCTAGGTTATTAAATAGGATGGTGACCCAATTCATGATGTGGGAATTAACGTAGGCATCAATTAGAGGAATCCATTCTATGGAAAACTTAGAATTATTGGGTAACCCATATAATCTACATAACATAGCAGTTGCATAGTTGTAGGGGTTTGCCAAAGAAGCTATGGCATACATACCCGATTTTTCAAATTTGAATTTGTTCTCGAATACTTTCCAACCCTTAATCAGCTTGAAGGGTTCTGGGTTCTTCTTTGCGAAGTTGGCCACGTATGTCTTGTCATATATATCCTGAGGGTCAGGTATATGGTACATTTTCTTCAGGTCCTCTGCTCTGAATGACCCCATGAGTTCCATTCTTGAATTCTTGAGTTGCCTATCTTCAATGGTGACGTTTTCGACCACCCACTTGATCATATCAATGTACGGGAGGATTTTAGTCATCGCTCTTATCCTATGAAGGAAACAACAGGCAACATCCTTGAATTGAAGTCTCGAAGGTCTTGTTGAGTCAGTTGTTTCTCTTGTGACAGTAATCTTGGGATGCTCGTCCTTAAGCCTATTGTATATGACCTCCCAATTTGTTGCTCCTCCGTCAGCGCTGCAGACTATATCAGAGAATATAAGAGCCATCTCTGTAAACTCAGATTCAGCGATGCTCTGCTTTTTTCTATTTCAGCATCACCTTCCTCAATGACATGACTTTTGTAGCTTTCTTGAAATGGACAAGATATATCAGCACAGACGGTGTCGGGAAATTAATACTGAAAGCTTTTTTGAAATGACTTTGGATCGTGAGAAAGGTTTAAATGAGATACTCAATGTTAACTACCCATAACTTGGAAAATCATTACCTCTCCTCGGGCTGCTAAACATTTATTAACCTGTCAATCCGTTCGTTTTTATATTAAAACGCAATTATTTCACATGCTTACCACTCTTATTCACACATCGCAATCTTTAAAAGGATGCAATATAGTGTTGCCTGCTCAATAAGGCGAAATGCGATTGCGATTGTTGCAATATCGCATTTCGCAAATCGTTAATGGATGTCGTAGTGGCATAGCTTAATTACTTGTGATTTTTGTGAAGTGCGATTTGCGAAATAACAAGGTGCTTTTGATCGGGATATCACAGCGGGAGGTTTGATCGTGCATCACAATTTTTTAAAGGTGTTTTATGATCATCACATGTAAAAGCGCAATTTTTGATTTGCGATGACGATCACATCCTTGGGTTGTTTTGAAATATTTCTTAAGGAAATTTCTTAGAGTTAGGTTTTATTATCCTAAGACTAAAAATTTAAAAAGGGTCCCCATTTATATCTCTAACCTTAGCTATTTTTATTCATAATTGGGGGGGTTTGTTTCATAGTACAACAATTGGCGATTCACTTGGGAGAACCAGTTATCTCTAAGTAGTTTTCTGAAATTTATAAAACTTTCAAAGTAATTAGAGTTATAGAAATAATAATTACATGAGTTATAAGGTGAACAACATTTCTTTAGAACCGTAATCACTTACCCAATCTATTTATTGAACTACTTTACTCTTGTAATGATAAAAATATAAATGTTTACATCAGTTGATAATAAGATTTAAAGTGATATAGCAGGTGTTTTCTATAGATTAGTTTTTGGTGTTTACTCATTTATCATAGATAGAGCCTCTATTGCCAGCAGGCGTTCATAGCCTCGACAGGGTTATCTTTTAACCAACAATGATTCATTGTCCCATCTGAAGCAATTTTCAAATTTCAAAATGATATTCACTTGCTTTGAATCTCACTTGGATCTTGTCCCTTTTTCCTTTTTAATATAATCTTTTCTTTTAGGTTTCTTAAAAGACATCGTCTAGGCTTGGTAACCTAATAATGACAATGCCATTCACTGGTTGTAACTAAACTGAACAAGCTAGCTCTTGATGAGACCCCTTGTCTTCTGATCAATGAGATCATTAGCTATTACCATGTTTTGATATGCAGTATTGGTAATATCAGTTTAATTATTTCCCTATGACCATGGTAAACAAGCTCGTAATGAGACTTTTTATCTTCTAAGTTTTGCATATTTTAAAATTACACTCTGAAAAAGGAAAATTTTATCAGATGGGGTGAATCATTGGCTCTTTTAAGAGTTTTGGATGATAATGATAGAGTTTTAAGATACTCATCTGCAGAAAGTCCTTAATAGGTTAAAGACTCTTTTCTTGATTGATGACAAAACATTCAGACTCTAAAAAGATAAGAGTTTATTCATAGAAAAAATGTTTTTTAATAAGATCAAGTTTTTCCAAAGAGATCAGGTTTACTTTGGTACTCAGATGTCCTAATTATTTCTTTCAACCTTTACTTACTTATAGAAGTGAAAAATCAGAAATATTATCAAAGATTTTATTTTGAAAAGCCAAAAGTAAATACTACTTAACCTTTATTTTCCTAAGAATCTTAAAGGCGATATGATACAAAATTGGAAGAGGCTATCTTCTAAGAAAAGTATTTTTTCAAGATTTGCCCATTAACGGGCAAAGAATCCTTTTTACCGGACAAGTCTTGTAGAAGAAACAGTGTTTGTCCAATTTTCTCAATGATTTGAAAAGGGCCAAGCCATAGTCTTTGTAATTTGGTATGTTTACCTTTTTCCTTGTGTGCTTTGTCCCATTTCAAAACCAAATCACCTACTTGAAAAAAAAATTGACTGGCAGAGGTTGTATCAAAAGAGGCTTTGACTAATTGTTGATGATGGAAGTGGGTTGCTTTGGCCTTTTCTCATTCTTCTTCAAGCTTAAGAATCTGAAATTGTCTAGCTTGGAGAGAAGAAGAAGGGTTTTCATCGATGAATTGCACTAGGGCAAGAGATGGGATTGCTATGTTTGTGGGAAGAACAACTTATTTTCCATAAACTAAAGCAAAAGGAGAAGAACCGATAGAGGCCTTCTATGTAATTTTGTCTACCCATAGAGCAAATGTCAATGCTTTGTGCCAATTCCTATGATTTTGGTCAATAGTCCTTTTGATAATTCTGATGAGGTTTTTGTTCGTTGATTCTGCTAATCCATTACCTTGTGGATAATAGTTGGCTGAATATTTTAATTTAAAACCTCGCTTTAGAGCAAATTCTACCATTGCATTTCCAGAAAAGTAAGATGCATTGTCAAACATTAAAGCTGAGGGTAAGCCAAACCTGGTAATTATGTACTGATCAATGAAGTTCATAATGCTTTCTGTATTAGCTATCTTTAGGGGGATAGCTTCTACCCATTTTGTAAAATAATCAGTAGCTGTAAGGATGAATCTATGTTGTTTGGAAGAGTTAGGAACAATCTCACCAATTATGTCTAATCCCCATTGTTCGAATGGTTGTTGGATGTTTACTGGTTGCAAAGGGAATGTTGACTTCCTTTCTCTTCCGATTGTGGTTTGACAAGTTTTACACTTTCTTGCATATTCATGTGCATCCTTAAATATCATTGGCCAATAATATCCTGCATGCAGGATTTTGTGAGCTGTGGTATTTCCTCCGAAATGTCCTCCGGCTGGTCCATCATGTAATTCCTACATGACCTTTTCAGCTTCAGGTTTCTCCAAGCATATTAGCAATATTGAATCATAATTTTTTCTAAACAATACATTATTGACTAATTCATACTAATTTGATTTCAACCTTAAGGCACGCTTTGTTTTATAATTAATATGCATAGGATCATATCGGTTTTCCAAATAAAATTTCAAAACAACATATTGTGGTTGTGTATCATTGAGGATTACCTCTGATATTTGTACTTCATTACCTTGATCTTCTTCTACTGACAACTGGGAAGCTCCTGTTAACATCCTGCAAAAACCTTGGCCCCTAACAATTTTAGCTGACCAGATTTCTACGTCATATTCTTGAAGCGCAATAACCCAATTGGCTATTTTCTCCCCTACTTCTCTTTGGATCAATAATTGTATTACTGCAGGGTAGGGTACTACTATCTTTGCATGGGCTTTCAAGGTATGGGTACTACTAAGGTCTGAAATGTTTCAAGGTTTTAAATACAACAAATGCTTGTTTCGCGGCAGCTGAATAATTTAACTTGGCACCTTGCAAATTAGAACTGAAAAAAGAGATGGGTGCCTCGATATTTTCATCGTTCAGTTGTGTTAAAACTACTGCATATGATGTATCAGATGAAAAAGTATATAATACAAAAGGTTTGAGAAATTTGGGAGTTGTCAGCGAAGGAGCATTAATAATGGATTTTTTAATCAACTCAAATGACTCCCTTTCATGTTTTCCCCATTTGAAAACTGCATTTTTTCGTATCATTGTCTAAAGGGGTAAGACGATCTGAGAAAAATCTGGAACAAATCTTTTTACAAAATTAATTTGGCCTAGGAACGATTGCATAGTCTTTTTGTTATGTGGGAGAGGAATCTTTTCGATCTCTTGGACTCTATCGGGGTCAATGTAAATCCCTTTTTTGGACACTATAAACCCAAGGAGTTTTCCTTCTGGTAAAGCAAAATAAGATTTTTTGGGATTTAAGGAAATGCCATATTTCTTGCATCTTTCAAAAATGTGCTTCAGGTCACTTAAATGATCGTTCCTATCCTTAGAATAGACTGTGATGTCATCTAAGTAAATAACAACTGATTTATTAATCAAACCTTTAAAAGCAATATCCATAGCACATTGAAATGTAGCACCTGCATTAATGAGTCTGAAAGGAATCTTCTAATAGGCGTATGTTCCCCACTTGGTCTTGAATGTTGTTTTTAATCTGTCATCTGGATGCACAAGAATTTGATTATATCCTGAGAATCCATCTAGAAAAGACATTAATTTGGAACCTGCAACTGATTGCAATATCTGCTCCATGGTAGGCAAAGGAAAGTTATCTTTTTGACAAGCTTTATTCAAGTTCCTAAAATCAATACAAATCCTAATATCACCGTTCTTTTTCCTTACAGGCACCATATTTGATACCCACTTAGAGTGTCTAACAGGGAAGATTATTTTGGCTTTCAGAAGCTTGTTCAATTCGAATTTGATTTGACTCTCAAGGTTTGGGTGAATTTTGCGAAGCTTCTATTGAATTGGCTTTTCGTTCAAAGTCATAGGTATGGTATGTTGAATCACAGAGGTATCATAGGTTTTGAGATCTACGTAATCCCAGGCAAAGACATTTTTGTATGTTTTCAACAACCTAATGAATGATATTCTTTCTTCTAATGATAGGCCAAGACCTAGGTTGACATTTTGAGGTTTTTCAGTTGACCCTAAGTTTACTACTTCAAATCTCAAAGTATAAATTTGAGTTTTGGAGTTAGTAAGTTTCTTGAATTTATCCTTTAGATCATATAGATCTTCCATCTTAACTACAGACTTCGGGATTGGGTTTTGATTCTGATCATTTTTAATTTGTAGATCATGCTCTTGTTCATCTATGATCTGTTCCTCATAGGACCCTTCTGATGTAAGGAAATTAACTATATCCGCATCGTTATTGAATACTCTCCAATTTGTTACATTATCAAGAATAGATGGCCTAAATATTAACTCTATTGAAAATCTGTCTAGACTGAAATCTTCCGAGGGTATAAGCTTGGATGCCACATTAGCAAGTAAGTCAGCACTTGTGTTTTGTAGTCTAGGAACTGAAGAAATGTTAAAAGCAAAGAAGTGAGAAGTCAGATTCTGGGCTAATGATTGATAATGTTTAAGGTGCCCAGAGACACAATGAATTGTATTTCTTACCTACTTCACAATTATTTCAGAATCACCATAGACTTGCAGATATTTGACATTAAGGCCAATGGCTTTATATAGTCCTTGGATCAATGCTTCATATTCAACGATATTATTGGTGCATTGAAATTCAAGTCTATAGGCTAACATGGTTTTCTCTCCTTGTGGATTGATCAAAATGCATCCTGCACCTACACCATCTTCAAATTTGGAACCATCAAAATAGAGAGTCCAAAACAAAGAATTATTTGAAATTTTATCTAGTAAATTTACACACTTGGAAGCATATGTTTGTGAAAAAATTTCTATTTGAGACACTACAGTATTATCTGGAAAGGGAGATCTCTGAGCATTAAAGGATCCCAAAAATGACTCAGCCGAGTAATTTCCAATGATGTTATTGGTGAAGGAAACAGGTTTATTGCTTCCCTCAAGGTCAGTGACTGTATATTTCATGAACTTTTCTCGGTCTACCCTGATTTGGTTTGGTTTACCATTATATGGAAACCACATGTGAGAATCAGTTGCAAAATAACCATGAAACTTTTCAGACCAATCCCTACTTAAGATTAAACCATAAAATTCAGGGATATCAGCCACTAAAATATCAATTATTTGGGAAAATTTTGGATTAGAGGAAAGCCTAATTGAAACTGATGTTATTTCTCCAAGTACCTCTACTTTTGTCCTGTCTAATTGAACTATGTGTATTGCAGATTTTCGAGGTGTAATATTTAATTTGGTGCACACAGCTCTTGGCATAATATTTGAAGAGGCTCCTAAATCAACAAGGCAGTTATGAACATTTCTATTGAAAATTTCATAAGTGAGCAGAAATGGAGGAATATGAGAAATATATCTATCACCGATTAGGACTAAATCTGAAGGATCTACTTTGTTGGAAGATGATGGAGGTTTTCCCATATCGCAGGCAGCTTGGGTAACTACAACAGATGGCAGAGGGGATATAGGAACTGCTTTTAACTCTCTTAATAAAATTTCCTATTGTTGCTTAAGTTTAGTGAGTTCATGCAATGAAATTTTTGCTCTAGTCTTTTTCATGTCTTCGACTATATTGTATTCCATTGTGTCTAAGATTACCAATGTTTTGGAAGTATTTGGAGGATCTAGAGGAATAGGATCGGTTTGACTAGTCTTAGATTTCTTACTTATTGTTTTCTCCTTTACAGGAGTAGCAATTTTTTGTTTCTGATTTGTGATAGACATGTCAGGAGAGTTTTTTCTTCTTGTAGTCACTAGCATAGCTTGTGCCTCTTCTTCAGTTGGGAGGATGAAATCCCACATTCCATTTAATTCAACTTCTTCTTCCATTTCGTCTTCCTCTTCAATTGGTGAGTCTTCTTTTGCTTCTTGATCAGACTCAGCATTTGAAATGGTGTTTGGGGGTTGTGATGCAGAAGAAGGATTCCTTTTAAACGAGTGAAAAGGTTTCTTGGGAGCAGAGGATTCTGCAACCTATTTCTTGATTTCGACCATTTCATTAGACATTATTTTTAACACTTTCTGAAGGCCTTCAAGATCAAAAGGGTCCTTTGAAGATTTCTTTTTAGAATCATCCTTAAATGTTACTTTCTTTGACTTCCTCTCATCTGTTTGTGATCTCTTTTCCAAAGCTATAATCCTTCTTTCTACAGACAGGGCTTCTTTCATGTTTTCTACAAGGGTAGCCTTATTGGCTCTATCTATGAAAATCGCAATATTAGAAGGAAGAGACGATATGTACCATTCTATTTGTACATCTACTGCAGGTTTTGAGGTAGCTGGGATTTTATTTAGCAATTTGTTAAATCTAGAGTTGAAGTCTTTGATCCTTTCATCTAAATTAGATTTTAAATTAGAAAGATCATTGATCAAGGATGTTATGGTCCTGTCATCACCAAATTTTGCAAGAAATACCTCTTTAAAATTATCCCAGTCCCTAATTGAACCTACTAGAAGGGGAAAATACCAAGATCCAGTAGATCCTTGGAAGGTATAAGGGAACAGTCTGATTACAACATCTTCATGTGCAACTCCATTAAGATTCATGGCTAACATAAAGTTATTTAGATGTTCTTCGGCCAGAAGACCATCATCGGGATTGTACTTGGGTAGCCATTTTTCTGGGTTTGTTGGGAGTGCATTTGGATTTGCAACCAGGACAGCACCAGGGTTTGTCCAAGGTTGAGTGGGTTGATTGGCCATAACTTGAGTTGGAGACTGAGAATATGGGAAGGTTGGTCCAGAAGTAGGTATAGATGGCGAAGAACTTACTACTGGGTTAGTACTACTAGTGGCAGTACTAATTGGAGAAGTGGATAGTTGAGAAGTTGTGGATTGAGTAGAAGTGAATGGGGAAGTGAATGGATGGAAAGGTGATGTGATCTCGCTGGTATCTGATTCAGATCTTGGTGAGGTAACTTTCCTACGTCGTGGAGGGATGGGGAACTCAAAAGGGGTTACTCCAAGCCTTTCACTTTGCAATCTAGTTAACACACCAGTTTGTTGTAATAATGAAGTAACACTTTCTTCATAAACTTCAGGTCTTTGTGGTTTCTCAGCAAAAGTCCATTTTTGTATCAAAGAATGGACTTCGGGAGACTCGGGAATGTAATATGGGGAAAGTGGTTGCCTTACTACTTCAGGAGACAAGGGAGATGTTTCTATAACTTCATATTTCTGATCATGAGATTTTGAACAAGATCTAGAAGGTGTAGAAGTTGTGGAGGGATTTTGACTCCGATGAATGTTTATCGATTGATCTTTAGGTTTATATGCCATTCATATTCAGATGGCCCTCCTTCTAGTGCCAAAATGTTGCGGCCTCAGAATTCTACTGCCCCAACATGGGGGATAACCACCCGGTCTGGACCTTAAGACAACTCCTTTTCCATTTAAAGTGGTGGCTTCAACTGGGGATAATGGGACCAGTTTCCCAGTGTGGGTTTTAAGATGAGAGTGGGTGGTTCACGAGTGATTGCAATAGAATAATGATAATCTAAATGACCTATTCTATCATGCAAATATCTAAACTAACTTATTCTAATATAAACCTGGGTATTTTGTGTTGTATGCGATCTACAAAGATATATGCTTAACATGTGATAATAAAGATCAATCACGCATAAACAGAGATGATAACGTATAAAGATAATTTCTTTGACTAAATAGTTAGTCAAAGAAATTTATAAAATATATCGCATATATGATGAGTTATATATGAAAATCAACAATTTCAGCTAGGCATCATACAATAGTGCAATTAACGCTTAACAGAAAGGATAAATCTCACATACAATTCATGAAAGTAAAGTGTTGTCACTAATTAAACAAAAACAGAATCAATCATACAAGATAATAGTACCATATGTGCGAAGTTCTGCTCATTTGACTAATGACATGGATCAACTCCTTTCTTCAAATCAAATTATCTCCCAAGAACACAATAGTGCATCAACAAAGGAAAGTAGTCTAATATCTAAAAGAAACGATCATGTTCCATAATTTCACCAAAGCATTCACAAAATTACAAAAGTGCATTCTTTGCAAATGTTTTTGATAAAATTCTGGACCCTTCTCTAAATGCATGAGAAGGGTATAAATACTATTCTAACTAATGTGCAAAAATAGATTATAAAAAAATTTGAGGAGGTTTCAAACAACCTTCCTCCTAACTAGTTAACTAACTCTAAAAATAAACAGTGGCTTGATGAGCAAAGGCTAAAATGATGATTTGTTGTCTGCCAACTTGCCCTTCAAATCAGATATATCGGTCATTGGTTTGAGTTGAGGAGGTGCCCCAAAATGTGTCTTGAGTTGTCCTGCGAAAAATGCATCGGTGAGAGGTGGCAGCATCTGTTGATTCAAATGAAGTGAGCAGTTAAGGGTCATGATTTGACTGTGCAGCTTGACGAGGTATTGCTAATATGAATCCCATTTGGTCTTGGTCAATTTTGTGATTGCTTCCCTTTGAGTCTCTGCCTTTTTCTGCTAGCTTTTATGCGAAGCACCTAAATCGGGCATTTCCTCTTAGATTATTGCCTTCCTTACCAAGTTGGTGACAAACAAAGTGTGGTTCACCGCTTGATTATATTCTTCAATATCCCAGCTTCCCTTGCCACTGCTAGCTCAGCTTCCTTGATTCTCATGTCCCAATCAGTGAAAATAATGTCTTTGTGTGTCCCCTCAATCTCAGGCGGATTGGTTTTCCTTCTGTCTTTTGCTTCTTGCCATTTGATGAACTCTGAGATTCTGGTGTTCAGATCAGTAAACTCGATTCTCTGGTCAATCGCCTTATCTGTTAGTTGGTCGCTAGTGATCAGATAAGGAGTAATGTGTGACATCTTTTGGCAGAAGTTCTCTTGTTGTTTCATTAGGAGGGAATTTAGTTCCAGCGCCTCTTTAATGAATTCCTCAATAGTATGAACTTCCTTATATATTTCCATGGCTTGCTGCAATTCCCTGAGTTGTATGTTTTTGGCCGATATATCGGCTTCATGGCTTATCTTCAGGACCTCCATGCTTTGTTGCAATTGGGCAAGCTACTCATCTGCTTGTCTGTTCACACTTTCTTTCTCTATTTCGAGCTGTTGCTCGAGTTGTTCAATCCTCTCCTCCTTTTCTCTCAACAAAGTAGAGACTTCAGTAGCTTTTTCCATGGTGGTTGTTGCATATGCTCTCGTGAGCTGTGACAATCTATTCAAGTTCTGAGCTGGGTTAAAATGAATGTCCCTCCAAACTATGTCCATTGGCTCATTTCCAGGTGGGAGCTCAAGTGTTTCTACCCTTTTCCTCTACCTTCTTACTACAGCCTTGTGGAGTGGGCTGTAGAAAACATCAAGTGGAGGGATTTCAATCACTTTCAAGACAATCTCTGATGTGGGCAGAGCAGGGATAATCTCAGTCTGTTGGGATGTTATCTCCTGCTCATCCATAGGCTTGGACTGCTCATCCATAGATTTGGATTGCTCATCCATAGACTTGGACTTTGTATTCTCATGAATATTCAGAGGAGTTTTACACTCCATTGTTTCTTGGGTATCTGTCATTTTGGGAGTGTCTTGCAGTTTTTTATTAAATTGATCCCACTCTTGCTCCAAACTGCTACTTTTGACCTCTGAACTGATTTCTTTAGGTGGGGTGCTCATAACTTGTTTCTCAGCTGACTTTCTGCTGGACTCTATTGTATTATATGTGTCTTGGGCCTTCTCCGTACTTGGTGTTTTCTCAGTATTCACCTAAGATTCTATGCAAGAACTAGGTCCTTCACTATTAACAGTCACACTGGGTGTAGGCTTATTTTTGATCTTCAACAAGTGCATTGGGATTACTTCGAGCCTTTCATTTCTGAATTCCCAAAAAATTTCAAAATCTTCAGGACTCAGGTTGGCTTTAGCCCATTCGAATGCTTGTTCGAAGGATTCAATCGACTGTAACAAGTCCTCAAAATTGTTATACTCATGGTTGTATGGCTTGAGCTTTACCACAGTAGTGATGTTATATGCTACCTGGTCTGGATCAAATTTCCTTTTCAGCAAAGTATGAAGCCTGAGGGCTTCCATGCTTATTGACTCCTTAATCGCATGATCAAAATTTTCTAAAGAAAAAGAACTGCACTTGACAGGAAAAGAGGGCCATAATAACTTCTTTCCTTATTTGAGAACTTTAGTTAGGCCTTTTTCCACAGTCTGGTGGGCGATTTCCCTTGCCAACAATTTATCAGAAACATACAAAGGAAGGACATGTGGGTTAGCTGTGCTACCAAAAATCCTAATATAGGTGAACCATTCTTCAATAAAATATTTGTCGATAGCTAGAAGGTCTGTATCGGCTTCTTGGGAAAACCTAGGGGATTTCTTATTGAAAATTATTTGATGCGGGGTAAAAATAATAGCATGACATATTTTATAGAAATGGGGTATATAATGAGATTCCCATATTTGCTTATGACTGAGATGGATAGGGTAGGGGTCCTGTAAGGTCCATTTCCAGCCCATGGTCAAAAATGTAGTGCAAAAACAGATGGCGTCCATAATGTAGGCACTCAAATAGAATGGAGGAAGGTTCTCTGGAGAGGAGTATCTCTTCTGTCGATATTTAGTAATGATGGTGGCTAGGTTATCAGATAGGATTGTGATCCAATTCATGATATGGGAATTAACGAAAGCATCAATCAGAGGAATCCATTCTATGGAAAACTTAGAATTATTGGGTAACCCATATAATCTACATAACATAACAGCTACATAGTTGTAGGGGTTTGCCAAAGAGGCTATGGCATACATACCCAATTTGTCAAATTTGAATTTGTTCTCCAATACTCTCCAACCCTAAATCAGCTTGAAGGGGTCTGGGTTCTTCTTTATGAAGTTGGCCACGTATATCTTGTCATATATATCCTGAGGGTCAGGTATATGGTACATTTTCTTTGATCGCGCATCACAATTTTTTAAAGGTGTTTTATGATCATCACATGGAAAAGCGCAATTTGCAATTTGCGATGAGGATCACATCCTTGGGTTGTTTTGCAATATTTCTTAAGGCAATTTCTTAGAGTTAGGTTTTATTATCCTAAGACTAAAAATTTAAAAAGGGTCCCCATTTATATCTCTAACCTTAGCTATTATTATTCATAAATGGGGGAGTTGTTTCATAGTACAACAATTGGCAATTCACTTGGGAGAACCAGTTATCTCTGAGTAGTTTTCTGAAATTTCTAAAACTTTCAAAGTAATTAGAGTTATAGAAATAATAATTACATGAGTTATAAAGTAAATAAAATTTCTTTAGAATCGTAATCACTTACTCAATCTATTTATTGAACTACTTTACTCTTGTAATGATAAAAATACAAATGTTTACATCAGTCGATAATAATATTTAAAGTGACATAGCAGGTGTTTTTTATAGATTAGTTTTTGGTGTTTACTCGTTTATCATAGATAGAGCCTCTACTGCCAGCAGGCATTCATAGCCTTGACAAGGTTATCTTTTAACCAACAATGATTCATTGTCCCATCTGAAGCAATTTTCAAATTTCAAAATGATATTCACTTGCTTTGAATCTCACTTGGATCTTGTCCCTTTTTCCTTTTTAATATAATTTTTTCTTTTAGGTTTCTTAAAAGACATCATCTAGGCTTGGTAACCTAATAATGACAATTCCATTCACTGGTTGTAACTAAACTGAACAAGATGGCTCTTGATAAGACCCCTTCTCTTCTGACCGATGAGATCATTGGCTATTACCCTGTTCTGTTATGCAATATTGGTAATATCAATTTAATTATTTCCCTACGACCATGGTAAACAAGCTCGTAATGAGACTTTTTATCTTCTAAGTTTTGAATATTTTTGAATTACACTCTGAAAAAAGGAAATTTTATCAAATGGGGTGAATCATTGTCTCTTTTAAGAGTTTTGGATGATAATGATAGAGTTTTAAGATACTCATCTACAGAAAGTCCTTACTAGGTTAAATATTATTTTCTTGACTGATAACAAAACCTTCATACCCTAAAAAGATAAGAGTTTATTCATAGAATAAATGTTTTTTAGTAAGATCAAGCTTTTCCGGAGAAATCAGGTTTACTTTGTTACTCAAATGTCCTAATTATTTCTTTCAACCTTTACTTACTTATAGAAGTGAAAAATTAGAAATATTATCAAAGGTTTTATTTTGAAAAGCCAAAAGTAAATACTACTTAACCTTTATTTCCCTAAGAATCTTAAAGGCGATATGATACAAAATTGGAAGAGGCTATCTTCTAAGAAAAGTATTTTTTCAAGATTTTCCCATTAACGGGCAAAGAATCCTTCTTACCAGACAAGTCTTGTAGAAGAAACATTGATTGTCCAATTTTCTCAATGATTTGAAAAGGGCCAAGCCATAGTCTTTGGAATTTGGTATGTTTACCTTCTTCCTCATGTGCTTTGTCCCATTACAAAGCTAATTGACCTACTTGAAAATTTTTTTTACTCGCATAGGTTGTATCAAAAGAGGCTTTGACTAATTGTTGATGATGGAAGTGGGTTGCTTTGGCCTTTTCTCGTTCTTCTTCAAGCTTAAGAATCTGAAATTGTCTAGCTTGGAGAGAAGAAGAAGGGTTTTCATTGATGAATTGCACTAGGGAAAGAGATGGTATTGCTATGTTTTTGGGAATAACAACTTCTTTTCCATAAACTAAAGCAAAAGGATAAGAACTTATAGAGGCCTTTTGTGTAATTTTGTCTGCCCATAGAGCAAATGTCAATGCTTTGTGCCAATTCCTATGATTTTGGTCAATAGTCCTTTTGATTATTCTGATGAGGTTTTTTTTCATTGATTCTGCTAATCCATTACCTTGTGGATAATAGTTGGCTGAATATTTTAATTTAAAACCTCGCTTTAGAGCAAATTCTACCATCGCATTTCCAAAAAAGTAAGATGCATTTTTAAACACTAAAGCTGAGGGTAAGCCAAAACTGGTAATTATTTATTGATCAATGAAGTTCGTAATTCTTTCTGTATTAGCTATCTTTAGGGGGATAGCTTCTACCCATTTTGTAAAATAATCGGTAGTTGTAAGGATGAATCTATGTTGTTTGGAAGAGTTAGGAACAATCTCACCAATTATGTCTAATCCCCATTACTCAAATGGTTGTTAGATGTTTACTGGTTGCAAAGGGAATGTTGGCTTCCTTTCTCTTCCGGTTGTGGTTTGACAAGTTTTACACTTTCTTGCATATTCATGTGCATCCTTAAATATTTTTGGCCAATAATATCTTGCATGCAGGATTTTGTGAGCTGTGGTATTTCCTCCGAAATGTCCTCCAGTTGGTCCATCATGTAATTCTTGCATGACCTTTTCAACTTCAGGTTTCTCCAAGCATCTTAGCAATACTGAATCATAATTTTTTCTAAACAATACATCATTGAATAATTCATACTAATTTGATTTCAACCTTAAGGCACGCTTTGTTTTATAATTAATATGCATAGGAGCATATCCGTTCTTCAAATAAAATTTCAAATCAGCATATTGTGATTGTGTATCATTGAGGATTACCTCTGATATTTGCACTTCATTACCTTGATCTTCTTCTGCTAACAACTAGGAAGCTCCTGCAAAAACCTTGGTCCCTAACAATTTTAGTTGGCCGGATTTCTACATCAGATTCTTGAAGTGTAGTAACCCAATTGGATCTTTTCTCACCTACTTCTCTTTGGATTAATAATTGTCTTACTGCAGGGTAGTGTACTACTATCTTTGTATGGGCTTTGATAAGAAAAGGTCTGAAACGTTTCAAGGTTTTAAAAATAGCAAATGCTTGTTGATGAGAAATTTTTCGGCGTAAATCACATGATATTTCATTTGTCGACATGTTTCGAACCAACCAGTGTGGTTCATCGTCAAGACAAGTTGAAGAATCAGATCTAGGTTGCATGTTAAATAGTCAGAGTAGAACATCCAATGGCTATATTTGACCAGCGAACGACTATATTGAACAGGTAGGCTAGACCAGCTAACGGCTATATTGGACTGGGAAATGGCTAGTCGGACTGGACCAAGGGATAGGAGAGCATAACTATATTTAATTAAAAATTAAAAAATAATCAATATAAAACTAAAAAAAAATAAGTTAAAGTTACAGATTTAAATAATTATTAAATCAATAGTAAGTTAGTTATACTATTATTAAAAGGGGTTTAAATTAAATAGTTAATGGGAATTTAGTTTAAAACATATGTAAACAAGGAGCCACTGCCGTGGCGGTAGTCCCTGCCGGGGTCTGCAGGACAACACAATACAATTGTGAGTAGAAAATGCAAGTTAGCTAACAACAAATGGATTGCATCAAGCAGGAGCTGGACTGAATTGTAAAATGGCTTTGTTATAATACCATGACCCACCATAGCTTATCAATACCACATGCACAAAAACCATAACCTATTTTCAAATCAAATATTTTATAAATATTTTATTCTATTGAGATGCATTGTGAGTCCTAACCTATTTTAATGTCCTATCCTAACCTCTCATGTAAATTTTCTGACCCCTAATTATATAAAATTAAAAAGATAATCTTAACTAAAATAGAATATAGGTAAAAAAGAAGTAAATAGGTTTTCCTATCAATACGATTTGCCCAAACACCTATAATTCATTTGAGTCCCTATGTAACATTTTAAAAACATGAAGAGGTCTAAATACTACAAATACTTGATTTTAATTTGATTTGGTCACACATATAACAAATTTACACCAATACCATGTGCGCAAAGAATATATATATATATATATATATATATATTCTACTAGTCTCATGTAACAAATGTACACCAATACTATGTGTAACAAATATATTCTTTGCGCACATGGTATTGGTGTACATTTGTTACATGAGACTAGTAGAATATATATATATATATATATATATATATATATATATATATATATATATATATATATTCTTTGCGCACATGGTATTGGTGTACATTTGTTACATGAGACTAGTAGAATATATATATCCATCCTAAATTGCAATCTACAGAGAGGTATTTTTAATTTTATTTTATAACAGTTTTTAAATTAAATTTGAAAACAAAAATGTATAAATGAAATGTTTTAATGTGTCATAAACATTTTGACTTGATAAAATTACATAAAAAAATATATATATATAATTAAAAAATATATTTATAATTATAATTATAATTAATTATGATTACTAATAATAGTATCTTTGATCCATCTTAATTGTGGACCTACGAAGTGCAAAGAAAAATCAAACTAAAATTGCTCTACGCTGGCATAAACTAATATCCATAATTTAGTAACGAAGTGTTATAGAAATGGTCCTTATTGTTACCCAATCCTAATAATAAGGTGGACCAAATAATTTTACCATTCAGCCTGGAAACCCAACCCACTTGAAACTAATTTCAATTTAATCTCACGAATAAATATTTAATCGGTATTTAATCGTGTTTTCTCTTTTTTTATGTCATATCTTAACCAAGACTTCGTAGGTTGAAGGATTGTTCTCGCATCGTTATTTCTGATATTCTGCGACGGCCCCGGGCAATTTCGAACAAGTTACAGAAGAAATCACCATCAGTTTCGAGAAATATGGCCGCAGGTTCATCTTCTTCCGACCATCTCTCGAGTTCTACCGGTGAAAAGCTTGTTTTCGATTTGTCAGGCGATGAAAAGTCGAAATACATGAAACTCACGGGAGCAGGAGTTGAGAGTATTCCTGAGTCGAAACAATCTTGTTTAATGGAGGGGCGTAGTTCCCCAGTGGAGAAAGGAAAGGCGAGCATGAGTGGAGTCGGTGATTCTGATAAAATACCCGATGAAAGTGTTGTGCTTCAAAAGTCGAATATAGAACCAGAGATCTCTTATGTCTCGAACTGTTTTAGTAATTTCGAAAAGGAGAAGGGCAAGGCGATAGCTGGTGGATCAGGCAATTTAGGTCAAATAATTGGTCGTGGAAAAAATGTGGGTAATATAGAAGACATCAGGAATCTCATTCCCAAATTCAAAGAAGAACTCTCTAGTGGATCAGGCGATTTAGGTCAAATAATTGGTCGTGGAAAAAATGTGGGTAATATAGAAGACATCAGGAATCTCATTGCCAAAATCAAAGAAGAACTCTCTAATATGCCAGTCACCCATGATTACCAAAGTAGAAAAAGGGATCATCGAACAAGGATGCTGGATTCCATAGAATATGTCAGAAACTTGTTTAATAATTTCGAAAAGAAGAAGGGCAAGGTGATAGCTGGTGGATCAGGCAATTTAGGTCAAATAATTGGTCTCGGAAAAAATGTGGGTAATATAGAAGACATCAGGAATCTCACTGCCAAAATCAAAGAATATGACAAAGTAAAATTGTCTCGCATCAGGGAATTGTATAATAAGTTGCAGGAAGAGAAGTTGATGTCAATACCTTCACGAGCAGGTGATTCAGATAAAATAACTAGTGCAGAAGTTGTCACTGAAATGTCAGGCATCGAAAATGTGACTGCGGATAATAAATTGCAAGAAGAGAAGTTCATTTCAATAACTTCAGGATCATGTGATTCAGATAAAATAACTAATGTAGAAGTTGTCGCTGAAATGTCAGCCATCGAAAATGTGACTGCTGATAATAAGTTGCAAGAAGAGAAGTTCATGTCAATACCTTCAGGATCATGTGATTCAGATAAAATAACTACTGTAGAAGTTGTCAATCAAATGTCAGGAATCGAAAATGTGACTACTGAAATGCATGCAGAAATTTCTCCTCAATCTCTGGAGATGTCTGAATTGCTAGATTTCAACGAGTTGCTAAGTGATACTGGGCCTCACAAAAGGCAAAGGGGAGCTGTGAATGATTGTTATAGGTTTTCTTTTCAATATTGATCTAGGTAGAAGATAGGAATAATTGGGGGAAGCATATAATAAATTACAATAATGCACAGGCCAACTGAAACTACCTCAATCTTTGAAAATGACCCAATTTGGAAAAACACAAACAGGAATCAAGCTATATCACAAGCACGAGAAACTGCCTCAATAAAATAAATTTCTAGATTACAGTTGGAAAGAAATATTAGTTTGAACATCTATAAGTAATCCAAAACTTCAAAACAGAATTTACATAAAATGGCTAAGCTGTGGTTATATGTGTTTAATATATTACAAGGATTACTCCATATCCTTTGATTTATTTTATACTGTATCCACAACCCGAAACCCCCACCCCAAGCATTCCTATTAGGCCTGCCATTTAACAGTCAGCTCACAGTAATTTCAATTTCAAGAAATAGTATATATACAAACAATTTGGTATATGAAACTCTTGAATTCAAAATCTATCAGTCTTGTCTTCGTCAAGACCGATTTTCTTTCTCATATACATCTCTCCATGACGTATTCTCCATGACGTATTTCCTAATGCTCTCCAGCTCCCTGTAACCACTGTTTGTTTACTGGGGGTACACCTATATCAGCTTTGTGCACAATCGTACCTTGTATCCTAACGGTCACAGGATTAATATGGCCTTCTTACAAAGCCTTTGTTTATGTTATAAAGTAGACATAACATTACTCACATTATTTTCTTGGATGTTTCCATGACAGGTGTGCTCTGATCTACTGCTGTTTACCTAGAGGTACCAGGCAAGCTCCGTTCTGTTATAGATGCTGTTTATTGGAAGAGCAGAAAGTAGCCACATAACAGAAAATGATGTCGATATGAAACAATATTAAACATGTATATTCTCTGATTATTGTTGTATTTAGCAGTACAAAGATAATGTAAGTCCTCAAGTCTTAACACTATTATGTTATATCTTGTTTGACTATGGTAAGAACTATAAACAATGGTTTTGTAGTACATGGAAAAGATTGGTCATTAAGAAATTTTGTAAAATGAACAGTTATTGTGACTTGCACCTGTCTTCATGTGGGCACAATCAGAACCAATATAGTAATAAGTTATTTTCTCAAATTTCATTTACAGCTTTATTAGGAGCAGAGCCACTTCAGGATCAATAGCCACCCTCAGCGTGGTAATAGGCAGATACAAAGGGAGCTAGCGCACTAGGAACAGAGGCGGAGGCGTCTCCAACTAGACTTAACGACATACCTATTCGCGTATTAAAACTAATAGCATGAACCTTTGGAGATTGAAAACAATTCACTAATCATTTCTTCTTAAACAAAGAATGCGATGGTGTGTAATTCTCAATATAAATATGTGTGAGGTTGGATCTCATATGATTGGATACAAGAGCCTCGGAACTCACAATTTCCATTAAATTCAACACTGCAAAAATTCCATGTTGTGACTCTGAAATTCACTTTATTTTATGTGCATTCTTTAAATTATTACCCCTAACACTCTATCGAAAAACTAAATTCTTATATATAAATGCGCAGAACTCCACAAACAAGTCATTACCTTATGTTGGGTATAATTAACGAAAGAAACTAGAAACCCCTTTACAAGTGAGGATAATTTAAACATGATCAAAATATGTAAGAAATTATAAACCCTTTACAGGCGAAGGATAATTTAAAAATTATCAAAATCCATAAGAAATTATAAACCCTTTACAGGCAAAGGATAATTTAAGCATGCATTGTCAAAATTATGTAAGAATTATAAATCCTTTACAGACGAAAATAATTTAAATATTATGTAAATTATATTCATGTTTTCAAAATAAGAAACCCTCATCTAAAACCCCTAACCACCAATTGTAACAGGCGAACAGGAGAAAGCACCTGGAGAAATCAAGGATATCAAGGAGAACCGTCGGTTGACCTCGGAGGTCAGTAGGCATAACTTGCAAAAAAGTGGAACCCATAAGAAAATATGGAGAAGCAAGCTCATTGAAGCGAGTTTCATTGATTAGAAGAAAATAAAACAAGAAATTACTAGCAGTATGGGGCCAGCTCCTAAAAAACGAGCAGCAACGAGAACTCCTTCGCCACGGGGTAGTTTGGCCTGCTATAGAACAGTGGCATTGTCTTAACTTAAAAAACAAACTCGAAGAAATACAATGCAAAAAAATTGTTAAGCGAGTAGTGGCAAGTTACCTGAGTAGGTTGGTCGTCGACGAAACACCTTCAAACCTCAACAAATTTCGAAGACTGCACAGTGCAACTATGGTTCGATGGTGACACAAAATTCACCAAAAACTAATCAAATGTAGAAGATAAGGCCTCTCTATGCAGCAAAAGCGGAGTGCCGCCATGGAATTGCAAAGCACAATGCATAGAGCCTAGACAGGCAAATTATACGTGAATATTGTGAAAGAATAACGCATACCAGAACACTAATTGAAGTGGAAAGGCTGTCAAATTGCACTCTGCTCCTCGAACTTACTCCAGTGAAATCATTTCTAGACCACCAAACATCTGGCACACTTCAACCGTATGCAAACATCTGGCACTTGCAGGATGCAGTGCACTGCATGCCGGACACGGGGAATAGGTACCGAAAACTTAGGACAAATTAAATTGTGCTTTCGATGAAATGTTCAGCTCGGCAAACTTTGGATATCTTATTTTTACCCGAACATGAGCTTCTTGAAAGCTGCGAAGCCCGCAATAAGACCCTCAACTTTATTGTCCAATCAGAAAATATGTAATAAATTTTATATTATTTTCTAATATGAAAAGTTGTGATGCACATCAATTTTTTTCGGTCAAACAGAGGATTAATATGCCGTCAACGCTCAATTGATCGCTATTAGTCCCAGGCAGGGACTAATAAGGTAACATAATTAAATATTTCATATATATATATATATATATATATATATATATATATATATATATTTATTTATTTATTTATTTTTAAGTAAGTTAGTTTTATATTTAATTTAATATAAATTAAAATCCTAATTGTAAGTTAGTATTGTTATATTTATAACCACTGATTGTTGATCTTATTAATGAAGCTATTAAAATAAATTAATTCAAGTCTTATATAATAAGAATAATTCTTTTATATTTATTTATTTATTTATTTATTTATTTCTCAACAAAGATAGTTCTCAACAACTGAATAATTTAACTCAGCACCTTGCAAATTAGAACTGAAAAAAGAGATGGGTGCCTCGATATTTTCATCATTCAGCTGTGTTCAAACTGCTGCATATGATGTATCGGATGAAAAAATATATAATACAAAATGTTTGAGAAAGTTGGGAGTTGTCAGCGAAGGAGCATTAATAATGGCTTTTTTAATCAACTCAAATGACTCACTTTCATGTTTGCCCCATTTGAAAACTGTGTTTTTTCGTATCATTATCTAAAGGGGTAAGACGATCAACTTGCCGAAGTACATGTTCAGCTCCAATTGGACTTGCTTCTTGTCTTCGCCTTGGTGAGTGTGTTGAAGGGGTTGGATCACATGTGTGCACACAATGACATGCATGTTGTTGAATCCCTTGCATGCAATCAACAACACTACTCACCATGTATGCTCCGTGCCAGCTGCTAGGATGGATCTTTAACTTGTATGGGTGCAGTTTCATCCATGAGTGCATGTTGCGCCCATTGTTGTTCCTGTTCTTGCTGCAACTCATTCATATGTCTGTGTAGCTTCATGTTCTTCCTTGAGTTTCTGCTTCAGCACATGCAACTCCTTCTTTGTTCCATTCTATGTCTTCGCATGATCTTCATGTCGCGTCATCACTTCATAGCCTAAGTCTCCAAAGTTGCTTTCATCATCATTGGATCTGCTTGTTCTTGCAATTTTGTTCCGCCTCTGTGTTGTCAACAACCTTCCTCTTGCATTTACTGCATTCGTATTGTTTGTTGTATTCATTGCGTTCGTTGCATTCGGTATGTTGCCTTTAGTTGTTATTCATGATGTTGCTCATTGTGATAACTTGATGTTCTTGTATACGAACAACTTGATATCTTTGTGAGTAGGCAAGATCA
This sequence comes from Pinus tabuliformis, assembly GCA_031772625.1. NCBI lineage: Eukaryota > Viridiplantae > Streptophyta > Pinopsida > Pinales > Pinaceae > Pinus > Pinus tabuliformis. The sequence continues at coordinate 134,956,381 of CM062817.1, read as the reverse complement.
TAGACATTTGATCGACTGCATCTCCAGGTGTGATTTGAATGGTGTCTTCGACTCTGACCTCTTGGAAACCATTGTACCTGCACTGCTGAGAGGCAGATGAACACCTGCAATACTTGGAGACATGGAAACACTCATGGCAAGCAATTTGTCAGTCGAAAACCAAAATGAACTTGAGAACTAACTTTCAACATACCTGTGTGACTGATCATGAAGGTTGTGCAATTTCGGCCGGGAGGTCGGGAGACTGACTGCCAAGACTGCGAAAGGCACAGTATGGGTTGTTGGGAGATTGGCTGACTGCTGGAAGTGCGTAATGCACACTCCAGTCTGGCTGACTACTGGAATTGTGCAATGCGCAATCTCCGCTGGAAATGGTTGTAGGCTCAGTGACTGCATTACGTAATTTTTTGGGCCAGCAGTCACTATCCTTTAGAAATGCGCAAAAAAGTCTTGGAGGATAGTCACTAGGCAGAAATGTGCATTTCCTGAGAGGAAGACAGACCCTTCCCTCTTATGATTGCGCAATGTTGTCTTGATGAGGCTCTTGGTGAGGCAGAGTCTGGGCCAAGGCTGCCCAGACTCGTTGACGGGCAACTGAAAGTGAATGTGGGTGTGAATGCATGGTGATACTGAGTGTAAGCATAAGTGAATGACCATGCATGCAAATGATGAATGACAGATTCAGAAAATGGAACAACATACATGTGGGTGAGGCAAGTCGCTGAATCGGCAACCATTCGTGAATAACAATTTCATGCATGTGACAGCAGTGAGATAGCAATGAAAACTGAAACAATGCTAGGACAAGCTAGTATACATTTAAATGACAACGACCATTCGAAGAAATCAAGCAAACAATACTCACACAAGCAAAAACACAAAAAGCGACAGAAATGAAACACAAGGCATGGAAAGCAGGCTTACCCTAAAATAGTTGAGTTGAATGTGCCGACTGCTCCTAGATGTGATGTGGGATGTCAAAGTTGCAAGGCTGATGTGAGGAATGAGCTCTACAACATCTAGTTGATGAGTTTTGATAATATCGAGTTTGTGACACACATGCCACGAATATAAAGAAAACGACATTTGGTGGGAGGTTCCTGAAATGAACCTTGCATGTAACCTCCAACCACTAAACATAGATCCCTGAAACAAGGTATGCCTTTGCATGTTTCCTTGGGAGAAGCATCCCATGCATGCAAGTCAGTTTTGCTCGGTCCCGGAGGGAACCGGTCAACTCAGTTGCACATGCAAGAGACTGCTCGACTGTTGGGAGAAATGCACATTTCTGGCTGGGAGCTGGGCTGGCTACCCAGGAGATTTGTGCAATTTCTGGGCAGAGCAGCTGACTGCTGCCCAGATTGTGCAAATTCTGGGCTGAGCAGCCCTGCTGGGGAAAATTGCGCAATTTTCACTGTGAGTGTTGACTACTAGAATTGCGTAATTCTGGAGCCCAACAGGCTGCCAATTAGGATTGCGCAATTTCTGGAGGGAAGGCTAGTTTCCCTCCAGAATTGCACAATTTCTTAGGGGAGATGCTCAGCTTGCAGCTAGACCAAGTTCAGGTGAACAGCGTGTGAGGGAAATGCATCAAGTTGTGATCGATAGGCTACCTTTGTGCAAGCAAAACATTGAAGCTTGTGAACTTGATGAAGCAAGGAAATCTACTGTGAAAAGTTGGAAGGGAGGCTCCAAAATGAAGCTAAGGAAAAATTTTGGAGGGTGGTTGTAGCCGCTACAATACTTGGTGACACACTGGTAAAACTCCAACTCTCTGAATGGACCTTTTTCATGAAAAGAAATTCTAACAACTTCAGAAGTATTGTTCAGTTCTTAGCTCCTCTTGGTTTCCACACTAGCTTGATTGTAAGATGTAGCATCTGCCAAGCTCTTGGTCGATTAGCACACATTCCAAGCCAAGGAAACACAGTTGTTTCAATTAGGGTTGAGGGGTATATTGGTGCACAAGCATTATAGTCGTCAGAGTTTTATTTTCATCTCTGGTGTTGCTCCACTGCCAGCAAGCCTGGACAGTACCCCAACAGAGTCACATAGAACACAAGCATTGCTCCGCTTCCAGCGAGCCTGGTCAGTACCCTGGCGGAGTTACTTGCATCACCTCTCTGCGCAGCAAGCCTTTCTCTTCTTTTACCTTATTCATTTTTCATTTTTCATTTTTTGAATTTTTTGACCTTTTTTTTTTCATTTTCGTAACTGTGCATAGCACTTATTCATTTCAGAGGCAGAAGATGGATCCCGAATTATTGATAGTAGAAGAGTTTGTTCCAATAAAGAAGTAGTTTATTATACCTCTGACATGCCTATTAAGGTTTTACCCGTCACCTTACTCTACTTGACTGAGCTGACAAGGATTAACCCAAAAACAACTGACTAGAGAAGGTGACACTAGTTAGCGCACAAGCATTGTGTTTTCACCAAGGTTCACTTCAAAAAGCACGTATTTTCCTTCAGATTTTCATGGACTAAAAGTAACAAGTTCTTCATATAGAGGCTATATGACAAATAACCAAGTAGTGATAGTTGTACAAGCCCTCTTGTACTTCACCCAGTTCATTTCAAGAGTCACACATGGTTTCATGCGAAACTAACCTATGAATGAAACAAGCAAACTAACAATCAAAAAAGAAAATCAAAAGAAAAAGCAAAAGTGAAAGCAAAGTGAATAAGCAAACAAGCAAATCAGAAAAACAAACAAACAAGCGAAGCAAGTAAGAAAACAAGCAAGCAAGAAAACTGACTGAAAGAAAACACTACTCCTACTCCTAAGCTAATAGTGCATGGGTCATCTCACGTGAAGTGATACTTCCAATGTAACCACCGGTGCATTGGTTGACCCATGTTGGTGAAGGCATGGTTCATGAACAAGACAGTTGTGTGAACCAGCAAGCAAGAAATATGTAACAGTGAAGACAAACACACTCTGAGCTTACAAGTGACCACAAAACAAAGATGAGTGAAAGTGCATGACATGCATTCTGTGGTGTTGTTATGATGTTGTGCTACACTGCGTGCAGATGTTGAGTGTATGCATTATCTTGACTGTGACATGAAAGCAAACGTGAGAAAGGTAGACCACTTGTGTTGTGCATGTGTGCTTGTTATGTAAGATTCCTCCAATTCATGAGTGATGGGATCGTGCAGTTCAAGTGGAGGAAGCAAAATCTGGGTGTTTGGCTGATCTTCAATGAAAAGCAGAGAGTAATGAGGAGCCTTGATTGTTTCAACAATTTCCTGACCGAAAGTGAAACCAACGTCAAGATAGCGAGGGCCTGACATAACCATCAGCTCTGGCTGAAGTGCCTTAACAGTCTGGGGGGTTTCAACCTCATTGACAGATAGATCATCATACACCAGTGTCTTGGATAAATTAACAACGATTGAATCAACATCGTGATCGGATGAGGAAGTGAATAAATCACGACAACCAAGATCAGAAATTTCAAGATGTTTATTGGCATCCTCGTGATTTGATGAATTGGGCAGAGGGCTAGATGAGAATCAAAGATGTTCAACCTTCGTGTTTTCAAGAAAGATAAATGACAGATTGAATGGATTTTCCGAGGAAGAAGTGTCCTCTTCGTACTGTAATGACAAACTGACATCCGAAGCATCCTGTGAATGATCAGAAGTAGAGGCATCTGGGAATAATTTTTCACAGGAGAAATCAGTAGTGGAAGAATCACAAGGGATTCAGGATGAAGCAGATGAGGCGTGGCTAGAAGGGAGTCATCCTTTACCATGGGATCTTCTTTAAATTCCCACACACACTTATCATGAATGATGGTGTAGGTTGGTTGCATAACACCAACTCCATTGACAGCTTGATCCTTGTTCACAACAGGTGAGGATTCCGGAATGGGAGAACACAAGAGAGTACAATCCGGAGGATCAACAGAACACGAGGATGGAGGTTGAGGGAAAGAGCCCTCGTGACAACCAACAAGCTTGCAAGCCAAATCTGCGCAAATCTCAAGAGCAGGGGGGGTGGGAGAGTTTGACAGTTCAACAGAGGCATGTGCATGATCTCCCACATCACTCTGTGGTGGTGGAGCTATTTGATGAGGTGAAGGCAGACAGTCACTTGTGACAGTGACTTTGCCTACCTATGATTGTGCAGATCCATCACCGAAGTGTGTTGAGCTGGGTTCAGATATGTGAAGAAGATACTCAAATCTTCCATCAAGAAATTCCCAATCAATATCATCTTCCGGGAATCGGTATGCAAGATTACAAAAGCATGTGTGAAACTGTTCAACAGATTCATCAGGTGCTTTTCGTAATTCCAGAATTTCTTTGTAGAGTGCTTTATAGTTAAAGTGATTAAAAGCATGGTCTATCTCTGTGACCAGATGAGAAAGAGAATGAATATATTTTTTGAGCAGTGTGGCACACCAGTGCATTGGGTGCCCTCGAAGTGTGTAGATGAACAGTGCGCAGCTCATGTATTCTTCAAAGAATGCATGTCTTTCACATCAGCCTACAACACCAACTGCGTGCCTTACCAACGCTACATAGCCTCCACCATCAAATGTTTTATGAGACAAGTTATCTGAGAGCCTTTTCGGGATGATGAAATCATTTCCATAAGACATACATTTCAGAAAAGAAACTCGGTATTGAGTCATGATAGATGTGTAAATATTCAAAACATATGTGAGGACTCAGCTTGTCATCTGGCCCTCCTCCTAGCACCAAAATATTGACGATGTTGGACCCGCCAACATGTAAGGGGATCTCCTCGGTAAGAAGTCCCAATTAGACCTCAGATCGTTTGGTGTAGGAGTGCCAGCAATGGGTCGTAAAGTAATGCCTTGACCAGGATGTTGCACTGAGGCAAGTAAGGTAACTCTATCAGTATCAAGGGTGTGATCGCTGCAGTGAGTCAAGGAAGGTGTATGAGAGGTTCTAACACATGGGGATTGAGATGAGTGTGCCCCTTGGCAACCTGTAACAGTACTCATCTAGGAAGGGAACACACAAGTGAAGATGCATCACAAGCTGGAAAGCAGGTCAACCAGCAATCCAAAGTGATGGTTAATCCAATAGCACATCTGCAACAATATTCATATAATTTCATACAAAATAGTTCATACACAACTACATAAGTTAAACAACGTACATTGCTACAGCAACCGGAATAGTCCAACTACAATAAAAACATATGCATGAAAATGTGTTGGCTCTTATTATATAAAGAAGTGTAGAAGTGTAAGTTCCAATCATGCAATACATCCATGTAAAACCACTAGCCCCAACAGTGGAACGTTACAGCCACATCTCCCTGCTCCTCCAAAGAGATGTACTAGCTTCGTGCGGTGGAGAAGCCAAGGCGCGTTACAATACTGTCCAAACTCTCTCCAAGATAGTCTTATCGGAAGCTTGGCTGACCAAAAGCCTATACAGTGAGGTATGAGGTTCTAGTTATAGCAAAGGGTGGGGTGACCCTTGACATTCCCCTTTGTGACCGTTCATCTACCCTCATGACTCTTCATCTACTCTATGACTGTTACATCCAACTATCGACTCTTGACTTACACTTGACATGACGTTACACTACAATGCACATGTTCCCATGTGGGACCAAATGGTTTGAGAAAGCCATGCAAGACATCACTGACACTTGGTCCATTGTGATGAGACCAACTCTTTGACATGGTTGTGATGGTGAAGGTGGTGAGTCAATGCCAAGCTTGGTCATCCGTGATAGAGTGCATGCATCCCATGGTGACATCTTGTTGAAGCGAACTCTTGCCTCTGTTGCAACCAGTGCATTGGTTCAGCTCCTTCATCCATCTCATCTTCTAACATGTGCATGGTCTTCTTGGGTGCGGTTGAACTGAAAACACATTGATGCATAGTGTCCGTGCCGATCTTCAAGTGTGTGTTGGTGGTCATGCGCATCAACTTACCGAAGTACATGTTCAGCTCTAGTTGGACTTGCTTCTTGTCTACGCCTTGGTGAGTGTGTTGAAGGGGTTGGATCGCATGTGTGCATACAATGACATGAATGCTAATGAATCCCTTGCATGCAATCAATAACACTGCTCACCATTTCTGCTCCGTGCCAGCTGCTGGGATAGATATTTAACTTGTACGGGTACAGTTTCATCCATGAGTGCATGTTGCGCCCAATGTTGTTCCTGTTCTTGATGCAACTCATTCATCTATCTGTGTAGCTTCACGTTCTTCCTTGAGTTTCTGCTTCATCACATGCAACTCCTTCTTTGTTCCATTCTCTATCTTCGTGTGATCTTCATGTTGCGTCGTCACTTCATAACCTGAGTCTCCAAAGTTGCTTTCGTCATTAGTGGATCTACTCGACCTTGCAACATTTTTTTGCCTCTTTGTTGTCAACAACCTTCCTCTTGCATTCGCTACATTCGTTGTGTTCACTACATTTGCTGCTTCACTATGTTCGTTGCATTCGCTGCATTCACTGCGTTAGGTATGTTTCCTTCAGCTATTGTTCATGATGCTTCTCGCTATGCTAACTTGATGTTGTCGTCTACGAACAACTTGATATCTTCATAAGTAGGCAAGCTCATAGACATTTGATCGATAGCATGTTATGAAACCGGCTCAAGAAAAGATAGATCAATGCCTTAGAATTCAGCCTCTTCGAGGGGGCAACCTCCTTTACATTACATAAATGAACAATTCTTGGATGATACAAATGAAAAGACCTCCTTTCTATATATAGGAGTCTAAGGGGTCATAACATAATCAGAGCCGACATATCAATAATAATGTAAGGGCACAATAATAACAATAGTGGGCTTCCATGGGGCACAATAGTAACAATATGGGCACTACATGGGTACATCAATATAATAAGTGGGTTGTACTAATAACAATAAGGGGTTACACTAGTAGTATAGGGGCCTAACATGCCCCTCTCCTTCAAAAAGCGTTGTCCTCAACGCTTGAGTAGTTCTTGATGCTTTTGTATAAAATTCTTGTCCTCCCATGTGGAATCTTCAGCGGGTAAGTTCTTCCACTTGATGAGATACTCTGAAATTGATCGATTTCGTAGCTGTCGAGTTCTTGTTTCTGTGACTGCTCCAAGTTCCAATATGATTTTTCCTTCCTCTTCAATTTCTGGCAATATTGTTTGAATTGGGATCTTTTGCAACTTTTGAATAAGTGGCCATACTTCTTCATCCTTCTTCCATTCATCCCTTGCTTCGTTTATCCAATCTGGTTGGATAATAGAAATAGCACAAAACAATGCTTCCACATCCTCGTCCTTGAAGAGTCTTCCCATTCGGTAAGGTCGCCATTTTTTAAGTGCATGTAGTATTGCCAACATTTCCTTCTCATAAATAGCTTGCTTGAGATGTAGTAGTAAAAATACCCAATCACCTACATCAAAACATTTTTCACTATGATGTTGATCTACCTGTTGTTTCGTTTGATTTTGCACCGAAGTGGCATTATCCTTTAAAATTTGGAGAACTTGTTGTTGATGCTCGATGTGATCTTTCACTGCTTGAACCTTTTTCTTCTTGATATGTCCTTCTATCTCTAGAGTTTGAGGAGTGGTAATTTCTTCCAATCCTTTACAAGATATGGTCGGATTCATTTCTTGATGCTCGATGTGATCTTTCACTTCTTGAACATTTTTCTTCTTGATATGTCCTTCTATCTTGATAGTTTGAGGAGTGGTAATTTCGACCAATGAATTACAAGATATGGTTGGATTCATTTCTTCTTTCTCGATGTGATCTTTCACTTCTTGCACCTTTTTCTTCTTGATATGTCCTTCTATCTTGAGAGTTTGAGGAGTGGTAATTCTTGCCAATGCTTTACAAGATATGGTCTGATTCATTTCTTCTTTCTCTGGGGTGGGGTCCTGGCGTATATCTTCTTCTTTTGATGTTTCTTGATCCTTTTCTTCCTCCTCTTCATATTCTATGTAAAATAATTTCTTCTCAGCACACTTATGACCAGTGCATTTTCTATCACAATTGTAACAAAGCCCTTTTTCTCTTTTTTCTTCCAATTGTTGTGGTGTAACCCTTATAGGTTGTGGAAGGCTAAGCGAAACAACACTTCCATCTTTATAGTTGTGAGGGGTATGCTTCCTAGTTTCCATAATTTTGCTTTCCACTATGTCACAAAGCTCTTTTACTCTTTCCAATTGTTGTGATGTTTCTCTAAAGAAGGTGTTGCTCTTTGTATCCTCATAATGTGCTATCATTTCCTCCGTGAAAATTGACCACGTAACAAGTTGTTTACGAGAACAAAGCCCTTCATACCATAAAAATTGATTCGGTTCTAAATATGAAGATGCAATACATACCTTTTGTAACAGTGGTACACCATGTAGATCAAAATATTGCTCCATTTGAAGTATCCAATTTACCGGATCCTTGCCATCAAACTTCCTCATCTTGCTTTTTCTTGATTTTAGGAGCTCGATCTTGAAACGAATGTAACTCTGTACTTTCAGATCTTTAAGTTTTGAAATTGCGATTTGTAGTAGCCCTCTATGTGCTCTTTCCAATGCTACCAGTTTGATCCAAATTGGATTCTCCAAGAAAGAGTTATGCACAATCTCCCAAGATGACCTGATTATAGGCCTTTCCAGAAGAGCGAACTTGTATGAAGTGCCACTTGTCACTGTTTCGACCTTTGGCTCTGAAAATAACTACAAGAAACTATAGTCCGTCCTCTTTCTATACCTTCTTGCGAAATTTCAATCAGATGCTCAAAGAGAAAGTTATGACGATTTTCCCCAGGTCACCTGTTTGGAATGTAATTCAGAAGTCTACAAAAAGACCAACTTCCTCAGATCATATCTCCGCAAATATAGTGCAAAAAGCTCTGAAATTCAGATCCAAGGTTCAGCGCAATGTCTTCTCAAATGGGTTTTTTTTTTAGCTTTTGAAACATCGAAGAAAAAAATTTATAGCAAAAATTCCACAATGACCTATTTGGAGCAGCGAAACCCTAGAATCCAAAACTCTGATACCAAATGTTATGAAACCAGCTCAAGAAAAGATAGAAAAGATAGATCAACGCCTTAGAATTCAACCTCTTTGAGGGGGCAACCTCCTTTACATTACATAAATGAACAATTCTTGGATGATACAAATGAAAATACCTCCTTTCTATATATAGGATTCTAAGGGGTCATAACATAATCAGAGCCGAAATAACAATAATAATGTAAGGGCACAATAATAACAATAGTGGGCTTCTATGGGGCACAATAGTAACAATATGGGCACTACATGGGTACATCAATATAATAAGAGGGTTGTACTAATAACAATAAGGGGTTACACTAGTAGTATATGGGCCTAACATAGCATCTCCAAGTGTGCTCTGAACGGTGTCTTCGACTCTGCCCTCTTGGAAACCATTGTACTTGCACTGCTGAGAGGCAGATGAAAACATACAATACTTGGAGACATGGAAACACTCATGGCAAGCAATCTATCATTCGAAAACCAAAATAAACTTGAGAACTGACTTTCAACATACCTATGTGAATGACCATGAAGGTTGCGCAATTTCGACCGATAGGTCGGGAGACTGACTGCCAAGACTGCGAAAGGCATAGTCTGGGTTGTTGGGAGACTGGCCGATTGCTGGAACTGTGTAATGCACACTCCAGTTTGGCTACTGATTGTTGGAACTGTGTAATGTGCAATCTCAGCTGGCAATGGTTACAGGCTCAATGATTACATTGCGCAATTTTCTGGGCCAGCAGTCACTGTCCTTCAGAAATAAGAAAAACCGTCCTGGAGGATAGTCACTAGGTAGAAATGCGTATTTCCTGAGAGGAAGATAGAGCCTTCCCTCTCAGGATTGTGCAATTCTCTCTTGATGAGGCTCTTGGTGAGGCAGAGTCTGGGTCAAGGCTGCCCAGACTCGCTGACGGGAAACTGAAAGTGAATGTGAGTGTGAATGCATGGTGATATTGAGTGTAAGCATAAGTGAATGACCATGCATGCAAACCTTCCTGAAATGAACCTTGCATGTAACCTCCAATTGCTAAACATAGATCCCTGAAACAAGTGATGCCTTTGCATGCTACCTTGGGAGAAGCATCCCATGCATGCAAGTCATTTTTGCTTGGTCCCGGAGGGAACCGGTCAACTCAGATGCACATGCAAGAGACTGTTGACTGCTGGGAGAAAATGCACATTTTTGGCTGAGAGCTGGGCTGGCTTCCCAAGAGATTTGCACAATTTCTAGGTAGAGCAGCTGACTGCTACCTAGATTTGCGCAAATTCTGGGCTGAGAACCCCTACTGGGGAAAATTGCGCAATTTTCACTATGAGTGTTGACTGCCAGAATTGTGCAATTCTGGAGCCCAAAAGGTTGCCAACAGGATTGCGCAATTTCTGGAGGGAAGGTTTTTTGCCCTCCAGAATTGTGCAATTTCTTGGGGGAGTTGCTTAGCGTGCAGCTGAACCAAGTCTGGATGAACGGCCTGTGAGGGGAATGCATTAAGCTGTGATCGATAGGCTTCCTTTGTGCAAGCAAAACACTGAAGCTTATGAACTTGAAAAAGCAAGGCAAGCTACTGTGAAAAGTTGGAAGGGAGGCTCCAAAATGAAGCTAAGGAAAAATTTTGGAAGGTGGTTGTAGCTGCACAACATGTCCCTTAGGCATCTCAGATTCACAATCCACCATGCCTCTTGAAATTACATAGATGTGTCCTCCTAAGACCTTGTCCTGCAGCAGTCACTGCTCGCTTAAACTACAAAATTTTGTCTCAGTGTCCATGAAGATGGATGACATGCTAGATGACTCTTAAGGAGCTGAGGAGGAAACAAGACTAGGACTGCATGAAGATTCCACGTGATGCATAACCCTTTGGAGGGTAGGTGTGGAAAAAAAAGAACATATTTTTAAAATAAACCTATTAGTTTAGCATGAAGGACTGCTTATCATAGTCATATCATTATGTCTTCCATGACATGCATGGCTACAAGCACTAAGAGCCATTCCATGTGTTTCCTCTAAGTGTCTTGCTCCCTTTCGCTTGTTAGATCAATTGTCGTCTTTTGGCATGTTTGGTTGTTATGTCATGTTGTGAACCTTTCTGGTGACCTCAAAGCTTGGTCTTTATGTATACAAGTTGTCCTAGCCATGTAAACACTTGTCGCACTCATACACAAAGTTCTAAGCATTGTTGCACAAGTGTTGGCACGGTCATCCTAAGGTCTATCTCAAGTGTTGCACTTGTCACTTTTTGTTCTAGACAATATCACAGAGGGTAATGATTTATTTTTGTTCCCATGGTCTATATTGTCGTGTCATTGAAGTATGCTAAGTGTGTGATCACAATCTCAAGTTCCTCACAAGTTCACTTGCATCCCACACGTAGAATTTTTTCTGAAAATCCTCTTGACCCCACAACTCTTTGTCACTGGACCCCTATTAAACTATGAACTATGCAATCTCATCCCTCAGTGATGCAAACCTGCTGCCCGGAACTGTGCAGTGCACAGTCACTGTCCCCTAGGGCAGTTGCACTACGCAATTCCGGAGTTGGGCAAACTGCCTTCATCCCTAGAATTCTTGAAGTAGCTTCTCCTAGCCTGAACTGAACTACGCATTTTGCAATATCATTCATCAAGCTTCCTCCCTACCTACTAGAACCCCACAATGCGCAGAGAATCAAGCCTATCTTGCCTCCCAGAACTGCGCAAAAATGTCTCCCCAGTTTTCTCCCTCAACTAGGACTCATTGATCTCAAGAACTGCGCAGATCTATCCTCCTAGGCCCCTCTGATGCCCAGTCCTACCTTGCCTCTTAAAACTATGTAGGCCTACCTCCTAGGGACTCATCTTGCAGCAGCCATTGATGATCTCAATTGCACAATCATGTCTCCCAGTGGCCTTTGCACAATTTTTCCCGGAAGTGAAGACTGTGCTCTAGAGTTCCTTAGCCAAGCCTGATTTCCACTCTGCTCAGTCTTAGTGACCAGTCTCCCTCCCTGTCACCTGAAACCATGCAATGTATAGTTACTGGGCCCTCTTTCCTAGCCTGTCACTTGTCATGGGCTCAGTCCATGGGTAATAGTGCATCATCTTAGACTAGGGAGTTTTTGGATTTGATTTCATCTTGTCATGAGTGAATTCCAGGAACAGGTACATTATTAGATCATGTCGAGACGATGAAGAAGGAGGAGAAGGAGTGAACATGCTATAAGACTCACTTATATCTAGATGGACAAAGAATCTTATCAAGTACAAGAGAAGGGGACACGTGCATGCAACCACCTCTCAATACTAAATATCATTGAAGCCCTGCATCATCAAGCTATGCAGAGGAGAAGAGAGAGCACATCCATGAACATATTTATCACTCAATAGCAACAACGGCTTGAGATTGCCACCTTAGCAAGCTAGTTCATGTCAGCAGTTTCATGTTAATTCGTGTCATGAGTTGTCAAAAGCCACATCACTATAACGAGCCATGTCTATTGTAAATAAAATGTAATGTAAAGTGGAAGTCTAATGGACATACATGAATATGAAGAGCCATGTTAGTTGAAAATTCATAGGAAGCTAAACAGTCATGAGAGTAGTCAAAGAGTCACAAGGATCAAGCATCACCCTTGATTATATATACTCCCTCATTGTTTGAGAAAAGGAATTTCACCTTGGCTCCTCCCACAAAGCATAGAGAGTTTTAGTCAGTTCTTTGAGGAGTGAGGAGTGGATCCAATGTCCCACTACTAGGGCTAGTGATGTATGATGTAAATATGTGCCTTGGAACTTTTGCTTAATACAAGAGCATGTTCAGGTCAGCATGTTTCCATGCATGACTTGTGGATGTTTGTAAGACTATTCATTAAGCATTTTTAATTCATGTTTGTTTCACATGTACTAAGATAGTTGAACTATTTCAGTTTTTTTAGTGCTTACATTGTTGGGAATGCTATGTATTGGCTGGATACTATACATACCTTTCTCACTTATTGGTTATAACGGTCGTCACATCCGTTGTGAACTATTCCGTTGTATGGTGGACGGATCTTTCCCTATACTTTGGTTTTAACAATTGCCGCATCCGTTGTGGACTATTCCGCTGGATGTTAGATAGACCTTCATGTTTCTCGTGTGTCTCTTCCTAGGTGATACCATTACCACTGACTTAGAGGCTCACTTTTCTTCCCCCTTTTGCAGTAAGAGAACCTTGACATAGTTGTGTTGCACACTCACCAGGCACACTTACCTTGTTGTTCAAAGATACCGTTGCATCACTCTCCTGTGCTGACAGCTAGAACCAAGGTAGATCTCTAAGTATATGGCAACCGAGCCTTTATACTGGATTGGACTCCTACACCAAATGGTGGGAGGTCTAGTTGGGACTTCATATCGGGAAGATCCCCTTGTTTGATGGATTTACAGCACTGTCAACAGTACCCAACCACTATAACTACTAGTCTAGTAGGAATTTTGTCATGTATATGGTTCATCCAACTTCTTAATGAACTACCCCTAAATATAAAACTTCACCTCACAGAGGCTACAACTAATATGGTCCACTCAAGTGTATCCAACATATGGCCCACTCTTCAAAGTGTGAAAGAAATCCCTAATAGATGTTATTGAACTAATATATGACAAGAAACATCATGTCACTAGGGAACACATGACAATGGGGTATGCATGTCTATCCAAGTCTTACAGAAATACGTCCTTTTCATGTTACATAGATATGGGTCCAACACACTCCAACATATGAATATACCAAGTACATCAAACATTTCAAGGACCAATACAAAACATCATATCAACACTTGACATGTAGACCTGCTATAACTACAATGTGTGACTCACATTATAGCCTTGTCAAGTGTCTACTTTATTTCACAAAGCTTTACCTGCATTTTTCCATCATCTTAGTTGGTACTCTAATATTCATTGTAGCCATAACTTTCTCACATGTATTGTTGTTGTTATCGCCATGAGTGATTTTGCCTACTTCCTCTGACACACATGCTTCCTCTGTCTTTGCTTGTTTTTCCTCGCGATAGGCATACACTGGCCATCTTGATTTATTCTTCTTGAAGATTTTATTCTTCATTAAACAATTGTTAGAGTAGTCAATTATAACAACCTCGCACCCACACATTGAATTCACTAGGCTCAATATGTTTCCTTTTACAAATCTCAAAAAGATTCAAGAACTCACATAATTTCACTTTACTATACATGCATGAACGTGATATCTTTAATTACATTATTGACATCTCCATCTCAGTGATTGTCTTGGAACTCTATGCTCTATCGATGAACAAAATAACCAGACTCCCATATTGAGTTAGCTATGCTCAATATGTTTATCAATTCAGATAAATCTAAGAATAATAGAAGCAAAGTCTCACTGCAACACATTTTCTAAAGCATTTCTTTGATGCATTTCATTTTCTTTCTCCAACATACCCAAACAAAACACTCATGTCAGAGTCTTTGTGTTATATGCTTGCACTCCATGTTGTGCAAAATATCTTCAATTTTTTTCACAAGTTTACCACTCATTGGACAAGTCATATTTACAAGTTTGCATGACTTCTAGCCATAATAATGCCCTCCTACACCTCTATGGGCATTGGTTCTTTTGTATGATAAACCATCCAAACTAATTTCTTAAAATTGCTTATAGAACACATGATTTTCGAGAAGCCAAGGGAAATTTGCCTCAAGCTAGTAAATATGTTCTTCTTAAAAGCTTCTTTAAATTTTTTTGCCTCATTTCAAGAATTGTATTTTCTACCAGTTTACTGAAAATATAAGCCTATCCATACGATGTCAATAGATATAATTAGATATAAAAATCAAGTTTACAGTGATTCCATCCAATTGCTTCTTCACTATATCAAAATGATTCTTCCTTTCTAAGTCCATGTTTTTTTCTTCCTTCAAAAATTTCAGCTAGAAGGCTATCCGACTAGAAGGCCTCGTTGAAGTACATTGTTAAATTCACACGACAAAATTTTAGAGGACCAAGATTGATTTCCCACAGTGTCATAATTATTCAGTAACAATAACTTCAAAGGGATCCAAGATATTACTCAAATAAGTCCAGGCATAATTCAATGCCTACCTATTGGATGGCAACATGGGACCTTTAACAATCCCTTGGTTCTCACAGCCTCTTGTTGCTTATGCTTGATACCAAAAATCAAGAATGGAAAGAACACTTTTTCAGGTCAAGAAGCATGACATGGAATGGAAAGAATGGTAGCCATAGATCCTCTCAAATGCTTGAAGTATAATGTTATGGTGATGTGCCATTCTGCAAAACAATCCACCTAGTTTAGGATTCAACAAAGGAATATTCCCATTAAGAAGTGTTAGAGCTTCCTTAAAATTAGCCAAAACTTGAAATATCTAAAATTTTGAAGATGTAATGGCCTTTGGTTTTGTTGTGGGAGAAGATGAAATGTGTAATTGAGCATCTAAATACCCTACAAATCCATTGTGTTTCTCCAAATGAATTGTCCAAGAAATTCAAAGGAACATCTTATGAAATATTCTATGCTAGCGCATTCACTTGGTAAATTTTCAAGATCTCCTCCCTCCATCAATCCTAGCAGAAAACGGAATATACATGGAGGACAGAGCTCTTCTCACAACACAACCCAATTCATATTTACAGTAGTGCTAGCTCTCTTTCACATCAAAACTCCTTCGTCTATATTGATATTATATCCAATATTTCTTTATTCCTTTGGCAACTTCAACCAAATATTTGATGGTTCCCACAACCATATTTCAAAAAAATATAATCTTGTCGCATCTCAAACAACTTTACGAGCAATATTTGTCTTCTATAGGAGTCAAAGCTACTCCAAATTTGAAAACACACATAGAACAATCAAACCAATATTGATCACAAGAGTTATAACTCACCATCACACTGACTTTAAGTTAATGCATTTCCTTTGCAAATTTAAGATCAACTAGGAGGTCAACCGTCTTCAGATTCCTATTGTAGGCCTTCTTGATTTGATCAAGGAAATCTAAGTGAATGATATAACCACCATTCCATGTATGGGTGATCCATTCTTGTAGGTTAGATCTTCCTCAATGTCACCTCCTACAATATTTGCCACACTGAGAGTCATGCTCATGTCAAAAAATGTTGAACAATACTTCCTCCTCTGTAGTGTGAAAAATGCCCAACCAATATCTTGTCTTCTTTCAAATATTTTTAATTTTCATAACAAATCTCCCCCATAGCCTCTTCATTAATATATGGGTCTTATATTGACTATAGATCCAATCTAAACATTAATTGTAGCTTTTTATTATGATCAATAACAACCAATTCTTCAGTGTTTCAAGACCTCTACCTCAGCTCTAGTGCTCTCTTCTTTTAAGAACTTCTCCTCTGCAAGTCATCCACTTAGCAGTGTTCAATCAGATCTAACACAAATATATGATGATAATAATTGCATGATCACAGTCAGGTGTGTGGACTCTAGCTCTAAAATTCAATGCACACATGTAACACAACCTACCTCTCCTTAATAATTAATATGGGTAGTGGTAGGTGTTACTGACATGTTAACACAATTTTCTAAACGTTTAACGATGTGTTGGCCACAAAAATGATGTTTTCAAAAACTTTCATAATTAATTATCAATATATCCATCATGCCCAACTCATTGAGAGTTTTCCGATGATGTGAAAATACTTATAAATTCAAAATTTCGAAAGGACAATCAAGCTTATGATTGTGATCAACGATTCTTATGTATGAGGTTCATTGTGTGTGTGTGTGTGTGAAAACGACGTCATGTCTCTGTATTATCACGTCTCAATATTTACATGGACCTCCTAAGTCATACATCAGTGTTCATAGTTAGACATACTACAGGGTTTAAGTTGACACACAAACATTCACAAAGACTCACACACATTCACACATATAAACACACACAAACAAATATGTATGTACATATATAATCAAATGTTTACCAACTCCAAAAAATAAATGAATTTATAATTATGTAATGATATATGTAAATATATGTACAAATATAAATCAACCCATGTAGACATACCCAAACGAGAAAATATACAAACATATATAAACCAAACTCATTATGTGTAATGAACACTAATATGTTCAAGTGAATGTAAACCAATTTTAATTCCCCCCCCCTCCCCCAATCACATGCCAACGATAAAATCAAGGTTCATGGAGTTTAAGCCAATGTCGAATACGCACTATGGCTTATGCATGGGACCTACCTCCACCCCATCGGGGGTCGAGGGTCCAAAACTATTTTTTCACGGACTCTAAATACTCTCACCAAGAAACAAAGGATAAAATATGTGTTTAAAATGGGGCAGACCCACCCATCTCCCCATCGGGGGTTACAAGGTCCAACCATCTGACATTGAACTTGATGTGTGTATATATATATATAACCAAATGTTAACAAACTCCGAAAAATAAATGAATCTATAATTGTGTAATAACATATGTAAATAAATGTCCAAATATAAATCAACCCATGTAGACATACCCAAATGAGTACATATACAAACATATATAAATCAAACACATATGTGTAATGAACATGAATATATGCAAGTGAATGTAAACCAATTTTAACCCCCATCACATGTTAGTGATAAAACCAATACATGGAGTTTAAGCCAATGTTAGATACGCCTTATGGCTTGTGCAGGGGACCTATCTCCGCCCCATCAAGGGTCAGGGGTCCAACCCTACTTTTTTACGAACTCTAAATACTCTCACCAACCAACGAAGGATACAATATATGTTTAAAATTGGCCAGACCCACCCATCGCCCCATGGTGGTTAGGGGGTCCAACTGTTTTCCATCAAACTTCCAAACAGTCACACCATCGAATACATTATATGTTTAAAATGAGGGCAGACCCACCCATTGCTCCATCAGGGGTTGGGTGGTCCATCCTTGTAACAGCCCTAGTGAAAATTTCATGTAATAAAAGTTAATAAAGGAAAAATAATAACCATGGTTGATGGGACACTTATTCCAAGTTGAATGTTGGAAAAATTTGTAGTGATGGGGATTATTTGTGATTGTTTAATGACTAAGGAAATTGGAAAAGGCAATGGCAAAGTTTTTGGAAAGGCATGAGGCATTAATTGGCATTTTATTTATGAAATAAAGGAAATTTTCCTTGGAGCAGTCTTGGAGAGTGTGGCATACTTGGAGTTTTGGAGCAAGAAGGCAAAGGAAGAGCAAGAAAGTGCAAGAGGACATTGGGATCAGTGGCTACAACAAGTTTTGCTTGCAAGTACTGAGTTGCATGTATGTCTTCCTCACTATTTTTGGCATGCATGGCATATGCATGTGGTTTGTTGGTTTTGATCTATCATTAGCATGGAGGATGTTCGGGATCGACAGTGGATTTCCATTTCTTGAATAGCCATGGTGATTGTGCGTTTGTTTTCCTTGTTTATTTTGGTTGGTTCTGTTGAAGCCCCGAAAATCGGGTCTACAACAAGGGGGATACCCACCCGGTCCGGACCTTGGTTAGCAGCTCCTTTTTCATTTGGTTTAGTGGGTCCGACTGGGAATATGGGACCAGTTTCCCAATTTATGTGTGTGTGTGTGTGTGAATAATTGATATTTCCTTTCTAAAAGTTCCTAAGTGAGATGCTCTAATTCTAACTCTAATCTAATAACATGCAATTGTATTCTAATAAACAAAAATATCTAAGTCTACACTAACCCGGGGTGTAATCCTTCCGTTATACGATCTAAAATGATTTCAGATAACAATTGGTAATAAAGATCATTCAACTGTTATGAGAAAAGAATTCAATAGAGATGAACCACTTCGTATAAAAAGTTAGGAAACAATTGTGAAAAACATATCGCATAATAAGCTACTTATATATTAAGCATAAATAAATAGCTATCACCGTACGAAAGTGCCAAATGATAACTCAAGCATTCACGCATCAATATATAAACAGCTAAACATGAATATCACTTTTAACACAAAGGCAGAAATAGTTAAGAGATAGAAGTACCATTTATAACTAGTTCTACTCATGAGCTTCAAGCGATAATGTTTTATCTCTTCTTAATCCAACATCCACTAAGAGTACAGAAGTGCAACATCAATAGTAGATATTAAATACAGATATCAATAAATCATGTTCCATTCATTCATCAAAACCTCCTCAGAGGGTACAAAAGTGCATGTTATGGGGATAAGTTTTTGACAAATTTCAAGACCCTTCTCTAAATGCATGAGAAGGGTTTAAATACTACTAACTAAATCTAAAAATAACTTATTACAAAAATGTAGGATGCGGTTTAAATGACCCTCCTCACTTCAAGTAAAAATAAAACAAAATTAAAACTAAAACTGAATCTAAAATTAAAACTACTAACTAATTGTTTCTGTATCTGCTCCTTGAAATTACACGCATTCAGCATTTGTTTGAGAAGAGTCGGCTGGCCGACTTCTGATTTTAGTTGTGCTGTGAAAACAGAATCGACAAGATCTAGCGCCATCTTCTCGGCAGAATTTATGATACACTTGAGAGTCATGCACTGGCTGTGTGGTTTTACCAAGTATGCCCAGTAAGAATCCCAATTCAACTTGGTTAACCTTTGGATTGATTCTGCCTTTTCTTGAGCTTTCTGTCTCCAGCCTATCTGCAGTTGTTGTACTTTCGGTAGATACCCTGGAGTGGTTTCTGAGATCATATTTTCCCTGTGCAAATTTTCATTTATGCAGTCAATAACACTGTTCGATACTGTGGCTGCTTCTTCTGCTGCTTGCTCTGCTTTCCTGAGTTGTGCATCCCATTTGTTAAAGAGCATTTCTTTGTGAATGTCATTGATTATTGGTGCACCTGCTCTTTTCCCCTCCTCTGTTTCTTGCCAAGCTAAGTATTCAGTAACTCTTTTATCAATTAAATCATAATCATTTCGTAAATCCACGACTTGATTAGTGATTTTATCGCTTATTTCACAATAAGAGTTCCACTGTGATATTCTTTGGCACAATGCTTCCTGTTGTTGCAGTAGTTGATCATTTAAGGAAATGGATTCTGTAATAAATTCTGTGAGCTTAGGATCATCCTTGTGCATCTCTTGCAAATCCTGTAACTGTTTTTCTCTCTCAGCCAAATTGTTCTGGTAGCCTATCTGCATTCGTTGGAAGTCCTGCTGTAGCCTTTCAAGCTGTTTCTGTGCTTCGTTGTTGGCGTTGGCTTGTTGCAACTGTTGTTGCAAAACTTGTATCTGGTCTTCCTTTTCTTTTAGCAGTTGTTGTACCTCAGATGCTTTATCAATAGTCACTGAGGCATATGCTCCTACGATCTGAGATAATTTGGTGAGATTCTCAGTGGGATCGGTAGTAGGATCTTGCCATAGGACGTCTAATTTCTCTGCATCATGAGAGAGCACGTTTTCCAATTTCCTTTTCTTCCTTTGTCTTCTCACTACTGCCTTGTGTTGTGGACTATAAAATACATCAAGAGGAGGAATCTCTTCTATTTTGAGCATAAGTTCAGAGGATGGGGTGATGGGAATATGTTCCATTTCTGAGACATTGCTAATTGTTCCTGTGACTATATCTTTTGTTGCCTGTACATCACTTGCAGGTGTCTTTGTACTTGGTCCCTCAACATTGATTATATCATTGAATGTCTCCCATTCTTTATCTAGCTCGGTTCTGACTGATGGTGGCTGGATGATGAGAGGGGGAGGATCTAGCTGTGGAGAGGTCAAAACCTGTTGCTGTGGAAGTTCTTTTGACTGGGCAGTATCCTTTACTGACCCTTCACTTTTACCATGGTCACTTTCTGATCTCTTGGAATGTTCAGATGTTTCTTTCTCGGACTTATATTTAGATCTATCTGTGCCTGAACTTCCACTAATACTCATACTTGGAGTTGGTTCCCTTACGGGTTCTAAGCGTAGTTTTTCCAAAAGAATACTAGCTAACCTCCTCTCCCTGTATATATTGAACTCCTGAAAGTCTGCTGGAGGGAATCGCATTTGAGCCGAATGCAGAACTTCTTCAAGCGTACTTTTCTGTTGGAACATGTCATCAAAAAGATCTTCTTCTTTAGAAAACACCTTTATTTTGACTGCGACAGTGAAATTTTTAGCAATATCATGAGGGTCGAACGGTCTTCCTGGAAACTTGAATAATTGTAGACACGTTATGTTGTTTACTTCCTTCAATGCATGGCCTACATCAAATAGTGAAAAGGCCCCACAGGCTACAAGAAATTGTGGCCAAATAACCTTCTTTTTGTCCTTCAAATCTTTAGTCAAACCTCCTTCTCCGCAGGTTTGATAAGCAATTTCCCGTGCCATGAGTTTATCAGGGACATACAAAGGTAAGATGTGAGGGGAAGCGGCACTTCCGAATACCCTGACATATGTAAACAGTTCTTCTCTGAACCATCTCGCGACAGGGAGTATGTCTACCTCTGCTTCAGGAGAACATCTTGGAGCATCTTTATCATACAATATTTTGTACAGGGGCAACATGATTCCATGACAAATCTTGTAGAAATACGGAGTGAACTTAGAATCCCACAATTCTTTATGATAAATATGAATGGGTAAGGGGTCTTGAGTCGTCCATTTCCAACCCACTAAAGGAAACTTGGAAACATAACAGATTGCATCCATCACATATGTAGATAAGTAGAAAGGGGGGTAAATTCTCTGAGAAACAGTTCTTTTAGACCGGTAATTTACAATGGTTGTGGCTAAGTTATCAGACAATATTTTAGCCCAGTCCACTACAGTAGAATTGGTGGCGGCATCCAATAATGGTAGCCATTCAGATGAAAATTTGTTAATGTCTGGCTTCCCAAAAAGTCTACAGAGCATAGCAGCAGCAAAGCAATATGGGGAGGTGAGAGAACCAATACTATACATACCATGTTTATCCTTTTTTAGCGGTTCGTCCCTCCTCGACCACTCTTTGGTGCATTCTGCCAGGTCTTGATTTTCTTTTGCAAACTTCTCCATGAACTGTTTGTTATAAGTCGCTTGTGGCTCTGGTAAATGATACATGAGCCTCAAATCTTGTGAAGTGAATAAGCCAATGAGTCCTTGACCCTGAGTCTTAAACTGTCTGTTTCTGATATCAGCGCTGTCCAATATCCATTTAACTATGTCCGTGTATGGAAGAATTTTGGGCCTCGCCGCTATTCGATGTAAGAACAAACAAGCTAACTCTATAATGGATGCCTCAGAAGACCCATGTGAGCCAGCAGTAGCCACAACCTCCATCACTTTAGGATTCTCTTCCTCAAGTAGACTATACATGCCTTCCCAAGTAGTAATACCAGCATCTCTGTTACAAGAGGTGTCTGTATACAAGGGCGTCATTTTTTGATCTTCAGAACTCTGAGCTTTGCCTTTCTTTCCCATAGTATCCTGTATATTGCTTTGTATAATTCTCTGTTCTCTGTTCCTGCAGTTTACAAATGAGGTGAGAGTCATGATAAGGAAAAGGTGACGGGAAAGCTTTAAATTCCGAAGACATATAAAATATACCACCTTACGTGAAATGGCTCTTCGATAAGCACGAAACCCTATTTCATTAATGATTGGAAACTAACTCATTAATTAGCATTAAAGCGCATAACCAGGTCTCGGTTTATGGAAAATACTTTTTCGAACCACGAGCCCAAAAGATCTGCGATGAAGTGATTTTGCGATTTGCTTCACAATATCACAGATCACAACATCGCAATATCGCTCTATCGCTTTATCGCTTTATTGCATTATCGCATTGTCGCATTGCCGCTCTATCGCAATATCGCAGTAGTGTGGCATATGACAATTTTTCGTTAATCTGTTTTCTGCGAAATGCGATTTGCGATATGCGCCATCGCATATTGGCAGTTTGAGGTTTTTGAACGTAAGTGATATTTGATGCATGCGATGCGATGAAGTTTCGCATCGCGATCTCGCAATCTTAGACTTCTGCTTGTAAGGAGGTATCCATTATCTTTTTGCGATGCGATATTTCCTAAGGAATAATTCTACTTTATCATAGAACTTAGGATTTTTGATTTTTTAACGGGTATTTTCCTAAGTTTATGATGGTAAGTTTTATTGAAAAAGGAAATTCAAGCACTAATTGATTTTTAAATTTTTTGACTAAGGGCCCCCACTTATTTAGTATTATTAATAACACTAAATAAGAAGGGAGGTTGTTGCTAGCCACAACAGGTTCTCATGTTTCCTTAGCTTGGGTTGAGTTATTAGTCCTGGAAGCCCTGTTTGGACAAACACTCTGGAAGCCTTGTAACAGCTTGGGTTAAGTTACTAGTCCTCGAAGCCTTGGTTGGACAACCACTCTGGAAGACCTTGGTGGGTTGAATTACTACTCTTAGAAGTCCTGGTTGTACAAATGCTCTGGAAGCCCAGTAAAAGTTGTGGGTTGAGTTACTAGTCTTGGAAGCGTTGGTTGGACAATACTCTGGAAGCCCTTGAAGGCCTGGACAAAGACCAATCTGATGATGGTTTTTTTGATGTTCGATCATGAGGTGGAATCACTATTTGATGGGTTGAGGTGGATGGCCTATGGAAGCCTTGGATAGTTTTGGATTGATGTGTTTTATGAGACCCACATTCATGCTTGGAATATGGCACGGGGGTGAACAAATGAAGAGAGATTTGGCTCAACCATTCTACAGTCGGGTGGAACATGGAACCATCCTGGATTTAGATTTTGCATCATTAATATGAGGTTATTTCTCCTTGTTATCTCATGAGTATTATACTTGTTTATATGTGGATTCCATGGTTGTGATTTCCTTGGTATTTCTGTAACTATTATGTTGGTTATATATGTGTTTATGATAGTAGATATGTATGGATTGCATCACATTTTTACTTATAAATGAATGATCAATGTATCTATGACCTAATGGATGAAATGATAGTTAATATGTTGAGGCATCAATGGTTCTTAGTGATTCTCAAATAAGTATGATATCCCTATGCTTAAATATGTTGTTTACACATGTAGATTTCATATTTGTGATATGTTTGATGAAATGCATGTCATGGCTAGTTGTTGGGCATGGAATCTCCCCCACAACAGGTTTTGGGGCTCAAAGCCCAAGTTTTGGTCAAAGGTTTTGTAAGACTCCACGAATTGCGGGCGCGAAGCGCAAAGTAGAGGTTAAGTCATAGGGTTGTTCGCCCTAAAATAATGTAATGTAATGTAAAGTCATGTCGGCCTACCCATGGTCTGCAGACCATAGGATTGTATAAATAGAGCGAGGCTCTAAGTTATAAAAGGAGTAGAAGATAGAGTGAGTAGCGAAGGAATGGTTCGAGCTTAGAGTAGGATTTAAGAAGAGGCTCTGCAGCTAAGTGCCTAGAGGCCTAGTAGAGTCCGCAGCTAAGTGCGCAGACCCCTACAACTGAGTGCGCAGACCCCTACAGCTGAGTGCGCAAGGTGGTGTCGAGTCTGTAATCTGGATCGAAGATTAATAAAGAGAAGTTGATTCCTATTTTGGTGTATCTGTTGTGCATTGTCTTCTTTATATTTATATTGGTTTATTTTATCACGCACTCTGATATGGTTGCTAAATATGTTGTAATAATCATTAATCTTATACACACAAGATAAGTAATCGGGTAATAACGGATTAACAGTGAGGAACTTGGGTATTATATGGGTTGCGCCCTGGATAGGGCTGCGCAAAAGCAATGTCACAGGCGGCGAAGGCATAGCAAGTGCGCGTAGCGACGTGCACACAGGGTTAAACCGCGGACCTCCAAAAGCTCATCAAACATCCACAGGGTGTGGAAACCTGGTTCTAGCACCCTCCCATACTACTTCGAGTGAGACCTCAATCTGCGCTCTGCGGGCTATTGCCGAAAGGGCCAGTAGTACTGGAATTTGTTTGGCTAAATGACCTTCGAACCTGGGTCAGGCCCATACAAGCCAACAAATGGTTCTGTTGCCAGGACCGGGATCTGCATAAGGGATTTCTGATGTCGTGCCACTAGAACCCAACAAAGAAAGAAATTGAAGAGTGGCTAGACAAGAAGATTCACGAGTTCATGAAACAAGAAAAAAGAACTCCACGGGTATCTAAGGAATAGTGGTTGGAGCGTTATTTGTATACAGAAATCCACGAGATTTTCTTTGCATCCTTTCCTTCTGAGTTGTATGAGTGGATCATGAAGTTAGCAGACAGCCAGGGAAAGTGTAGGCTCGACAAACCAATAGTGTGGACTCTGGAATTAGTATTCAGAATAGAAGCGTTAGAACATAAGATCGCACGAGTTGTGGACCATTGGCTTGATCGTATAATAGGAGGATTTATCATTGAGTTTGCGGTAGACACGACCGTTAGCTACAGTGAGGCAGAACGATGTTTTCTCAAGGGACCGCGAGCTAAGTATATTAAATCTTTGAACACTTGGATTAAGATGCTATTGTGTGAAAAGCGGGTTATGTGAATAAATTAATGTTTGGGACTACGCGGAGCAGGAATATCTACAAAAGTGGAAGTAGTGAAGAATTAGAAAATAGTCCCTTAATTTCACCCTCGCGGGAGAGTGAGGAAGAGCTCGTGAAGGTTTCTCTGAGAAGCGCAGTTAGTTTGATAAGGTAGCGAATTTCGTGTTTACCACCTCCACCCACACCGCCACCCATTTCACCCCCCTCACCTCCATCTCCACCCACTCCACCTCCGCCACCTCCACAGTTCAGTATGGCGAGCGCGATCAAACTATCGGTATTCAGAGGAGTAGGGAATGAAGATCCGGACCAATTCTGGTTCATGGTAAGAGCAGTATGGGAAGCACAAGGTGTCATGGATGAAAATATTAAGAAAGCTACGCTGGTAAGCACGTTGTAGGATCGCGCATTAACATGGTATATCAAGCATTCTAATGACCACCCAAACGCAAGAATTGCAGAAATCCAGGTCGCGCTAAATATGGAATTTAGCAGGACAAAGTCAGAAACACAATCAATCATCGGGTTTAAAGAGACCGCGATGCTCCCAAGGGAGACCCCCTGGGATCTAGATCAACAACTGAAGAGTAAGATTCGTGAAGCCAATATGACGTTGACGGATGGACATCATCGCGCATGGTTTGTAGCATCTCTGACACCGCACTTAAGGACGGTGCTGTCACATCAGAAACTTTCCACCTAGGCCGAAGCATTGGAAATGGAAACGAGATTACATGAGACCCCTATACAAGACCCTGGGTTGGGAGTCCAACAAATCCCCAGGCAGCTATAGAATCTGTCTGGAAATGCAGAGTTTTAAACAAGATAGGGAAGCTTGGCCAGAGGCATGCGAGGAAGTATGGTGCATAAAATGCAAAGGCCAGGGCCACGATAAAGATCACTGTCCAATGTTCACGAACTACTTAGTAGGAGGAGGGCCAATGTCGTTGAGACCGGAGGCACAGGCAGGACCGAGTGTGGCACCTGCTTTATGGTGCACGATCTGTCATATAGGAGAGAAACACACTACGGATAATTGTCATTTGTTGCAGAAGTATATGCATAAATCCCAGCAATTGTTTTGTAATTTTTGCAGGTTGGTAGGCCACGATGAACGCACTTGCCGTAGTTACGAACTAATGATGGATCGGACCCCTACCTATAGGGTGTAGATCGAAACACGAGCCCTCGACCCGAATACGGGGATGGCGCGCGCTGGATTTCAGGGGCGCGGTTGAGGACAATGTGGAATGGGACCCGGAAGGGGTCATGGACAACTGATTTGTTACAATTGCGGAGGGCCAGGGCACTATGCCCGCGATTGTACCAACTCGACAAGGATATCATGTTTGTATTGTGCTCAGTTTGATCATGAGACAGAAGACTGTCCTTCGTTGATCACAAGGATGCGTGAAAAAGGGGTATTCCAGCCCCCTCCGACTTAGAATATACAAATGATGAGGTCTGAGTTGTGCGAAGAAGACCTGAATGTAAACATGATGCTCAAAAGCGGTATGACCACAAAAGATGATAAGGGGAAGCAGCCAGAAGAAAGTACGTGGGTTCGTAAGGCTCCTACAAAGGAACCCGAGTTTGACTTAGAACGCGCAAAGGAGACATTCATGGAAGCTAAGAAGAGCTTCACAGAGGCCTCCACTTCAGGTAGTAAGGATCAACTAGAACCAGGAATGGATCCTTCAATGCTCACTACCTTTCTGGAGACATGCATGAAACTGTTACGCTACGGAAAAGAAGTTAAGGGACTACAGGAACTGATCACCAGGTGCGTGGGATCAAGAGAACCGTGCGTGGTATGGAAACTAGGGAAGCATGCATTGCGCACTGGAAGGGAAATGAGGTTGACTACGTAGATTGGTGAGTATGAAATGGATTAGGTAATCCTAGATCTGGGTTCGGACATGAATGTATTACCAAAGCAAACATGGGAACGCATGGGCAGACCCATGTTACAATGGTCCCCTATTCAATTACGAATGGCGAACCAACATAATATTTTGCCCATGGGGAGATTGCAATGGGTAACAGTAGATATTGAAGGTGCGAGCGCGCAGGCAGATTTTGAAGTAATAGAGATTGTCAGTGATAGTAACCCCTATCCCACAATGCTAGGAATAGACTGGGCCACCGATATGAACGGAGTCATAAATCTAAAGAAGCGCAAAATGATCTTCGAGAAAAAGTCACTATGCGTAGTAGTACCACTGGATCCAGCCGAATGAGCACGCTACGTTGAACCAGTGTGTGACGATGATAGTGATGACGATCTTGATTGTATTTACAAGATAACTGTGCAATACCAGGACTGGGTGAATCCGACTGGATATGGGAGAATCTCGTGGGAGCGCGAAAGCTCCTGCACTTCGGATTTAGACGAAGAAGTAGAGCAGTGGAAGAATCGACTGCACGAAGTAACAACGCTTAATTGCAACATGATGATTAGGTCACTGCGTTGCGTGACCACAGAGGCAAGGGAGCTGCCGACATATGATGGATTGTCAGTGGTGGATGAATTTCTGGGCAAATTTGAAAGCGCAGTACCAGAACAATAGCGGTTTGATGTGCTAAAGTGGGCACTGCGCGCAACACCCGCACGATGGTGGGGTACGCATCAAGGAAATTTTGAGGACTAGCGTGGATGCAGAAGGATGATGCGCTTACATTTTGGAAAACCCCAACTTTGAATGAAAGTCGGTTAGTAGGGGTGGAACAACGTGCGCACCCACATTTCTCGATGGGTACAGAGATATGCTATACAACCCACACAAGTGCACCCCAAACTCAGAATAGAAAGTCGGAGCAAATCACATTAGCGGGAAAGACGACGCGCACTACAAATTTTCCACGTGGAAGCATTCAATAGGGTGTGTAGAGTTCTGAACAAGGTTCACCGGGCGAGACGAACTAATTGGTACCTGTGCATGCCAGTGGTTCGATGGGCCTATAGGACCATGTGTAAGAAACTGAGCATGAAGATGATTCCAAAGATGCAGAACAGAGTAGAAACCGTAATTTCGGAAGAAAGGAATCCACACGCAATAACTCCCACAGTTGTGACAATATGCGAAGACCAAGATGAAGGAACGAGGAAGAACATATACAGATTCAGAAATCCATTCGGTGAGGGAACCTTAGACTTCCCGAACTCAAAGAGGATCAGGTATGATTGAGGAATAAAAGCATGTTGATGGACATTGAGATCAAAAAACTGGAAAATGAGATCACGCAAGCATGTCTCGTTGATAAACCAAGGATGACAAGGCAAGATACGGATATCCATACCATTGCATTAGAATATTGTCATCGAGAATTTATGACTCTGCTACCATGGCTGCGACCACACCTTACCAACCGTAGTAACCAGGGGAGCACACCACATAAGGTAGAACACACGGCGTTGACTGTCGCGCGGGTAATTGAGGGGTCTATCCAAAACCCCGTAGACATACAATAAACAACTTTGAAAAAAATAAAAAATCAACATTTTATAGCTCTTCTAATTTATTTTCATTAAAAATCGAATTTTTAATTTAATTTTTATTACTAGTATTACAAATGGCTCGCTATCGCTCAACAACAATCCCCTCCTTCGCCGAGACACTAAAGGAAGGCTGCGAATGTGATGGTTCGGAAACGAGAGCGGCATATTTACGTATATGACGGGTTCAACCCCTCTCACGGGAGAAACAATCCCTCACCCATATGAATGAGTGAGTCGATGGCGGCCTTATAGTCGAGCCTGCTTGCGCATCCTTAGGCAGATATCCAGAACTTCCGCTTATATTGTTGAACTGCTGCATGACTTGATTATTGTCCACGACTTTCTATATTTAAATTTATAAATAAAAAATACAATTTTATCATACTAACATAATTTTTATACCCAATTAAAAAGTAACAAATATACCATATTTATCCTTTCACGTATTACAAAACTTATGCAATAATAAAATATATATATATATCCTTTCATGTATTACAAAACTTATGCAATAATTAAAAAAATAAACAAATATATAATATTTATTACAAAACTTATGCATTAATTATGCTTTCTTGTATCTTAAGTAATCTATGTATCGCTAAATTTTTTTCCAAGATAGATGGACATAATCATGAAGGTTGTCATTGAATTGGGTCCGAGCTTAGAATATTCGCGTAAGGAAATTTTCATTCTGGACTTTAGAGCATGTATATACAAATCTTAAATCTTCTTATATTTAGTAATATGTAAACTTTCATATTTAATTTGTCAATTTAATTTACATATATAATTTTAAATTAGGGAGATAAATTGTAATTTCCCTGAGTAATTTTTACCTATATTTTCAATTATGTGCCTTACATCTAAATCATCTTCTGAGTCTCGTGGGCTTGAGGAAGAAGACAAAAGAGTTTGCCCAGAAGAGTTGGTTTTTTACTTTCTAATTCAGCTCATCATTTGCACCGTTTGAAGTGGTGAGTATCACACAGACATGCAAATCAATAAGCATTCTTAATAGCTTAATGCTTTACTGTATTCAGAGTCGATGCAAATCCCACGGTGAGGTATCTGTCCATGGTTCTTGTTTGTTTGATGTTAGATTGCCAAATTGTAGTGTAGAGCCAATGCCCGATTCCAATTTTGGGCGTACAGAGCAGTTCATTAAGTTCAGTTGACATTTGGTAAAATTCAATTTGAATGGGGTTTCGTGTGGGTTGAATTTGTTGTTTTGAATGCGATGATTTTCAAAAGCTTCCGAAAATTGTGAAAGATTGTTGAGTTGGAGAGTGAAAGTTATACGATTTGTGGCCTCATAGTTAGTAGGGGTATTCATTGTAAATTATGTCCTTTCTAGGAAAAATATTTTATAGATGATGAAGTCAGAATGTTGTGATTGTGGGTTGGCACAACCCCAGCACCAGAGGCAAGGTTGAAGTTGGTGCAGACTTCCTAGACCATTGTGAGAAAGTTAATGCATACTATACAGGGAGTTGCATTTGATCGAGCCGTGATCTTTGACAACTCAAAATCAAAATAATAAGAAAATATTAGTCCTGATTGGCAATTTTAAAAATATAAAAACTGTATATCTTGCTTGAGCAACGGTATGAGCAAGGAGATTATTGCTGCACTCATTCTTATCCCATTCGCAAGGCAACAATTAAATTCAGGAAACAAATTGCCAGTGCAAAAACTGATAAAATTCTTTATTAAGTTTTCCCGGCTTGAATCTTGCAATATCTGCGCTTCTCACCTCTCACCTATATGCAGGAGCTTTTGTGAATTTTATGAGAACTAGCGTAATTTGTACCGTGGCATCTGACATATTGTGGCCATATTTGTCATATAATAATGCCCAGATCAAATTCCCGAGCTCCAGTCATGATAAAATTAGGTCCAGCCCTGATATGGCAGGCCGTTAAATTTTGCCAAAATACGAACGTTTTCAATAAATTGGCAAACCTGTTGACTATGAATTGGTGCAGGATCTTTCATATCAAGGGCCTTCCACTAGCCCTTGCGTAAAAATTGCCACTGAAAGCTTAAAACCATTATGCATTCCTGAGAACAAAATGTGGAAGCACATTATTGGTCTTTGTTACGAATCTCTACAAGTATTCAAAGCAGCAGAATGACAAATTTTGCTAGTATCACAAAAATGGCAAGACTCATTCCTTCGAGAATCACCATGATGGCAGGTAGAGTGAAACATCAAGTAGCTTGGCCAAATGACTATACTTGACATTTTCTCAAAAATAAAGCCCACCATGGGACATTATAAACAACAAAATCCACAAATTGACTTACAAATTGAAGAAAGGTTTCTTTAAGAGTTCAGTTGAAAATCAAATTAGGCAACATAAATATAGGGCCAAATTACAAAAAAAAACTCTTTCCAACTTAAAAGACAAAGTATATACCCAAATAAAACAATTATCTACCTACAAGTATAGTTGTACAAAGCATTCCCATGATATTGTAGAACCCTTTGTAAAGGATAAAACAAGTTACTTTAAATCATCCTCCTCCAAAAGAGAAATTTGACTCACTTGGGTGAATAAGTCTCTTGAAGGTGGGAGAATTGTTATAGTTTTGACATAAGCAAGACACATAAATAAATAATAAAAAAACATTAATCGGGATATATATGTATTTACGAGGGCTGACCTATCCCAAGTAGGCTGCCACCACACTATATAACTTTGACCTGCATACAATTATAGCAGGTCACCCCTATACAGTATTGCATCAGTCTTTCCTAGAATGATTAAGGACTATTATCTATACACTAGG
This sequence comes from Pinus tabuliformis, assembly GCA_031772625.1. Taxonomy (NCBI): domain Eukaryota; kingdom Viridiplantae; phylum Streptophyta; class Pinopsida; order Pinales; family Pinaceae; genus Pinus; species Pinus tabuliformis. Next base: position 134,924,613 of record CM062817.1, on the reverse strand, counting down.
TAACCACTGCCTAGTTCCATAAATTCATACATTCTCTCTTTGAATAACTGCACACTTCTACCACTACATTTTTCAGAGAGGTACAAAAAATCATGATTAAATTTGAAAGACCATAACGTTCCCATATGATTTAGAAGTACATAATATGAACTATGGTTTTGTGGGGCATTGTTGAAAGATCTATGCTTGCATATGATGTTAGAAGTACATAATATGAACTATGGCTTTGTGGGGTATTGTTCAAAGATCTATGTACTAGTGTAGAAAAAATTTAATTCTAGGTTTCATTCCATATAAATACTACCTTTCCTTCCAAACTATTAAACTAGCATAGATCCATCTTAACCTTAATACTCTCTTTCCTTGTTTTCATGGAATGTGAGAGTGATGACTTTTTCTAAGTAGAAGAAGTGCTTGTGAATGATGTCCCAAGCAAAACAAAGTTGGATGTATTCTTTCTTCAAGAGGTTAAATCTTCTAGTTTTGTGCTTCGATATAGAATGGATTGTTTTTGGAATGGTTTGTTTTCTTTGACATATAATGTGTCGGGAAGAAACGGGGTCAGTTTTGTTATGGCTCCTTGGTTACAATATTACTTTTGATCATGGCAAGGATACATACCACCTATGTGTATGGCAACTTTTCTTCTTATGGGTAGGGTATTCAGATATTTGTCTATCTGTTCCCCTCATTTCACTCAGGATATAGTCCTTTTATGGGATGGTTGGTCCTTTCATTTCCAAATTTGAGTGGATCTTAGGGGTTGATTTTTATATGGTTGGATGGGAATGAAGAAAATCCTAGGTTCTTTCTAGGTTTGGTAGGAAAGCATGGAGTAGGTGTAAATCCTGTTTTTAGGTGTTCAATACCAATTGGAAAAAGAAACAACTTGACCTAGGGGGTTGGTTCACTTGGTGTAATATGTGCCAACTTCCAAGGTAGGTATGCATCCAAGCTAGACTAGACAAGTTCTATGGTCCTAAAGAATTGGTTGTTTTTGCAGGTACCCAACATTGATTGATTGGAATTCAATTTTGGGCATGTTGCCATAAAATCTAGCATGCCTTGGAGATGGGTACCCTACAAGGCTAAAACTAGACCAAGTGACAACAATGGGGTAGTGGCCCACTCTCACCACAGCCAAAACCCCCTACTCTTTATGAATTTTCATCAATGGGAGGAGTCCCTGTATGTGAGAAGGTCACCTAAGATAGGTATTCCGATTTTCAAGTTACAAGGTGACTTAAATAGGTTCTCTACAAGGAAGGCACAATATAGGCTTAAGGCCTCAATAAGAGGCAATTCACTTTCTTGGTAGAGACATAGGTGTTGAAAAATGTAACTAGTGTTGGTCTTCATAATTGTATTTTGTACTTGTCAAAAGAAAAAGAAAAGAAAAATATTTATTTTTGTAAAAGAAAATTATTTATTGTAAATGGGTTTCTTGCCCATGGTTTTGGTTCTAGGTTAAGCACCCATTGTGTGCTCTAGGGTTTGTACAATGACTCAAGTCAAAGTCATGATGTAAAGTCCTTTGGAGGGCTCTTCTATCAATGTAAAGGAAAATTTTTTATGTCATAAAAAGGTCGGCTAGCCCTAAAGGTCTGCCTAGAAGAGGTTTGAGGACCCACCCTAAAAGATATATATTGAGGAGAATTCATCCTCCATTGTGGAGACAATAAGTTTGTTTTTTCTTGAGCAAGTCTGAGGCATAAAAGGAGTGAGAAGAAGAGGCAGAAGAACAACGAAGTAGGAAGACGTCATTTGATCTTGGATCTTGGAAAATCTACTCTTTTTGGCAGCCAAACTTTCTGTGGAAGAATAGAAGTTACACAAGTCCGAAATTGTGCAAGAAGGAGCAAGTTTGTTTCTCTGTTTGGGTGGCTAGCCTGGTTTATTGGTGGAGGGTCTAGTGTCTTGGGCTTGGAAGTCTTCATTTATTTGATTCTATAAGGAAGAGTTTTTGGGTTTTCCCCATGTGGGGTTTTGCCATGGCTTGGAGCTTATCTCTGGTGTTCTCTATGTTTGTGATCTTCTTTTGGCATTTATCTTGATGATGTTAAAGAACATAATAATGATAATCATAAAAGAACTAATATATCACAAGTAAATGTCAAGTTAAAGAAAAATATATTGTGAAAATACCCTATACAGTCTGCCCTAGATTTCTCAACATGGGATCAAAGCTTGGTTCGCTTGAGTAAGGGCAGGAAAGAAGATCTTGCAAGCTTTAAGTCAAGAAGAAAGGATAGATCTCCTAGGACTGAGCTCCTAGAAGAAGGTATATAAAATTCTGGGCACTTCAATTAGCCCTATGCTCAGTAACTAGACCGCAAGCCTACTCCTGAACAGCGAAGAAGTTTTGAGGAAAGCAAAAAGCACCATTTTAGAGGACCAAGAGGCTAAGGAGATACCCCTCTCAAGGTAGCATTCATTAAGACAAGGATCGAAATTCTGGTCACAATTCGTATGATCTTAAATCTCAGTTAAAGATGTCCGAAATTCGATGTCTACCTCAGACATACAGAATCTCAGAGTTCTGAGCAAAACTTATGGGTGACTGAATCTTTGTTTGAAGAATCTCTTAGTGGGTATAAGTCAGCTCTCTTAGCAAACAAAATAAGCAAGTGGACCCGAGTTAGTTAGAGGCCTTATAAGCCTAGTTGATTAACACATCATAAAGCTGCAGTCACTTTGAAGAGAAGTCGAGACCAACTTTTGATCTGATCATAAGTATGTTTCAGAGGACGTGATTTGAGGCCTGATCCGAGAATCCTGCTTCAGACATGTAAGAATTCGAGAGCAAGCTGATTGGAAGCACATTAGGCCTATCTTGGAAGAGTTGTCACCATTCGTTGAGAATAATCACATACCTATTCAGTAGTATAGGAACCACTAGTTTGTGGTAGTCTGGTACATGCTTATCTACAATAATACAGAGAACAAAGACTTGTGATAAAAGTACTATACAATGCTTTGTAGAAATTCGTGGTTAAGAAGCACAATTCTGAGGGCTATATATATCTATATTATATACTATGCGAGTTTGAGCAGTAAGTCAAGGAGCCGACCTATTCTCATAGCAATAGTCACCTTTCATAAAGAAAAAATCAGAGACATGTGGAATATTTTATATCACACATGAGAAATCAATTTTTTGAAGATTGTCTACAGGAATATAGATCAAATATCTTACTTCTTTCTAAGCGTATAATTATAGTACTCGGAGTCTGGGTAGTATGACAAGGAACATATGACAGTTGGAGTCTCTTCTCCTTCAAAATTCATTATTTGGAAACAAGGGTATACATTTGAAATCTGAGCAGTCAAACCAGAGGGACTAGATCTCAAAAACAAGTGGGAAGAAGCTTCAAGATCTATTATGAAGGCCTATAGCATATCCTAAAGCAGCATCATAGCAACATTCAAATATTTCTTGACATGTTTTGAAGTCAATTGATCTAGACATAGAGTCTAGGAAAGCTACATATGTGTAGAAGAAGATCCTGTCACATTAAAAAGGCATTTACTTTAAAGGAAGTCTTCTACCTAAGACATATGTTAGAGCAATGACATCATCTCTCAGAGGTCCTCAACAGTAATAGTATTGAAGAGGAAAATCTGTTTGACTCATTGAAGGCTTGTTGTATCCGGTCTCTTGGGCTAGGAATGAGGTTGAAAGAAAAAGTCTTTCAAATGGCTTGTAGCAGCTATCTTGAAGAACAGTAGGAAAAGTTCTCACTCTTGAAATCGATTAGAAGAGCAGTAGTACCTACAGTAAAAAAATTGCAGCATCTTTGACTTTGGCATCATGGACAAAGGTTGTTGTACCCTTTGAAGTCTTCACTCTTGAAGATCAGTTAAGAGAGCACGGCATCTGGCAGCAGGCATTAAGGCAGCCTCTATAATCATAGGAAAGCAATCATGAGGTACGTATAGCATATTTATTTGGTAAAGGTCTATCAAAAGATGGTTTAGGGTTATTTGCTTATGTGGTTCTAGGGTATACTGTTTTCATTATTGAAAGTTGATTGTAATCCTTAGATGATTCATGAGAAAACCCTAATCCTAAGTTGCTTGTTCCCTCATAGAAACCCTATATCTAGATTTCTAGGGCATCTATCATAATCCCTAGTAATAATTGATGAGGATTGTTAGTTGAATATGACATCTCGTCTCATGATCTAGGATTTGTACTTGAAAATCCTAGGAGTCCATCCTCTTAGATTCCATGGAAACCTTGGAATGAACTAATCGATGTCATGCTTTCATATATATTTGCTTGGTTGTGTTTGTGTTGTACTATGAAACAACCCCCCCATTTATAAAGAACAATAGCTAAGGTTAGAGTTATAAATGGGGATCCTTTTAAATTTTTAGGCTTTGGATAATAATACCTAACTCTAAGAAAATACCTAGCAAAACCTTGCAAAACGAACTAAGGATGAAATCCGCATCGCAAATCGCAAATTGCACTTTTCCACGTGACTATCTTAAAACATCTTCAAAAAATTGCGATATGCGATTAAATCTCCCGCTGCGATAACCCGATAAATAGCACCTTGTCATTTCGCAATCGCATTTCGCACTTCACAAACTTTGCAAGAAACTTAGCTATGCCATTAGAATGTCCATTAGCGATTTGCGAGATGCGATATTCGCAATTGAATTTCGCTTTATGCATCTGGTAGCGCTATACTATATCCATTTAAAGATTGCGATGTGCGATTAAGAGCGGTAAAACGTGTGAAATAATTACGTTTTAAATATCAAAACAAACGAATTGACAGGTTAATAAATATTTAGCGGCCCGAGGAAGGATAACCATTTTCCAAGTTATGGGTAGTTAACATCGAGTATCTCATTAAACCTTTCTCACGATCTAAAGTCATTTTAGAGAAGCTTTCAGTCTTAATTACCTGATACCGTCTGCACCGATATATCTTGTCTATTTCAGGCAAACTACAAAAGACATGTCACTAAGGAAGGTGAGGCAGAAACAGAGCAAGCAGACCATTGTTGAATCTGAGTCTACAGAGATGGCTCTTATTTTCTCTAATACAGTTTGCGATGCTGTCGGAGGCGCAACAACTTGGGAGGTCATATACAATAGGTTTGAGGACGAATGTCCTAAAATCACTGTCACGAGAGCAACAGTTGATTCAACAAGGCCTTCGAGACTTCAGTTCAAGGATGCTTCCTGTTCTTTCCTTCATAGGATAGGAGCAAGAGCTAAAATCCTTCCATACACGGATATGATCAGGTGGGTGATCGAATGGAGCTCATAGGGTCGTTCAGAGTAGAGGACTTGAAGAAAAGGTACCACATACCTGACCCTCAAAATATCTACAACAACACATTTCTGGCCAACTTCGCAAAGAAGAACCCAGACCCCTTCAAGCTGATTCAGGGTTGGAGAGTATTGGACAACAAATTCAAATATGACAAATCGGATATGTATGCTATAACCTCTTTGGCAAACCCCTACAACTATGCAGCAACTATGTTATGTAGATTATATGGGCTACCCAATAATACTAAGTTTTCCATAGAATGGATTCCTCTGATTGATGTTTGTGTTAATTCCCACATCATGAATTGGCCCTCCATCCTATTTGATAACCTAGCCACCACCATTACAAAATATCGACAAAAGAGAGCCTCCAGTCCAGATAACCTCCCTCTGTTCTATTTTAGTGCCTACATTATGGATGCCATCTGTTTTTGCACGACATTTCCAACCATGGGTTGGAAATGGACCTTATAGGACCCCTACCCAATCCATCTCAGTCATAAACAAATATGGGAATCGCATTATATACCTCACTTCTATAAGATATTTCATGTTGTTGTGTTGCCCCTACATCAAATAATTTTCAATAAGAAAGCCCCCAGGTTTTCCCAAGAAGCCGCAACAAACCTGTTTACTGTCGGCAAATATTTCATTGAAGAATGGTTCACCTACATTAGGGTTTTTGGTAGCACAGCCGATCCACATGTCCTTCCTTTATATGTTTCTGATAAATTATTAGCAAGAGAGATTGCCTACCAGACCGTGGGAAAAGGCTTGACTAAAGTTCTCAAAGATGGCAAGAAGTCATTATGGCCCTCTTTTCCTGTCAAGTGCGGTTCTTTTGCTTTAGCAAATTTTGTTCATGCTACTAAAGAGTCAACACATATGGAAGCCCTCAGGCTTCATACATTGCCTAAGAGGCAATTTGATCCAGACAAAGTGGCATATAATGTCACTACTGGAGTAAAGCTCAAGCCATACAACCATGAGGATAACTATTTTGAAGACTTGTTACAGTCGACCGAATCCTTCAAACAAGCGTTCGAATGGGCAAAGGCGAATATGAAACCTGAAGATTTTCAAAGCTTTCAGGAATTCAAAAATGAAAGGCTTGAACTGATCCCAATGCATTGTTAAAGCCCGAGGATAAGCCTACACCAAGTGTCATTGTTGATAGTGAAGGTCCTAGTTCTCGAATAGATTCTCAGGTAAATACTGAGAAGACACCAGACACAGGGAAACCCCAAGATGCAGATAACACAACTGAGTCCAGTAGGAAGTTAGCTGAGAAACAAGTGATGAGCACCCCGACTACAGAAATCAGTTCAGAGGTCAAAGGCAGTAGTTTGGAGCAGGAGTGGGATCAGTTTAATCAGAAATTGCAAGGCACTCCCAAAGCAACAAATACCCAAGAAACAGTGGAATATAAAACTCCTCTGCATGTTCATAAGGATATAGAGCCCAAGTCTATCGGTGAGTAGTCCAAGCCTATGGAGGAACAAGCGACAACGTCCCAGCATACTGAAATTATCCCTGCTCTGCCCACATCAGAAATTGTTTTGAAAGTAACTGAAATACCTCCACTTGATGTGTTCTATAGCCCTCTCCACAAGGCTGTAGTAAGAAGGCAGAGAAAAAGGAAAAGGGTAGACACACTCGAATTCCCACCTGGAAACGAGCCGATGGATGTTGTTTGGAAGGACATTCCTTTCAATTCGGCCGAGAACTTGACTAGACTATCACAGTTCACAGGAGCATATGCATTGGCCACTATGGACAAGGCTACTGAAGTCTCTACTTTGTTAAGGGAAAAAGAGGAGAGGATTGCACAACAGCTCGAAGCAGAGAAAGCAAGCGTAAACAGGCAAGCGGCTGAGCAGCTCGCACAATTGCAGCAAGACATGGAGGTCTTGAAAATAAGCCATGAAGCTTATATATCGGCCAAAAACATGCAACTCCAAGAAATACAACAAGCCATGGAAAGATACAAGGATGTTCCCACTACTGAGGAGTTTATTAAAGAGGCATTGGAATTAAATTCCCTTTTGGTGAAACAGCAAGAGTATTTCTGCCAAAAGATGTCACACATTACTCCTTATCTGACTACTAGCAACCAGCTGACAGATAAGGCAATCGACCAAAGAACTGAGTTTAACGATTTAAACACCAGAATCTCTGAGTTCATCGAATGGCAGGAAACAAAAGACGGAAGGAAAGCCAATCTACCCGAGATTGAGGAAACTCATAAAGACATTCTCTTCACGGATTGGGATGCGAGAATCAAACAGGCCGAGCTAGCAGTCGCAAGGGCAGTCGGGGTATCAAAGAATATCATTAAGGCAGTGAATCACACCCTGTTTTCCACCAACCTAATTAAAGAAGGCAATTTGAAAGAAATGCCCGATTTAAATGCTCTGTATAAAAGCTGGCAAGAAAAGGCGGAGACTCAAAGGGAGGCAATTACAAAATTGACTAGGACCAACTGGGAGTCGTATTGGCAGTATCTCGTCAAGCCACACAGCTAGGTTATGACTCTCAACTGTTCCCTTCATATGACTCAGTGGATGCTGCCACCTCTCACCGATGCGATTTTCACAGGACAACTCAGGACACATTTTGGGGCACCTCCTCAAATTCAATCGATGACCGATATATGCGATTTGAAGGACAAGCTGGCAGACAACAAGTCATCCTCTTAGTTCTGTTCATTTAGCCACTGTTTATTTTTGGAGTTAGTTACCTAGTTAGGAGGAAGGTTGTTTGAAACCTCCTCAAATTTTGTATAATCTATTTTTGCACATTAGTTAGAATAGTATTTATACCCTTCTCACGCATTTAGAGAATGGTTCAGAATTTTATCAAAAACATTTGCAAAGAATGCACTATTGTAAGTTTGTGAATGCTTTGGTGAAATTATGGAACATGATCGTTTTTAGATATCATACTACTTTCCTTTGTTGATGCACTATTGTATTCTTGGGAGACAATTTGATTTCAAGAAAGAAGTTGGTCTATGTCATTTGTCAAATGAGTGGGACTTCACACATATGGTACTATTATCTTGTATGATTGATTTTGTTTACATTTCATTAGTGGCAAAACTTTACTTTCATGAACTGTGTGTGAGATTTGTTGTTTCTGTTAAGCGTTAATTGCACTTTTGTATGATGCCTAGCTAAAATTGTGATTTTCATATATAACTCATCATATATGCGATATATTTTATAAATTTCTTTGACTAACTATTTAGTCAAATAAATTATCTTTATACGTTATCATCTCTGTTTAATTGTGATCAATCTTTATTATCACATTTTAAGCAGATATCTTTGTAGATCGCATACCACACAGGAATACCCGAGTTTATATTAGAATAAGTTAGTTAGAGAATTGCATCATAGAATAAGTCATTTAGATTATCATTATTCTATTGCAAACACTCATGAACCACCCACTTTCATCTTAAAACCCACACTGGGAAACTGGTCCCATTATCCCCAATCGGAGCCACCACTTTAAACGGAAAAGGAGCTGTCTTAAGGTCCGGATTGGGTGGTTATCCCCCATGTTTCAGTAGCAGAATTCTGAGGCCTGCAACAGTTTGTCAATAAGAATTGCGGGTACATCATGAAGAAAAGAAGGAAGAAGGATAAGTAAAGAGGATCCTATGTTTTTGGCAAGTACAATGAGAAGAGGGAACTATAAAGAACCCTGTAAATGGTAAAGTTGGTAATCTAGTTGGATCCTTGGGCACTTTGATATAAAGACTTATGGTTGCCTAGTTAAAAATATTGTCATTATGGAAAGGAAGAATTTCTAGTGTAGATAACAGCATGCAAAATAATTCATTATACATTAGCCCGATGCATTGATAACAATCATCTAGCATGTAGCAAAGGAATTCATGCAACAACTGGTTAATGGCACATGTAAGGTGTGTGTAGAGAGCCATGGGCCTCCATAGCAACAGGCAACATTCCATGGATCCCCAGGGTCATTTAAATATTGCTCGTGGTTCACCTATTGGACGAGGAAGATGCACCTGGTTCACCATGCCCAACCGGACCCACAGTTACATTATGCACTTGGGAGATGACCCATGACTTGTATGATGATGTGGCATCACTTACACCATCATTCGAGCCCTTGCAGATGGTCTATAGGCATCTTCGATTTGTTTGGAGACCCATGAGGTCACTTGTGTGCCCCTACACCCATTGGGAGCACCACAGGTTTATTATTTGGAGAACAAGGGACCAACCCCTTGTCCACTACTTTTGGGAGTCCTGTTTTACATTATGGCACCTATGGACTTCATCAGGCCTCCTCTAGGGCCCAATGACATGTATTTTTGATCATTCGACCTCTTGAGAGGCTTATTCTTTTCTTTATGAGTTAGCTTGGTGGGCTTGTCACCAAAAGTTAGTTATCTTGTACATTCTAGGGGCTAAATTAAGACTAATTAGCTAAATCGAACTCATTAGAAGTGTATAAATACAAGTGATGTGATTTCATTTTAGCATCATCACTTGGATTGGACTTGTATCTCTTTAGAGAACTTTGCTATCCTTCTTGGAGGACAAATTTTTGGAGCATGGAATGAATTTTGATGTTTGGATCATTTTCTCTTGTCTTGGAGCTTCTTGATTGGCAAAGTTTTGATGGTTGGATATACTCTTAATACATGTAAGTGCAATTTAATGCTATTCTTTCTTTCTATTTTTGTCACATACATTGTTGTTGGGATTTCACTATACTAGGGCTAATTTACTACATCCATTTATGCGAAGTTGTGGAAATTTTGTTTCTAGATAGTGATGCTTCATGTATGGGCCATGTATTATGAGTGAATGTTCCTAGAGATGCTTCATCATTGAAATTCATCTTGATAAGCCATCTATTTTTCAAAACGAAGTATAAAGCTCCTGAAACTGCTGCCCTAATGCCATGTGAAGTTGTCTTCGAGGCCTCCTTGACATAGAAAATTCAATATCCATAGTCATAATTACTCTTGACTCCAAATCACCCTGAAGGATTAGGCACTGTTCCACCATAAAGGTGATCACCTTAATCCTATGCTCCTTCTCCCACTTCTTTTTTCTAGGTCTAGCCCTCTAGGTCTCCTAGGGCATCATTTATCTTGCAAACAACCCACTAAAAAAATTCGATCTCTTGGGATCCTCTGTGCTGGGGTTTCTCCTAGGCACTCTCCAATTTTGAAGAAATTCCGACGGTGGGTTTCTCCTAGGCACTCTCCAATTTTGATAAAATTCCGACGGTGGGTTTCTCCTAGGCACTCTCCAATTTTGATAGAAATTCCGACGGTGGGTCTAATGCATTATTACCTAGGATTGGAAGTATGGCAGAAACCTGCGGAAATCTATTTGGGGCAAGGAAAGTATATAATTAAGTTGTTGTAGAAATTCGGTATGATGGAGCCCAAGCCCATGACTACTCCCATGATCACCAATCTCAAGAAGTTGAGAAGCTCTGACTCAAGTCTCGTAGATCCTACCTCCTATTGAAAGTTGGTGGGTTCTCTGATGTATCTAGTAAACGTTAGACTGGATATATGTTTTGCTATGAACATTCTTAGTCAATTTAGTTGGAGCCTCGTCATGATCATTGGATAGATGCTAAGCATATATTGAGATATCTACGAGGAACTATTCATCACTACCTAAAGTATGATAGCAAGGAAGTCAAGTTGATAGGTTTTACAGATTCTTATTGGGGTGGCAGTGAGACTGATGGAAGAAGCACTACTAGTGGATGTTTTAGTTTGAGGTCTACAATGATTTCATGGATGAGTAGAAAAAAAGATCCTGTTGCTTTAAGTAGTGTTGAAGCTGAGTATGTCGCTGCTTGTGAAGTGGAAAATGAGGTTGTATGGTTAAGGAAGCTTTTGTCAGATTTGTTTGAAAAACCTCTAAGTCCTATAGTGATAAATTGCGATAATCAAAGCAACATTAAGATGTCTGAAGATCCCGTGTTCCATGCAAGGACGAAGCATATCAACAATAAGTACCACTATATTAGAAGTTTGGTACAAGATGGGATCGTGAAGCTACAATATGTTCCGACTAATGAACAAGTAGCTGATGTGTTGACAAAGTCTCTTCCTAATAAGAAGTTTGAGTATTTGAGAAGCATGCTTGGTTTGGTTGATATTACTGATTTCGTTAACGAAAGATGTTTGGAAGAGACTTGAGGAGGCATCTTGTGTGATACAAAGTGCTTGGGAGGACATCTGGCCGACATATGTATTGATGTCTAGATCCCGAAGAGGGAGGGTGGCGTTGGTCATGGAGCTCTGACCTTGGATACACACCTAGATCCTTGGGTTGATGGTTAGCAAGTAAGCCTGATGGTACCTAGACTGGCTGAAAGCTTTAGTCCATCTTAGTCCTCCCCAGATAGATTTCCCTGGTCAGGAATCTAGTCTGTGGCACCTTGTGTGCCGAGGTTCTTCGTAGTTTTTGTGTTTTGAGATCTTCCTTGTACTTGTATATACATGTGTGATTTATGAATACCTCCCTAGTTAAGAGGGAGTGTTGAAGAATGTAACTAGGTTTGGTCTTCATATTTATATTTGAGTCAAAGAATGAAAAATAAATTTTTATATTATTATTATTATGACTTATTAAAGCATGGGTTTCATGCTTGGGTCATCATGTTTTAGGTCAAAGTCCCCATTAATGACTTCTAGTATTTATTCTGAGTCATTGTACATTAAAAGAGACCCTTCTTGGGCTTTTGAATCATGTAAAAATGTTTATTATTGAGTCAAATAAGGTATTTGTCACCTCCACACCAAGTCGGCCTCAAACTGGGCAATTCGACCTCACCTAAAGCCTATATATACAAGCAATTTGAATTCATTTGGAGACATCAACTCAAGAAGTTTGATCTACATCAAGGAAGTGCAAAAAAGTGCGAAGTTCAAGGTGAAGAAGGAAGAAATACAAGTCGAAGGTTTTGGGCTATCTCTTTCTCTCTCTTATGCGAAGTTACTGGGCCAGTTGTTGGATCAAAATTTTACTGTTGGAAGGGTCGAAGTTCTGAAAGTGTTGGGTCAAAGATTCTGCTGCTGGAAGGTCGAAATTCTGGATTTGCTGGGTCGAAGTGTTGTTGCTGCAAGGTCGAAGATCTAGGTTGAAGTTGCTGGAAGGAGAGGCTGACTTGGTGGTTGGAGGAGGTCTGTGTCTAGGTCGAAGAGTCTTGGATTATCTCATCTTAACTACTAAAGGAAGAAGTTTGTGTTGGCATTATGATACAGGTGTTGTCCTTGATGGCAACTCACTCAGATGACAGATCATAGTGCAGCATGTCAATAGCAAAGATTTAATGATTAGAGAGAGGTATACGCAGGTTCACCTTGACAAAAGAGCATATATACGCGGGTTAACAGACCAAAAGGAGCGTATAACGTACACACGCAGTTTCACAGAAGGAAATGCACGTACATGTTGGAAAACTAAGTTTTGGTCCGAGGTATTTGGTCCATGATCCATGGTATTGGTCCAAGGTATTTGGTCTGAGGTATTGTCCCCAGGTATTTGGTCCAAGGTATTGGTCTTAAGTGGTTTTGGACCATGGTATTGAGAAAGGCCTAAAACTATAAAAGGAGGAGAAGATTATTAAGCCAAGTGTGCAAGTATTGAATATCTGATGAAGTGTGAGATCTAGTATGCAGGTTATGCGTTTGTGATGCTTTGCTTGATCTGAACCAAGGATGCACCTATGTGGATGATGATGGATGATGGATCAGGATCTTAAGGCTTGGACTGTATTATCATTTTGTGGTTTGATCATGGATAGACTAGATCTGAACACTGACGCATGTTTTATTTTGCAAATGTTATGATCTGGGTATGACTGAATTCTGAAATAGCTGTGAAGTGTTTGAGTTAATATTTGCAGATCTATACGCGGGTTCGCTTTGGTAAAAGCACGTATACACGCTGGTTCGGTTCATCAGAGTAGTGTATACATTATGAAATATGATATCTGAATTTGCAGTTGGTTCTAGTGGTTGTTGCAGAGTTCTGGGTTTTGTTCTGTGTTATGGTGATTGTGTTTTGATGACAGGGCTTCAGTGATTCAGTTGTTGGGTGATTCAGAGATTGATGAGTGAGTGCAAAGGTTGTGTTGTAGTCGTGATTGATTTTGAGCTTCAATGTTGTTGATGGGTCCAGTATGAAAATTGGATGAAACGTGGCTTTCATATAATGGTGTTGTGATCCAGATGTATCCAGTCTGAAAATTTATGAAACGTGGTCCTTGGAGGAAGAGTGAAGGTTGGAGCTTTCAGTAGGCCGGTGCTTACATACTGGTAAATATATTGGCCAGTACAAGAGCCAGGGGGTTGGAGTTCCCTTCCAGTAGCAGCTGGAAAACGAGAGAGGGTTGTAGCCTTTTGTAGGCCGACGCCTACGTACTAGTAAATATATCGGCTAGTACAAGAGCCAGGGGGTTTTAGCTCCCTTCTAGTAGAAGCTGGAGAATGAGAGAAGGTTTTAGTCTTCTGCAGGTGGGTGCCTGCGTACCGGCATGAGTCTGCGCCAGTACAAGATTGTAAACAGGTTTTTCTCATATTAAGAGGAAGACAGCAGCAGGTGGTTTTTGTCCCGCATTGGGTTTCCACTTTATATCATGGTGTTCATGTGTGTTTCTTATGTGTGATGATCTGTTGTGTTTTTACTGCACCTAATCACTGTTTACATGGTTAATGAAGTTCTGATGCACTGATTAATAATCAGCATATGATGAATTAACTGAATCATAAGTTTGTTGGATCTACGCTAGTTGCATTAAACACAATTGCATGTACACGTGAGTTCCCTTAACTGAAGTAGCGTATATGAATCTGATTATGGAAATGAAAAAGTTATTGATTTGCTAATACTGATTCACCCCCCCACCTCTCAGTATTATTTCCAACAATTGGTATCAGAGCAGGTCTTTTCGTAGAAGCTTGATCGCTTGAAGGAGATCTGTAGAAACAATGGGAAATAAGCTAAAGAAGAAAGCACCTCAGAAGAAGAACACAACTCAAAGGAACGATGATAGCAGACCGTTAGATGGAAGCAAGGATTCAGATTCCAAAGCAAATGAAGCATCAGATAAAATCATAGATCAACAAGATCTATTTAACAAAAGGGAGAGTGCCCTCAAAGAAGAAGTTACTAGATTAAAAGCTCAGCTGGAGTGTGCCTTCAAAGTATGTCAGATGCTACAAGATGAAGTGATATCATTAAAAAATAAGCAGAATGAAGAACTACCTCAAGCAGATAAAGAACAAGAAAATGAGATTCTCAAATTAAGGCAACAAGTGGAAGAAGGAAGAAAGGCTGAATAAATCTTGAGGAAGCATCTGGAAAGGGAAGAACAACATCAGGTTGAGGTAAATATCTTAAAAGGTAAATTAGAAGAAAAGGATAAACTGTTACAATTTCATGACAGTACTAAGATTTTGGATGATATTCTTAGTAGTCAAAGATCTCCTGCTATCAAAACTGGTCTTGGTTTTTATAAATCTGTTGAAGGTGAATCTAGCTCACAAGGCGAGGCAAGGAACTCTAATGCAAAACTTGAAATGCTCAACAAGGAGATAAGAGGTCAACCCGATCAACAATCAAGGAAAGAAATTCTTCAAAGAAAATCTTTTACTCCTAACTGTGGAAGTGATAGACGGATATTTCCTCCGATGAATAATGTTGAATGTTTCAAATGTCATAATTTTGGACATGTTGTAGCCAGATGCAGAAGTAGAATGGTTCAAGACCGTCACATAGAAAAATCATCGCGTTCCAGGTACTTTAAGGGATATTGTTTTGCTTGTAATATGTTTGGTCACAAAGCCATTGATTACTATAGAAGGAATATGAAACATATGAGATGTTATGCATGTAACAAGCTTGGACATATAGCAAAGGAATGCAGGAGAAGATTTTGGGCACCATACCAAAAGGAGAAAACATCATCATAGTCGAAGATATGGAAGAAGAAGGAAGTACAGTCAGAAAGATGTGGCATAGCACAATGTATAGACATGACAGATTCAGAGGGATCTGAAAGTGTGAAACTTCAGTGTTCCAAATCTTATACGCAAGTTTCATGAAGACAAGTCACGTATATATGCGAGTTCGAAGCTACAAAGTCGCGTATATGTTAGTTTGAGGAAAAGCAGTGGGACAGACTCAGGAAAAGGGGTCTGATATGGTTCAATCAATTATTTGCTCTGTTTGATGATGGTTACAATCTGCTGATGATGTGTGGAAATGTGTTGGTACTCATAAGATGTTATTTAGAAGTGCTTTTGATCCTCACAAGTTAACTTGATGTATATCTGATTGATGATGATGCCTTGATACTTCTTGCTGATATATGCATGATCAGATATGACATTGAACAGATGGAACAGGTTCAGGGGGAGCATATGCTTCGAATAATGCATTGTTGGCATTATGGTTAGAAGTCTTTGGTGATGATGCTTATGTAGCTAAATGATACATCTTGCTATCTTAGATGATACTTGGGGTCACATTTTTGGTATTCAGATCAGATTCATGGATGATCACTTAAGTGGCATATTATTGTTGGTTGGCCAAGAGAATGGTATTGCAGGTTATAGGTCTACATGCTGTTGATAGATGCTTTTGGTGCAGATCATATACGGTGTATGATAGTTGCTGATGACTATCATGGTATTGTTTAGGTCTTTGGTCTAAATGTCATATATATCTTTTAAAGACCCATGAGTCATATGATGTAATTTGTAACCCCACTTTGCATGGGAAGGATGATGTAATAATTTCTATTTTTAGTCATGTATAAACATTTATCCCCACTTGGTTGCGTGGATGAGTCAAAATGGTGTATCCCCACTTGGTTGGGAGATTGATGTATGTATGAGTCATTGGTGATAGGAAGGTCATACTCACTTAGTTGAGTTGTAGAGTCATGTTATTCTTTTGAAAAATAATTTTGCAGACTCTGCATGTGCTCAGGGGGAGCATGGACGGATTGGTACATCTTAGCATGTACAAAGGGGGAGCTCAATCAGAGATTTCAACATGTACTCAGGGGGAGTATGGACAACATAATGTATATCAAAGGGAGAGAATATCTTGGTCCACCCTTTGCCCTTGATGTCAAAGGGGGAGAGTGTCTTGGTGTTGTTGTTGCCATCAAGTCCAAAGGGGGAGATTGTTGGCATTATGATACAGGTGTTGTCCTTGATGGCAACTCACTCAGATGACAAATCATAGTGCAACAGGTCAATAGCAAAGATTTAATGATCAGAGAGAGGTATACGCAGGTTCACCTTGACAAAGGAGCGTATACATGCGGGTTAACAGACCAAAAGGAGCATATAACGTACACACGCAGTTTCACAGAAGGAAAGGCGCGTACATGTTGGAAAACTAAGTTTTGGTCCGAGGTATTTGGCCCATGATCCATGGTATTGGTCCAAGGTATCTGGTTCGAGGTATTGACCCCAGGTATTTGGTCCAAGGTATTGGTCCTAAGTGGTTTTGGACCATGGTATTGAGAAAGGCCTAAAACTATAAAAGGAGGAGAAGATCATTAGGCCAAGTGTGCAAGTATTGAATATCTGATGAAGTGTGAGATCCAGTATGCAGGTTATGGGTTTGTGATGCTTTGCTTGATCTGAACCAAGGATGCACCTATGTGGATGATGATGGATGATGGATCGGGATCTTAAGGCTTGGAATGTATTATCATTATGTGGTTTGATCATGGATAGACTAGATCTGAATACTGACGCATGTTTTATTTTGCAAATGTTATGATCTGGGTATGACTGAATTCTGAAATAGCTGTGAAGTGTTTAAGTTAGTATTTGCAGATCTATACACGGGTTCGCTTTGGTAAAAGCGTGTATACACGTTGGTTCGATTCATCAGAGTAGCGTATACATTATGAAATATGATATCTGAATTTGCAGTTGGTTCTAGTGGTTGTTACAAAGTTCTGGGTTCTGCTTTGTGTTCTAGTGACTGTGTTTTGATGACAGGGCTTCAGTGATTTAGTTGTTGGGTGATTCAGAGATTGATGAGTGAGTGCAAAGGTTGTGTTGCAGTGGTGATTCATTTTGAGCTTCAATGTTGTTGATGGGTCCAGTATGAAAATTGGATGAAACGTGGCCTTCATATAATGGTGTTGTGATCCAGGTGTATCCAGTCTGAAAATTTATGAAACGTGGTCCCTGGAGGAAGAGTGAAGGTTGGAGCCTTCAGTAGGCCGGCGCCTACATACTGGTAAATATATCAGCCAGTACAAGAGCTAGGGGGTTGGAGCTCCCTTCCAGTAGTAGCTGGAAAACAAGAGAGGGTTGTAGCCTTCTGTAGGTCGGCACCTACGTACTAGTAAATATATCGGCTAGTACAAGAGCCAGGGGGTTGTAGCTCCCTTCCAGTAGAAGCTGGAGAACGAGAGAAGGTTGTAGCCTTCTGCAGGTGGGTGCTTGCGTACTGGTATGAGTCTGCGCCAGTACAAGATTGTAAACATGTTTTTCTCATATTAAAAGGATGACAGCAATAGGTGGTTTTTGTCCTGCATTGGGTTTCCACCTTATATCATGGTGTGCATGTGTGTTTCTTATGTGTGATGATTTGTTCTGTTTTTACTACACCTGATCACTGTTTACATGGTTAATGAAGTTCTGATGCACTGATTAAAGATCAACATATGATGAATTAACTGAATCATAAGTTTGCTGGATATACGCTAGTTGCAGTAAACACAGTTGCGTGCACATGCGAGTTCCCTTAACTGAAGTAGCGTATATGAATATGATTATGGAAATGAAAAAGTTATTGATCTGCTAATACTGATTCAGCCCCCCTCTCAGTATTATTTCCAACAGTTTGATTGGGTTTTCCCCTAGATAAGGGTTTTGCACTGACATAGTGCCTACATCTTGTGTCTCTTGTTCTTGTGATCTTCATACTATAGTTTTAAAAACCAGAATCGGTGACCGGACCGGTCCACCTAATAAACTGGGTTTCAAACTGGAATCGGTCAAACCGACACTGGTTAAATCTCAATGAACCGGTTTTAAAAAAACACATGAAATAATTATATTTTAATGAAAAAAATATTTTTAAGATTTAAAACCATGATTCCAAACCAATAGACACAAAATCTGCAAAGTTTGCTCATATATATACCCTGTAAAGGTGAATATATGAAAATAGCGCCAAGTGCAATACATATCAACAACAAAATATATAATTAATGAGGCCCTAAATGGCCTCTAGAGTGCAAAAACAAAGCCTACAAACTATGGAGCCATTGGCCTACTACAAGTCTATATATATGATATTAGTGATCAACATTATCACTTGAAACTTCTCATGATTCATCATGATCAAACTCAGTTGGTTGAGTCTCGACTCCCAAACTTTGCAACTGCTTGAGTTAGAAACTTCTCTATTGGTTCAATGACTTGAGTCTCAATCTTCTGAAGGTATTCTGCACTAATATGCCCTATTACTTCATTTGGTGCTCCACATGGCTTTACATGGCCTCCTATCCTAGCCAAGTTTTGCTTGAACCTATTAATACCCCCTCCTTCAATAGATTTTTGGCCATATTTGTATATCCTTGGCTTTTGGAGGCATGATGACTACTACTTAGCTCAAACTCTGCTATTCCACTACTCCAGCAAAAACTCAACACTCTCCAAGCTCCCAATCAAACTCACAAAAACTCCAAATGAGATGTGTGAGGAAAATGAGGGGGATGAGCTCCTTTTAAAGGCTCGAAGAGGGTGTTTTTGGAGGGAAAGAACCCTTATTTTCCCTCCAAAACACCCTGGAACCTTCCTAAACTGTGTTGTGTGGGTCCTCCGCTTCCTTGGCAGTGAATCGACTGGTTTGATCATAAACTGGTCGGTTAGCACCGGTTTATGTGATTTTTGGGCGAAGAGGTGGGTTAAACCCAATTTTTCTAATCGTTTGACCTGGTCGGCTAATGAATCGTCTGGTTTGACTAGCTTCTAGTTCAAACCGGCCGGTTTTTAAAGCATTGCTTCATACACATAATTTGGTAATTGCTTAATGAAAGATAATATAACAAAGATATAAAATAAGCCAATATAATTCACAAGTAATTATCAAGAAAGAGAAATATAACCCTAACTCTACTAGCATTGATTTCTCAACAGGAGGACCCCTTGAGAAGACCCCAGTGCAGTAGTGGACCAATTTTCTAGGGTTTTGGATGGCTACAAAAGATTTCGCTTGATGCCTATTGTTTCCGCCTAGCACATACACCTAAGTTAGCGAGAAAAAGCCCTGAACCCCACAAGGTTTGGTTTGGTGGCAAAACTAAGAGATGAGGCTGTCACCTATTTCAAACTCTCTCCATTTAAAGCTCTCTCCTACTAAAGCTAAGTGGGGTGGTCCCTATTACCGGTCAAACTAGCAGGGGACCTAAAGGGGATCCCTAAAGGGAAAATGCTAGGCCAAGGGCAACAAATGGAGACTTTAGCCCATTATCACCTCAGCTAAGGCTCCCTTCTCTTTATGGACTTTCACCGATGGGAGGAGACCCGATATATTATGGAGTCACCGACAAAGGGTAAGTCAATGAAATGGTGTGAAGTGCCCCAAACAATCCCTTTCCTGGAAGAGTTAGAAAGATAAGGCTTGATTGCTTTTTAAGCAAGGTACAATGTCTTCTAGGGAAAGAAAGGGAGGATTTAAGGATTAGGTTGATGGGATATGACTTATGAAGGAACTTCCCAATCCCTAAAATCCTTATTGTAATTGGTATCCCAGATGGTTCTTGAAGAATGGTATTTTCAAAGGAATGAGACCACACGATACCAAGTGGACTTGGTCTAGGATAGGGGGAATGAGTATTGCAACCAATGATATTCTTACCCTAAACAAGGTGGGGAAAGGATCAAAGAAATAATTTTTACTTGAAGGTGTTGATTTGATCTTATAAGGCACTAGCCTTGGGGATGCTAACGCAGAGTTTGATCCCGGAGCTAGGGCTTGGCTTTTCTCCCAACTCCATCGTCGGGATGGCTTCAAAATTCGGAGGAGACCTTGAGGAAACACCAACGTAAGAGACCCAGGAGATCAAACTTTTTGGAGGGCTAGCTTGTTGGGAAATTGATGCCCTAGGTGCCGCAACTTGGCTGGAACTGAAAGAAGGTGAAAGGATGTGATTTTTGGTGACCACCTCTTGGTGATCAGTGCCTTAGTCTTTGGGAGAATGGAGTCTATGATGACATATGAGTAGGGTTCTTGATTCATAGTCAAGGAGGCCTCAAGACCACTTCGCTAGCCTTCTAAGTCAAGGAGAAGTGATTTCACAACTTTTATACTTCGATGTGCAAAGGAGATGGCTTATCAAGGTCAAATTTTTCGTTATAATTATCCCTAGGAGATTTCGTTCACATTACATGGCCCATACATTGAGAGATGCTATAATAGAGAGAAAATTCCACAATTTTAAGCGGTAAATGCATGCAACAATTAGCCTAGTGAAACTCCCAGTGCAATGTATATGACAAAATAAAACAAGAATAACATTAAAGGCATGTACTTACATTTAACAAAGTATATCCAACCATCCATAATTGACAAAAGAGAAGCTCCAAGATAAGATAGAGCAATATCCACACATCAAAATTCATCCATAAAGCTCCAATTCATCCTCCAGAAAAAGTGTGAAATTCTCTAAAGAAGAGAGAGGTCCAATCAAAAGTGATCATGAGAGAATGAACTCATCTCACTTGTATTTATACACTAATGAGGAGTTCGAATTAGCCTCCTTGGCCTACATAAGCCTCCAAAATAAAATAATGTTCTAATAATCCAACTTTTGGTGACAAGCTCACCAGAATAGCTCATAAATGAAAGAATAAGACTCTCAATAGTTCAAATAATAATTGATGCATGTTGTAGGGCCCTCTAAGAGGCCTAATGAGGTCCATGGTTGCTATAATGAAGAGTAGGATCCTCAAAAGCAGTGGACAAGGGGTTGGCCCCTTGTAATAACTGGTGGTGCTCCAAATGACATGTGGGGGTAAAAAGTGTCCTCATGGGTCTCCAAACAAATCGAAGATGCCTATAGATCGCTTGCAAAGGCTAGGATGATGGTGTAGGTGATGCCACATCATTGTGCAAGTCCTGGATCATCTGCCAAGTGTATGGTGTAAATTTGGGGCCAGCTGGGCATGATGGATCATGTGCATCTTCCTCGTCCAATAAGTGAACCACAAGCAATCTCTGAATGGATGTGGGGATCCATGGAGTGTTGTCTGCTGCTGTGGAGGCCCATGGTTCTCAACGCACACCATACATGTGCCAACGTAGCCCTTTGGAGGATTAGGACCCCGTATAGGGAGACCAAACCCAAGATGGAGACCATATGCAATCCTGCATAAGATCCAATGCATCCCCTAGCCTTCCAGTACAACAAGTCTTTAGAGAAGTTGAGTAAACAAGCTTACCAATCATAGACCACAGGTGGGGACTTCATAATGGCCTGCCCTTCCATAATGGGCTTCAGGATGTGGCAGTGTCTTCTAAACTCCAAATGGGGTTAACCAGGAATCCTATTAGGTGGTTTCTACTGCTAAAGGGGATAATATATTCAAGGTACATCCTTCAAAAGGTGGTGGCATGTGATAGGTGAATGAAGTAGGGGATGAGAAGGGGCAACCCTGGGTCACAAGGGTAACTGATAAGAGGGAAGCCTACTCTTGGGTTTATAATGTATAGGAGGGAGCACTTGTGGTACATGAGGTGCCCCAACCTTGATTTTTCCACCCTTCTTTATATGCCTTTTGCCTTTTTTGTGATTTTCTTTGATTAACTGCTCGGGGCTCAAAGGGTAAGAGCATGATGTATAAGATATAGCAGTGAACACCCCCTTTTGAGGTGGGGCAGTTCATTGCCCACCAAGAGTTGGGACAATCATGGGTTCCCATACGATGGAGGAGGTTCATAGAACCTGTAGGAACCAGGGTGATGGCCATGATGATGGGGTAGAGCTCATGTATTGGCTTTTGCCCACGTGCTAAATGTGTTTATCCCGACCATTTCTTGCATTTTTTGGTACATTTTCCTGTTGAATGTGGCCTTATATGCTTTTATCTTTCATTTTAGCTGCATCAACCTCTGGGCTTCATTCCAGGCCATTACCAAATAATAAGGCATACCTTTAGGTTTGGGAGGCCCACCTTCAAACATACGATCATGGCAAATGGGCGAGGGACCACATGGTTGGCTCAGGTGGCGGAGAAATGGCACAATGAGCTAGCTGGTGGCTGCCGGTTGAGGACCATCTTGGAGAATTCCCGTGGATATCACCCACAAAATGGTGGGTAACATTTGGCTCCAACTAGGACGTGATCTCTCGAAGAAGTGGGCGAAGCTACTCG
Organism: Pinus tabuliformis; assembly: GCA_031772625.1. Classification (NCBI taxonomy): domain Eukaryota; kingdom Viridiplantae; phylum Streptophyta; class Pinopsida; order Pinales; family Pinaceae; genus Pinus; species Pinus tabuliformis. The sequence goes on along the minus strand of CM062817.1, from coordinate 134,901,886 downwards.
AACGGGAGGTCATGAGAACTCTAGCAATCTCTTGGTTACTGTAGACCTGTCACCTGCACATATAATAGATGGAAAAACACGGGGCAACATGCTTTCGCAGTGTCACATGATTGCACATGATATATGTTAGGCCATAAAATCAACAGAAAATAAAATATGCAAATATGCATCTATCTATCATGAGAAAAAACATATGACGTTAGTTCTAATGCAAAATCATATGATGCATCCTACTCTAACATGCATAATATACAATGTCAAGTGCTAGGTATAATCATAGACCCAATGCAACCAACATGTCAATTGATCAATACAAGAATGCATGCTTTCCATGATTATATTTGCAGCAAACCTGGCAATACAAACGGGAACAAGGATATGAGGGATTGCGAGGGAGGGAGGTGGGAGAAGAAGAGACCCACATGCCATAGAAAGGAACCCTGGAGGAAGGAAAAGGCACCAGTCGTCAAGAGGATTGGATTTGATCCTCCAACCAAGAGATGGAAATGTCAATGACCAAGTATATGAATCTTTGATGAAGAACTATCTCAGGCCTATCATCCTTAGGGTAAGAAGGAGTGAAAGACTCAGACATGTTTAGGATGATACTATTTTGGTCATTGGGAAAACAAGAAGCAGACCCATCATCGTATTTGGGGAAAAACCATTATTCTTTGTCCTTCATAGGGGAAAGCAACTCTTCATCAAGACTAGGGGAATGAACATCATCAAAAACATCTATTTCCTGGGTAGGGGAGGAATGCTCAAACATGAAGAAAAACCCTTTATCAGTGGCATGGCCTAGGGAAACATCTTCCTCAAGTTATTCTATATTAGAGTCATCAAAATTTCCCACAATCTCGGAAGGCTCTTCTTTGATTGAATCATCTTGGAACATAAAAAAGAGACCTTTCCAACGACTAGGAAGGGCTTCATAAGGACCAACATTGTTATTTAGAAGGGGCGGAACGTTTTCTTCTTCCTTGAGCTCATTCTTATAGACTTGAGAAACCATGGGGTCTTCATTTCTATAATCATGTGAAAATTTAGTGACCCCAAATCCCTACTGCAGCAACTGATTAAATTTCTCCTACTTGTTAATTTCTGAATCAAGTTATTTATAGTGTTACATAGTAAACATCGAAATAAAATATACTGCAACCTTCACAACTTGCCATTCTTCGGAAACGCTATTCAGAGCTCCTTCCACGCTGTCTAGGGCAGACTCCTCATGCTGTTCCAAGTTTTCTTGTCTAGCTGCGGCTAGGCCTCCAAATTCAGAGCTCTTTTGTATGAATGTTGCTCAATATGGATTCGTTTGGGCTTGTTTCAAGTGCGGTTTAGTGCAGTGAAGGCAGGTAGTCAAGCCCACAGCAAGGAGAAGTCAAGGGACAACATCAAAACAGCGTGGGACAACCCTGCAGTGGAGGCCGAGGTGCTGGGCATGGTGCGAATTGTCTAGAGGTTTGTTTTGAGGGTTGTTTCAAGGTCGGTTTGCTTGACAATGAGGGCCGAGGCGGCGAGGAGCCAAGGAGTATGGCAATGCTATTTAAGGGCAGTTTGGGTAAGATTTGAGGGAGGCCAAGACCTATAACTACTGTTGTGCTAGGCTGTAGGCCATAGCTAGCAGTTAAGGCTGTTTCAAGGGCAGCATTGGGTTAACAAGGCCTGGTTGAGGTAGCGTGGCAGTGCAGGGCTCTCTCCAAGGAAGACCGTAGTCCTTAAAGGGCTAGATTGTTGATTGCGTAGAGGATTGAGGGTTGCAGTTTGTGCCCTAACCAGGGTTGCAGGAGCAACAAGCAAGCGTGGAGGACAACAGTGTTTTGTGGAGTGTTGGGTCAAAGTATTGGCTAGATTTGGATCAGTTTACCTTGCAGCCTCTGGGAGCCAATTTGAAGACGAGATTGGGTGATTGTGTGTCTTCATCGGTGTAGATTCCGCAGTGATTGGATTGGGTGCCATAGATCTGATTGGAGGGCAGTGTGGTGGCTACCCAAAGTAGCCCTAGAGCAGTAGACAAGAAGGACATTGTTGGTGTGTGATTGGGTGAAGGATTGCAGCTTTATGAGTAACTCTTTGATGGACGAGAGAGGCTACTAGAAGGCAGGTTGGAGCTCAAGTATTGGCCAGCCTAGAGAGCAGTTTGATGATCCCGTGTACACTCTACAGAAGTGACTTGCAACAGTGTTCGAGGGTATCCCCCTTGGAGTTTCAATTCCCTCTTGGAGGCTCGATGTATAGTGGCCTTGATGGACTAAGGCACTACTAATGAGCAGTATGGGAGCAAAGGACCGACAGGACAAGATACGACATTGAAGTTGCGCAACGAAGTTTGTCATTGTATCTTGTATACCATAGACTGTTGTATTATTCAGATTTGGCTTAATATAACAAAGATTGGGATTGTACATACTGTACAATTTTGTTAAAAAGCGTGTATATTTGTGCATATGTGATTCATTGATTTATTTTTCCGATGTGCAAAGTAGTTTATGGTTGGGATTCTTGGTTTGGTAGCGTCAATGATTTTAAGACTCCAACCTAAACCCAAGGTCGTGGATGTGCTCTAGCCTTAAGATTTTGCAGGGAGGCTAGGACACATGCATTTCACAATACTCAGAATTGTTTTAGGAAATTCCACCCGAAGGAGGTTTAATTAAAATTATTAATTATTTTTAATGGATGCCTAAGTCTAAACTTAGGAAATTAAAATAATTAAAGTGTATTAATTAAACTGGGTGTGAATCTTCTAGAGAAAGACGAGGATCAAGTCAAGATGATCTAAGCCATTGATTAGAATCTAATCTGGGCTGTTGATTGATCAACGAGAAGATTATAAGAAGAGGCTTGATGGGCATTTGGAAATACACTAAGTGAGATCAAGAGTTTGATTTCTCAAGAGAGTAGCGCAACAGTTGCCGGAGAAGTCATCGAGGATATTTCTTGTAGTGAGGGGCAGGGATAGTTTTCCGGTTGGAGAGTTTCCTGATCCGGGGATACATTGTAGAGGAGGCAGAGAGAGATCCAGAAGAGGCAACGTAGAGCCACGTTGGGCAGCGTAAAGTCACGCTGAGGCAGCGCAAAACTTGTGAGGAGATCCATAAATTTGCTGAGGAGCAAATCAGATCCATTGCCAGGAACCGTGGTGTGAGACCGGAGGGACAAAGGATCAAGCATCCAGCTAGCAGATCGATCAGCCAAAGGGAGTGACGTAGTCCCTATCAGTTGTGATGTAGAGCAACGCAGTGACTGCGCAGAGGTGGCTTGGGGCTAGCCATTCGGTGGCTGGATCAGTGTCGAATCGCTAGTGATAGTGTGAGGTATTTCTCACTAATTTCTCTGCTAGTCAAATCTTCTATATCAAATAGCTAGTAAGGCATCCAAAGATTGTATTCAGAAACTACTGTTGCACCGATTTTCCCACATTGGGCTTTTCCGGGGACATTGCCCAAAATCAACGGAGTCAATTGTGTGTGTGCTATTTCCTTCTTGCTCAGTACTTGTTTCCGCATATTATTTATGTTGTGAAGGCTATAGTTGTATTTATTTCGATGTTTACAGTAAATAACTTGTATGAGAATTAACAAGTAGGAGAAATAACATTAGATTGCTGCAATAGGGATTCAAGATTCCAAAATTTTCACATGGTATCAGAGCGCAGGTGAAGTAGGAAAGAAAAGCCGGAAGAGCCCAATGCTGAACTAAAGAGGGAGATCAAAGAGCTGTGTAGGTAACAGATCGAATCCCCAAAAGGATTGTGCAGTCCAGTGCCAGGAGGGCAAGATTGTCAAGGAAAAATCTTTCTCTGAGTGAGTCGATAGAGGGAGATTTTCCAGATTGAGATTTATTAGTTTCAGAGGGAGCAACACAGCAGCAACTTCAGCGCAGAGTAGTCTTCAGGTGGGACGCAGTTTTCTGCCGCTGTTGTTGGGATAGAAAAACATCGGAAAAAGGAAGAAGGCACATTGAGGGAATTTCTTCCTCAGAGAATTCCTAGCTAGGGAATTCGATTTCTCATTGCAGAGCAGCAGTAGCCGGGTGTAGATTTGCTTACTCCAGTAGGGAGTGCGTAGAGCAAGCTAGCAGTTGCGCAGAGGAGAGAGGGAGCAGTTCAATTTTTTCAAGAGGGATGGCATCAACTGGGTTAAGAGATCAAGATCGGTTGGACAAAGCATCCAACTATGTGATCTGGAAGCCTAGGATCTCCTTCCTTCTAGATGAGCACGATCTCAAGATGTATGTCAATAGTGTGGTAGCTGTGCTCGCCGATGCAGATCCACTCAAGAAGTACAAGGCTGAAATGGCAAAGACTAAGAGGATCATTCTTGACGGGGTTCGATGATCCGGATTTAAACAGGAACGCAATAGATTACAGGGATAACCATAAATATAGAGATGCGATAACCATAAATACAGAGATGCAGCGGAAATAATACTTCATTTCATTACTGTAAAATACTGAAATATGCTTACAACCAGAAATGGAAATAAACCAGCTAGGGCGATGGTAGCTTATCTCTGAGAAGAGATGTGCGGCTACATGCCTCTGAACTGTTCCCAACTGTGTTACAATGAGGCTCGAAGGCCTATTTATTGTTGAGAAACAATGGAAAACCCTTCACATCCCGAAACCTAACCCTAGAAGATGAAACACCAAATTGTGGGCCCCGTTTGGGTAAATTGGTACATCAATTTCCCGGGGTCGTAACTTTGGCAAACGATCTCCGTTTGACGCGTACGATAGCTCGTTAGAAAGATCTATCCGAGTACTACCACTTTGGGAGGCAACAAAAAAACGTCGTTTAGGGCCTCAAAACAGCTCCGGAAGTTCAGGACCCGAAAAACTGCTAAAAATAGTAAACTGTGCTACAATTTAGGAAACTGAAAAGACTGAAAGAGACAGTTGTGGGGGTCCAAATGGGATAGGTGGGTGGCCACCAACATCCACCTGGATCATTCCTCCCCCCTTAGGAAGCAATGGTCCCCATTGTGTTGAGTTCCTCCATCTACTGAACTTGTCCTGCAATCTCTGATGTGTCCAGTGATGGTGGGAACCATGGTCGACGATGGTCCACATTGAACATTTGGTGAAGGCGAAGGAATGGAGGAATGATTGCTCCAAAGCATTGTTCCCCATAGCCTTGGTACTGCTGTAAGGACCATGTCGGAGTGGTCTGAGCTTCTGATGGGTTCTGGTAAGGCGTTCTTTCTGTCGATGCAACCAGACTTTGTTGCCCACCTGAAACTTGTGTGGTACCCATGTGGGTGAGGAGAAGTTGTTCCTGTGTTTTGTCATGACCGTATCCCTTTGTTGCTACTGCTGCGTGGAGGAACCCTTTGTAGGGGTCATGGATGTAGCAACGATCTTCCCCTTACTTTGGGAGTGAACCAGACAGATGAATTTCCTGGTCTGTGATATGAGCTTGCTGCCTTTCTTGGTAGTGATCAAAGATGTGGCAGTAAGTGGGGCTACCTCCGGTATCCTGTATAATGAATTATTCAAAGAAATAATGACAGCATGAGGCCTTGACTCATACCCAGCATGTCGCCTCCACAAGTATGGTTGGCCTAGTAATACATCACAAACATCTAGAGGTGTAACATCACACAATACCTCGTCTGTGAATGGTTTGATGCTGTAGGGAAGGCGGCACTGCTGGCGAACTTTGAGATCTCGTCCTTCATGAAGCCACCCGATACTGTACGGCTGTGGGTGTGGTGTAGTCGGTAGGCCCAACCGCTTCACGACCTCTGCTGAAACCAGGTTCTTTTGGCTGCCACTGCCGACAATGAATTGTAGCGGCGAACCCTTCACCCACATCTGTGAGTGGAAAAGACGCTCCCCTTCCTCTGGATTTTCGAGCTCATCTTTCTGGATCTTGGCGGTGGCAACAGTGGCGCTGGGATCCGCATCAATGATCTGCTTCCCTTTTCCATTACCCTTGTGGGGTTCTGGCTCAGGGTCGGAACATGCATCTGATTCGGAAGCCTTCAACTCAGCCACCAGCGACTGCTTGGTCCGACACTTACTTGTGTTATGAGTGGGACCCTTGTGGAACTCACACCACTTTCCTGTGTTCTTCTTCGGCTTCGTGGTGTTGTTCTTTTCTTGCGGCTTCGACGGGTTGTCTTGGGTCACCCCGCCTTGGCTTTGTCCTTTGGGCTTCGGAATTGCAGATCCAAAGTCTCGCTTCTTTTGTTTGAACTTTTGCTCGATTTTGACAGCATATCGGTATGCTGTGCCGAGTGAGGGGATGTTCAAGAACACCATCTCTTCCTGGATGTATCTGTGCAGGCAGCCACGGCATTTGAGTACCAGATGCAGCTCAGAATCTTTGATACCCAACTGTGTGCGAAGGGTATGAAAAATGTTTGTGAACTCCGGCACATCTTGGTCTCGTCCCTGCCGCAGTGTGGTCCATTTGATGTATTTGTCCTCATAGCTTCCGACAGGGTAGTACTACTCCTTGATGGCATCCCGGAAGTCATTCCAAGTGGCTGCGGCTGAAAATAGTGAGCCTGTATTTTCATCCTTCTGCTCGCAGTAGGTTTCCCACCAGTCCTTGACGTGGGGGGCTGCTTTGAGAAGAGCGAAAACAATCTTTTCCCGATTTGAAAATTCGTGAACAGAAAAATACCCATCTAGCAGATTTAACCATTTATCTACGGCATCTGCGTCTATTTGACCCTCGAAGATGGGGATTTCAAAATTAACTTGTACCTTAAACGGCGTGGTGTTTCCAGAGTCGCTGTTGGAAGTTGATGCGTCGCCTCTGGGTAGCTGCTGAAGGATCTGCGCAAAGCTATCCATCATCGCGTTCCTTTGCCGCTCGAGCGCTTCTTCGAGCAAGATTTTGATAGGATCTCCTGCCCCCTCGTCTTTCTTCTCATCCACCATGGGAGGCCGTCGGGATTTGCGAGGCTGGTCTTGCAAAGGTTCGACCAGTTCAAGCCCTAACTCCTTATATCCCGACCTCGTTGGGGACATGCAAAGAAAAACAGAGAAAAAGCAGACCGCTCTGATACCACTGATCCATATTTAAACAGGAACGCAATAGATTACATAGATAACCATAAATATAGAGATGCGATAACCATAAATACAAAGATGCAGCGGAAATAATACTTCATTTCATTACTGTAAAATACTGAAATATGCTTACAACCAGAAAGGGAAATAAACCAGCTAGAACGATGGTAGCTTATCTCTGAGAAGAGATGTGCGGCTACATGCCTCTGAACTGTTCCCAACTGTGTTACAATGAGGCTCGAAGGCCTATTTATTGTTGAGAAACAATGGAAAACCCTTCACATCTCGAAACCTAACCCTAGAAGATGAAACGCCAAATTGTGGGCCCCGTTTGGGTAAATTGGTACATCAATTTCCCGAGGTCGTAACTTTGGCATACGATCTCCCTTTGACCCGTACGATAGCTCGTTAGAAAGATCTATCCGAGTACTACCACTTTGGGAGGCAACATGGGTCCATGGACCCATGTTGCCCAAGAGGACCCATGTTGCCCCAGATTCCCAAAAAAACGTCGTTTAGGGCCTCAAAACGGCTCCGGAAGTTCAGGACCCGAAAAACTGCTAAAAATAGTAAACTGTGCTACAATTTAGGAAACTGAAAAGACTGAAAGAGACAGTTGTGGGGGTCCAAATGGGATAGGTGGGTGGCCACCAACATCCACCTGGATCATTCGAGATCATGTAGTATCCCACATAGCCGACAAGCTAAGAAACCTGATTCACTGAAAAGAGGCCATGTGTCTGGATCCCGTGAATCGGACACGATTTGTTGGGGATTCAAATCCCAGAAGGGGACACGTCGTGTCCTAACGGGACACGTACGAATCCCGTACGTGTCCCATTAGGACACAACGTGTCCCGATTTTGGGATTCGAATCCCCAAAAAATGAAACCCACGGGCATAAAAAAGGCATTGTTCTTTAAGTGTTTTACCATTTCTCTCTTTCAGTTTTGCATACATTGAGCTGTGGGCAAGGAGCTAAGGGTTTGGAGCAAGGAGCTAAGGGTGTGGAGCGTTCAGCAAGGAGATTCAAGCACCAGGTAAGTGCATTTCATCTCTATTTTTTTGCATTTCTATTACAGCGGTTTGTATATGATTTTTTTTTACAAATTTGTGCATGTTTTGTTTATTTTTTTTACAATATTCATGGCTCAATCAAGGGCAGCAGTTAGGGGGCAAAGGAAGGGGAAGAATGTCTCCATTGGAGATGCCCCTCCTCCCCCAATATCATCAGAGTCTGTTGCAAGTAATGTTGAGGGAAGAGGAGGACCTAAAGACAGCATTGAGAAATATCCCTTGTGGAAATATGTCACAAGAGAGGATGGGACAAGCACCAAGGGGAAGGGAGGAGGCAATGTGCAATGGAGATGCAACTTTTGCCACATTTCTTTCAAAAGCACATATTACCGTGTGAAAGGCCATTTGTTGGCTTTACCAGGTTGTGGAATTGGAGCTTGTAAAGCTGTTCCTTTACAAAAGAGGAAAGAAATGGAAAAGAAGTTCACTGTTGGTATGGAAAATGTGGCTGCAAAATCAAGAAAAACCAAGAATGAAGACCCCCTTCCATTTTTGAGGAAAGGCACCACCAAATTTCCATTTGAGAGTTCTATTGGGGGACAAGCAGCAAAAAGAAGAGCAATTACACTTGGTCCAATGGACAAGATTTTTCAAAAAGAGAAACGGGAAGAGCTTGATCTCACCATTGCCTTCTTTTTCTATCAAAACTTCATATCATTTAATGTTGCACGCTCACCTCTATTTATTGAGATGTGTCGAGCTCTAACTCACGGGTCTCCATCATGGTATGTGCCTCCTGGTTCAGAGAAGCTTAGAACCACATTGTTGACGAAGGCAAAAAAAGAGGTGCAAAAAATGCTTGAGCCTATTGTAGCATTATGGCCAACATCTGGGTTTAGCATTGTTTCCGATGGATGGACAGATCTGGCACGACACCCAATCATCAACTTCATGGTGTCTTCCTTGAATGGTCCAGTTTTCTTGAAAGCAGTGGATACACTTGGAGAATACAAGGATGCACAATTTATAGGTGAGTTATTTATTGAAGTTATTGAAGATGTAGGTGTTGATTCTTGCGTGCAAATCATTACAGATAATGCACCTGTTTGTAAGGCTGCTGGCATGATTGTGGAAGCTAAATATCCACAAGTGTTGTGGACACCTTGCATTGTCCATTCATTGAACTTAGCACTGAAATCCATTGCTTCTGATGTGCTTTAGATTGGTAACATTATTGAGGATGCATGACATATCCATAACTTTGTGCAAAATCATACAAATGCCCTCACTATCTACAAGGAGTACAACAATCTATCATTGTTGAAGATTGCTGATACACAGTTTTCCTCCTCATTCATGATGTTGAAGAGGTTGAGGGAGGTCAAGACCGCTCTTGGGGCCATGGTTATTTCTGAGTTGGTCTTTTTGGAGAAAGACAGATCAAGTAGCCTCTAAAAGAGTGAAGGACACAGTGCTAGATGATGCTTGGTGGGAGAGGGTAGATCTAATTATTCAGATCATAGACCCTATCATTTCTTTGCTTCGATTTGTAGATACAGACAAACTCATCCTAGGAGAGGCTTATGAGGGATGGGATTCCATGATTGAGTCTGTGAGGAGCAGTGTTCTACAGAGTGAGTGCCCCGAGTATGAGACATCACCAGAGGCCTTCTGTGGTACTATAGAAGGTACTATACGGGATATTCTTGTCAGCAGATGGGACAAGAATTACACACCTTTACATTGTTTGGCTCACTCATTGAACCCAAAATACTACAGCCATGAGTGGCTGAATGGTGGACCTTCCCGCAGATTCCTTCCTCACATGGATGGTGAAATCTCACAGGGGAGGAAAGATGCATTCAGGCGGGTTTTCTAGGACAGAGCATCCCTTGATGAGGTGGAGGATGCCTTTGCAGAGTTTTCCACTGGCACTGGTCGATTTGTAGGATATGATGTGATTAGAGATAGGGCGGTTAAGAAGCCCTATTCTTGGTGGGAAAATCATGGGGCAACAAGCCCTCCTTTTCAGCAGTTAGCCATGAGGCTGCTCTCTCAGGTGACTTCATCCTCTTGTTGCGAGAGGAATTGGAGCACATATGGGAATTTGTATAGTGTGAAGAAGAGCAGGCTTGAGCAGTCTAGGGCAGAGAAAATGGTGTATGTGCACACCAACCTTCGTCTTATTTATAGGCAGAGGGAAGAGTGGTTGAGGGGAAAGACAAAGATGTGGGATGTCTTTCCTGATGATATGGGTCTGGACAGCAGTGTTGAGTTGGCATTGGCCAACATGGATCTCAATGATCTAGTGCTAGAGCCTATTAGATTTGATGATGGTGATATTTTCGAGGGGTCATCCTCCACACCAGCAGATGCAGAGGCGACTATGGATACAGGGGAGGAGGACGATGCAGAGGAGAGCAGTGGTGACCATGATGATGAGGACATTGATGCTGATTCTGATGATGACTATGAGGATTGTTGACTCATGAGTCATGGGCTCCGGCTACCTATTGCCTTGAGGCTTGTATACCTGTAGTTGTTTTATATTTTCTATTTCTATTTGCCATTGCGGCATTGCCATTGCACTACCTATGTAACACATTTTGATTTGATGACTTAATGAGAAAACTACAGTTGTCAGTGTCTTTATCTTACTATCTTGTAACTGTAAGTTGTCTTTCATTTATGAATCATGATTTATCATTTTATGTGACATGTTGATGTATTTGAATTTGGTATGTAGTATGCATGCTAATTGCTATAATGTTACTATTACTAACTTACTTTGTAAACAATAAAACTAACATCTAGATGATCTATGTTTGAAATCAATGAATTTGTATCATTAATGAGAATTTGTGTAAGAAATATCTAGTTTTTAATATATATATATATTTTTAATAAAATAATATATAACGAATCCTACGTGTCCTGTTCCAGGGGGTCAATGTGTCTGAATCCGACTCTCGAATCCCTGTATCCTGCGAATCCTGAATCCCCGTGTCAGGTGACTTAGCCGGCAAGGATACTGCCCAACAGATGTGGGAAGCCTTAGCCACGCTATATGAAGGATCTTTCGAGCAACGGAAGATGTACTTAGAAGAGAAGTTGAGATGCACGAGGATGCAGAAAGGGGAGCAAATAAACCCCTTCCTTAAGAGGCTTCAAGAAGTCCGGGATCAATTGGCTTCAGTAGGGTCAGGGCCCCAACCTACAGAGTTTGTTCAATTAGCGCTGAATAGCGTTTCTGAAGATTGGCAAGTGTTTGTCTAGAGCATCCTGGGCAGAGAACACCTGCCAGATTGGGAACGTGTATGGGTTGATCTGCAGTAGGAGGAGATGAGGCGTGATCTGGTGAAGGCCACAATCAGTGGCAGTAGCAACAGTGGGACGAAGGCCATGAAGGAAGAGGAGGACGTGGCCCTTGCATCAAAGGGGCAGCAGGAGCAGCGCAGGAGGAAAAAGGACGTTTCAAAGATCAAGTGCTTTAGGTGTGGTGAGATGGGCCACTACAACACTCAGTGTCCTCTCAGAAAGAGGGACAAGGAGGAGAAGCAGGATCAACAAGCTGCATTCGCTGATATTGACAAGCTTTCCTCCAAACTGGAGGAAGAGTTTGCCATGATTACCGAGATGCCTCCAGGGGTGAGGTGGGGCGATCTGGAGTTGTAGCCCAAAGAGCTACAGGATGGGCAGGATCCTTAAGGAGTCCACCTCTTGGATCAAGACCTTGCTACAGGAGCCCATAGTTAGCAGTAGCAGGATGTACTAGTGGCAGTTGGTGCATTCAGGTGCTAGAGTGACAGATGCAGTGGTCAGTAGCGGTCTGAGACTAAGCAGTGTAGAGCAGAGTTGGCAATAGTGCAGGTGGCATAGTGCAGAGTCAGCATCAACGTAGAGGCTTCAGACCTCGGATGACGAATTCATCATACTGAACACAGTTAGTTCAGTATTTTGGATGCTTTTCCGTTGCAGATGTTGCAGTTGCAACAACAACAGATGGAGAGAGAGTTGCAGTGCAAATGTAGTAGTTGACTGCAGTTCTGCAAGGTCAGCAGCAGCACAGATGCAACTCATATCAGAGTTGCATAGTAGTTGGTGGGCAGTAGAACCAGACATCAACAGTGCAGCCGGAGATGGTGCAGAGACAAAGTGATGCTTCAGTTGGTTGCAACACTAGAACACATTCCTCGCTAAGAGGGAATGTTGATTTCTGGTAGCATCAAATGTGCTATAGCCTCAAGATTTTGCAGGTAGGCTATGACACATGCATTCCATGATACCCAGAAATTGTTTTGGGAAATTCCACTCGGAGGAGGTTTAATTAAAATTATTAATTATTTGTAATGGATGTCTAAGTCTAAACTTAGGAAATTAAAATAATTGAAGTGTATTAATTAAACCGGGTGAGAATCTTCTAGAGAAAGACGAGGATCAAATCAAGATGATCTGAGCCATTGATTAAAATCTAATCTGGGCCGTTGATTGATCAGCGAGAAAATTATAAGAAGAGGCTTGATGGGCATTTGGAAATACACATTGAGTGAGATCAAGAGATCGATTTCTCAAGAGAGCAGCGCAATAGTTGTCGGAGAAGTTGTCGAGGAGATTTCTTGCAGTGAGGTGTAGGGATAGTTTTCCGGTTGGAGAGTTTCCTGATGCGGGGATACATTGTAGAGGAGGCAGAGAGAGATCCAGAAGAGGCAGCGTAGAGCAACGCTGGGCAGCGTAAAGGCACGTTGAGGCAGTGCAGAGCTTGTTAGGAGATCTGCAAATTTGCTAAGGAGAAAATCAGATCCAGTGCCAGGAATTAGGGTGTGAGACCGGAGGGCCAGAGGATCAAGCATCCAACCAACAGATCAATTAGCCAGAGGGAGTGACGCAGTCCCTATCAGTTGTGATGCAGAGCATCGCAGTGACTATGCAGAGGCAGCTTGGGGCTAGCCATTCAGTGGCTGGATCAGTGTCGAATTGCCAGTGATAGTGTGAGGTATTTCTCACTAATTTCTCTGCCAGTCAGATTCTTTGTATCGGATAGCCAATAAGGCATCCAAAGATTGTATTTAGAAACTACTGCATAATAATTAAAACCCTCAGCTGTTGCATCAGTTTTCCCACATTGGGTTTTTCCGGGGACATTGTCCAAAAAGTACGGTGTCAATTGTGTGTGTGCTATTTCCTTCTTGCTCAGTACTTGTTTCCACATATTATTTATGTTGTGAAGGCTACAATTGTATATTTCGATGTTTATAGTAAATAACTTGTATGAGAATTATTAAGTAGGAGAAATAACATCAGATTGTTGTAGTAGGGATTCAAGATTTTGAATTTTTCACATAGGTTGGGGCACTGACCCTACTGAAGACAGTTGGTCCCGGACATCCTGAAGCCTAGTAAGGAAGGGGTCTATACGCTCCCCTTTCTGCATCCTCGTGCATCTCAGCGTCTCCTCAAGATACATCTTCTGTTGCTCGGAAGACCCTTCGTACAATGTAGCTAGTGCTTCCCACATCTGCCACGCAGTATCTTTGCCAGCTATGTGAGATACCACGTGATCTCGAACCCCATTGAGAATTAACCTCTTAGCTTTCGCCATCTCCTTGTATTTCTTAAGTGGATCTGCATCGACGGGTACAACTACCACACTATCGATATGAGTCTTGAGATCATGTTCATCTAGAAGGCAGGAGATTCTTGCCTTCAAGATCACATAGTTGGAGGCTCCCTCCAACCGATCTTGATCTCTCAACCTAGCTGATGCCATGCCAAATTCCTCCTCTTCTCCTCTACGTAATTGTTGCCTAGCTATTTGCACTCCCATCTGGAGTGAGAAATTTTGCACACAACTACTGCTGCTCTACTAGGAAAATTCAAAATTCTTGGCTAGAAGTCCCTTGAGGAAAGAATTCCCTTAGTGTGCTCATCTTCCCTCTTGACGCTATTTCGCACTAGCGAATTGCTGCAAAATATCTGCGTCCTAGCTGAACATCTGCTCTGCAAGGAAACTGCTGCTACCCCCTTTGCCTCTAGCAATATTTGATTTGGAAAATTTAGTTTCTTTGTCGACTCACTCAGAGAAATTCCTCAAAAACTGACCCTCTTGGCCCAAGGGACTGCGTTGCCTTTGGGGTTTCGAATTGCTGCCTATGCAGAAATTCAAACCTCCTTCTCATCTTTTGCTATTGAGCTCTTCGACTTACGATCTGTGCTCTGATACCATGTGAAAATTCGGTGACCCCGAATCCCTACTGCAACAACTAATTAAATTTCTCCTACTTGTTAACTTCTAAATCAAGTTATTTATAGTGTTACACAGTAAACATCGAAATAAAATTTACTGCAACCTTCACAACATAAAATATTGCGGAAACAAAACACTGCACAAGAAGGAAATAAACACACGCACAAGTACACCTTTATTTTTGGACAAAGGTCCTGGGAAAAACCCAATGTGGGAAAACTGGTGCAGCAGCTGAGGTTTGATTATTATGCAGTAGTAATTTGAGTATAAATCATTGGATGCCCAAACTGGCTATTTGATACAGAGAATAATCTGGCAGAGTTAGTGAGAAAATATCTCAGACTATCACTGGAGATCTGACATTGATCCGAGCTCTGGATGATCTGCCCTACGCTATCTCTGCGTGGGCTCATGCAGTAATTGCGTCACAGCTCAAGGGCGTCACCTCCTCATTTTGATCTTCTGCCAATTGGAAACTCGACCCTTTGGCCCTCCAGAGTCACACCCCAGCGTCTGGCACTGGATCTTCACTGTTCCTCAGCAAAATTGCAGGCTCCCTCTGAAGCACTGCGTTGCCTCTGCATGGCACTGCGTTGCCTCTCTAGACCTCTCGATGCCTTCTCTGCCTTGCACTCACCAGGACTGGAAAAATCCCCTCTAGTCTACTATCCTTGCCCCTCACTGCAAGAAGATCACTCAATCTCTCTCTGACAACTCAATGTTGCTTCTCTTGAGAATTTGATCTCTAGATCTAAATTTCTCGGTGTGTTCTCCAAGTGCCCATCAAGCTCCTTCTTATAATCTCTCGTTGGAGCACCAATGACCAAGATTAAAACACAATCAAAGGCTAAGATTAACTGGGAGTTGATCCTCGTCTTTATCTATAAGATTCACATAAGATTTAATTAATACCTTTTAATTAATCACATTTCCTAAATTTAGACTTAGGAATACATTAAAAGACGATTTTTGGGTCTTGGAGAATGCATGTGTCTTAGCCTCTCTGCAAAATTTCGAGGCTAGATCACATCCGATGCTATAGAAATCAACACTCCCTCTTAGCGAGGAATGTGCTCTAGTGCTGCAACCCACTGAAGCATCACTCTGCCTCTGCACCATCTCCTGCTGCGCTATTGATGTTTAGCTCCACTGCCCACCAACTACTGCACAACTCTGATTCTGCGCTGCATCCGTGTTGTTGCTGAACTGCTGCAACCCTCTCCAACAGCTACTGTTGCAACTGCAACAAAAAAACATTCAAAATACTAAACCAACCGTGGTCAGTATGATGCATCTGTCACCTGAGTCCTGACATTTGCTAGACTCTGCGATGTCACTGAAGCCTTTGCGCTGCTGCTGACTCTGCTTTGTGCCAACTGCACTGCTGCAAACTCTGTTCTTCGCTGCTTAGTATCTGACTGCTACTAGCTACTGCATCTGTCACTCTGGCACCTAACTGCACCAACTGCCACTGGTCCATCTTGCTATTGCATACTATGGGCTCCCGTAGCAAGGAATTGATTCATGAGGTGGACCTTCTCAAGAATCCTGCCCATCCTGTAGCTCTTTGGGGCTACAAAACCAAATTACCCCACCTCACCCCTGGAGGTAACTCGGTGATCATGGAAAACTCTTCCTCCAATCTAGAGGATAGCCTGTTGATCTCAGCGGATGCAGCCTGCTGATCCTGCTTCCCCTCCTTGTCCTTCTTTCTGAGAGGACATTGAGAGTTGTAGTGGCCAAGCTCACCACATCTGAAGCACTTGATCTTGGAAATGTCCTTCCTCCTGCGCTGCTTCTGTTGTGATGCGAGGGTCGCATTCTCCTCTTCCTTTACTTGCTTCGTCCCACTGCTGCTGCTGCTACCACTAATGGTGCTCTTCACCAGATCTCGCCTCATCTCCTCCTGCTGCAAATCAACCCACATACGATCCCAATCTGGCAGTTTTTCTCTGCCCAGGATACTCTGGACGAAAACTTTCCATTCTTTGGAAACACTATTCAGAGCTAATCGCACCAACTCTGTAGGCTGGGGTGTTGACCCTGTTGTCGCGCAGATTGACACGACAACCCTCAGACCGGGGGCTGTCACTTTGATCCCCGATCCCTCCGTTTAAGCCTGTCTCCCGCGGCTAAGGGGGGTAGTCCTTGTGAGATGATGAGACCAACTGTCGACCAGTTGGTTGGGAGACACGAGATACGATATAAAAAGCACTAAAATGATTTGACTAAATTAGCAGACCAGTGCTTTAAGAGATTGTTATTAAAACGATTACTTGTTAAATGATGAATCGTGAACAGCAATCATCTATCATCAGCTAAACCACAATGCTCTTAGAATGACCAAAACGATATCCAGCAATGAATGCTTTAAACCACCACGAATCATAAACCATTAACCAGATATCAATTTCGCATCTCAACTTGAAAATTTAGATCTCAGCATGAAAGATATGACAATTCCCGAAAATAACTGGATCTAAAAATTTCCACAATATTTTTTTATTTTTTATTTTTTTTTAATACTTTTTTCGATTTTTTTTTGGTTAATAAAATCTAAAAAATGAAAATTAGAAATCTAACTAATATCTAAAATCTAAATTTAATTTAAAAGAAAACCTAACTATAAAAATTCAAAACTAAATCTAAAATCTAATTTTTTTTTTTTGTTTTTTTTTTTTTGTTTTTAATGAAAATTCTAAATCTAAACTATATGTGAAAAAATTAAACTAAACCAAAATTAAAACAAATAAATCCCTTTTTTATTTTTTTTAAATAAATTTAAAAGAAACTAAAAAATCTAAACCTAACGCTTAAAAATTTAAAAGAAACTAAACTATCAAAAAAATTAAAATTTTAATCCTAAACAAAAAGAAACTATTTAAAATCTAAAAAATGACAAAATTTAAACTATAACAAAACGCTAAATTAAAATCTTTAACCTAAATTTTAAATAACAAAACTATATCATATATAAAAAAAAAAACTAAACTACATCAAAACTAAACCTGATTAATAATCACAAAACTAAACGAGCTCAAAGGGAAAGACTGCGTAAAACCCAGGCGTATTTCAAAGTAAGATTTTAACTGCGCTGACCCTGTTCAAAACAAAAATTTGCTATGTGTTTAGGTATATGCGGGACGACGGGGATGGAAAATGGAGCTCGACACCGACGAAGGGGGAAAGAATACGCAGATCCGGCAGCAGATGAAAATGAAACTCGTGACCCCGTCTCTAAATGCGTGAATGAAGTTAAAAATTTTTTGACGTGAATGCAGGCACAGGTGACAGCGATGGTTTGAGAGGCATGCGGGTGGAGGAACTTGAAACACGAAGGGATGCATCAAATAACCAAGACGAAGGTAGCAATACACATATCAAAAGAAACACAAATCAATCATGCGTATTTTCGAATGATATGGCACAACACTATGTTCGATGGCGCAGAATCGTAATTGATTTAAGCTTGCACACGTACCTGAAGACGGCGACAATGATAAAACAGTGCGAACCTCACCTGAAGATGCCCTTTCGATGCGTTTGTGGTTTCTTCTGTCGGCGGAAATGCTTGGCTGCTATTTTTCTGTGTGAAGGAAGGGCAGGCACGAGGAGTTTCAACAACGATTGCAGGCCCACGAAAAAGTTTGTAATGGCAGCTACACGTTACGACCTCCGTATACAAATCAAAGACCACGAGCCCAAAAAAAAAAAATCGATTTATTTGATTTACTAAAACATTGCTGGTCCGATGGTGAAGACGACAGACAGATTTCTGGCTGGAAAAAATCGGCTTTGAAACGGGTTTGCTGCCTGGCGCAGGGTAGATCGCATTGAAAACGGCTGCGTCCTCTGATTTTTACCCGCTGTGCAGTTTCGATTTCAAACTTCTGATGCTGAGATTTGCTTTTACGTTCCTCCAACAGCGATTTTATAAACGCATCGATATTTTTCTTTCCTCATTAGCCAGATAATAAAAGATCAGCACAATATGAAATGCCCTAGGCCATCTGAAACCTCGAGCTGAGTGCGGAAAGACTGCTGGCGAAACAAGGTGTGGGTGAGGACCTTAGAAATTTTTTAATAATCCTGCAAACCTGAAAGGACAAGATCACCCAAGGAAAAATTTATGCCTAAAACCAAAAAAAACTGAAAACCCTAATTAAACCTGATATAAAACAAAAATTTGAAACCCTAGATCAGAAAAAATTGAAACCCTAAGACAACTGATTTATTTACAGATTTGGCCCCTTAACAGCCAGGTTTCAGCAGTAAGCACGGAAAACATTTTAAAGAATAGAAATTTCAGATCGTCACTGTGAAGAACTTCAGAAAATCTCTCATGCAAATTTAAAATAAACCGAATGATAGACCCAGGATCAAATCCAACTGGGCTCAACACAAAATGCTTGTAGGAGTTGGCTGGTTCAGCCGAGAACTTCCCCGAACGCCCACAAAATTTCCTTCAATGATGTTTTCTGCACAGCTCAAAACAACTGTCAATAAAGAGGGCAAAAATGCTGCTAGATCTCAGGAAGTAATGGAGATACCTGCCATTACTTCAGAAACCCTAACAACACCCAAACCCCAGCAAGTGAACAAGATACCTGTGCTCACAATACTCTACAAAAAGCTATTATTAACGGCTGAAAATAACATATGCAGAAAATGAAACAATCTCACAGCATTTTAAGAGAGTAACACCAGCAAGATATAGACCCCAAAGTCTTCTTTTATTAACCAGAAACAGATTTACAAGAGAGCTTCTTCAGTATCAGACTCACAGATCCAATGATCTGAAATGATCACCTAAGACCCTATATAAAGGAAATGATCCCAACGGCTAGTTCGAATGATCCATGTAGAAATGATCTCGACCGTTGATGAGGATCAAGACATCTCTTGATCTCATCCGTCGATCTATTCACTTAAAATATTATTATTTTATTTAATTTTTTAAATTTTTATTTATTTAATTTTTTAAATTTTTATTATTTTTTTGATTTTATTTCATTTTTTAAATTTTTAAATTTTTTATTATTTTTTTATTTTATTTCGTTTTTTCTTTTAAATGGATCATCGAACTAAGCCTTCGGAAACATCACCTAGGACCTAGGACTTAGGACTCACGAGGGGATTTAAAACATTTTCAACCCTCAAGACACATTTCATGATGACTTTTTACAATTTACATCTCAAGGGGACAAACCCACTTAATACAGACCCTCACAAAACACCCAGTTCTGCGACACAACTATAATCTAGCAGATCAGCACACTAGGATTCTCCTAAAGTTCTAATGACAAAATCCATCCCGGCTTTGGGGTCAGGTTTGAAGGAAAACTTTGCCGATCCATGGATTGGTGAGACAAAAAACCTTCCGGGACGTAGATTACCACTAGAAAGTTAGGTCCACCTAGGCAATACACATACACGACTCATGTCTGCTAAGATTATTTACAATTCATACATGCAGACTGGGTTTACAATCAAAATGATCAAGCTGCTGATGACTGCAGGATGGCACGGAAACGCTGATCAGGTGCTGCCCCTTTTTGTAAAGAAAAAAGGGGGGGTATTGCATGGGTAGTTGACCGGTAGAGGTCAACATCTGGCTCTACTTGGGGACACGTTGCTGCTTTGTAGGAATGTGAGAATCCAGAATCTGCACCCATACAACACACAGATAAAAATAAGTAGCGTCCATTCCAAAATCATCATATACATTAAGCACAGGAAAGATAAAAGCTCTTCATTTATTGACTAACTAAAGCAGAAACGAAAATGCGGAAAAAACAAGTAGGGTTAGAAATACGATACAAAGGATGCCCTACGACATCAGATGTGTTCAATATAGTGCATACTGAGCATTTGCCTGCTTTCAGGCAAATCTGTCGGCTGCTTGTCGGATGTGCCATGTCCAATTTTGCATATGGTAGGACTCTTTCCTATCCGAAAATCAAGTTGCTCGCGGCCGTCTGATATATCAAATCTTCGTCTCATTTTCTTTCTCTTACGCTTTTTCCTTCTGGCAGGTTGAATTACTGATGACCTGGAACTTTCTGTCTCAAAACTATCAGATGAAGTATGCGTGATATGTCTTTCTTTAGCCCGCATTTGATCTTTATCATTCTTAAGTCTATTCGGATCACCTTCAATTAACCATCTTTCAATCGAATCAATAACCTCCTCATAATAAGATGGAGCTTGTTGCAGCAAATGAGAAGACTCCTGATCTGTTGATTTTACCTGGTTTCTTTCATCTTCCAATTGCTGAAACCTTTGAACCTGTATTCTAATGGCATCCATCTGTCTAGAGTGTTCAACCTTTATATCACCGATTTGTCTGGCATGATGTTCTTCCATGTCTTTTATCATTTTATTGTTCTTTTCCTTTATGTCCATCAAGTAATGCTGCATGAAATTTATTTCTTCTTTATGATTCGCTTGCATGTCAGCGAACTGATTATTATGATTGAACGTCATGATAGTCATTTCCTCTTCCATAGTTAGTAACTTGTTTTGCATAGAGTCAATTTCCCTATCATGATCAGCTTTCATGGTCACCATATTTTCCTCTAAGACTGACATCTTGCTATGCATGTTTCCAATTTCTGTTTCATATTTAGTTTTCATGGCCTCAATTTCTTTAGCATGCTGATTTTGCGTGACCTCAATCTCCCTATTACGTTTTTCTAGGTGGGTGCATAAAGTTTTCACATCATTGACATAATTAGTTTGATTGATTTCCATATTTCTCACCAGCATCATTAGATCTCGTAAAATTTGCTTTTGCTCTTCCCTTTCATTGTCATTTGTCCCTGATTTTTCACTATCATGAACTTGACCTGCAATATTTCCGGTGGATGACACATTCTGACATGATGAATCGTCTTGGGATCTTTCAGCTGGACCGCTTATCAAATTACTTTCATTCTGTTGAACAATTTTAGAGGCAGAAGGCAAGCTGTTTGGATAACCATATCTATTTTTAAAAGCATCGACAATGTCTTCTAAAGAAGTGAAAGATTCCTTTGGAAAATTGTTAAACCAATTCAAAGCATCATCTTCTAAAGAAAGGACAAATAGGCGCATTTTGATATCTTCATGATTAAACTGAGGGGATCTACAGTATATGATCATGATGCGAGTAAACAAGACTAGATGCCTTCTAACAGCGATTGGATCACCACCCGAGAACATAGGTAACTTAGGAATGGCATCTTCCGGAAAATCATGGAGACGTTCAGTAAAACGACATGGCTTAAATGAATAATCCATGATGAATGATAAGGGATTAAAAGGATGATAGAACTAGATATCTGCTCAAGAAAATCAAGAGATGAAAACAGTGGAGTCGCCACTTGAACAATAAATCTGATTCCGAGATCCAAGAAGGTACCAGCAAGCAGATATGAGGAAGGCTTCTTGTCTGGGAAAAATGAGAAAATGGAGTCGCCACCCAAACAAGAAACAAACCCAAGAGATGCTGCTGATATGGGATGAAAAGATGCCAAAAATATTGAATCTGCCAGCTCAACTGAGAGATGAATGATAATCCATGATGAATGATAAGGGATTAAAAGGGATGATAGAACTAGATATCTGCTCAAGAAAATCAAGAGATGAAAACAGTGGAGTCGCCACTTGAACAATAAATCTGATTCCGAGATCCAAGAAGGTACCAGCAAGCAGATATGAGGAAGGCTTCTTGTCTGGGAAAAATGAGAAAATGGAGTCGCCACCCAAACAAGGAACAAACCCAAGAGATGCTGCTGATATGGGATGAAAAGATGCCAAAAATATTGAATCTGCCAGCTCATGGCATCGGATGCATTCAATATAGTGAATATTGAGCATTTGCCTGCTTTTAGGCAAATCTGTCAACTGCTTCTCGGATGTGCCATGTCCAATCCTGCATAACATAGGACATTTTCCTATCTGAAAATCCAGGTGCTCGCAGCCATCTAATGCATCAAATCGCTTTCTCGTTCTCTTTTTCTTGCTTTTTTTCTTTGTGGAACATTCTGCTTCAAAACTCTCAGATGAAGTATGTAAGATATGCGTGACATGTCTTTTTTCATTTTGCATCTGATCTTTATTGTTTTCAATTTTATCTGGGTCACCTTTCAATTGAACCAATGACCTCCTCATAATAAGATGGAGCTTGTTGCAGCAGATAAGGAGGCTTCTGATCTATTGACATTTCCTGGTTTCTTTCATCCTCTGACCACTGTTGAAATTTCTGTACCTGTATGGCATCCATCTGGCTAGAGTGTTCAACCTTCATAGCACTGATTTCCTTGGCATGGTCTTCTTCCATATCTTTTATTACTTTATCATTCTTTTCCTTTATGGTTATCAAACAATGCTGTATAGAGTTTATCTATTTCTTATGATTTGCTTGCATGGTAGCCAACTGATTATTATAATCGAATGTCATGATAGTCATTTCTTCATCCATAGTTAAAAACTTGTTTTGCATAGAATTAATTTCCCTATCATGATTAGCTTTCGTGGTTTCCATTTCCTTATTTCGCTTTTCTAGGTGGGTGTATGAAGTTCTCATATCATTGGCATAATCAGTTACAAATTTTTCTTGATTGATCTCCATATCTTTTACCAGCGGAATTAGTTCTTCTATAATTTGCTTCTAATTTTCCCTTTCATTGTCAACACTGATTTTACAATTTGTCCCTGGTTTTCCACTATCATGGATTTGATCTATAATGGTACAGGTGGATGGCACATTCTGATATGAAGAATTGTCTTGAAATCTTTCATGGACAGTTGGACCCTTCATAAGATTACTTTCATTCTGTTGCACAATTTTAGGGGCATAAGGCGAGCTATCTTGATGACCATATCTATCTTTAAAAGCATTGGCAATGTCTTGTAAAGAAGTGAAAGAGTCTTTGGGAGAATTATTAAACCAATTTAAAGCATCACCCTCTAAAGAAAAGACAAATAGACACATTTTGACATCTTCATGATCATACTGAGGAGGTCTACAATATATGAACATTATACGAGAAAACCTGCATAAATGCTTTCTAACAACGACTGAATCACCACCTGAGAACAAAGACAATTTAGAAATGGCAACTTCCGGAATATCATGGAGAACATCAGTAAAATGACACGGGATAAACGAATAATCCATGATGAATAATGAGGGGATGATAGAGAGAGATCTTTGCTCAAGAAAATCAAGAGATGAAAGAAGTGGAGTTGCCACTTGAACATGAATCTAACTCTAGGATCCAAAAGGCAACAAACAACCAGATATAAGGGAGGCTTCTTTTATGGGAAAAATAAATGAAAAGAAATGGAGTCGCCACCCAAACAAGAAACGAACTGAGAAGTGCAAGTGCTAAAGGTACGACTAAACGATATGACGAAAGATAGGGCGATGAAAAGATCAAATGACGCCAAAAAATGTTGGCCCTTTGACAAGTTAATGAATGGCAGAAAAGATGAGATGATTGAAAAGATGAATGTCGTGATGACCAAGGACAGAAAAACTCTATCCCCGACAATGGCGCCAAAAAATGTTGGCATTGCCGGCTAAAATGAGAAGAATGATGACGAAATGTCGTTGAAACGTCGAGAATAAAATATCCCCGGCAACGGCGCCAAAAAATGTTGTCGCACAGAGTTTCTACGCACTGCAACAACGCTCAAACCGGGGGCTGTCACCCTAATCCCCGATCTCTCCGTTTAAGCCATCTCCCTAGGCTAAGGGGGGTAGACCCTATGGGATAAAAGAAGACCAACTGGGAATTAGCTGGCTTGGAAGACACAGCGAGGGAATCAAACACTTGATTGATTTTGAAAAATGATTAGCCCTTTAAGTACTTAAGACCAATGCCTTTGCTAGATGAAGTGAAAATCGAATAATTGATTTGATGCTTAGGAAATATAAATATGAACAAACCTTTTAGCAATTGCTTGAAGATATTTATTGAAATGTCTAGCATACGATAAGCACTAAATCAACCAAGCAATAACGATCAATGACCTAGCAAAGCTCCAACAATTAAATTTTCAAAAGATAGAATACTTTGAATAACCACAAAATTTAAAAGCTAGGCACCTAGAATTTAAAATGACTATGCTTGAAATTCCAGACTTGGGAAAATTTATTATTTTCCAATAGTTAAACTCCAGATAAAAATTTAAGCACCTTCAACTATAGTAAAATAATAAAATACTGATACCATAAAATTTTTTTCTTTCAAAACTTTAAATCGACAATCTTAGAAAATCCGTTTGGAAGATTTTTTTAATTTTTTAATAACCATACACATCCAAATGGCTAAAAATGTCTTTGGGACCCTTGTTTATTTTTATTTTTTTATTATTTTTATTATTTATATTTATATTTTTTATTATTTGATGATTTATTATAAAACTAAACTAAACTAAAACTAATGACTAAAGAATAAAAGCTAAGCTAAAAGAAATCGAAAAAAAAAACTAATATCAGATCTATGAAAATTTATAAAGTCTAAATCCTATCTAAATAAAACTCAAAGTTTTATTTTTTTATTAAATGATTAAAATCAAAATAAAACAAAAAAAAATCATAAAAATGTCAAACCTAATCTATGAACACACCAAAGTTAAAAAGAAAATGAAACGCAAATAAAAAAAACCCTAGCCGCATAGCATACAAAATAAAAAATTCGAGTGCTTTGGTTGAAGGCGGGTTTGTGACGGCGGGAGCAAAGGATGGAATGGCAGCTGATTTGATTTTGCAGGTTGAAAAGAGGAAGGATAGGAGCTGCGGAATGGCAAGGGAAGACCGCAGGGATAGGCAGCGTGAGAGATGGCGTGATGCAAGAGGGAAAAGCAGCGCGCTGGTGATAGCTGCGTGGATCAGTGGAGGCTTAAACTGCGTGAGGAGCTGTGGGTAGGGCCACGATGAAAGCTATGCACAGGCAAAGAGAAGCAACAATGCAGCTAAGGATGCGTGAATGGCTGTTTGAGTGGAGTAGGCAGCGTGTTTGCTGAGCTGAACGATGGGTATGGATACACACTGACAGGGATGACGGTAGTGTGGAGCGAGGAGAAAGTGCAGTACTGGAGTTAAGGCAAGGTTTTAACAGTGAATAGGAGCGAGCTTGCTGCAGGTGAAGGTTCAAGTTTCAACGGATATGCTTGGAGGTCGATTAGAGGAACGACGTGACAAGCAATGAAGCCTGCATGAGGAAATGAGACAGCTGTGTGGGAATGGAGGACAACAAGGGTGAGGGACAAAACCCAAGGCAAAATAAGCTTGAAAATAATTCTGGGCAACAAACAAAGTAGAAAATCGCAGCTCAACGAAACCCCAAAATTTCCAGATTAAATTGTCTCAGATTTATTAATGAAATCCCTGCAGAATCTTCTCCAGGTAAAAAAATTTAAAACCTTGGATTGCAGAAATAATGCCCTTGCAAGAGATTGTTCTGAGGCCAGATCTTACCCTCCAAAACCTAGATCTCGCTTCAAAATAAAACTCCACCCTTAGATCTGCAACCTGTGATGACAAAAACAAACACCCAGAAACAAAATATGCAAGAAAAAAACAAAACTAAAAACCCTAAAACCAGCTAAATACTTACAATATTCACAGTTTAAAGGGTCTAAATAGCCAGATTTGTCATTATGCCACACATATATTTTTTAAAATTTAAAATTTAAGATCAGGTGCTTCAGAAAACCCTTCACACATCCATAACAGAAGTTATAATTATAAGCCCGGGATCAAAACCAGCTGGGCTCTTCAGAAAATGCAATCCGGGAGTTGGCTGGTTGAGCCGAGAACTTCCTCGAATGCCCAGTAATCTCAAACCCAAGGATTTCCTGCACATCATAATTCAACCATTAACATAGAGAGAGAAAACGACAATAAAATTCAAATCTAATGGAGATACCTGCCATTATATTCAGAAATTAAACTATCATTCAAACCCCAGTGATTAGACAAGATACCTGTGTCTAAGTCACTCTTCAATAAGCTAATATCAATGGCTGAAAATAAATCTATGCAAGAAAATAAAACATCTTACAACATTTTTCCGAGGAGTAACACCATCATAGATTAACCCCAAAGTCTTTTTTTATTCGCACATAAAAAAAAGGAGTACAAGAGAGCTTCCCTTAGCACACAACTCTTAGATCGAATGATTTCAATGGACAACTGACCTCCTATTTAAAGAAAAATTTCCCAACGACTAGTTCGAGTGATCCTTGTCAAAGCGATATCGACCGTTGATGAGAATCAAAAAATCTTTTAATCTCATCCGTCGAAATTAAATTAATGAAGAAATTCGAAATTATCATTTAAATGCATTTTAATTGATTAAAAAATTTAATTTTTGAATTAATTTCATCAAAATTTTGACTTTGACTTAACCCAAGGGACCAAGGGCCTAAAATTTAGCAAAATAATCATTTAACTTAGTCCTTGGACCAGTTGAGATTTAATTTTTTTAAAGGATTTACGAATTTTACATTTGGAAAATTTAAATTTGACTAGGACCTTTGAGGGGATAAATTATTTTTCTAACCCTCAAGAGACTTTACATCATGATTTTTACATTTTTACATCTTAAGGGGGGAAACCCATTTGATATAGACCCTCACAAACTACCCAGTTTTGTGACACAAACATAATCTAGCAGAGCAAGCAATTCGTAATAAAATAACCTAACCAAATAGTTAGGATTACTCCCAAATCACTTTTACATAGACTCGACCTAGCACACTAGGACTCCCCTAAGATTCTAATGACAAAATCCATTTCAGCTTCGGGGTTAGGTTGAAGGAAAACTCTGCCGACCATGGGTCGGTGAGACAAAAAACCTTCCGGAACATAGATCATCACTAGAAGATTAGGTTTAACTAGGCAATCACATACATGACACAGATCTGCTAAGATTATTTACAATTTACACATGCAGATTGGGTTTACAAAATAACATGAATAGGCTGATGATGATAGTTGAATGGCACGGACATGTTGATCAAGCGATATCCCCTTTGCGAAAAAAGGGGATGTACTGCTACGGGTAGTTGACACGTGGTGGTCAACATCTGGCTCTACTTGGGGTCACGTTGCTGCATTGGAGGAATGTGAGAATCTAGAATCTGCATCCACGCAACACACAACAAAACATAAGTAGCGCCCATCCAAAAATCATCATATAACGTTAAGCACATGAAAGATATAAGCTCTTCATTTATTAACTAGTCTAACAAAATGAAAAATCAGATCTAACTACAAAATGAAACACTGAAATAATAGGGCATAAGGTTAGAAATACAATACAGAGATGTCCCATGGCACCAGATGCATTCAATATAGTGAATTTTTAGCATTTGCCTGCTTTCAGGCAAATCTTTCAGCTGCTTCTTCGATGTGCCATGTCCAATCCTGCATAACGTAGGACTTTTTCCTATCTGAAAATCTAGTTGCTCGCGGCCATCTAATGCATCAAATCGCTTTCTCGTTCTCTTTCTCTTGTGTTTTTTCTTTGTGGAACGTTCTACTTCAAAACTCTCAGATGAAGTATGTAAGATATGCGTGACATATCTTTCTTCATTTTGCATCTGATCTTTATTGTTTTCAATTTTATCTGGGTAACCTTTCAATCGAACCAATGACCTCCTCATAATAAGATGGAGCTTGTTGCAACAGATAAGGAGGCTTCTGATCTATTGACGTTTCCTGGTTTCTTTCATCCTCTGACTGCTATTGAAATTTCTGTCCCTGTATGGCATCCATCTAGCTAGAGTGTTCAACCTCCATAGCACTGATTTCCATGGCATGGTCTTCTTCCATATCTTTTATTACTTTATCGTTCTTTTCCTTTATGGTCATCAAGTAATGCTGTATAGAGTTTATCTATTTCTTATGATTTGCTTGCATGGTAGCCAATTGATTATTATAATCGAATGTCATGATAGTCATTTCTTCATCCATAGTTAATAACTTGTTTTGCATAGAATTAATTTCCCTATCATGATTAGCTTTCATGGTTTCCATTTCCTTATCTCGCTTTTCCAGGTGGGTGTATAAAGTTCTCATATCATTGGCATAATCAGTTACAATTTTTTCTTGATTGATCTCCATATTTTTTACCAGCCACATTAGTTTTTCTATAATTTGCTTCTGATTTTCCCTTTCATGGTTGACACTGATTTTACAATTTGTCCCTGCTTTTCCACTATCATGGATTTGATCTGCAACGGTACAGGTGGATGGCACATTCTGATATGAAGAATTGTCTTGAAATCTTTCATCGACCGCTGGACCCTTCATAAGATTACTTTCATTTTGTTGCACAATTTTAGGGGCACAAGGCGCGCTATCTTGATAACCATATCTATCTTTAAAAGCATTGACAATGTCTTGTAAAGAAGTGAAAGAGTCTCCGGGACAATTATTAAACCAATTCAAAGCATCACCCTCTAAAGAAAAGACAAATAGTCGCATTTTGACATCTTCATGATCATACTGAGGTCTACAATATATGAACATTATACGAGAAAACTTGCATAGATGCTTTCTTACAGCGACTGAATCACCACCTGAGAACAAAAACAATTTAGAAATGGCCACTTCCGGAATATCATGGAGAACATCAGTAAAATGAC
Organism: Pinus tabuliformis; assembly: GCA_031772625.1. Lineage (NCBI taxonomy): Eukaryota > Viridiplantae > Streptophyta > Pinopsida > Pinales > Pinaceae > Pinus > Pinus tabuliformis. The sequence continues at coordinate 134,872,949 of CM062817.1, read as the reverse complement.
ATGGGGTAAACGAATAATCCATGATGAATAATGAGGGACCAAATGGATGATAGAGAGAGATCTCTGCTCAAGAAAATCAAGAGATGAAAGAAGTGGAATCGCCACTTGAACATGAATCTAACTCTAGGATCCAAAAGGCAACAAACAACTAGATATAAGGGAGGCTTTTTGTCTGGGAAAAATAAATGAAAAGAATGGAGTCACCACCCAAACAAGAAACGAATTGAGAAGTTCAGGTGCTAAAGGTACAATTAAACGATATAACGAAAGATAAGGGGATGAAAAGATCAAATGACGACAAAAAATTTTGGCCGTTTGATAGGCTAATGAATGGCGGAAAAGATGAGATGATTGAAAAGATGAATGTCGTGAGGACCAAGGACAGAAAAACTCTATCCCCGACAACGGCGCCAAAAAATGTTGGCTTTGTTGGCTAAAATGGGAAGATGAGAAATGAGAAGAATAATGACAAAATATTGTTGAAATGCCAAGAATAAAATATCCCCGGCAACGGCACCAAAAAATGTTGTCTCACAGAGTGTCTACGCATCGCGACAACGGTAAGATCGGGGGCTGTCACCCTGGTCTCCGATCTCTCCGTTTAAGCCGTCTCCCTAGGCTAAGGGGGTAGATCCTATGGGATAAAAGAAGACCAACTGGGAATCAGTTGGCTTGGGAGGACACAGCGAGGGAATCAAGCACTTGATTGATTTTGAAAAATGATTAGCCCTTTAAATACATAAGACTAGTGCCTTTGCTAGATGAAGTGAACATCGAATAATTGATTTGATGCTCAGGAAATATAAATATGAACAAACCTTTTAGCAATTGCTTGAAGATATTTACTGAAATGTCTAGCATACGATAAGCACTAAATCAACCAAGCAATAACAATCAATGACCTAGCAAAGCTCCAACAATTAAATTTTCAAAAGATAGAATACTTTGAATAACCACAAAATTTAAAAGCTAGGCACCTAGAATTTAAAATGATTATGCTTGAAATTCCAGACTTGGGACAATTTATCGTTTTCCAATAGTTAAACTCCAGATAAAAATTTAAGCACATTCAACTATAGTAAAATACTAAAATGATAAAATACTGACACCATAAAAATCTTTTCTTTCATAGCTTTAAATCCACAATCTTAGAAAATCCTTTTGGAAGATTTTTTAATTTTTTAATAACCATACACATCCAAATGGCTAAAAATGTCTTTGGGACCCTGTTTTATTTTTATTTTTTATTATTTGAGATTTATTATAAAACTAAACTAAACTAAGACTAAAGACTAAAAGCTAAGCTAAAAGAAATCGAAAATAAAAACTAATACCTGATTTATGAAAATTTATAAAGTCTAAATCCTAATTAAATAAAACTCAAAGTTTTTTTTTTTTTTATTAAATGATTAAAATCAAAATAAAACCAAAAAAAATCATAGATATGTCAAACCTAATCTATGAACACACCAAAGTTAAAAAGAAAATGAAACGCAAATAAAAAAAACCCTAGCCGCATAGTATACAAAATAAAATATTCGAGTTCTTTGGTTGGTTGCGGGTTTGTGACAGCGGGAATGGCAGCTGATTTCATTTTGCAGGTTGAAAAGAGGAAGGATAGGAGCTGCGGAATGGCAAGGGAAGACGGCGGGGATAGGTAGCGTGAGAGATGGCGTGATGCAGGAGGGAAAAGCAGCGCACTGGTGATGGCTGCGTGGATCAGTGTAGGCTTCAGCTGCGTGAGGAGCTATGGGTAGGGCCGCGATGAAAGCTATGCACAGGCAAAGAGAAGCAACAATGCAGTTGAGGATGCGTGAATCGCTGTTTGAGTGGAGTAGGCAGCGTGTTTGCTGAGCTGAATGATGGGTATGGATACACATTGACAGGGATGAGGGTAGTGTGGAGCGAGGAGAAAATGCAGTACTGGAGTTAACGCAGGGTTTTAGCAGTGAATAGGAGCGAGCTTGCTGCAGGTGAAGGTTCAACGAATATGCTTGGAGGTCGATTGGAGGAACGACGTGACAAGGAATGAAGCTTGTGTGAGGAAATGAGACAGCTGCGTGGGAATGGAGGACAGCAAGGGTGAGGGACAAAACCCGAGGCAAAATAAGCTTGAAAATAATTCTGGGCAACAAACAAAGTAGAAAATCGCAGCTCAATGAAACCCCAAAATTTCTAGATTAAATTGTCTCAGATTTATTAATGAAATCCCTGCAGAATCTTCTCCAGGTAAAAAAATTTAAAACCCTGGATTACAAAAATAATACCTTTGAAAAAGATTGTTCTGAGGCCAGATCTTACCCTCCAGGGCCTAGATCTGCAACCTGTAATGACAAAAACAAACACTCAGAAACAAAATATGCAAAAAAAAAACTAAAAACCCTAAAACCAGCTAAATAATTACAATATTCACAGTTTAAAGGGTCTAAATAGCCAGATTTGTCATTATGCCACACATATAGTTTTTAAAAATTTAAATTTAAGATGAGGTGCTTCAAAAAACCCTTCATGCATCCACAACAGAAATTCTAATTATAAGCCCGGGATCAAAACCAGCTGGGCTCTTCAGAAAATGCAATCCGAGAGTTGGCTGGTTCAGTCGAGAACTTCCCCGAACGCCCAGTGATTTCAAAACCAAGGATTTCTCGCACAACTTAATTCAACCATTAACATAGAGAGAGAAAACGACAATAAAATTCAGATCTAATGGAGATACCTGCCATTATATTCAGAAATTAAACTATCATTCAAACCTGCGTGATCAGACAAGATACCTGTGTCTAAGTCACTCTTCAATAAACTAACATCAATGGCTGAAAATAAATCTATGCAAGAAAATAAAACATCTTACAACATTTTTTCGAAGAGTAACACCAGCATAGATTAACTCCAAAGTCTTTCTTTATTCGCACATAAAAAAAGGATTACAAGAGAGCTTTCCTTAGCACACGACTCTCAAATTGAATGATCTTGATGGACAACTGACCTCCTATTTAAAGAAAAATTTCCCAACGGCTAGTTCGAGTGATCGTTGTCAAAGCGATCTCGACCGTTGACAAGAATCAAAAAATCTTTTAATCTTATCTGTCGAAATTAAAATAATGAGAAATTCGAAATTATCATTTAAATGCATTTTAATTAATTCAAAAATCTAATTTTTGAATTAATTTCCTCAAAATTTTGACTTTGACTTAACCCAAGGGACCAAGGGCCTAAAATTTAGCAAAATAATCATTTAACTTTTTTTTGTGTAAATAAGCTTTGATATTAACAAGAGTAACATATAGTACAAAAATTCTGCCGAAGCAGTTGACTGGCCGCTTTAAGGCAGGCCTTACCAGCTAAAAACAGTTTGAAACATAGGACTGGGAGAGTAGCAAACATGAGAGACAGAGTGCTGCCAAAAAGTGCACCACGCAGGGCGACTTAGGCCAAAAAACTGGCTAGCACATAACTGAGAAAATGAAAACAAAACATACATGACAAAGTCCGACAGAGGGACAGGGAAGACTGATCAGAATTTTTTTGGGGGGTCTGGCACTGTGTGCATCTCTTTGCAGTTGAGTGCATTTTCCTGGTTGACCTTCGACGGACCACCCCGTTGCAGCTCTGGAGGCTTGCTGTCTTGCTCAATGCTTTTCCTGAGCAGCTTGATCAGGACAGTGAGCTTTTTGCTTATAGTATCAACCTCCTCATGCAGAGCGGTGAGTTTAAATTCACTGCTTTGAACCACAGCCATGTGCTCCTTAGTCATTGTGGCAGCAAACTGCTGGAGAGTTCGCAGTTGCTCAGCCTGTTCAGCTTGGACATCCATGGCCTTAGCCAGGATGGTCTTCATGCGCCACGCTTCTGCTTGAGTGCGAACGAACTGAGTCGCCCGAGTGCTGGTCGTCCCCGGATCTTGCAGCCAGTCTACTTCCTGGCTTAACTGATGGTCAGATAACTTGCTCTCTTCCTCCTGTGCCGAGGCCTCCAGGTCAATGATTTTCCGTTTGTTCCGTTGGGAAGTTCTCCGCTCGAACATATCTCTAGCCAGCTGCAGGTCTCTGTTTGCAGATTGATTTCGACTACCTTCCCCCGCCATGGGAGCCCTCTCCTGATTGTTGCTTGCCTGAATGATAATGCAAATCGATGATCTCTGATTGTTGAGCACCGGAGCAGTGATGCTCCAATGGAGAGCAAGGAAGGATATATAGATAATAGCGGGAAGATTTCGGGCGGTGGAACGGATCGCGACATGCAATTTGCATGTCCGATCAACATAAATGCTGCAATTCGGAGTTGTGGAGGGCAATTGCGATGATTGAGAATGTTTTCGATCACCTCCTCCTGCACGGTTCTGAATGTGCCAAGTGTCCCTCTGTCCTGCGGTTCTGCGGCGGCTTATGTCACTCCGGATCATGATACTGTACAATTGTCTGTGGCCTGCGGTGCGCATTATTTCCCTCAACCAGGTTGTCCTTCGATGCTTGCTGTGAATTGATGGCTCTCGTCCCGTCGGCCTATCCATACTCTTGTGGTAGTGAATTAGGCGGCCTGTCATTCTACCTTGTCAGCTGCCACCAAATCTATTCGTGCGAGGTGAGAGCACCGTTCCTTTAATTGATTACTCTCGACCTGATGCCAACAACTGTCCACCATTCCGTTTGGGTTCTCGATCCCATGGTTTGCCAAGTGGTCGGCAACCGAATTAGCCTGCCTTCTTACCGCCTGGAAGATGAGGCCTTTCATTTTTCCGAGCAATTTCCCTATGCTCTCTGTGACCATAGCCAGGCGCCAGTGCTTGGTTACCTTGCTGGCCGGCGTTCCCCCATAGATTTTCCTTGCCACCAGAATGGCAATCTCAGAGTCACCCTCAATTACTGCGTTTTCTGCCTGGTTTCTTTGAAGAATTGTTAAACCTTTTTCCATTGCTGCGAATTCCATTTCATTATTAGTGCCCTCGCCCAAAGCTTGACTGTAAATATGGATTATTTCACCTCTCTGGTTTTGAATGAGGCCTCCTATGCCAGCTGGTCCCGGGTTACCTCTCGAGGCCCCATCAAAGTTCAGTTTCAGGAAGCCTTCAGGAGGCCGAGTCCATCCCTTTGGCGTGCTGTTGATGTTCTGCTGTTTAGCTTGGGGCTTTTGGCTTTGATCGTAGCGAATGTTGAAAGCATTCAGGATTCTCTGGTCTTCCGCGGAGATTTGGTTGGATGGGTCTACTTTACTTTTTACCAGAATCAATTGGCGAATGTTCTCCATTAAGGTAATTCTCAGGTGCTCTATATTCCTGTGCTCGTTTTGAAAAATTCTTCTGTTCCTTTCTTTCCATATTGTCCATGTGATAAAACCTGGCAGAATTTTCCATATGCTATTGATTTGAGGGTTTTCAGAGTAATTGCTTGGCCAATTGGTGATGGTGTTTTGGATGGAGTCCATATCTCTTCTGTTTTGCTGCATGATAGTTTCTATCCCTTGCCAAATGTGGTTAGCCCATTCGCATGTATTGAATAAGTGATTCATAGTTTCTTCTGCTTGATTACACATAGGGCAAAAGGAGGGGCCTTCGAAGCCTTTTTTTCGCAGGTTCTCCCAGGTGAGCGTCTTACGCCTCATAAGGAGCCATAGAAAGGTTTGAATTTTTGGCCAGAATAAGGGATCCCAAACCTTGGTGAACCATGGGGCTGTCTCCCCCTGCTCTGTGAGTTCCAACTGCTCTCTGGCTTCTTTAAGAGTGAAGTTGCCATTGCCCTTCATACCCCACCTCAGCTTGTCCGCCTCCGAGGTTATCCTAATTTTTCGTTTGTGTAGGACTTGAAGCAGGTCTTGAATGTTATTATTTTCCTCATTAGGGTTTTCGGTATCTGGAAGGGTCCATTCTCTCCAATCCTGGTCAATGCCATTAGGGATCCAGTAATGATGAACGGTGTATTTTCCCCTGTTATGACAGTTTATTTTGTAATCTTCAAGGTCTGGGTTTTCAAGCTTTGGATGCTGTTGCCAGGCATCTTCCCAGAAGAAGGCTGATTCCCCATTTCGGATCTCCCAGAAGCTGTGGTCTTGAATAAGGTTTCGGTTTCTTTTTGCTAGATTCTAGATTGGAGAACCTTCCGGCAATTCCTGAAGTCTTATGAGGTCCTGGTCTCTGCAGTTAGCAGTGTATTTCTCCTTCCAGTGTCGGGCCCAGGGGAGGTTGGTCTCTTTCAGCCAGCGCCACCACAGTTTGGCTCCACCAGTTTTGTTGCTAATATCGGGGTCTATTAGGTTTAAACCTCCAGCAAGTTTCGATTTACAGATCTTATCCCAGGCCACGAGAGCCCATTTCCTCTTCTCTGCGCTGCCACTCCATAAAAAGGATCTTTGGATGGATCGGATTTTCTGCAGGATGGCCTTGGGCGCCGGGAGGATAGAAAGCATGTACTGAGGGATGGCCTGCAGGATGGCTTTAGTTAAAACTAGGCGTCCCGCAAAGTTAAGAGCCCTGTGGGTCCAATGTTTGCATCTTTTTTCCATGTTTGCTATGAGCCTTTCCCAATGAACCTTTTGCCAAGGCTTGGTGGTGAGCGGGGCTCCCAGATACTTCGAGGGTAGAGAACCTTTTCGAAAGCCTAGGATGCTGGTGAGATGGTTCTGAATTGAAACATGAGTGTTAAAGAAAAAAATAGTCGATTTGGAATGGTTTATGTCCATACCTGATGCCATGCTGAAAAGAGATAAGATAGATTTGAAAGCCTTGGCCTCTTTGACAGTTGGAGAGCCATGCAGCATAGTATCATCGGCAAACTGCTGGTGAGTAGTTGCAGGGGTGGAGGGGAGAGGGCGCAATCCATTAATTTTCCCTTCCGCTTTGGCTCTGTGAATATATCTGCTAAGCCCTTCCATGAGGATCACAAAAAGGAAGGGGGACAGTGGGTCTCCTTGCCTTATGCCTCGGGAAGGAGAGAAGGTGGCCGAGGGGGATCCATTAACCAAAATAGAGAAATTTGTTGACTTGATAAGAGCGAGAATCCATTTGGTCCACCGATTGTCAAAACCAAAAGCCCTTAATGTGGCCTCCAGGTAATTCCAATTCACTTTGTCGAAAGCTTTTGAAAGGTCAAGCTGAATCATCATACCAGGGATTTTTCTGGACTGCAAAGTATGTATCATCTCCTGCGCCAAGAGGATGTTGTCCAGAATTTGTCTGCCTTCCACGAAGCCTGACTGCTCCTCCGAGATGATGTCAGGGAGGATAGGTTTAAGTCTGTTAGCGATGACCTTAGAGATGATTTTATAAATCACGTTGCACAGAGCTATGGGGCGGAACTTTTCCGGAGTTCGGGCTTCCTCTTCTTTGGGGATTAGGGCTAGGAAAGTAGAGTTTAGGCCTTTAAGAATTGAGCCAGATCGTCTTGAATCTTCAACTACTTCCCAGACCTCTGTTTTGACTGTTTGCCAACAAGCTTTGTAGAAGTTTATAGTAAAACCATCTGGGCCCGGAGCTTTATCATTTGGCATGTCTTTAACAGCCTCCTCCACCTCCTCCATTGAGATCTTTCTTAACAAAGAGGCATTTTGTGCTGGAGTAATGATTTGGGGTATGGCCTGAATTATTTCCTCTCTGGCTTCCGATCGATCTTCTTGAGATTCCTGGGCAATTTGCTTAAAGTGACTAGTAAGCAAAGTTGAGATCTCATTGTGGTTTTGAATAACTTCTCCAGATGCATTGGTAAGCTTAAGGATTTTGTTAGCCCCCCTGTAATCCATCGTCGATCTATGGAAGAACTTTGTATTTTGCTCTCCCTCCTTCAACCATTGGATGCGAGATTTTTGCTTCCAAAGGATTTCTTCCTGATGCTGCCATTTCTGCATTAGTATCTTTTCCTGTTCATTTGAGTCCTCCCTGTTAATCCCTGAAGCCCAGTCCTTATGAATTTGACTTAGTCGGTCTTCTATATTGTGCTTTTCCTGGAAAATATTACCAAACTCGGTTGCATTCCATTCCTTGATTTTGTGTTTGATGTGCTTTAGTTTGGACTGGAGTTTAAACATTTTGGTCCCCCTTATATTCCTGGGCTCTTCCCACCATTTTTTCACCAGATCAGGAAAATTTGGGTGTGTTAGCCAGAATTTCTCAAATCTGAAAGGCCTGTTTTTGGGGGTCTCAAGAAAGGCAGCTTCCAGGGCGATGGGCCAGTGGTCTGATCCCCCACTGGGGAGGATATCAGAGTCAACTGTTGTTCCTTCCATTAAGATGTTTTCTGAGATCAAAAAATGGTCAAGGCGAGAGGCTATCCTGTTTTCTCCTCCTCTTCGGTTGTTCCAAGTGTAGAGCCCATTTTTTGGGGGGATGTCGACCAGTTGGGCGGATTCCATGAAGTCAACAAAGAGTTCTGAGTCTCTATTTAGTCGCCTAAGGCCTCCTTTTTTTTCCAGGAGGGTGGTAATCATGTTGAAATCCCCTCCCATTATGATCTTTGAATGTTGGTATCTTAGCTTTAACTTCATTAACGAGTTCAGGAAAGAAATTTTATCTTCTAAACGCTGAGGCCCATAGACATTTATACAGAGGTAGGTTTCAGAATTACCTGTTAGTTGAAATTCTGTGGCAATGTATGATCTGGTAGCTTCCATAGAGGTGATTTCGATGACTCTGGAGTCCCAGAGGGTTGCAATGCCTCCTTCCCATCCTTGACTGGCTATGTCTATATATTTGATAGTTTTTCCTAGCTTTTTGGTGATGTTCTCCAGCTGATCAGTGGCACATTTTGTTTCCTGAATGAGCATAATATCTGGCTTTTCCTGTTGTAACTTCCTCTTGAGAAGTCGTTGTTTGACGTGGCTGTTGAGCCCTCTTGTATTCCAGGAGATGATTTTCATTAATAATGATGAGGTTATTGGTAGGACAGGAAGGCGTGTAAATCCTTCATTTTGCCTGAATTGATCATTAGGATACCCAAATCATGAAGAACCTCTCCATTCGTCCTTCGACCTCTTCTCTTGTTTTGCTTCCGTCCTAATGAATGAAGAAAAAGACTTTTGGATTGGTTACCTGTGCCTTTCATGATTCCTAATCTTTTCTTTTGCTTGTCTAGCGCCGCTTGTTGTCTTGCTATGAAGAGGTCGCTGATCTTCTTTATTTCTTCCTTCGGGATATTTTCCAACCTTTGTGTTCTCCAGTGCTTTTCCATACCTGGCAGGTTTACTCCTTCTTTTTCTAGAACTTCATTGAGTTCCAGGTCTTCGCTTCCCCCATCGCTTGTTAGCATGTCTGTGTCTTCATCTCGTTCATCTGCTACTTCATGCGTTTGTATTTCTGTGTTTTCAGTGGTTTCCTCTGCATCCGTTGATCTGTGGTCTGTCTTATTTTTTTGAGGAGCTTCTGGTAGCTTTGTCTCTTTGTTGTTACCTTCCGAGTCTGCTTCTGAGTCCAGAATGCTGAAGGGATTAAGAGTTTTGCTGGGATCTATCACTGCTTTGTTTATTCTTTTCCTGTAGGCCCTTTGTCGTGATTTTGGCTTTTTGAAAACCTCCTGGTTCTTGGCTGGCTGCTCAAGCTTGGCATCTTCCACTGGTTTGTTTAATGGGCATTCCCTGACAAGGTGACCGTGTTCATGGCATTTCCTACACCGGAAGGGGATCTGTTCATAGTCGATGGCTTGAAAGTAATCTTCATCTCTGAACTCTAGCCACAGTCCTTCATGTAAGGCACCTGAGACATCCATTTCAACGCAGATCCTGGCACAGGAAGTGTACTTCCTTTGCATCGTTGCCTCCGAGGCTTTAATGAAGGTGCCAAGTCGGTCTCCTATGCGCTTTAGGGTTGCTAGGCCCCAGTAATCGATAGGTAATGAGAAGAGGCGAATCCACACAGGGACTTGGGTGAAGGTTTCCTTTTCAGGCGCGAAGTTCGCCTTCCATGGCCTCATGTAGAGGCCTGCTGATGAAAGGAAGTATGGCCCTCCATCGAAGACCCTATCTTTATCTTCTAGGTTAGAAAAGACAACAGTAAAAAAACCTTTAGCTCCAAGATGTAGTTTGACATCACCTTTTGGTCGCCAGTGCTGCTTGATCCATTGGCAGAGAGCTCTTTCTGTTGGCCACAGTCCCATAAACTTACATATGATTGCATGTTCCATCATGTGGTCTCTGTAGGCCTGAATGTCTGGATCTGAGAAGACCACACGGAGGGCTTCCTTCTTTTTGGGTTTGCAGACTCCTTGCAGGGTATTTTTGGGGCTGAGGTTGGAAGCTTCCGTTTTATCCTCATTTTCTGTAGGACGTTTTCCTTCCCTGTGTTCCTTTTCTTCATCTGACGGAGCGATTATTGGATCCGAGCTGTTTTGGCCTGCTTCCGGTTTGTTCCCGTGCTTCTCCTGTCTGTCACTGACTTTTCCTGGCATCTCTGATCCGTGATTTGGATCTTTCTGCCCCTGGGTTGTTCTTCCGCTGCTTGTCCCAGAGCTGTCTTTTCGGGCTTCATACCCAGAGATATTGAAACCTTCATGTGCTTTGTGTTTCTGCATGACTATTTGCCTGTAAGTTGGGGTCCCAGTGGACCCCCCGTCTGCCATTTGTCGGGCCAGAACACGGCCTCTGAGGAGAAGATCAACTAATCGGTCTTTGTGCGCTGCCAGAACTGTTGGTGAACCTGTTCAGAACAGTGCTAAACCCTAGGTGCAGGGTTTTCCACGCAGAGCTTCTATCATATAACTTAGTCCCTGGACCAGTTAAGATTTAATTTTTTTAAAGGATCCACGAATTTTACCTTTGGAAAATTTAAATTTAACTAGGACCTAGGACCTATGAGGGGATAAATTATTTTTCTAACTCTCAAGAGACTTTACATCATGATTTTTATATTTTTACATCTTAAGGGGGGAAACCCATTTGATATAGGCACTCACAAATTACCCAATTCTACGACACAAACATAATCTAGCAGATCAAGCAATTTGTAATAAAATAACCTAACCAAATAGTTAGGATTATTCCAAATCACTTTTACATAGACTCGACTTAGCACACTAGGAATCCCCTAAGTTTCTAATGACAAAATCCATTCCGGCTTTGGGGTTACGCTGAAGGAAAAATTTTCTGACCATGGGTCGGTGAGACAAAAAACTTTTCGGAACGTAGATCATCATTAGAAGATTAGGTTGACCTAGGCAATTACATACATGACACAGATATGCAAAGATTATTTACAATTTACACATGCAGACTGGGTTTACAAAATAACATGAATAGGTTGATGATGATAGTCGAATGGCATGGACACGTTGATCAAGCGATATCCCCTTTGCGAAAAAAGGGGGTGTACTGCTACAGGTAGTTGACACGTGGTGGTCAACATTTGGCTCTACTTGGGGACACGTTGCTGCATTGGAGAAACGTGAGAATCCAAGAATCTACATCCACGCAACACACAACAAAACATAAGTAGCGCCCATCCAAAAATCATCATATAACGTTAAGCACATGAAAGATATAAACTCTTCATTTATTAACTAGTCTAACAACATGAAAAACCAGATCTAACTACAAAATCAAACACGGAAATAACAGGGCATAAGGTTAGAAATACAATATAGAGATGCCCCATGGCATCAGATGCGTTCAATATAGTGAATACTGAGCATTTGCCTGCTTTCAGGCAAATTTGTCAGCTGCTTCTTGGATGTGCCATGTCAAATCATGCATAATGTAGTACTTTTTCCTATTTGAAAATCCAGTTGCTCGTGGCCATCTAATGCATCAAATCGCTTTCTTGTTCTCTTTCTGTTGTGTTTTTTCTTTGTGGAACATTCTGCTTCAAAACTCTTAGATGAAGTATGTAAGATATGCGTGACATGTCTTTCTTCATTTTGCATCTGATCTTTATTGTTTTCAATTTTATCTGGGTCACTTTTCAATCGAACTAATGACCTCCTCATTATAAGATGGAGCTTGTTGCAGCAGATAAGGAGGCTACTGATCTATTGACGTTTCCTGGTTTCTTTCATCTTGTAACCGCTGTTGAAATTTCTGTACTTGTATGGCATCCATCTGGCTAGAGTGTTCAACCTTCATAGAACTGATTTCCCTGGCATGGTCTTCTTCCATATCTTTTATTACTTTATCGTTCTTTTCCTTTATGGTCATCAAGGAATGTTGTATAGAGTTTATCTCTTTCTTATGATTTGCTTGCATGGTAGCCAACTGATTATTATAATCGAATGTCATGATAGTCATTTCTTCATCCATAGTTAATAACTTGTTTTGCATAGAATTAATTTCCCTATCATGATTAGCTTTCATGGTTTCCATTTCCTTATCTCGCTTTTCCAGGTGGGTGTATAAAGTTCTCATATCATTGGCATAATCAGTTACAAATTTTTCTTGATTGATCTCCATATTTTTACGAGCCACATTAATTCTTCTATAGTTTGCTTATGATTTTCCCTTTCATCGTCGACACTGATTTTACAATTTGTCCCTGCTTTTCCAATATCATGGATTTGATCTGCAACGGTACAGGTGGATGGCACATTCTGATATGAAGAATTGTCTTGAAATCTTTCATTGACAGCTGGACCCTTCATAAGATTACTTTCACTCTGTTGCACAATTTTAGGGGCACAAGGCGAGCTATCTTGATAACCATATCTATCTTTAAAATCATTGACAATGTCTTGTAAAGAAGTGAAAGAGTCTTCGGGACAATTATTAAACCAATTCAAAGCATCACCCTCTAAAGAAAAGACAAATAGATGCATTTTGACATCTTCATGATCATACTGAGGAGGTCTACAATATATGAACATTATACGAGAAAACTTGCATAGATGCTTTCTAACAGCGACTGAATCACCACCCGAGAACAAAGACAATTTAGAAATGGCCACTTCCGGAATATCATGGAGAACATCAGCGAAATGACACGGGGTAAATGAATAATCCATGATGAATAATGATGGACCAAATGGATGATAGAGAGATCTCTGCTCAAGAAAATCAAGAGATGAAAGAAGTGGAGTCGCCACTTGAACATGAATCTAACTCTAGGATCCAAAAGGCAAGAAACAACCATATATAAGGGAGGCTTCTTGTCTGGGAAAAATAAATCAAAAGAAATGGAGTCACCACCCAAACAAGAAACGAACTGAGAAGTCCAGGTGCTAAAGGTATGATTAAACGATATGACGAAAGATAGGGCGATGAAAAAGATCAAATGACAGGCTAATGAATGGCGGAAAAGATGAGATGATTGAAAAGATGAATGTCGTGAGGACCAAGGACAGAAAAACTCTATCCCTGGCAATGGTGCCAAAAAATGTTGGCGTTGCCGGCTAAAATGAGAAGATGAGAAATGGGAATAATGATAACGAAATGTCGTTGAAACGCCGAAAATAAAATATCCCCGGCAACAGTGCCAAAAAATGTTGTCGCATAGAGTGTCTACGCATTGCGACAACGCTCAGACCGGGGGCTATCACCCTGATCCCCGATCTCTCCGTTTAAGCCGTCTCCCTAGGCTAAAGGGGGTAGATCCTATGGGATAAAATAAGACCAACTGGGAATCGAGACACAGCGAGGGAATCATGCACTTGATTGATTTTGAAAAATGATTAGCCCTTTAAATACTTAAGACCAGTGCCTTTGCTAGATGAAGTGAAAATCGAATAATTGATTTGATGCTTAGGAAATATAAATATGAGCAAACCTTTTAGCAATTGCTTGAAGATATTTACTGAAATGTCTAGCATACTATAAGCACTAAATCAACCAAGCAATAACGATCAATGACCTAGCAAAGCTCCAACAATTAAATTTTCAAAAGATAGAATACTTTGAATAACCACAAAATTTAAAAGCTAGGCACCTCGAATTTAAAATGATTATGCTTGAAATTCCAGACTTGGGAAAATTTATTGTTTTCCAATAGTTAAACTCCAAATAAAAATTTAAGCACCTTCAACTATAGTAAAATGATAAAATACTGACACCATAAAAATCTTTTCTTTCATAGTTTTAAAACCACAATCTTAGAAAATCCTTTTGGAGGATTTTTTTAATTTTTTAATAACCATACACATCCAAATGGCTAAAAATGTCTTTGGGACCCTTTTTTATTTTTATTTTTTATTATTTTTATTATTTATATTTATATTTTTTATTATTTGATGATTTATTATAAAACTAAAGTAAACTAAAACTAAAGATTAAAGATTAAAAGCTAAGCTAAAAGAAATCGAAAATAAAAACTAATACGTGATCTATGAAAATTTATAAAGTCTAAATCCTACCTAAATAAAACTCAAAGTTTTTTGTTTTTGTTTTTTTTTTTTTTTATATTAAATGATTAAAATCAAAATAAAACAAAAAAAATCATAAATATGTCAAATCTAATCTATGAACACACCAAAGTTAAAAAGAAAATGAAACACAAGTAAAAAAACCGTAGCCGCATAGCATACAAAATAAAAAATTCGAGTGCTTTGGTTGACTACGGGTTTGTGATGACGGGAGCAAAGAACGGATTGGCAGCTGATTTGATTTTACAGGTTGAAAAGAGGAAGGATAGGAGCTGCGGAATGGTAAGGGAAGACGGCAGGGATAGGCATCGTGAGAGATGGTGTGATGCAGGAGGGAAAAGTAGCGCACTGGTGATGGCTGCGTGGATCAGTGGAGGCTTCAGCGGTGTGAGGCGCTGTGGGTAGGGCTGCGACGAAAGCTACGCGCAGGCAAAGAGAAGCAACCATGCAGATGAGGATGCATGAATGGTTGTTTGAGTGGATTAGGCAGCGCGTTTGCTGAGCTGAACGATGGGTATGGATACACGCTGACAGGGATGAGGGTAGTGTGGAGCGAGGAGAAAGTGCAGTACTGGAGTTAACGCATGGTTTTAGCAGTGAATAGGAGCGAGCTTGCTGCAGGTGAAGGTTCAACGGATATGCTTGGAGGTCGATTGGAGGAACGACGTGACAAGGAATGAAGCTTCCGTGAGGAAATGAGACAGTTGCGTGGGAACGGAGGACAACAAGGGTGAGGGACAAAACCCAAGGCAAAATAAGCTTGAAAATAATTCTGGGCAACAAACAAAGTAGAAAATCGCAGCGCAATGAAACCTCAAAATTTTTAGATTAAATTGTCTTAGATTTATTAATGAAATCCCTGCAGAATCTTCCCCAAGTAAAAAAATTTAAAACCCTGGATTGCAGAAATAATGCCCTTGCAAGAGATTGTTCTGAGGCCAGATCTTACCTTCCACGGCCTAGATCTGGCTTCAAAATAAAACTCCACCCTCAGATTTGCAACCCGTAATGACAAAAACAAACACCCAGAAACAAAATATGCAAAAAAAAACAAAACAAAAAACCCTAAAACCAGCTAAATAATTACAATATTCACAGTTTAAAGGGTCTAAATAGCCAGATTTGTCATTATGCCACAAATATATTTTTTAAAATTTAAAATTTAAGATGAGGTGCTTCAGAAAACCCTTCATGCATCCACAACAAAAGTTCTAATTATAAGCCCGGGATCAAAACCAACTGGGCTCTTCAAAAATGCAATCCGGGAGTTGGCTGGTTCAGCCGGGAACTTCCCTGAATGCCCAGTAATCTCAAAACCAAGGATTTTCTGCACAGCTTAATTCAACCATTAACATAGAGATAGAAAACGACAATAAAATTCAGATCTAATGGAGATACCTGCCATTATATTTAGAAATTAAACTATCATTCAAACCCCAGTGATTAGACAAGATCCCTGTGTCTAAGTCACTCTTCAATAAGCTAACATCAATGACTGAAAATAAATCTATGCAAGAAAATAAAACATCTTACAACATTTTTCCGAAGACTAACACCAGCATAGATTAACTCCAAAGTCTTTCTTTATTCGCACATAAAAAAAAAGGATTATAAGAGAGCTTTCCTTAGCGCACGACTCTTAGATCAAATGATCTCAATGGACAGCTGACCTCCTATTTAAAGAAAAATTTCCCAATGACTAGTTCGAGTGATCCTTGTCAAAGCGATCTCGACTGTTGATGAGAATCAAAAAATCTTTTAATTTCATCTGTCGAAATTAAAATAATGAGGAAATTCGAAATTATCATTTAAATGCATTTTAATTAATTAAAAAATTTAATTTTTGAATTAATTTCCTCAAAATTTTGACTTTGACTTAACCCAAGGGACCAAGGGCCTAAAATTTAGCAAAATAACCATCTTAGTCCCTGGACCAGTTAAGATTTAATTTTTTTAAAGGATCTACGAATTTTACCTTTGGAAAATTTAAATTTAACTAGGACCTAGGACATATGAGGGGATAAATTATTTTTCTAACCCTCAAGAGACTTTACATCATGATTTTTATATTTTTGCATCTTAAGGGGGAAAACCCATTTGATATAGGCCCTCACAAACTACCAAGTTCTGCGACACAAACATAATCTAGCAGATCAAGCAATTTGTAATAAAATAACCTAACCAAATAGTTAGGATTATTCCCAAATCACTTTTACATAGACTCGATCTAGCACACTAGGACTCCCCTAAGATTCTAATGACAAAATCCATTCCGGCTTTGGGGTTAGGCTGAAGGAAAACTCTGCCGACCATGGGTCGGTGAGACAAAAAACCTTCCGGAACGTAGATCATCACTAGAAGATTAGGTTTACCTAGGCAATTACATACATGACACAGATCTGCTAAGATTATTTACAATTTACACATGCAGACTGGGTTTACAAAATAACATGAATAGGCTGATGATGATAGTCGAATGGCACGGACACGTTGATCAAGCGATATCCCCTTTGCGAAAAAAGGGGGTGTACTACTACGGGTAGTTGACACGTGGTGGTCAACACAACGGATAAAGGATTGCAAACCTAGTGGAGTTTACCTTTATATACACGACGACACGGGGAGCACAAGTCCGTATTAGCGCTGTCTAGTGCCGAAGCGAATGACAACTGCTAGGTTTAAAGACGTTGGAACACGTTTCTAGCCTAGACCACTAAAATTTGAGCGTTACGTTTCGATGCTTCCTTAGGTTAATTCAATAAATTTTAATAGTTGATCTTGAATTAGGGTTTCAATTACAAGGCCCTACTGCTATCATCTGAAAAAACTCCTACATGCAGCTATATGAGAAAAGAGATCTTTGTCTTCAATGAAAGTTAACACTAATTGAGGGATAGAGAGCACACAATCAATGCAACGATCAAAGAATGAAAACTTTCTCTAATACATGTCCTAAATGTACTTAATCTTCCCTTAACAACAAAAGAAGTTCCATTTCATTTCCAACGCTTATGATGATGCAATTCTAGCTTCTTAACGATGTTACTAATGCAATAATTTCGCTTGAGTAAACTAGAATGATGTTCTTCTTTTCATAAAATGCAAAGCACTTTAATGAAAACTTTCACAATTCCGAACAAACAAGCATCGATCAAATCCAAAGCATGATATTTGAAACTAAAAGCAACTTCTTCCCTGAATCGAACAAATCAAACACATAAATGCTTCAATCGACAAACCAAGCAATGTAATCTATGCTTGGAAAGAGAAAAGAGACACTCAGAATAAGAGAACAAACAAGACTCTTTCACTCATTCGATTGTAAACAAAGCATCCTAGTCACTTCTGGGTGGAAGAAGAGAGTCTGAGGGTCAATACAAACTAGCATTGGAATGAGAGAAATTCTGATTTTTCTTAACTCAGAGACCGAAGCGACTTTTGGGCCAAAAGTAGTGCCGATCGGCACGACCAACACGACTTTCAAGTTAAAACTAGTGCTGATAGGCATGATCGGCACGACTATTTGGCCAAAAATAGCGCTGATCGAGGGATTCAAAGAAAAAATAAAAATGAAAAAGAACTTCACACAGTGCCAGACTTAACACTTCAGAGAGTGGGCTAAACAAAGCAAACACACAAAGGAAGCTAAATGAAGCTTTCTAGTCAGGGAGAAAATGGTCCAAAAGGCGTACGGGGTCAAAATCATGAGAGCAAAACACACTGACCAATATTGGGGACAAACCCTAATCTTCACTTATAGGCATCGGCGCGACTGCCTAACTGACATCAAGCGCCAGAGGTTGGTCGGCGCGACTGTTTCTCAGCAAATCGCGCTGATCGGCGCGACTGTTAGCGGATTAAGCGCACTGATCGAGGGAGCTAAGGAAAAAAACAAAAATTTTGAAACAGGGACCAGATATGCTATTATGAATTTTAGACTCGGGCCAATAAGCAGGAGAAAAGAAACATAATCAAAGGGAAAAAGTGGAACTAGAAAAGTTCTCACGAAATCATGAAATCCAAGACAAACAAAAGGATTGGGATCCCCAACAGAGTCGCCAATTTGTGGTGAAGTAAAATTATAAGTGCGGACACAAACAAATTCTTCTAGCCCGATAATGGGTCTAGCCACAACAAATACATTCTATGGAAAATTTCCTTAGGCTAGAACCAATTAAGAGGGCCTACCTCTTAGTACCCTTATCCCGCTTGATGATATCCTTGCTTGCTCGCTCCGACTATCTCTCGCTTCCTTCTTCAAGCACCTGAAACAAGTAAACAACAACAAACAACAACCGTGATAATAGACAAATTGTAATTCAACCTACTTAACAAGTCAAGAAACATTAAGCCATCAATATGAAATATGACAAATCATGTAGGAAATCAATCAATAGTTGCATATATTAATATCAAAGAGAGATTACAACCATTGTCTTGACGTTGCAGTCCTGCTTTGACAAAACCAGGTTCCTACACACTTCTGCTAGCATTCCATGAAGGCCTCAATCCACAATAGTTTTAAGGCTCTTCCCTTTAGGTTTCACTTCAAACCAAATCACACTTCTCCCTCACACAACTAGATAGCTACAACTTGTAATAGCTCGCTATTTACTCCAAACCAAAATAGCACTAGCACACCAACATTAACACTTCAACACTAACACTAGCTTGTGCTTGGGAAAAAGGGAGGTTTATATAGGATGAATGGATGGGAGATGGATCCTCTTCTCATGGGAGAAGGGCTTATCCCTTGAGGTAGTTCCATCATTATAGGGGAAAGGAGCCCAAACTGACATCCTCGACCCCATCCGGCCAAACCATTTACCAGACTTCCGTTACGAAGCTTCTAGAGCTGGAAGCTTCGATTCTTAATTTAAAAAACTTTCCATAATAGACTCTTAATTTAAAAAACTTTCCATAACAGGACCAATGTGACTGGAACACAACTTAGTCGCTCCGATCGGCACTAGGGATAGTGCTAATCTCTACACATCGGCACGGGGGAGACAAAGGCCATTAGCACCGGTCTTGTAAACTGGGCAAAATAGAAGTTTCAGGGGAAATGGTGCAAAAGGGAATTGATCTGCTCATGAAGAGGGACACAATGGGGGTGTCTTCATGAAGGGAAAGCATGTAGGGTTCACTGTAGAGGTCCTCCAGGATCAAGGAACGGGGAGTACAGGGACAGTGACAAAATGCTGTGTAACAAGTACAGAAGAGGTGACGCCTGTGTTAGCATTCTGAGCCAGGTGGGGGTGACGCAGTAGCTGGGAGGAGCCCACACAGTAAATGTCTTAGCTATCTAGGCCAGTGCAGAAGCAGAGAGGGGCAGATTAAGCTCACACAGAGCCACATCATCCTTATGGACTAGGAAGGAGTGATGCGGTGGCTAGGAGCAGCTGATCTAGCTCACGCAATGATTGCGCAGAGCCAGAGGAGCTTAGATTCTTCAGTTGCTGGGGCTGGGGGAGCAGAGTAGATTCGATTTGAGGAGCTGGTGGGATGTTGTTGTTGTTGGTGCAGAACAATGTCTGTGGAGACAAAACCGAGGTAGAGGGAGTCACTACCTTGACAAATTTCTAGCCAAAGAAATCTAGATCCGGGTTGCATCGCAAAGGAGGATCGGAGAGGAGTGATTTGACATTTGGCTGGAGGATTTCTGTGAAGGAAATCAGGACTCAGAGGGAGTCTAGAGGAGCTTGTTCCTTAGAGGGTTTCTTGCACCAAAGAAATCCAGATCCAAGTCTTGTTGGATTAACAGCAAGATAGGGAGAAGAGAACCTGTCCTATATTTGTTGAGCAGAGATGGAGGTCAATGGACTGAGGGATCAGGAGAGATTGGATGGAGCATCCAATTTTGTCATCTGGAAGGCCAGGATCCTGACAATCCTAGACAAACATTGCATCAAGGACTATTCCTTGAAAGTAGTTGTTGTTCCGGTCGACGCTGATCTGTTACAGAAGTATGAGGAGGCCCAAGCGAAGGCTAAATGCATGATTCTAGATGGGGTCAAAGATCATGTGGTCCCACACATTGCTGAGAAGGACACAACAAGGGAGATGTGGGAAACGTTGACCACCTTGTACCAAGGCACTTCCATCCAACGGAAGATGTTATTAGAAAATCAGTTGAGACAATACCAAATGTAAAAGGGAGAAGAGATCGATCCCTTCCTCCTCAGGTTGCAAGGGATTAGAGACCAGTTGACTTCCGTGGGGTCTACACCAGATCCTGAGTTCATGGTCAAGACTGCCCTGAATGTAGTCACCGAGGACTGGGAGACATTTGTCCAAAGTATCTTGGGCAGAGCGACTCTCCCCAGTTGGGAGGAGATGTGGGTAACTCTTCAACAAGAAGAGATTAGGAGGTTGACCAAGGCAGGGGGTAGCAGCAAAGGAGCTTGGGTCGAGAAGGAGGAGGAGGAGGATGCAACTCTCGCATCATCAGGACAACAAGGGCAGCAGAAGCAGAAGAAGAAGGATATTTCCAAGGTCAGATGCTTCAAGTGTGGGGAACTTGGACATTATGCCACTCAGTGCCCCCGGAAGAAGGGCAAGGAGGAAACTTTTGAATTGAAGGCTACTCTAGTGAATGCTAATAGGGAAGGCGAGGATGATGATTGTGCCTTGAGTGCTCATGCGCCTCTAGAGAAGAGGTGGGGCGACATGGAGTTGTAGTCGAGAGGACTACATGAACAGGAGGGCAGGATCCTTGAGGTGCCCAAACTCTTGGATCACATATGGCTACGGGAGCCCTTAACGACAATAGCATAATGACGGGTGTCGGTTGGAGCGAGGTGTGATGGAGTGACAATGGTAGAGCTAGAGTGCCAAAGTATGAGGCAGTGCAGTGGATGTTGTAGCAGTGCGAGAGGCACAGAGTAGTTTGCAGCAGCGCAATAGCAGCAGAGGGTCAACACAGATTAGCAACAGAGATAGCTTCAGTATCACGAGGCATCCATACTGACCAACATGTCAGTGTTTGGGTGAAGTTTCAGTTACTTACTTCTCAGTAACTGAGTTGCAGTGCAACAGTTAGCAGTGGCAGTGCTATGGGCAACATGAGGCAACATTTTGAGAGGGAGTTGTAGTATAGATGTAGTAGTGGCAGTGGCAGAGTCATGGGTAGCAATACAGGAAGCAACAGTGCAATGGATGAAGGGCATCAAGCCAAGCATCAACAACACAAAGGACCGATGCAGTGGATCAGTGTAGTACTTCTATTGAGAAGTGTTACTAGAGCACATTCATCGCTAAGCGGGTGTGTTGATTTTGGCTAGCATTGGATGTGCTCTAGCTCCAAAATTTTGAGGAGGGACTAGAATACATGAGATCTCCAGAACCCAGAAATCGTTTGGGGAAATTCCACCTGGATGAGGAGTTATTAAAATAATTAATATTTTTAATGGGTTCCTAAGTCTAAACTTAAGAAAATAAAAATATTAATGGGTATTAATAAGAATATGGGTGAGAAACTTCTAAGTGACGAGGATCAAGTCTATTTTAATCTTAGCCGTTGATTAGGGACTTAATCTCGGTCGTTGATTCATCAACAAGAAAAGTATAAGAGGAGGCTTGAGGGTCAGTTGGAGACACACTTGAGAGATTAGTCAGTTCGATTTTTCTGGGGTGAGGTTTGCTGAGAAAATCGAACAAGTGATTTGTTGCAGCAAAGGGGCAGGGATAGTTGAGGTTGGAGGATCTTCTCCAAGACCTCGAATACATAGTAGAGAGAGGCAGAGAGATGCCAGAGGAGGCAGTGCAAACCTAGGGAGACTGACGTTGGGCCAAGAAGGGCCCATGCATTTCCAGCGCTGGGGTAGAGCCACCCTTCAACAGAAATGCAAATTCAACCAGGGAGCAGCAGGACCAACTGAGAAGGTTGATGTCAGAGCTCCAGGAGGCAGAGGACTCAGCGCAATGCTGATGCAGTGTTCCAGTGTGCTCCACGCAGGCCCACACAGCTACTGCGAAGGGGCAGCGCAGTTGTAGCGGGGACAACCAGTGGAGTTGCCGGAACGGAGAGATTTTTCTGGGTGAAGTGAGGTAATCTCACTTAGGTTTTTGCCAGTATATTCTTATCTCTATAACTGGATTGCTGAGAGGGCATCCAGAGTTGTATTCAGAACTACTGCTTAATAATAGAAAACCCTCAGAGCTGCTACACTGATTTTCCCGCATTGGGTTTTTCCGGGGACGTTTGTCCAAAAATAACGGTGTCCCTTGTGTATTTGTCTCGTTCTATTTTCAGTTCATGATCTGTATGTATGTGTAGTCTGCAATAGTGTTTTCATCGCTGTTTAATAATTAAATAACTTGTTGAATGTAAAAACAAGTAGGAGATGATAAACCAGTGATTGTAGTAGGATTTCTGATGTGTAGATTCAAAAATTTTCACAGTCCGTTAATTGGCAGGTAGCATGTGATATAATGGTGGAACAGAATGGGGCATTAGGGGAAGGTTCCAAGCCACATGCCATAGTACAAGGGTAGCCATAATATGGAAATCCTACTCTTGGGTGCATGAGTGTAGGAGGGAGCAATCGTGGTACATGAACTACTTGACCTTTGTTTTTCCACCCTTCTTCATAAGCCTTTTTCCTTTTATTGATTTTTCTTTTATAACGGCTCAGAGCTCCAGGGGTTGATAGCATGATGTGGGATATATCAGTGATTTCCCCTCAAGATGGAGTGGTTCATTGCCCACCAGTGGTTGGGACAATCATGGGTTCCTTAATGATGAAGGGGGCTCATATAGGGGGCCCTTAGGAACTAGAGTGATGGCCATAGATAAGGGGTACAACTCATGTTTGGCTTTTGCCCATGTGTTAAATTTGTATGTCCTGACCATCTTTCGCATTTTGTGGTACATTTCCTGTTTAGAGTGGCCAAATTATGCTTTTTCTTTTCTTTTTAGCTGCATCAACCTCTGGGGCTTTTGTTCCAGGCCCGGCCTGAGGTGTGACCAAGAGGAGGGGGAGGCTAACTCCTTGTGGACACAGTGGACAAATGTGGACCTAGATGGGAATAATGATGAATAGGCTTGTAATGAGCGAAAGGGTAATGATGTATGTGGTATCGGGAAGTAGTACCACGCAACCAAAATCGGGGTTTCTTATGTAGTGCTAGCCCTAAAGCTAGTATCCAGTAAAGGAGATTCCATTGTTGAAAAGTGTAACTAGGTTCGGTCTTCATAATGACATGTAATTGTGATTTTATGTAAAATATGTAAAGAAGAAAAATAAAATTATTGTAATAATTGCTTCATGGGTTTCATGAGAAAGATATTTAATTTTTAGTGAAGGCTCCCATTGAGAGCCCTTAGGAATATATTCATCTAGTCCTAAAAGTCTAAAAGAGTCATTATCATGAAATGAAGTCATGTTACACATTGTAAAGAGTCATACTTGTCTATGTAAAGTCATCCTCCAAGACCTTGTCACTAGTCCTCATCATGTCGGCCTACAACGAAGGGATGAATCTACAAGATGAAGTCGGGTTTCCTCCAAGAGATCATGTTGGCCTAAAGGTCATGAACAAACTAGTATATATACCCATACTCGGCCTCATTTGGAAACAACGAATTTGGTGAAGCAAGTTTAGAAAGAAGTGTGAAATATACACCAGAAGAAGCCTCCATATCAGCGTAGCAAAGAGGAAGGATAGCGAAGATAGTCAAGCATTGTTTTTGGGTTAGTTCTTCCTCCCACACGCGAAGGTAGCAGATCCAAAGCTATCTAGAGGAACTCAAAAGAGCTACTGTCACTTTGAGGTGATCATTGTTTGGGTATAGAGCCTCACTAGAAGAAGCCGAGTAAAGGTACAAGAGGTCTCTCTCTTGAGGAGACTATAGAGGAAGCAAAGATAATCTAGGGTTTTTGTGGTAGGGTTGCAAGCCTACAAGAAGAGACTAAGAATCAAAGGAAGCCGAGATCAAGAAGAGAAGAAGCCGAGAACAAGAAGGGAAAGGAAGTCGAGAACGAGAAGAGGAAAAGTAGCGTGAAAGAGGAGGCTAGTGACTTGGCCTTCGGAGGACTCTAGAGTCAAGGGTGTTTTTCATGGTCTTGGTGTTCGTCAATTGAAGATCTATAAGAAGAATTTTGTTTGGGTTTTCCTCTCAAAGGGAGAGAGGTTTTGGCCCTGGCTGACAAGCCTACATACTGTGTCTCTTGTCTTCTATTGTTTATTTGGTAATTGTCTTGATGAAAAGAACACAATAATAACCTTAAGGAAGAGAAGATCATAATCAAAGAATTAAAAGTTTATCACAAACAATTATCTAGAAGAGAAATCTCCTAATCATTGAAGCCCTAGATATCTCAACATGGTATCAGAGCTTAGGTGCTGAATTCAAGAAGGGGCATCTAATCAAGAAGACACACGAGAATTGAGTTTCAAAGAAGGATCAAAGCAAGAAAAAGGATACCAAGCAAGAGATCAAGATCTTCATCATACCAAAACCCTAGATCGAAGAAATCTACTCTAGCAAGAGTCTTGGAATCATCTTCAAGAAGGAAGCAGGAAGAAAGACCAAAACCCTAGAAGCATTTCTGAGATCATCATCTGAGGAAGCTCTTCAAGGACTAAGGAAGACTAGAACATTCAAGAAGGATCGTGAAGCAAGCTCTCTCTCATCAATCTTTCAAGGAGTAATCTTCTATCAACATCAAGATTAAGAAGGAAGTAAGCAACAACTACTCAAGTAAGTTTATGGCTTCATCTGATACTATCAAAATGTCTTTTTGGAAGGAGAGAAACAAACTGGTTGGGGCTTCAAATTTCCTTGCATGGAAGAAAAGAACATACCTAAATCTCCTTGAGAATGAAGTCATGGACCACATCAAAGGTCCAATAACCCAACCTCCCAAAGAAGATACTCAAGCACATGCTAGATTCATGAAGGGAGAAGTGAGGGCCTATAGGATTCTCATAGAATCCATCAAAGATTCTCTCATCCCATATGTATCAAAATTAGACACTGCAAAAGCAATACATGACAAATTGGTAGAGTTGTTTTCCGTAAGTATTGCAGGAGAAGTAATCTCTCTAAGGTAAGAACTCTACAAATTAAAGTTCTCAAGGGAAGAAGGAATAGCTTCATATTTTATGAGGATTTCAGAAATAAGAGATCAACTTCAAGATCTGGGTGAAATAATGTCTGACAAAGAAATGACCACTGTAGTATTGAATGCACTACCGGAGGAATGGGGCAACTTCACTTCGAGTATCTATGGGAAGAAAGAAGCCACTCCTTTCCAAGATCTATGGTCATTATGTAAGATCGAAGAAACCAGACTGAAGGCGAAGTATGATGTAGGAACAAATGAGCAGAAGCAAGCATATGCTGCTATGACAAGAAGAAAAGGAAAGTTTGGAAAATTTGGTCCTCAATAGAAAAAAAAGAACATGGTTAAGGTGTAGTGCTATGGATGTCAAGAATATAGGCACTATGGAAGAGATTGTCCTAAACTTGAAAGGGAGAATAACAAGAAGAATAAGGAAGAAGCCCATATTACCGAAGAAGTGGAAGAGCCTGAGACAAAGAAGCCTGAGAAGGAGGAAGTGGAAGATGTAAATTATAGATAGGAAGCATTGTAAATAAGCTAGGTTGCATCATATTAGAGAATGGCACCATGGTAGAAGCATTAGAAGAGCCCATGACATAAGCAACATAAAGGATGTCTAGAAAAAAATTCTATGACAATCAACTATGTAGGATATAGCTCTTGGAAACCTCATTGAAAGCATAAGTGATACTTATGGAAAAAGGAAGAAGTCATCTAGGACAAGGCTCATCATACATTGGTCAATAAGATAACATCTGCAGGATAGGATATGCAAGATCCTCCAGATTCTCTGATGGAATCTTCATTGTAAGGTTCACTGATCATGAGGGAAAGCAAGTGTTGAATTCCAAACTTGTGGAATTCGAGGGATGATGATATGATGACATAACAGTGAAGCAGATCAAGGGGATGAAGTTCCTTCATTCAAAGGAAGTTGCTGCAGGAAGTCTGGATGACCCAAAGGAAAGATGAGGTATGTATGCTCACATTTGATATTATGGAAGTCATGTCATATGGTTGTAGACAACATGGATCACTACTCTATCTTAAGAAGCATGATCAAAGAAAGAATCTCCTCCTTAAAAGGGATGCAAGAATGCATGGGTCACATATTTATTAGATGAAATCAACATAATATGTCCTCATATGGAGTATGAGGTGGTTGACTACAACTGAGGAACTCTGAAGCTCCTGGGAATGAAATGTGTGAAGAAAGGAAGGAAGAGATCATGAAAATATGCAACAATGGTAAAGGTAGTCAACATCCGAAAGACCAAGAAGATTTGACTATGATATCTCCCAGAAAGATATGAAGACTCTGATGGAAGTCTGGAAAAAGATGGAGACCCTTGACAAAACATATCTTTAGGAGATGTGTCAACATGTATGTAGGATGTTGATGCCTATAGGAAGATGTCATGATGAAAGACCATCACAAAGGTAATTATGATTTAAGTGTTCATTATTTATGAACTAGTATCTGGATGGGCTTATGTAGGGCTACCAAAGGGAATAACTATGGATGTCTTCCATGAAGAACCATGTAGAAGGATGCAAGAACCTTCCGGAAAAGAAAGCATGATGAAAGTAGCATAACATGAAGCAATGCCAAATCAAGACTGATGGATCACTTTCTGATAAAAGGAATGATGACATGACTGACTCATGGATGGTCTGTGCCCTATGAAGAGGTCTCAAAAGATGAAGACTCCATATCGAAAAAGAAATTCATGACATCAAAGGAAGGAGTTCTTCAAGCAGCTGGTTGTCCCGTTATCTCCACCTGAGAATTTGCTGTAGGTCCCTAATTAAGAGGGAGCCTGGAAACAAGTTTCTTACTTGGAAGAAACATGGAAATTCCGAAGCCAAGAGGGAGATTAGGTACGTTCCTTATGTAGGAATGAGTAAATTCCTTTATTGGAATAGATATGTCCTCCTTAATTGAGAGGGAGAGATAGACAAATCATTCCATTCTTCACTTGGGAAGACAGAATGAGAGGATTGGGTAATCATTTGGCATCCGATACTCTTTGAGGATGAGATAGGGCATCGAAGATAAGAGTAGTCGTGGAGGACCGATATTCTGTGAGGACTGGGAATCCAAGATAAGAATAGTCCTAATGGAACACACCCTGAGAACCCGGGTAGGGTATATTCCGAGAGAGACAATGATGAGAGTGTCTATAAATCATTGGTCTCGCCAGCATTTAAGCTCAGATCTTGTGGAGAGATAGAGCTGTTAGTCAAGGCCTTGCTATGTAACAACGCTGGTTGATATGATGCTAAAACAAATGGGTTACCAATCCGATTCTTCTTATGATAAATTCTTCAGATTGAGAATGACCAAGTACCATTATGAATAC
This sequence comes from Pinus tabuliformis, assembly GCA_031772625.1. Classification (NCBI taxonomy): domain Eukaryota; kingdom Viridiplantae; phylum Streptophyta; class Pinopsida; order Pinales; family Pinaceae; genus Pinus; species Pinus tabuliformis. The sequence goes on along the minus strand of CM062817.1, from coordinate 134,845,259 downwards.
CTCCCTAGTTAAGAGGGAGTATTGAAAAATGTAACTAGGTTTGGTCTTCATAATGACATGTAATTGTGATTTTATGTATGAGATGTAAAGAAGAAAAATAAAATTATTGTAATAATTGCTTCATGGGTTTCATGAGCAAGAGATTTTATTTTTAGTGAAGGCTCCCATTGAGAGCCCTTAGGAATATTGTCATTTAGTCATAAAAGTCTAAAAGAGTCATTGTCATGAAATGAAGTCATGTTACGCATTGTAAAGAGTCATACTTGTCTATGTAAAAGTCATCCTCCAAGATCTTGTGACTAGTCCTCATCATGTCGGCCTACAATGAAGGGATGAATCTACAAGATGAAGTCGGGTTTCCTCCAAGAGATCATGTTGGCCTAAAGGTCATGAACAAACTAGAATATATACCCATACTCGGCCTCATTTGGAAACAACGAATTTGGTGAAGCAAGTTTAGAAAGAAGTGCAAAATACATATCAGACGAAGCCTCCATATCAACGCAGCAAAGAGGAAGGATAGTGAAGATAGTTAAGCATTGTTTTTGGGTTAGTTTGTCCTCCCACGTGCACAGGTATTAGATCCAAAGGTATCTAGAGGAAGTCGAAAGAGTTGTTGTCACTTTGAGGTGATCATTGTTTGGCTATAGAGCCTCTCTAGAAGCAGCCGAGTAAAGGTACAAGAGGTATCTCTCTTGAGGAGACTATAGAGGAAGCAAAGATAATCTAGGGTTTCTGTGGTAGGGTTGCAAGCTTACAAGAAGAGATCGAGAATCGAAGGAAGCGGAGATCAAGAAGAGAAGAAGCTGAGAATAAGAAGGGAAAGGAAGCCGAGAACAAGAAGAGGAAAAGCAACGTTAAAGAGGAGGTTAGTGACCTGGTCTTGGGAGGACTCTAGAGTCAAGGGTCTTTATCATGGTCTTGGTGTTCGTCAATTGAAGATCTATAAGAAGAATTTTGTTTGGGTTTTCCTCTCAAAGAGTGAGAGGTTTTGGCCCTAGCTCTCAAGCCTACATACTGTGTCTCTTGTCTTCTATTGTTTATTTGGTAATTGTCTTGATGGAAAGAACACAATAATAACCTTAAGGAAGAGAAGATCATAATAAAAGAAGTAAAAGTCTATCACAAGCAATTATCTAGAAGAGAATTCTCCTAACTACTGATGCCCTAGATTTCTCAACATCCATGGGACTAGGATACAAGGATAACCACCAAATCTGGCAGAGGAGACAAGAGTACATACCTATCCCACTCTTTTCGCCGAATTCCCCCACCAACCATGCCCAAAAGTGTCCATGCTAAGTAAACAAAATTACTCAACTATACCAATGAATTGCCATATGTTTAAGGTCGAGAGGCCCACTTTCAAACATACGATCATAACAGATGGTGAGGGCCCACATGGCTAGCTTAGGTGGCAGAGATAGTGGCACATCGAGCTATCTGATGGCTGCTGGTTGCCAGCTGAGGACCATCTAGGAGAAAATTTTCTCCTATGAATACTACCTATGGGTGGTGGGTAACATCTGGCTCTAACTGGGACATGAGCTCTCAGAAGTGTGCACAAATGTACTTGAATGAGACGTCATGAGAACACCAACAATCTCCTGGGACTGCAGACTTGTTACCTGCACATATCAACGACCAAACACACGGGGCAACAAGTTTTCGTGGTGTCTTTTGATCACCCATGCTTAGTATTAGGCCATAAAATCAACGAGAAAATAAAATTTATTCTAAATGCAACTAATCTATCATGATAATATCATATGATGTTAGTTCTAATGATAAAATCAACATGCAATGCATCCTACCCTAACATGCATATGATACAATGTCAAGTGTCAAGGAAAGGGGTGATACGACTCAATTTGACCAGTTGTGGCCAAAGTTCATCATTCAGTTTGGAAATGTAATAATAATCTTCTCCTACCTTTCCATGAATCTTGACAGGCACAAGGTTTTTGTCTACCAAAACCACATCCCCAGCCTTGTATTCTTTCTTGGGCTTCCATTTCTTGTTTTTTTTGTGACTAGGCCTTCTAAGGATACAGACTTCTTGTGAAGGAAGAATGGGAGAAGGTTTTTCAGTCTCGGGCACCTTATAATAAGGGATTGGTCCAGGTTTCACCACATGGGTAGGGTACATAATTTCTCTATAAATAATGAAAGGATTCCCATCAAACTACAGAATGGTGACGTAAAATAAGTCCATTTGAAGTTGACCACCCAAAGTGGCACCCCATTTCCTTGATAATAACAACCCCATACATCAGAAATATCTATGACCACAACATCCATGAATAATGATATATCGACATTCATAGCCAAAGAAACTTTGAGATCCTTTATGAGGCCCTCTACTTCAATTGGTTGAGAATTGAACCCACAAACCACCTTGTACCTACGAGTAATGTTAAGATTCAATTGCTTCATGACCTTTAATGGCATAATATTTGTGGAAGCCCTTGAATCTAACATGCAATTATGCAATAGGAGGTCATTAACAACTAAGGTGAGGAGGAATGGCTCATGCCCTGGGTTTAGATCGAGAAGTTGGATATTTTGCAATGCTATGGGTATGTCTTCTTCTTCAAACCCAAGGGTTTTCTTGGCTTGCCAACACTGTCGTGGAAGTTTTACAATCTCTTTCAATGGAACCTGCACGGTCATTTTTCCTATAGCAACCTCTATATCAACATCAAGCTCGACCTCTTTACCCTTATCCTTTTTTGTGGGTTCTCCCTTTTGAGGATTCTTTTTAGAATTGACTTTCTTTGGAGGATCCTTCTTAGGGGGCTCTTTGAGGAGAGGTTCTTTATGAGGGGTCTGCTTAGGAAAAGATTCATTCTTGTTGGTTTCCTTGGAGGTTGTGGGGTTCTCATCATTGTTCTTTCGTGAATATTGGATCCCTTTAAATATTCCACTATCATCAACATTGAGGATTGGCTCATTTTTCTCTTCCTTAATAGTCACTTCACTAATGGGAGGATGAGTGTACGAACCACCTAGCAAAATGTTGAAGGCTTCGAATTCTACGATATTAGCCTGCTCATTGATTTCTTCATCTTCACTCTCATCTTCATCACTTTGTTCATCCTCAGAGGATGATTCTTGTTCCACTGTGTTTGTTGGAGCCAAAGTGTTGGGGACTTGAGATGAGCTTGGCTTGCCTTCATCATTTTGCTTCCTAGGGAAAAACTTGCCTTTAGGAATATAATTTGATTTTTGGGCCCTTTCCAAGGTGGTGAGCTTGTTCATGTAGAGTCTATCTTGTGAGTTCATCTCTGCAGTTAGCTTATCGACTTTCTTAAGGAGCGCCAAAAGGGTCTCTTCGGTTTGGTCCTTGGATTTTCCCTTTTTGACTTCAACCTTAGCTTTAGGATGTTCATCCACATCCATTTTGGAAATTCGTAGGTTTTGTTCAACTTCCATAACTAATTCTTTAGCCTTAGCGAAGGTCTTAGGTTTCTTATCCCTTAATGCATATGTCAGATGACCACCCACAACTTTAATGAATTTGTCAAGTATATTAGCATCAGGGGGTCTCAAATGGTCAGGGATATCCCTAACTACCCTATCAAATTTTTGGATAAACTCTTTGATGTCTTCCCTTCCCCTACTTATTTGGTAAAAATTTTCAATGTTGAAAGTCCCTTGAGCATCACATGACCATCTCCTTATGAAAATATCTTCAAATTGGTCAGAGTTTTCTATGCACCTTGGGGGAAGACTAAGTTACCATTCCCTTGCTTGTCCTTCAAAAGATAAGGCAAATAGCATCATGATCCTATCTTCGTCGTTTACTAACCTAAGAGAAATGGCCCAATAGAATTTTTCAACATGGTCACGAAACTAATGGTAGCATAAACTTGGGTAACCAATTATTGTATTTCTTGGGTAGAAGCTCAGGATTTTCACTCAAATTCAAGGGTGCAAAGACACTAACTAAATGCCTTTTACTTCATGACATGTTGGGTTGTTCTTGGTTTAGGTTAGTGCTAGAGTCTGTTGCCATCTTGGGGGTGGGATCATCGACTTTTTCAAACTCAGTGAGAAGGTTGGTTCTAACAGGTGATGGAGTTCGTTCTCTGCTTCTTGCAATGAGCCTAGTTAAAGGAGGAATGTCGTTACTTCAAGCAAACTAGGGGATTGGACAATGAATGGAGTCGTAAGAGGAATTGTTGAAATGCCGTTTATGAATCAATTCCTCAATGATTCACTAGTGAGGTAGACCCACTTGCTCCCCGAAAACGATGCCAAAAATGTTACCGCTCAAACTAGCAGGGGTCCTAGGAGGGGATCCTATAGAGCAACTACTAGGTAAAGTGGCAACAACGGAGCGATAGCCCACTGTCACCTCAGCTAAGGCTCCCTGCTCTTTACGGACTTTCACCGATGGGAGGAGTCCCGGTATGAAAGGAATCACTAGGAATAATAGATCAATGATGGGAAGAGATGTGATTCCTAAAGCCTATTCACAACTTACAAGAGAGACTCAAATAATTGGATTGCTTGCTTTGAAAGTAAGGAGATTATTTATCTCTCTAAGAAGGGCTATGAGGAATACCTAGACCTAGGGTTGGGGAATATTCCTTAATGTAATCTGATGGTGGAATCCCGAGATATTGCAAGCCCTAGCTCAAGGATCATTCCTCTCCATAGGTTGTTCTGGGTTAGTGTCCTCATTCGGATCTTTGCATTTGAGTTACGAAAGAAAATTATTCCTTTGATCCTATTCTACTCCCTAACTTGGTCAAGCCCCTCTATTGTTGATCTGCTCCACACCCTTGACCTAGTTTGGGCCCGCTTGGGTTCTTTGTGGTCCCACAACTTTGTGACTCACATTCTACAAGGATTGCATAAAACCCATTCCTCCTATAGGATTCATAGGTTTAGGATACCTCTTGTTAAGGAATAATTCCCAACCCTAGGTCTAGGTATCCTCATAGCCCTTCTTAGAGAGCTAATCACCTTGCTTTCAAAGCAAGCCAACAAATTATTTGAGCCTCTCTTGTGAATAGGCTCTAGGAATCATCTCTCATCCCATCATTGATCTATTAATCCTAGTGATTCCTTTCATACTGGGACTCCTCCCGTCGGTGAAAGTCTGTAAAGAGTAGGGAGCGTTAGCCAAGGTGACAGTGGGCTATCGCTCCGTTGTTGCCACTTGACCTAGTAGTTGCTCTATAGGATCCCCCCTAGGACCCTTGCTAGTTTGAGCGGTAACATGTCCAATATGAAAATTATTCATGTAAGAAACCAAAGTCAAATCAATCTTACAAAAGCCAAATGTTTAAAGAAAGGGAAAATGTCAGATCCAAAAATTGAAGCCCAATTGGTTGAGAAAGCATTATTTTCGTATTCAATTGAGCATAGCTAAATGGTTAGAGGAAGGGAAAAAGTCACATTCAAAAGTCAAAGTCCAATTGTTTGAGAAAGCATCATTTGCATATTCAATTGAGCTATCATCAATCTGTCACTGTTGAAGATATCTTTGCATTAACAAATCAATTGAAGCATTCGTTGAAGATATTTGTGAACGACGTGTGATGGAAGTTGAATGTTTTAATCCCAGTTCTAAGAGCAACAAAGAGAATTATATAGGTGAATCTTATTGTCATCCTAATTGTGGTATTCGTTACTCTAGTATGACACATAATCAACATCCACATAGGTATCAATATGCTTACACTATGAAGGCTAGAACCCTTGTCAATAATGATGTACGTGGATTCATAATGTGAGAACCTTTTTTAGAAGGCTTATCCTAAAATAACTCCAATTAAGGTGGGCCTTGGTTGTATTGATGTGTTTGTGATGTATCAATATAGTTTTAAGTTTCAATGATCTTTTTGTTGTTTTTACTGGTATGCATCGAGTAAAAAGCATCTCCATAGGGTGTAATTTATGCCATACATACATTGATGTTATGTAACAATTATTTATGAATGACTGTAACTATTAGTTGTGTCTATATAAAGAGGCATACACTACATAATACAAATATATAGCCTCTATTGTTGAATCATTGTTCATTCATCAATTTCTCATTAATATATTTTATATTTGACTTTCAATATGTAACTCTTTCCCTAAGGAAAATCTCTTCTACATAACTCATTCCCTAAGGAAGAACTCTTGCACTACTCCTTTTAGGTGTGAGTTTTTGTAGCATCAGATGGTGTTCTAGTCTCGAGACTTTGGGGAGAGGCTAAAACATAAGAGTTCTCCAAAACCCAAAAATCTTTTCTGGAAATTCCACCTAGAGATGATTCAATTAAATTAATTGACCATAATTAAAATTTCCTAAGTTCAACTTAGGAAAAATGGTTAATTAATAGGAATTAATTGAGAAATGTGTGAATTATCTAGAAACTCACATGGATTGACTTAGAGATAATCTCAACCATTGATTAAGATTTAATCTTGGTCATTGGAGTCCCAACTGGAGATTATAAGAAGAGGTCGATGGGTAGATGGAGAACACACATTGCAAATACTCAGTGATCTAGACAGTTCGATACTCCAGTGTAGGTGATCAGCAGGAGAGATTGAGTTAGAGATTGAGTAGCAAGTGTTAGAGGGGAGAGACAATGATCCAGAGGAAGATTTCTAGGGAGAGACAGTGATCCAGAGGAAGATATTGAGTTTCGAAGTGGCAACAACAAGTGACAGAAATATTCCACGATGAAGCTAGCCCAGAACAACCGCAAGGGTTGCTCATTTTTTTCTGATGAGTCACATTTAGGGTCGTGCAGGTTTTCCCAGTACAACCGCGAGGATTGTGCAGGGTTTCCTAGCACAACCGTGTAGATCGACAGAAGTAGAATTGGCCTGTGCAAGGGTTGGACGACCAATTTTTAGAGGGAGATAGAGGCCGGGTTTGTTTGAGGAGGGAGATAATTTTTCTCTCCAAATATTTTTGTCAGATTCTTGCTAATTGGATAGCCATTTGAGCTTCCAAAGATTCTACTCATAATTCACTGCTGCATAGTAAAATAAACCCTTAAGTTGCTGCACTGGTTTTCCTACATTGGGTTTTTCTAAGGACATTTGTCCAAAAATAATGGTGTCAATATGTTTTGTGTTTGCTAGAATTTCTCAATTCCTATTTTTTCTTCTGCAGTTAATTTTTATGTTGATGAAATTGCAGTGTGAATATTTTGTTATTTTGCTGTAAACAAAATAAACTGCATAATTAATTTATCAGTTAGAAGAATATTTCCAGTTGCTGCATTTCAAGGAACTTTCACATGAGGAAGACTAAACAACATTTTCAATAGAATAATTACATTGGGGAATCATACTTTTCATTGGGCTATATACCAAACAAATGTCATTTTCATTATTCACTTTTCTCTACTTTTTATGAGTGGCGATGGTCATGCCATGAATGTTGAGTGAACTAGGGCCATATTTGGCTTCTATGGTATGGGTAATGGTGATGATTGTCAAGTGGTGTTCATTGCTTGTTTCCTTGACTCCTTTCCTACACGGGATTTTATTGTTGGGCATGTTTCATCCCCTCATGTGAGGTTCTTAGGACGAAATATGATCACTAGTCACCCTCTAGTGTTTGAATAGATTGCAATTTGCATTGCATGTTAACTAATTTGTTTTTCTCTATCCTACATTAATACCATTTGTGAGATAAAGGTTGGTTTTGAGGCATTACCAAAATCTTTGCCAATATAGAAGTAGGCTTTGTGGCACAAGCCCCTAACTTGATGTGCAAGCATCCTCCCTCCCTTTAGTACTGTTATTACAAATTGTTTTTGTGTTGTACCTTTGTTAGCCCTCTGATATGTGATTGCTATATACGTGATGTCTATAGTTGACAGCTATCTTCCTATAGGGCATATACCTTGATAGAATTTTGTTCCACATAAATATTCTTCTTCCTTCTATAAATATATATGCTTTTGAAGATATGGTGGGGAGATGTTAGGGCAACCAATTCATAACATTGCCAATGCCAAGACTAAGAATTGCCACTAAATAGTCAATTATTTCTCGACATTTATTTATAGGTTTTAGCCATTCCTGGAGATTGAGATCCCAACTAAATACTCACAAAGCTTTTGATTGAATATAGATTTAGAGTTGAGACTATCTCCTTTCAGCTGAAAGGGAAGATCAACCAAACTATCCCCTTAGAAGAAGTAGCAAATTATTTTAACTTTACAATCCAATGACCAATAAGGTAAGATAAGATAATTTTAATAATGTCTTACAAAAGACCATAGAAGAAGGTCAAAGGGACTAATAAAGTTCGTCCAGTGTCAGTACAAATGAGTAGTACCAAGGCATCTCCTAAAACAATGATAAAGCAGAAAGATAATAATATCTAAGATCAATGCCACAGCATCATATTTGAAGAAACGAAGCTGATAGAGGCCACACCATTGCATTGATTGAAGAAGTAAAGGAAGTCAATTTGATCCACACCATTACCTCTGGCACCTTATTTTGTATTGCCATTGGTTTTAAACCAATGTTGCAAATATTTTTTCAGGGAATATACTGCCAAGGTTCTGGAAAGAAACTTATCAGAAATATTGTGGAAGATATCAGAAAATATTGGCAAGCATAAACTTGGACCTGAAAAGGCAAGAAAACTTGAAAATATTGGCAACCTTAAAAACTTGGAAATATTGGGAGAAATCAGGGATATTTTCAACATCAGGTTAAGCACTCTTTTCTACTTTTCTATGTAACTTTTTAAATCCCATTGGGTTTCTAATATTTTGTGGGTCAGTCTGTCATCAGTTTAAATGTGGTTTGCAGCCCAATAAAAGAAGGGCTAGTATTATCTTTGTAATTTTCTAGTGTGAGGGTGTTTGGAGTATATATAAAGTCTTCATTCAGTTCAAAAATGAAAATATAAATGTTCATTCTGCTGGCACAGATTGCAGTGCAAAACTACGAAAGCTTGAATTAATGCTTTCTATGTTATTCTTTTGTCATGTAGGATTCTCTATAGGTCAAGACATTTGTGAACAATATTGTGGAGTTCATTAAGTGCAATTTGCTTGGCGATATCAGTTAGTTGCCGGGGAGGTTGTGATCAATTTGAACTCAGCACCATGCTTTCCTTTGAGATGAATGATCGCAAAAGTAAGCATATTTTCTCCATGCTCCTATGCTTTGCGAGACTGTATTTTATCTTCTCCTATGCTCATATGCATTGGTAAACTGTATTTTATAAAGTATCTTTCATTAAGGTGTTACAGTGTTGTTGCTTATCGCTGAAATACTTTGAGCTAAAATATGAGAATAGGTGGTTTTTGTATTTTATTGCATCATAATTTAAATATTGTGATGCATTCCAGTTATTTTCTTTTGCAAATTAACTGTATTGGGCGCTGGAGAAACATAGCTTCCTTCTGAATTAAGTTCCAAGTAACTATATGGAGAACATCCTCTATGCAGTTATATCTACGCCAAAGGCCTTGTTGAAAGGGGGAACATTTCTTTAAAAATTTTCATTAGACTGGTCTCTATATATTGCATCCAGTTTACACATTTCCCATCTGTCGTGATTGTGCAGGTGTTCCTCCTTAGGGTAAAAATCCCAAATATGTATCCATCAACACATCTCTCCATCTCTGTTTCCTTGGATTTCCCTTGCTCCTTGCCTATTTTCTAGTGCTGGTTCACAGGGGAAGGGCGATGGTAAGGGCAACTTCCTGTATCCCTTGACTGAACATTGAATTTTAGGGTTCTAGTAAGGCATTTCTGATTCCAGTGTCCACTAAGACCCTAGTCACTGGCATTCTCAACAGTCAACACGGCTATCACAGCTGCTGCTTTAACTTGGGAGTAAAAGGTCTCCAAGTCAAACCAGTAGATTATCGTGGCCACTGTTATGAGATCCATTGGTTCCTTCTCCCAATGATTAAAGAGACATCGTCATGCATCATAACAAGAGCATATGCCACTTTGGATGCTTTTGTGCAAGCTCCAGCTGCTTCTTGCTTAGATCCGTGGCGATCACTGGATAGTATTGCTGTGCATTCCACTCTCTTGTAATTTTATTACTTATTGGTTATACATGTTTGTAGTGGACACAAACTCTATAGTTTCATATGAAGTTGGACAGTTAATAGATATGAAAAGCGCAACAAAATGGAACGAATGAAAAGGTTAAGAGAGATTATGGAAAGCGATGTTTGGCCTTTGTCAGCACCCACATCCCAAGCCAGTTGATGATTGGCACTGAGAGATGCAATAGGGAAAACTGGGAAGGAGGATAAGTATGTGTGCTCTCTAAATACCTATTTGCTTGTTTATCATACACCCCTGCCATATTCTTATCTGTACTCGCTCACATGCAGTTACAGGTTAACCTTCTTTCTGTGTAAAATTATAAAACCTGTTCTAACTTTAATCCAGTGAACATAAAAAACATGTTAATTATCTGTTGATACAAGCACATAAATTAATGCTAGTATTTTTACGTTGCTAAAACACTATAAGAGGGAAAGAGTCCATGGCCCCAGTCCCCCAGCCAACATGGCCACTTGAGGCAATTTTATTAAGGCAAACACAAATTTTTTACATAAGAGAGTTCTCACAATTGATCATCAACCATGAACTTGCATGCTCTTTAAATAAAGATCATGGACCAATCGGGTGTTAAGCGACAAATCAAGCCATTAGTATTGAGGAGAATACGAGTCATTAGATCACTCTATGTCCTGAACATATTTCCTAACATCCCCTTTTAAGAAAAACTTGGGATAGCATTGAAAGATTTACAAATGTGACACAATAGGCATTAGAGCCTAACCCCCCTTAATTACAACTTCTTGAACTCCCAACATAGATCAAAGTTTAGAAAACTTCCCTTTTGTAAGAGATTTTGTGAAAATGTTTGCAACTTGATCATCTGTAGGGAAAAATAACACTTCAATAACTCAAACATGAATGAGCTTTTTGATGAAGCGCATTTGTAGCTCATTGTGTTTGCTGCGTCGATGCTAAACTGGATTTTTGATGAGCTTGATGGCACTCTGGTCGTTGCACTAGAGGTGTGTTGGATGTTGTTGTTGAAATCCAAACTCTGAAAGGATTTGTCAAAGCCACAAGACTTCTTGACTTGCATTATCATTGCTCGTTACTTTGCTTCTGTGAAAGAAAGACCAATAGCTTGTTGCATTTTACAAGCCCATGTAACATACCTCAAATTTACATTATCAATTTTTATTTTTATTTTTTATATATATATAACTTTAAATGCCGGTGAGTAGATTTAATTATGATTTGCAATTTTCCACAACTTTCTCTTGCATAATGGACTTTATATATATATATATATATATATATATATATATATATATATATATATTCCTTGTGGAACTTAGCCGAAGATAGTTTTCCTACTTAGCTCATAGTTTCAGTACAATATTATTCAGAATAAGAGAAACCCCCTCCCCCCCTTTCCTTTACAGTACATGCAAGACTACTTTCTTAGAGATAAATATAAGAGAACTTAAGATTTTTCAGGCAAGTAACCTTTTACTCTATAAGACTTTTAGAGTCATCCCTATCTATCACCGAGCAACATAAACAACTTATGCAACTCAAGCTCTCAACAACACATAATCAGATAACTCAAAAACATATATGTATTTTCGAAAATATAATAAGAGCTACCACACTCCTCCCAACCAATGAAATACTGTCAGCAATTGCCCCCAAGCTCCAGACTCCATTCCTGTCGAAAACAAACCAATAATCTTTCATAGTTTTACCTCCTCAAGCCCTAGCAATGTCCTACTAAATCTGGGCTGAAATCTTTATCTATGCAGGTACAGTCTTTCTCCCTCACTAGAACTTCTCAGATTGTTTTTCTCTCCTGCAATCTTAATTTCTGAATCATCTTGGTTCGCCCATGACCTTTCTCTTCCATCATGATTATTTCTTTTCTTTTTTTGGTGTCAACCGTCTTCTCTTAGACTATAGTTGATTTTTAACTGTTTCTTGACGGCTGGGAGCCTAACTACTCATGTGGTGGCTCCTCTTATATTTCTAGAATAGTTACAAGTAAAAATAACAATATTTCATTATAGCTATAAATATTTACATTATCATAAAAATGTTCAACTTTACTTTTTGCCTCATGGCCATCATCCATACTTACGAAAATAAAATCATAGAACTTTGATAAGAAATAATTATCAAGGGCACTACATTTCCCCTCCTCTTAAGGGAACACCATCCTTGGTGTTTTCTTGTAGTCATGCTTCCTAAAACAGCGTAGGGAATGCCTCTTTCATTTCCTCCTCCATCTCCTAGGTGACCCTTTCAGGTCCAAAGTGTTTCCATTGCACTTTAACCTAGGTAATGGCTCGATTCCAAAGTACTAAGATTTGCAGAGGCTTGACTTGGACTTTGCCTTTCCGTTCGACCTGTACAACATTCCAATCAAAAACATGAGTTGGATCATGAATATACTTTTCCAAAAGACTCAAGAAACACGTTAAATATATTGTGAGCCTTAATGTGGGTTGGTAGTGCTAGTTGGTAGGCTACCAACCCTACTCTTGCTAGTGTTTCAAAACGGTCCACAAAATTATGGTGCTAACTTAGCACAATTTCCTAGTTTTAGGGTACTCTTCTTTGGTCTAACTTTAATGTATAGATGTTCCCCTACTTGGAATTCTCTATGTCTCCTTTTTAAATTTGCATAATTCTTTTGCCTGTCCTAGGCCGCCTCTAAATTCTGTTTTACATTCTTCACAATTTGTTCCATCTCTTGTAAAAGATCCAGTCCCAAGACAAGTTTGTCTGTAGGCTGCCTCCAACTCAAGGGAGTATGACACTTTCGTCCATACAAAACTTCAAAAGGGATTATTTTGAGGGATGCGTGATAACTGTTGTTATAGGCAAACTCTACTAGATGCAAATAATCTTTCCACTTTGTGGTTGATCCATAACATGTATATGCAACATGTCCTCAAGTATCTGATTGGTCCTTTCAGTTTTCCGATAAGTTTGCGGATGATATCTAGTGCTGAAGTTCAACTGTGTGCCTATCCTTGCAAATAATGCTTTCCAAAAATTGGAAGTGACTTTCGTGTCCCTGTTATATATAACAGTTTTCGGTTTTCCGTGTAATCTAAAAAAATTCTTCATACAAAATTCTGCCACATGAATAGCTTTATAAGTTGATTGGACATGTATAAAATGAGCAGATTTTGTTCATTTATCTACTACAACTGTAATCAAGTCATGTTGCCTTTTAGTTCTAGGTAATCTAGTGATACAATCTAAGAAATTATTTCCCATTTCCATTCCGGTATAGGTAAAGGAACCAACAATCCAGCAAGATGCTGATGTTCTACATTTACCTTTTGGCATTCTTGGCATTTCGTCAAATACACAACTACCACTTTTTTCCATTCCAGGCAAAAATAATTCTTTATGGAGTGCTGAAATAATTTTTTGATAACTTGGGTGAGCCAAAAGGCCTTTTATAGTGTTCATCAAGAATTAACTGTTTTAGCCTGTTACCAACTGAAAGTGGGTGACCCCATAGGAAATTTTTTCTCCTACATGTGTCTTTCGCCGACAACCAACACCCCTTGATAGCCACCAGTGTAGCCAATGTGTTGTGCCACTTGATGTCTGCTCCCTGAACCAATCATATGTCCCCTCACCCATCTGTCAAGAGCATATTTTGAAGGTGGGGAATTCGATCCTAAAGATATGTTTTTTATTGTGCAATTAGGTGCTTATGCTTGCTTTTCCTTGGACACTTTGGGCATAGATATTTGGGTGACTTGGAAGAAGGAAGGATTTTGACCGTAGTTTTGTTCCCTCACCTTAAATGTGTTGATTTCTGGTAGCATCGGATGTGATCTAAGTCTCAAATTTTGTAGGGAGGCTTAAACACATGCATTCTCCAATACCCAAAAATCGTTTTGGGAAATTCCACCCGGAGACAGTTTTATTAAATAATTAATTATTTTTAATGGGACCCTAAGTCTAAACTTAGGAAATTAAAATAATTAATGGGTATTAATCTAAACTATGAGTGTAACTTCTAGAATAAGACGAGGATCAAGCCAAAATGATCTTAAGCCATTTATTAGAAGTTAATCTGGGCCGTTGGTTGTTCAATAGAAAGATATAGGAAGAGGCTTGAGGGGCACTTCGAGAACACACATACAGAGTAAAGATCAAAAGATCGATTTCTGAAGCAGAGCAGCTACCAGAGAGAATTTCGAAGTGATCTTTTGTAGTGAGGGGCAGGGATAGTAGCCGGTGAGGAGTTTTCCTGAGTTAGAGAGTACAAGGCAGAGAGGGACAGAACAACGTCCAGAGAGAGGCTGACGCGGGCCCACGCAGTGTTGACGTAGTGGCAACGCAGAGCCTAGAGGGAGATCGAATTCTTGCCGAGGTGGGAGAGCCTAATTTTCTAGTGATAATCTATGTTCTGGAAGGTTTTTTGTCTCACCGATCCATGATCAGCAGAGTTTTCCTTCAGCCTAACCCCAAAGCCGGAATGGATTTTGTCATTAGAATCTTAGGGGAATCCTAGTGTGCTTCGAATCTATGTAAAAGTAATTTGGAAATAATTCTAACCATTTGGTTAGGTTATTACAAATTTCTTGATCTGCTAGATTATATTTGTGTTGCAGAACTGGGTGGTCTATGAGGGTCTATGTCAAATGGGTTTTCCCACTTGAGATGTAAAATTGTATAAGTCATGATGTAAAGTGTCTTGAGGGTTAGAAAATGTTTTAATCCCCTCATAAGTGCTAAGTCCTATGTCCTAGGTGATTTTCCAAAGGGTAAGTTTGAAGATCCAAAAAATAAAAAAATAAAAAAATAATAAAAGATATAAATAATAAATAAATAATAATAAAAAATTAAAAAAATTAAAAAATTAAAAAATAATAAAAAAATTATTATTAAAATTTAAAATAAAATAATAAAATAAGTCAAAATTTTGAGAAAATAAATGTAAAATTTTAATTTTTAATATATTAAAATGCATTTAAAATTTCGACGGATGAGATTGAAAGGGATCTTGATCCTCATCAACGGTCGAGATTAGTTTGACATGGATCACTCGAACTAGCGGTTGGGAATTTGTCCTTTAAATAGGGTGTCTGGGGTCATTTGAGATCATTCGATCTTAGAGTCGTGTGCTAAAGAAAGTTCTCTTGTAGTCATTTTTTGTGCAGAAAAGAAAGACTTTGGGGTTGAAAATCTTGCTGGTGTTACTCTTCTGGAAATGCTGTAAGATGTTTTATTTTTCTGCATAATTTTATTTTCAGCGATTGATGATAGCTTGATGAAGATTGATTTAGGCACAAGTATCTTGTCTAATCATTGGGGTTTGAATGATAGTTTAATTTCTGAAATATAATGGCAGGTATTTCCATTTGATATGAATTTCAGTGTTGTTTTCTCCTTCTATGTTAATGGTTGATTTAAGTTGTATAGGATATCCTTAATTTTGAGTTTACCGGGCGTTACGGAAAGTTCTCGGCTGAACTAGCCAACTCTCGGATTGCGTTTTCTAAAAGAGCCCAGCGAGTTTTAATCCCAGGCTTATCATTAGAACTTTTGTTGCAGATGCATGAAGGGTTTTCTGAAGCACCTAACATTAAGTTTAAAATTCTGAAAATATTTCTGTGGCATAACGATAAATCTGGCTGCTTAGAGTCTTTAATCTGTAAATATTGTAATTCTTTAGCTGGTTTTTGGGTTTTTTTTAGGTTTAATCTTTGCACATATTGTTTCTGGGTATTCTGTTTTGCTATTGCAGGTTGCAGGACTAAAGAGGAGATTTTTTGTTTGAAGCCAGATCTAGGCCCTGGAGGGTAAGATCTGGCCTCAGCGTCATTTTTTGCAGGGATATTCTTCAAAAGGATTTTCAAGGTTTTCTGAAGAAATTCGAGGGTTTCTTCCAGGCTATCTGTTTGCTGCCTAGGATTTCATTTTGACAGAAATTTTCGAAATTTTTTCTTTACGTTGTGGCATCCTGGGGTTTCATTTCATAGAATTTTTTTCGAAATTTTTTAAAGGCAGGTTGGGTGATTGCTGTTTCACCTCCGTGCATTTCCTCTCTATCCTATCCCTCTGCCAGCTTTCCCTTCAACACTGCCTTTCCTTATCCTGCAAAGCCTGCCCTCCTTCTCTATGCCAAGCAGCAGTCAGCTCCATGCCTGTTCTACGCATTCCACCAAACCCTCACGCAAATCTTCATGCTGCCCAGCTCCACGTCCTTAGCCATCCATATTGCTACGTCCTTCTATGTGTGTTACCCTCAACGTCCTTGCTGCCACTATCCATTTCCTTCATTCAGCGGAGCCATCCACGCAGTCATTCCTACGCCGCTGTCCAGGTTTCTTTGCACCTACGAACAACAAGACAAAAGTGGGTTCCTTTTTGTGTTTACGCAGCAAACAAAACTCAAAAGCATTTCGATTTTTTTTTAAAGTTGCGTTTCATGATTTAAGCTTAGGGTTAGTGTTTTTAGATTTTAGAGATAGTCTTAGTTTAAAGATTTTCGATTTTTATTTTTATTAGTTTTAGAATTAGATTTTAGTTAGGTTTCGATTTTAAATTTATTTCATTTTAGTTTTGGTAAAAAAAATTTAATTTTGAATTTGATTTAGATTTCAATCTATAAAAAAAGATAAAAAATAAAAACAATAAAAAGAAATTCGATTTTTTTTCTATATTCGATGCTATTAGGTGTTAGTTCTTTTTAGCTTAGCTTTTTTAGTTTTAAGTTTTGTTTAGTTTTAGATTTCTTTAAATTTAGATTTAATTTTTTAAAAAGTTTGATTTTAAAATAATATCAAAAAATCATAAAAATCAAAAATTAAAAAATGCATAAAGAAATTTATTTTTTAGCTTTCTTTTATTTAGTTTTAGAATTAAACTTAGATTAGTTTAATATTTGATTTTTTTTTTAAAGTTAGTTTTTTTAGTATTTTCCTTTTCATTTAGTTTAGTTTAGTGTTAATAATTTTAGGTTTCATTTACTTTAATTTTTGCTTAGTTTAGTTTTGTTTTATTTAAAAATATAAAAATATATAAAAATTAAATTTTTTTGAAAAGACTAATTGGAAATTCCTTTAAAGTCTTTTTCTGTTGTGGTAGAGTTAAATGTGCTTAAATGTTTATATCTAGAGATTAAATATTTAAATTTGGTTAGCATTTAAATTTCATGGTTGTTTAAAGCATTTAATCTTTAGAAATTTAATTGTTGGATCATTATTAAAGCATTGTGAGTTTATTGAATAGCTTGTATTGCTTGGGATATTTGATGATAAATAATTGTTTTACATGGTTCATATTTCTGCAATATTTGATAAATAATCATTTAATCATTAACTCCATAAGGCACTGGTACATTAATTTCTAAAATCAATCAAGTATTAAATTGCCTTGCTATGTCTCCCAACCCAACTGGTCCACAGTTGGTCTTCATTCATCCCATAGGGTCTACCCCCCCCTAGCTTCGGGAGATGGCTTAAACGGAGGGATTGGGGATCAGGGTGATAGCCCCCGGTCTGAGCGTTGTCACGCTGCCTAGACAATCTGTGCGACAACATTTTTTGGCACCGTTGCCGGGGAAGGAGTTTTTCTGTCCCTGGCGTTTCAATGACATTTCATCTTCATTCTTCTCTCTCATCTGGAATTTTTTCATTTGAGCCAGCAAGGTCAACATTTTTTGGCATCGTCTCATCTTTTTCGCTATTCATCAGCCTGTCAAATGGCCAGCATTCTTTGGTGTCATTTGATCTTTTCATCGCCTTATCTTTTTTCATATCGTTTAATCGTTCCTTCAACACCTACTCTTCAGTTTGTTTCTTGTTTGGGTGGCGACTCCATTTCTTTTCATTTATTTTTCCCAGACAAGAAGCCTCCCTCATATCTGCTTGTTTGTTGCTTTTTGGATCCTAGAATTAAATTCATTGTTCAAGTGGCGACTTCACTTTTTTCATCTCTTGATTTTTTTGAGTAGAGATCTCTTTCTATCATCCATTTGGTCCCTCATTATTCATCATGGATTATTCGTTTAAACCATGTCATTTTATTGATGATCTCCATGATTTTCCGGAAGTGGCAATTTCTAAATTACCTTTGTTCTCGGGTGGTGATTTAGTGGCTGTTAGAAGGCATTTATGGAGTTTTTGTCATATAACGTTCATATATTAGATCTCCTCAATATGATCATGAAGATGTCACAATGCATATATTTGTCCTTGTTTTAGAGGGCGATGCTTTGAATTGGTTTAATAATTGTCCTGAAGACTCTTTCACTTCTTTACAAGACATTTTCAATGCTTTTAAAGATAGATATGGTTATCCAGATAGCTCGCCTTGTGCCCCTAAAATTGTGCAATAGAATGAAAGTAATCTTATGAAAGGTCTAGCTGTCGATGAAAGATTTCAAGACAATTCTTCATATCAGAATGTGCCATCCACCTATGCCATTGCAGATCAAATCCATGATAGTGGAAAAGTAGGGACAAATTGTAAAAACAGTGTTGACAATGAAAAGGAAGATCAGAAGCAAATTATACAAAACCTAATGTGGCTAGTAAAAAATATGGAGATCAATCAAACTAATTACGCCAATGATGTGAGAACTTTATGCACCCACCTGGAAAAACGTAATAAGGAGATGGAGATCATGAAAATTAAACACTCTGATCACATAACCGACATGCAAAATCAGCATGCTAAGGAAATTGAGGCCATGAAAACTAATCATGACATAGAAATTAGTTTTATGCAAAGCAAGTTATCAGGCTTGGACGAAAATATGACGACCATGAAAGCTAATCATGATAGGGAAATTAATTCTATGCAAAACAAGTTATTAACTATGGATGAAGAAATGACTATCATGACTACCATGATCATAATAATCAGTTGGCTACCATGCAAGCAAATCATAAGAAAGAGATAAACTCTATGCAGCATTGCTTGATGACCATAAAGGAAAAGGTCGATAAAGTAATAAGAGATATGGAAGCTAATCAGATATGTCTTCAGAATAAGTTATTGACTATGGAAGAAGACCATGGCAGGGAAATCAATGCTTTGAAGGCTGAACACTTTAGTCAGATAGATGCCATTAAAATACAGGTTCAGAAATATCAACAACAGTCAGAGGATGATAGAAACCAGGGAACGTCAATAGATCAGGAGCCTCCTTATCTACTGCAACAAGCTCCATCTTATTATGAGGTCCTTTGTTCCATTGAAAAGTGGATAAATGAAAGTGACCTGGATAAAAGGGAAATTAATAATCAGGTTGATGTTCACACGGTTAATCCACCAATCATAGAAGATCAAGTTATAACTCATGACACCTGTGAGATTGATCCATCATTCTTGACAGGGCAAATGCAGAATTAAGAAAGACATGTCACGCATATCTTACATACTTCATCTGAGAGCTTTGAAGAAGAAAGTTTCGCGTCATCAGTGATACAACCTGTCACAAAGAAAAAACGCAAAAGAAAAAGAACGAGAAGAAGAATTGATGCATCAGATGGCCGCGAGCAGCTTGATTTTCGGATAGGAAAAATTCCTACCATATGCAGAATTGGACATGGCACATCCGACAAGCAGCCGACAGATTTGCTTGAAAGCAGGCAAATGCTCAGTATACACTATATTGAACACATCCGATGCCATGGGGCATCCTCTGTTTTTCTAACCCTACTCCTTGTTTTTTCAGCATTTTCATTTCTGTTTTAGGATTAGATTTACTTTTCATGTTACTAGATAGTTAATAAATGAAGAGCTTATATCTTTCACGTGCTTAATGTTATATGATGATTTTTGGATAGACGCTACTTATGTTTTGTTGTGTGTTGCATGAATGCAGATTCTGGATTCTCACATTCCTACAATGCAGCAACGTGTCCCCAAATAGAGCCAGATGTTGACCACTACGTGTCAACTACCCATAGAAGTACACCCCCTTTTTCGCAAAAGGGATAGCACTTGATCGATGTGTCCGTGCCATTCGACTGTCATCATCAACCTGATTGTGTTATGTTGTAAACCCAGTTTGCATGTGTAAATTGTAAATAATCTTAGCAGATCTGAGTCATGTATGTAAATTGCCTAGGCAAACCTAATTTTCTAGTGATAATCTACGTTCCGAAAGGTTTTTTGTTTCACCGATCCATGATCGGCAGAGTTTTCCTTCAGCCTAACCCCAAAGCCGGAATGGATTTTGTCATTAGAATCTTAGGGGAATCCTAGTGTGCTTGGAGTCTATGTAAAAGTAATTTGGAAATAACTCTAATTATTTGGTTAGGTTATTAAAAATTGCTTGATCTGCTAGATTATATTTGTGTCGCAAGATTGGGTGGTCTATGAGGGTCTATGTCAAATGGGTTTTCCCCCTTGAGATGTAAAATTGTAAAAGTCATGATGTAAAGTGTCTTGAGGGTTAGAAAATGTTTTATCCCCTCATAAGTCCTAAGTCCTAGGTCCTAGGTGATTTTTCCAAAGGCTAAGTTCGAGGATCCAAAAAAAATAAAAAATAATAATAATAATAATAAAATAAAAAATAATTAAAAAAAATTAAAATAAATAAAAAATTTGAAAAATAAAATAAAATAATAAAATAATAATAAGTCAAAGTTTTGAGTAAATAAATGCAGAAATTTAATTTTTTAAAATGTATTTAAAATTTTGACGAATGAGATTGAAAGAGAATTTGATCTTCATTGATAGTCGAGATCATTTTGACATGGATCACTCGAACTAGCCATTGGAAATTTTTCCTTTAAATAGGGTGTCAAGGGTCATTTGAGATCATTCGATCTTAGAGTCGTGTGCTAAAGAAAGCTCTCTTGTAGTCATTTTTTGTGCAATAAAGAAAGACTTTGGGGTTGAAAAATATATATATTTAAAAAAGAAGAAAAAGACTAATTAAAAATTGACAATTCATTTTAATGTCTTTTTCTTTTTGTTGTGGGATTAATATTTGTCATTCTCTATAGTTAAATGCACTTAAATGTTTATCTGGAGATTAACTATTCGAAACTGGTTAGCATTTAGATTGTATGGTTATTTAAAGCATTCAATCTTTAGAAATTTAATTGCCGGATCATTATTAAAGCGTTGAGTTTATTGAATAGCTTGTATCGCTTGGGATATTTTGATGATAAATGATTGTTTTACAAAGTTCATATTTCTGTAACATTTAATAAATAATCATTTAACCATTAACTCCATAAGGCACTATACATCATTTTTAAATCAATCAGGTGCTAAATTGCCTTGCTCTGTCTTCCAACCCAACTGGTCCATAGTTGGTCTTCCTTTATCCCATAGGGTCTACCCCCCTTAGCCTTGGGAGACAGCTTAAACGGAGAGATCGGGGATCAGGGTGACAGCCCCTGGTCTGAGCGTTGTCGCGTTGCCCAGACAATCTGTGCGACAACGTTTTTTGGCGCCGTTGCTTGGGAAATCAATGCTATGAAGGTTGAACACTCTAGTCAGATAGATGCCATTCAAATACAGGTTCAGAAATTTTAACAACAGTCAGAGGATGAAAGAAACCAGGGAACATCAATAGATCAGGAGCCTCCTTATCTGTTGCAACAAGCTCCATCTTATTATGAGGTCCTTTGTTCCATTGAAAAGTGGATAAATGAAAGTGACCTGGATAAAAGGGAAATTAATAATCAGGTTGATGCTCACACGGTTAATCCACCAGTCATAGAAGATCAAGTTATAACTCATGACACCTGTGAGATTGATCCATCATCCTTGACAGGGCAGATGCAGAATGAAGAAAGACATGTCACGCATATCTTACATACTTCATCTGAGAGCTTTGAAGCAGAAAGTTTCACGTCATCAGTAATACAGCTTGCCACAAAGAAAAAACGCAAAAGAAAGAGAACGAGAAGAAGATTTGATGCATCAGATGGTCGCAAGCAACTTGATTTTCGGATAGGAAAAAGTCCTACTGTATGCATAATTGGACATGGCACGTCCGAGAAGCAATCGACAGATTTGCTTGAAGGCAGGCAAATGCTCAGTATACACTATATTGAACACATCTGATGCCATGGGGCATCCTCTGTATTTCTAACCCTACTCCTTGTTTTTTCAGCATTTTCATTTCTGTTTTAGGATTAGATTTACTTTTCATGTTACTAGATAGTTAATAAATGAAGAGCTTATATCTTTCTTGTGCTTAATGTTATATGATGATTTTTGGATGGACGCTACTTATATTTTGTTGTGTGTTGCGTGGATGCAGATTTTGGATTCTCACATTCCTATAGTGCAGCAACGTGTCCCCAAGTAGAGCCAAATGTTGACCATTACGTGTCAACTACCCATAGCAGTACACCCCATTTTTCGCAAAAAGGGACAGTGCTAGATCGACATGTCCGTGCCATTCGACTGTCATCATCAACCCGATCATGTTATGTTGTAAACCCAGTCTGCAGGTGTAAATTGTAAATAATCTTAGTAGATTTGAGTCATATATGTAAATTGCCTAGGCAAACCTAATTTTCTAGTGATAACCTACGTTCCGGAAGATTTTTTGTCTCACTGATCCATGATCGGCAGAGTTTTCCTTCAGCCTAAACCCAAAGCTGGAATGGATTTTGTCATTAGAATCTTAGGGAATCCTAGTGTGCTTCGAGTCTATGTAAAAGTAATTTGGAAATAATTCTAACTATTTGGTTAGATTATTGCAAATTTCTTGATCTGCTAGATTATATTTGTGTTGCAGAATTGGGTGGTTTATGAGGGTCTATGTCAAATGGGTTTTCCCCCTTGAGATGTAAAATTGTATAAGTCATGATGTAAAGTGTCTTGAGGGTTAGAAAATGTTTTAATCCCCTCATAAGTCCTAAGTCCTAGGTCCTAGGTGATTTTTCCAAAGGGTAAATTCGAGGATCCAAAAAATAAATAAATAATAAAAGATATAAATAATAAATAAATAATAACAAAAAATTAAAAAAAAAAATTATTATTAAAATTTAAAATAAAATAATAAAATAATAAAATTAGTCAAAATTTTGAGAAAATAAATGCAAAATTTAAATTTTTAATATACTAATATGCATTTAAAATTTCGACGGATGAGATCGAAAGGGATTTTGATCCTCATCGACGGTCGAGATTAGTTTGACATGGATCACTCGAACTAGTCGTTGGGAATTTTTCCTTTAAATAGGGTGTCTTGGGTCATTTGAGATCATTCGATCTTAGAGTTGTGTGCTAAAGAAAGCTCTCTTGTAGTCATTTTTTGTGCAATAAAGAAAGACTTTGGGGTTGAAAATCTTGCTGGTATTACTCTTCTGGAAATGCTGTAAGATGTTTTATTTTTCTGCATAATTTTATTTTCAGCCATTGATGATAGCTTGATGAAGATTGATTTAGGCACAGGTATCTTGTCTGATCTATGGGGTTTGAATGATAGTTTAATTTCTGAAATATAATGGCAGGTATCTCCATTTGATCTGAATTTCATTGTTGTTTTCTCTCTTTATGTTAATGGTTGATTTAAGTTGTGCAGGATATCCTTAATTTTGAGTTTACCGGGCGTTAGGGGAATTTCTCGGCTGAATTAGCCAACTCCCAGATTACGTTTTCTGAAAGAGCCCAGCTAGTTTTAATCCCGGGCTTATCATTATAATTTTTGTTGTAGATGCGTGAAGGGTTTTCTGAAGCACCTCACATTAAGTTTAAAATTTTGAAAATATTTCTATGGCATAATGATAAATCTGGCTGCTTAGAGTCGTTAATCTGTAAATATTGTAATTCTTTAGCTGGTTTTTGGGTTTCTTTTAGGTTTAACCTTTGCACATATTGTTTCTGGGTATTCTGTTTTGCTATTGCAGTTTGCAGGACTAAAGAGGAGATTTTTTGTTTGAAGCCAAATCTAGGACCTGGAGGGTAAGATCTGGCCTCAACGTCATTTTTTGTAGGGATATTCTTCAAAAGTATTTTCAGGTTTTTCTGAAGAAATTTGAGGGTTTATTCCAGGCTATTTGTTTGCTACCTGGGATTTCATTTTGACAGAAATTTCGAAATTTTTTCTTTACTCTGTGGCATCCTGGGGTTTCATTTCATAGAAATTTTTTCGAAATTTTTTAGAGGCAGGTTGGGTGATTGCTATTTCACCTCCGTGCGTCTCCTCTCTATGCTATCCCTCTGCCAGCTTTCCCTTCAACACTGCCTTTCCTTATCCTGCAAAGCCTGCCCTCCTTCTCTACGCTAAGCAGCAGTCAGCTCCACGCCTGTTCTACGCATTCCACCAAACCCTCACGCAAATCTTCATGCTGCCCAACTCCACGTCCTTAGCCATCCATATTGCTGCGTCCTTCTATGTGTGTTACACTCGACGTCCTTGCTGCCACTATCCATTTTCTTCATTCAGCTGAGCCATCCACGCAGTCATTCCTATTCCGCCGTCCAGGTTTCTCGACACCTACGAACAACAAGACAAAAGTGGGTTCCTTTCTGTTTTTACACAGCAAACAAAACTCAAAGCATTTCGATTTTTTTTAAAGTTGCGTTTCATGATTTAGCTTAGGGTTAGTGTTTTTAGATTTTAGAGTTAGATTTTATCTTAGTTTAAAGATTTTCGATTTTTATTTTTATTAAGTTAGAGCTTAGTTTTAGAATTAGATTTTAGTTAGGTTTCGATTTTAAATTTATTTCATTTTAGTTTTGGTAAAAGAAATTTAATTTTGAATTTGATTTAGATTTCAATCTATAAAAAAGATAAAAAATAAAAGCAATAAAAAGAAATTCGATTTTTTTTCTATATTCGATCCTATTAGGTGTTAGTTCTTTTTAGCTTAGCTTTTTTAGTTTTAAGTTTTGTTTAGTTTTAGATTTCTTTAAATTTAGATTTAATTTTTTAAAAAGTTTGATTTTAAAATAATATCAAAAAATCATAAAAATTAAAAATTAAAAAAGGCATAGAGAAATTTATTTTTTAGTTTTCTTTTATTTAGTTTTAGAATTAAATTTAGATTAGTTTAATATTTGATTTTTTTTAAAGTTAGTTTTTTTAGTATTTTCTTTTTCATTTAGTTTAGTTTAGTGTTAATAATTTTAGGTTTCATTTACTTTAATTTTTGCCTAGTTTAGTTTTGTTTTATTTAAAAATATAAAAATATATAATTTTTTTTTTTGAAAAGACTAATTGGAAATTCCTTTAAAAGTCTTTTTCTGTTGTGGTAGAGTTAAATGTGCTTAAATGTTTATATCTGGAGATTAACTTTGTAAATCTGGTTAGCATTTAAATTTCGTGGTCGTTTAAAGCATTTAATCTTTAGAAATGTAATTGCTGGATCATTATTAAAGCATTGTGAGTTTATTGAATAGCTTGTATTATTTGGGATATTTGATGATAAATGATTGTTTTACATGGTTCATATTTCTGCAATATTTGATAAATAATCATTTAATGATTAACTCCATAAGGCACTGGTATATTAATTTCTAAAATCAATCAAGTGCTAAATTGCCTTGCTATGTCTCCCAACCCAACTGGTCCACAGTTGGTCTTCATTCATCCCATAGGGTCTACCCCCCTTAGCTTTGGGAGATTGCTTAAATGGAGGGATCGGGGATCAGGGTGACAACCCCCGGTCTGAGCGTTGTCGCATTACCCAGACAATCTGTGCGACAACAAGACCAGTGTCAGTTGGTGCAGAGGAGTTCCGAAGTGACAGTTGCAGTGGCTTGTACCACTAGAGATTGAGCAACGCAGAGCAGAGTTGGCGGTAGTGCAGTTGGCACAGAACAAAGTTAGTAGCAACGCAGTGGCTTTAGAGGGTCAGCTTAGAGACTAGCAACAGTCAGAACTCCAACAACGAGATGCATCATACTGAACACTAGTTTAGTAATTTGGGATGCTTTTCCGTTGCTGATGCAGTAGCAACAATAGTTGGAGAAGGTTGCAGTGCAGATGCAATTGGCAGTGGCAGTGCTAGCAGCGACACAGATGCAGAATTTAGAGGGAGTTGTAGTACAGATGCAGTGTTGGCAGTGGCAAGGTCAGCAGCGATACAAATGCAGCGCTTGCGCAGTTGTTGATGGACATGATGTCATACATTAGTAGCGTAGAAGGAGATGTTAAAGAACAGAGTGATGCTTCAGCAGGGTGCATTGCTAGAGCACATCCCTCGCTAAGAGGGAGTGTTGATTTCCGTTAGCATCGGATGTGCTCTAAGTCTCAAATTTTGCAGTGAGGCTTAGACACATGCATTCTCCAATACCTAGAAATCGTTTTGGGAAATTCCACCCAGAGAGAGTTTTATTAAAATAATTAATTACTTTTAATGGGACCCTAAGTCTAAACTCAGGGAAATTAAACTAATTAATGGGTATTAATCTAAATTGTGGGTGTAACTTCTAGAAGAAGACAAGGATCAAGCCAAAATGATCTAAGCCATTGATTAGAAGTTAATTTGGGCCGTTGGTTGTCCAACAAAAAAATATAAGAAGAGGCTTGAGAGGCACTTGGAGAATACACATACATAGTAAAGATCAGAAGATCGATTTTCTTAAGCAAAGCAACTGCTTGAGAGAATTTCGAAGTGATCTTTTGCAGTAAGGGGTAGGGATAGTAGCCTGTGAGGAGTTTTCCTAGACCAGAGAGTACAAGGAAGAGAGGGACAGAACGATGTCTAGAGAGAGGCTGACACTGTCCCATGCAGTGCTGACGCAGTGGTAGCGCAGAGCCTCGAGGGAGATTGAATTCCTCTTGAGGAAATCGAGTTTCAGAAGCCGGGAGCCGGGTTGTGAGTCTGGGAGGCTGGAAATCGAAGTTTTTGGCCAGCAGAGGGTTTGAAGGAGCAACGCTATCCCTAGTAGAGGTGACGCAGGGACTGCGTGTGGTTGATGGAGTTCTGTGCAGAAGCTGACGTATAAGGGACGCAGAGCCTCTATTCCAGCGAGATCAGAGTCAGATTCTTCCAGTGACAGGGTGAGAGCATCTCACTACTTGTTTTGTACAATTTCTTTCTATATAGGATAGCCAGTTGAGCATCCAACAAATTGTACTCATAATTACTACTGCATAATAAGAAAAACCTTAGAGCTGCTGCACCGATTTTCTCGCATCGGGTTTTTCCGAGGACATTTGTCCAAAACAACTGTGTAGATGTGTTGTATTTCTTTCTTGTTTAGTTTCTTGTTTCCGCTTATAATTTAAATGGTGTAGGCCACAGTGTATTTGTTTCAGTGTTTACTATAGGAAACAATAAATAATTTGGTTTAGTAATTAACAAATAGGAGAAATGTAATTAGTTGTTGCAATAGAAATTTGGGCATCCAAATTTTCACAAAATGTGGGGTTAATCCTCAATTGTGAAAATTTCTGAATCTACACATCAGAAACCCCTATTGCAACTACTCGTTTATCATCCCCTACTTTTTCTTTGCATTAACAAGTTATTTAATTACATAAACATCGATTTAAACACTATTGCAACCTACACATACATACAGATCATGAACTGAAATAAACTGAGACCAAGGTTGTGGGGGAGCGCCCCCCCCCCCTCGATCCAGCTCCCAATCCGCGCTCCGATCGGGAGCGACTCGGGAGCGGATCGGGAGCTCCCTGTTTTGTTTGGGATTGACGGAGGGAGCATCGCTCCCGTCGCTCCAGGAGTGATTTTTCCAATCGGGGAGCGATCGCTCCTGACTGCTCCCCGGTTGGAAAAATCGCTCCCCACTGGCGGAGAGCGACCCCTGTGCGGCGAGGGAGAGGCGACGGCGGCGTGGAGAGAGGGAAGGGGAGGGGAGGGAAAAAAGGGAGGGAGGGGAAGGGAGGGGGGCAATAAATAAACCCTCTCCCTCTCATTATTCACTTCATCCTAAGTGAGAGAGTGAGAGAGAGCAAGAGAGTTTGGAGAGCAAGAGAGAGTTTGGAGCAAGGAGAGGAGCTTGGAGGAGTTTGAAGAGCTTGCAAGGGGAGATTGGAGGCCAAAGAGGTAGGATCTACACTCTAATCTAGGATTTTTTTTTTGTTTTTTGTTTTTTTATGTTCATTGCTAAATAAATAAATAATTTTTTTCTCTATTTCCCATTCCCATTCCCATTCCATTTTTTTGCAGATTCAAAACTTCAAATTTCAAACATCATGGCTATATTTCTTGGCATTTTCTTCTTCTTGGTTCCTTTCATGGTTATTATGGTGTTGGGGAGTAGAAAAAGGAGGGATGAACATGAAGAAGGGGATGAAGAAGTGGGTTATAGTGGATTTGATGAAAACCCTAGAGAGGAGTACTTTGGCGAGGAGGATCTGGAGGAGAGTGAACATGATTTAGCTCAAAAAACTAAACAAGAACTAACCCCATTGTGAAAATATGTTACTAGCCCTGAAGCAGGGAAAGGGGGTGGAACCGCTAAATTTCACTGCCCCCATTGCAACAATAATTACACAGGTTCATACACCCGTGTTAGAAATCACCTTTGCAGGAAAAGGCCATGGAATGGAGATAAACAGATAGGAATCAAAACTTGTACAGGTGTGTCAGTAGCAGAGAGAGCCAAATACATAAGGGAAGAGGAGGAAGCCCAATACAAATCTAAAAGATCAAAGGGTTTCTTTGAACCAAGCTCACAATCACATGCACAAAGAACTTCTTCAGCATCCTCCTATGGCAGTGGATATGGAGGCACAGGGTCACCAAACATCTCTTTTAAGGCGTAGAACCATATCAGATTTCGTTGATGAAGGGTGTAGGAATGATGTGGATTTAAAAGTTTACTAGTTTCTCTATGCATGTGGGATGCCATTCAATGTTCTTTGATCACCTTATTGGCATGAAATGGTTTCTGCCATAAATGATGCCCCTAAAGGATACAAGAGCCCTGGGTATGACAAGGCTAGAACCATTGGATTTGATCATGAAAAAGAAAAAATATCACATTCTTTGAGTAGAATGACAAATTCATGGACTGAGCATGGGGTGTCCATTGTATTTGATGGATGGACAAATGTAAAAGGCAATCCATTGATAAGTGTTCTTGCTGTGTCTGTTAGTGGTGCCATCTTTCTTTCAACATATGATTACTCAGACAAGTTCAAGACCGACATCAACATTGCAGAACCATTACTTGAAACAATTGAACATATTGGGCCATACAATGTCATCCAAGTCATCACTGATAATGCTGCTAATTGTAAGGCAGCAAGAGCAATTATTGAGGATAAATACCCCAACATATTTTGGTCTGGGTGTTTGGTTCACACAATGAACCTTTTCATGCATGATATTATTAAGAAAAAAACCAACAATACAAATGGATTGGTGATTTGTACAAGAGAGGCAAAAAAAATGATAAAATTTATTACAAATCATAGCAATACCCATGGGCTTTTCCACAGTCACTCAAGATTGGAGCTGTTGAAGATTGCGAAGACTAGATTTGGTAGTTATTACTTCACCTTCAGGTGCCTTTTGAAGGTAAGAGCGTCATTGGCTAGCAAGGTATCAAGTCCACACTGGCAGGTTTTAAAGGAAAGGGCTACAAATGCAGCGGATAGGCAAGGTTTTGAACAGGTGGAGGTGACCGCTCTTGATGGTCAGTTTTGGGCAGGTGTGAGGCAAGTATTGGAATTCACCAAGCCCATTTATCACATGTTTCATTTTGTAGATACAGATAAACCAGTGATTGGGGAGGTGTAAGAGCAGATGGATACCATGTCGGGGCAAATAAAAGATATTGTTCAGAAAGATGATCCCAACTTGTATACACTGATTCACAATCGTGTGTAAACATGGTGGAATAAACTTAATGTTCCACTACATGCCTTGGCATATATACTTACACCAAAATACTACTCTCCAACTTGGTTGGGCCAACCTGCACCTGGGGGTGGGGTTAGGGTCAAACCCCATATGGATCCAGAGGTAGCTATAGGATATATGGAAGCATTAGACAAGTTGGTACCTGATAGGGAGGAATGTGCTAATCAGCTCTTGAATTAGGCAGATACTTCAATTGCACTGGTTTGTTTGGTTCTTTGCATGCAATGGAAGATAGAGACAAATTTGATGCTCTCACATGGTGGGAAGCATATGGTGACATGGGACTTTTTCCAAAATTGGCAAAAAAAGTTCTCTCACGGGTTGTAAATACTTCTTCTGCAGAGAGCTGTTGGAGCACCTACAACTTCATACATAATGTGAGAAGAAATAGACTCAATGAAAGCTGAGTAGAAATCTTGGTTTATGTATACTACAACTTGAGGTTGTTGAGTCATTACCGTGATCGGGCTTATGAGGATCCAACATATAAAATTTGGGACAACCACCCAAAGGACGATAATTTGGAGGATGGCACTATACATCTTGAAGAACTGGAAGCAGAACTTATGAGAGAGGAAGATGAAGCAACAACCATGCCACCCCACCATCCAGTAGCAGTGCTCGAGTTCCAAGTCTTGCTCCTTTGCTGTCGCTGCCTCCATGTACATCCTCACGTGGAGGGCATGTTCCTTTTGGTTCTAATCGTGGGATTGTGCAGGAGGAGACTCCTAGAAGACCACCACGATTTGCTCAGAAATTAGACATTATTCGTGGTGGCAAGAGGAAGATATAGATGATAGATTTACTTGTCTTTTCTAGTTTCTAGTAGTTTTTATAACTGTTGACTCTTTCATATTTATTATGATATTTTTTGTAAACAATATATGACAATTTAAGTTTGAAGTTTGAAGTTGGCAATTATAACTCATTGGTAATGAATTATGAATATGATGCTTCATGAAAGTTGAAAGTTTTTTCATTTCATTTCATTTTATAACATTTCATTTCATGTTAGAGATTATTTGTTGTAATGGTTACACTTAGCTTACAAGTACAACTTTGGTGATCAATGATGATAAATGTTATATATTAAATTTTGAAAGATTGAAACTTTAAGATTGATGAATCATAATTCATGAGACTCAATATGTTGTATGTTACTAACTTGTGGACGTGGTTGATGAAGATTATAACTTCTAGATGATTGTTGTTATATGATTCAATCTATGTTTTTTATATCTAATTCATCATTCTACATGTTTTTGTTGACATATATGCATCAAAATATAAAAAAATATAAAAAACGCTCCGGGATTCGCTCCAAAATTGGGAGGTTTTGAAAATGTCGCTCCCACTCCCGTTTTCGCTCTCGCTCTCCGTTTTTGCTCCCGCTCCCAAGTAACCTTGACTGAGACAATCACACAAGGGACACCATTATTTTTGGACAATTGTCCCCGGAAAAACCCAATTCGAGAAAACCGGTGCAACATATAGAGGGTTTGTATTATTAAGCAGATTCTTGAATACAACTAGGGTGCCAGATATGGCTCACCCAACAGAGAAAAAATCCTGGCAAAAGTACCTCTATCCAGAGACAAATATTCCAGCAAATTCAGCGACTGGATGATCAAACCCCACAAGTTACCCGGTTGTTCCTAGTGCTAGGCAGCGATGGCTGCTCCAAGCACTGCATTGGAACTACATCATCTCTAAGGGCCTGCGTAAGCCCCCTACAGCTTCTGTGTCACCCTCTGTGGGACTGCGCTGTCTCTCCCGGTGCTGCTCTGCCTCTCTGCTATGTATTCTTTGGCCTTGGACATAAATTCCCTTGCTGAACTGCCCCTCACTGCAACTAAGATCACTAGCTCGATTTTCTCAGCGAACCTTGCCCCAAAAAAATCGAACTCTTTGATCTCTTCTGTGTATCTCCAACTGACCCTCAAGCCTCCTCTTATACTTTCCCTGTTGATGAATCAACGACCATGATCTAATCTCTAATCAACGGCTAAGATTAAAACAGGCTTGATCCTTGTCACTTAAAACCTTCTCACCCATATTTTTATAAATACACATTAATATTTTTATTTTCATAAGTTTAGACTTAGTAACCCATTAAAAATATTAATTATTTTAATAACTCCTCATCCGGGTGGAATTTCTCCAAACGATTTCTAGGTTCTGGGGATCTCATGTGTTATAGCCCCTTCACAAAGTTTCAGAGTTAGAGCACATCTGATGCTACCCAAAATCAACACTTCCTCTTAGCGAGGAATGTGCTCTAGCAACACTTCACCATAGAAGCATTACACTAATCTACTGCATTGGACCTCTGTGCTGTTGATGCTTGGCCTGATGCCCTTCATTCACTGCACTGCTGCTTCCTGTACTGTTTCCCATGACTCTGCCACTGCCACTGCTACATTTGTACTACAACTCCCTCTCAAAACACTGCCTCATGCTACCCATAGCACTGCCACTGCTAACCGCTGCACTACAACTCAGTTGCTGTGAAGTAAGTAACTAAAAACTCACCCAAACATTGACGTCCTGGTAAGTATGGATGCCTTGTGATCATGAAGCTACCTCTGCTGCTAATTTATGCTGACTCTCTGTTGCCATTGCACTACTGCAAACTGCCATGTGCCTCTCACACTGCTACAACATCCACTGCGCTGCCTCAGACTTTGGCACACTAGCTCTGCCACTGTTGCTCCATCACACCTCGCTCCAATCGTCACCCGTCATTATGCTATTGTCGTTAAGGGCTCCCGTAGCCGTATGTGATCCAAGAGTTTGGGCACCTCAAGGATCCTGCCCCACATGTAGTCCTCTTGACTACAAAGTCATGTCGCCCCACCTCTTCTCTAGAGGCGCATGAGCACTCATGGCACAATCGTCATCCTTGCCTTCCTTGTCCGCTTTTGTTGGAGCAGCCTTTGATTCAAAAGCCTCCCCCTTGCCCTTCTTCCGTGGACACTGATAATGTCCCAGCTCCCCACAATTGAAGCATCTGACCTTGGTGATGTCTTTCTTCTTCCTCTTCTGCTGCCCCTGCTGTTTCACTGATGCGAGAGCTGCATCCTCCTCCTCCTCCTTCTTGACCCGGGTTCCCTTGCTGCTACTCCCTGCTTTGGTCAACCTCTTGAGCTCTTCTTGTCGAAGATCTACCCACATCTCCTCCGAACTAGGGGGAGACGCTCTGCCCAAAATACTTTGGACAAATGTCTCCCAATCCTCGGTGACTGCATTGAGGGTAGTCCTGACCATAAACTCATGATTTGGTGTAGACCCCACATAAGTCAACTGGTCTCGAATCCCTTGCAACCTAAGAAGGAAGGGGTTGATCTCTTCTCCCTTTTGCATCTGATATTGTATCAGTTGATTTTCTAATAGCATCTTCCATTGCATGAAAGGGCCCTGGTACAAGGTGGTCAGGGTCTCCCACATCTCCCTCGCTGTGTTCTTCTCAGCAATGTGTGGTACTACATGATCTTTGACTCCGGCTAGGATCATGCACTTGGCCTTCGCCTGGGCCTCCTCGTACTTCTATAATGGATCAATGTCAACCGGAACAACAACTACTCTCAAGGCATAGTCCTTGATGCGATGTTTGTCTAGGATTGCCAGGATCCTGGCCTTCCAGATGACAAAATTGAATGCTCCACCCAATCTGTTCTGATCCCTCAACCCATTCATTTGCTGTCAGGCTAGGAGGTAACTCCTAAAAAATGAGATTGTATTATTCATTTAGGCTATTCATTATTATATACAAGATGGAGTGACTGTTCAGTTTCATCTCCCGATGACTCTCCATTTCCTCTGTTATTTATTTACACTATTTAGAGTTGTTCACCCAATCCCTATGATTAGGTGTCAACATTCCCCCCCTTAATCTGAAGGGATGTCGATGAGTCCAAGCATCGTTCTGAATCTTTCAAGCTTTTCTCTTCCAAGTGCTTTGGTGAAGATGTTTGCAATTTGCTCATTACTAGAACAATGGCGAAGATGGATTGTTTTGGCCTCAACATGATGTTGAATAAGATGATATTTTGTATTGATGTGCTTCGTTCAATCATAGAACTTTGGGTTTTTGGCCAACTTTATTGCCGAGGTATTGTCAATCATGAGTGGAGTCGATTGTACTTGTTTTACCTGCAAATCTTCCAGAATTTTCCTGAGCCACACAATTTCTTTTGTTGCCTCAGCTGCTGCCACATATTCTGCCTCTGTTGTGGAATTTGCTGGAACTGATTGTTTGCGTGATCTCCAGGAGACAGCTCCTGATCCAAGACTCATAGCATAACCCGAAGTAGATACCCCAGTTTCTTTGTCTCCATCGAAGTCTGAATCAGAGTATCCAATCAAGCTGAAGTCACCCACCTGTGTATACTTGAGTCCAAAGTCTTGAGTTCCCTTCAAGTACTTTAGAAATATTTTTGCAGTAGACCAATGTCCCTCACAAGGCTTTTGCATAAACTTGGAGAGGATTCCAACAACAAACGAAATGTCTGGTCTGGTAGTAGTCAGGTAGTTGAGACTTCCTACAAGCTGTCTATACTTTGTTGCATCCTCAAATTCTTTTCCTTCAATGGATGTGAGCTTTAAGTTTTGTTCCATTGGAGTAGTCAAAGGATTGCATTTAGTCATGCCAAACCTGTTCAACAGATCTCCAATGTACTTCTTTTGAGAAAGGAATATGGACTTCGGATGTTGAGTTACTTCAATACCAAGATAGTAATGAACATAGCTCAATTAGTCATTTCAAAACCTTTCCTCAATTCCTTCTTTATGGATGCAATGTAGCTCTCATTATTCCCTGTCATCAAAAGATCATCTACATATACCACAAGATATACAACTGTTTTTCCAACCTTCTTGACAAACAAAGTTGCATCATCAAGATCATAATGTTTGAAATTGAGTTTCAGAAGATGCTCAGTTAGTTTTTCATACCAGGCTCGCAGTGCTTGTTTGAGGCCATACAAGGATTTGACATGTTTGCATACTTTATGTTCATGTCCTTTCACAACAAATCCTTCAGGTTGGGACATAAAGACATTCTCTTTTAGATCTCCACTCAAGAAAGCAGTTTTTACATCCATTTGATAGACTTTCTAACCATTCTGAGCTGCTAGGGCAAAGAGTGTCTGGATGGTAGCCCATTTTGCTGTGGGGGCAGAAGGCTCCTCATAATTGACCCCTTCCTTTTATGCAAAACCTTTTGCCACAAGTTTGGCTTTGTGCTTGTCAAGTGAGCCATCAACTTTATACTTGTTCTTGTAGACCCACTTGCAGCCAATTGGTTTGGTTCACAATGGAGGATCAACCAGCTTCCAAGTGCCATTCTTTATCAAGGCATCATACTCCTTTTCCATTGCTTCTTTCCATTCATCATGAGAAGCAACTTCTTTGAAGGAAGTTGGTTCAAAATCTGTAGACAAATTCAATTCACAATCATAAGAAACATCCATATCAACAGGTGAATTAGAGTCATCTATATCACCTCCATTTTGCCGGGTTGAATTTTTAGTTCTTGTCTCTCCAACTTCATCAGGATGAACAATTTCAAGTGTCTTTGTCAGCCACTTTGGGGGACCTTTCTGAGATGGTGCAGGCTACTCCATTGATTGAGTTGGGACTAAATCAAGATTGAGTCTCCCAATTCTGTCAATCACATCACTCAAAGTATCATCCGTTGTTGGAGTTTCATGTGGGGGAGAGAGTGCTTTAGAAGAAGATTCCACAGGTTGATCTAGTATAGGAATCCCTCCTTCAAGATGTGGAATCTGATTATCAAATTCTTGAAATGATTTTGCCTTTGCGAATCTATCCAAGCGATCAAGTTGCTGCTCAACAACATCGTCAGTTTTGGATGATTCAAGAAAGATTACATCTCTAGATACAACAAACTTTTTATTGACTTCATCATAGAGATGGTATGCTTTGGAGGTGTTTGAATACCCCAAGAAGATACACTTACGACTTCTTGCACCAAGTTTGTTTCTATGTACCTTTGGTATCAAGGCATAACATGTGGAAACAATGACCTTGAGATGCTTTACCGAAGGAATGTGTTCATACCACATTTCATAAGGAGTCCTGTTTCTAATAGCATTAGATGGACATCTATTCTTTACATATACAACACATAGAACTGTATCAACCCAAAACATCAATTTTACATTTTTGAAAAACATCATGGAGCGCACCATATTTAAGATTGTCCTATTCCTTCTTTCAGCTACTCGTTCTGTTGGGGATTATAAGGCATAGTTGTTTGATGTTTGATCCCATGTTGGCGAAGATAGTTTTCAAATTCATTTTAAGTGTATTCTTTTCCATTATCAATGCGAATAGAGCCAATATGAGATTGTGCGTCATTTTCAATCCGTGTATGAAAGTTCTTGAATGTTTGAAAAGCATCAGATTTGTTCTTCAATAAATAAACCCAACACATTCTGGTGTAGTCATCAATAAATGTCATCATATATTTATTTCCATTTGCAGAAGGAACATGCATTGGATCACATAAATCTGAATGAATGAGTTCAAGTTTTCCATGTGCTCTAGAATGTGAATCATGAAAACACTGTTTGCTATGCTTTCCTAGAATGCAAGCATTACATTGCTTAAGTTTCAGGGGAATTGTTGGCAAACCAGTAACACCATTTTTCTTCAACAAGCGGAGGCTGTCATAGTTTAAGTGTCCAAATCTAGCATGCCATAATAAACTTGATGGAAATGTACCTTCTTCATAATGAGAATTGTATGAGAAATTTTGTGCACGAGCAGAGGTACCCTGCAGCTTGAGAAGCCTTTCTTCTTCTATCCCCGTCATGACAAGTGAGTGGTCTGATGCTTTTCTCACCTCAAGCTTGCCATCAAACATATGAATGGAGTGTCCTTGCTGGCGGATGTGGACCAAGGACAACAAGTTTCTCCTCAGCTGTGGGAGATATAAAACATGATGCAGAAGAAAGTCTAGAAGACCAGGCAATTTAAGCCTGATTGTGCCAAGCCCTGATGGCTTTAGTTTTGGTTTGTCTGCAAAATATACTGCTCCATCAACATTGTCAGTAAAATTTTCAAAAAAATCTCTTCTAAAAGTCATGTGACAAGTTGCTCCTGAATCAAGCAACTAATCATTTTTCCAAGAAGCAAGTGAAGCATTAAATAAGTCTTCATTTTCTCCAATATTACAGTGTGCCACAACATAGTGAGTAGATTCAGGTGCTTTACCTTTCTCTTTGTCATTAGTTTTACCTTTGGGTTGGTTTCTTTCCTGCTCAATTCTGTCCCAAGGCAACTTGCATGTGGATGCATCATGTGATCCATCTCTTTTCCAGCGTATGCAATGCAAATTTGACTTTTCTCCTTGAGAGTGTCTGCCCCCTCGCTTCTAAAATTTCTTCCTCTTCCTCTTCGACCATCTCTTCCTCTGGAAGAATATTGAGCAAGATTTTTCTCTCTATGTGCAAGACACACAGCCTCTTCAGAAGACTGAGGAGCTGTGTTCTTCCCAAAAGATTTCTCTCTTTCAGCAAATTTTTTCACAAGGGATTCAAAGGTAATATCTTTGACGTTTCCATTTGTTTGCAATGACTCAAGATAATTTGAGTAAGTGGGATAAAGTTCCTTGAGAAAAGCTATCAGAGGAACGTCCAGTTCAACATTAGTGACTTTGATATCATGCATAATAGATTTTACTTCTGATACAAGAGCAAGAGGATCATCATTTTGTAATTCAAGGGTGAACAATTTAATCATGAGTTGAACAAATTCAAGTGTAGAGTGTGAGTCACAGAGTTCCTTAAGTTTTTGTAAGGCTTCGAAAGCATTTGAAAATGGCGAAATATGGCGACTCACCTCTTCATTTACTGATGCTGCAATCAATGCATAAGCCTTGTTGTTCTTATTTTCCCAAATGACGAATTCCTTGTCTGAGGTAGGCTGTTCTGGCTCTTTGTCTCCGT
Organism: Pinus tabuliformis; assembly: GCA_031772625.1. Taxonomy (NCBI): domain Eukaryota; kingdom Viridiplantae; phylum Streptophyta; class Pinopsida; order Pinales; family Pinaceae; genus Pinus; species Pinus tabuliformis. Next base: position 134,807,476 of record CM062817.1, on the reverse strand, counting down.
CTCCAACACACACTCCTTTCCACAACTCATTAAAAATGAGAGTGTGTTTGATTTTCCGCGACCATTTTGGATAGTTCTCCTTGCCAGTGAGAACCACTCCCACAATAGATATCAGTGAATGCATTGTAAAACCTGTGTATTGTAAAAAATATTGCTGGTGGCAAAAAAAATGCAATTTTGGTGGCTAAAATTGCACTTCTGGTGTAAAAAATGCAATTTGATATTTTAGGACAGAGGTATTATATGGGGTAGGGTTATATGGGGAAGGGAATATATGGGGAGGTATTAATGGGGAAGGGTTATATGGGGAAGGGCATTCGACGTAGGGAGCGTATGTATAAGGAGGAGCAACGCTTATATCACAGCGTATGGAGCAGCGCTTATGGAGGAGCAGTGTTTATATGGAGGCGTATTTGTGTGGAGGAGTAGCGTTATATGGCAGCGTTCGAGGGAGGGCCAACTGGAGTGGAGAGGGATGACTGTAGTGGAGAGGAGTAATACAATGCGCAGAGGGAGGAATGGTTCACTGGACACAAGCCCACAGAGGGCGGTTTAGTGACAACGTTATATAGCAGAGCGGATAGGCGTAATAGGACTTCAAACATTCAATCAATTCACAGAGTTGGAGGGAGGGCTGAAGCCGAGGGGTGACTTCTCCTTCTTATTCAAGAAATTTTCTCTCGCTCCGATAAGCGGACAAGGACCAAAGCTATCAGATCCTTCAGAATCTGCTTCAATCAGTTGGCCTTCACCAGATTTATATATCCAATGCACAGGGCTCTCTTGGACTTCTCCTTATTACCAGGGCTAACTATGCATGAGTATGGGCATTGCGAAAGAGGGCCGAGGGCCGAGATGTAATAGTCCGGCAAAAAATTAACATAGTCTACCAAGAGAAGAGCCATGAAAATTTTGGACAGAGGAGCACCAACCAAGGATATTCAATCTTTCTTTCAAATCTTTCTACTTTTCCTCTTCAAATTGCTTGCTCCAGACTTCACAGCTTTCGCTGCACCACGATGTCAGATTAATAAATTTCTTCAAAAAACTAAATGATATTACCTTTTTTTTAGACCCACCAACATTTAGTCCTCGATGCTCATCACACAGTCTCCACACTCACAGTTATATAAGGCCGAAAATGGCAGGAAACGCAGGACAAATTTTCTATCAAAGGAGAATAATGGCAGACAATGATAGGAGTTACAACACAACAACTAATTTTGGGAGCTGGCTCTGATACCATGTCAGGCCAAGAGGTAACTCCTCAAAAATGAGATTGTATTATTCATTTAGGCTGTTCATTATTATATACAAGAGGGAGTGACTGTTCAGTTTCATCTCCCGATGACTCTCCATTTCCTCTATTATTTATTTACACTATTTATAGTTGTTCACCCAATCCCTATGATTAGGTGTCAACAATTGCCATCTCTACTAAAAAATAAGACACCGTTATTTTTGGACAATTGTCCTCGGAAAAACTCAATTCGGGAAAACCGGTGCAACATATAGAGGGTTTGTATTATTAAGCAGATTTTTGAATACAACTAGGGTGCTAGATATGGCTCACCCAACAGAGAAAAAATCCTGGCAGAAGTACCTCTATCTGGAGACAGATATTCCAGCAAATTCAGCAACTGGATAATCAAACCGCACAGGTGACCTGACTGTTCCCAGTGCTAGGCAGCGATGGCTGCTCCAAGCTATGCGCTCGAACTGTGTCACCTCCTCTAGGAGCTGCGTCACCCCATAGTGAGCCTTCCTTGCTTAGAAAGTCGATTTGTTGAATTTCTCCCTCTCTGCCCCACAAAATCTCCCCAGCACTACCTCTAAGGGCCTGCATTAGCCCCTATGGCTTCTGCGTCACCTGCGTCAGCCCCTACGGCTTCTGTGTCACCCTCTTTGGGACTGCGTTGTCTCTCCTAGTGCTGCTCTGCCTCTCTGCTATGTATTCTTCGGCCTTGGACATAAATTCCCTTGCTCAACTACGCCTCACTCCAACTCAAATCACTAGCTTGATTTTCTTAGCAAACCTTGCCCTAGAAAAATCAAACTCTTTGATCTCTTCAGTGTATCTCCAATTGACCCTCAAGCCTCCTCTTATACTTTTCCGGTTGATGAATCAACGGCCGTGATCTAATCTCTAATCAACGACTAAGATTACAACAGGCATGATCCTTGTCACTTAGAACCTTCTCACCCATATTTTTATTAATACACATTAATATTTTTATTTTCCTAAGACTTAGGAATGTTGAATTTTCTAAGTCTATCCATTAGAAATTTAATCTGTATTCTGTTGGTTTATTTCATCTACTTGTTTAAATTCGAAGAAGTTATTTAATACATTTAAATACCGAAATAAACACAATACAGTCACAACATCTACAGATCAACAACTGAAAGAAAACAAGCACACAAGTGACACCGTTATTTTTGGACAAATGTACCTGGAAAAACCCAATGCGGGAAAATCGGTGCAGCTATTCTGAGGGTTATATTATTATGCAGTCTTTCTGAGTACAACAGGGTGCCTAACCGGCTCACCCGACAGAGAAAAATACACGGCAACAATACCTCTATATTCGGAAACAGATATTCAGAAAACCTGTTCCATGAAACCCTCTCCGGCACAACTGAAGCTCAGTGCTGGCCCTTCTGGCCTTTGCGTCAGCCTTCTGCTGACCTGCGTCACCCTAGGACCCTCTGCGTCAGCCCTTTGAGGCACTGTGCAGCCTCTGGGACCCTCTGTGTCACTCCAACAACCTCTGCATGGATGACGCAGTCCCTCTGGCCTCTGCGCTGGCTTTGTTGGGCTCTATGTAACCTGCACTGGCCGTTGCTCTCGCTCTTTCTGCTTCTGCGCTGGTCTCCCAGTACTGTCTCTGCCTCTCTGCCTCGTACTCACTACACCTCGTTGTTGATCACTGATTCAATTTTTCTTAGCAACTCCGCTCTAGCAAAATGAATGATTGATCACTCTGGTGTGTTCTCCAACTGACCCTCAAGCCTCTTCTTATACTTTTCTCGTTGGTCCATCAATGACCGAGATTAAATCTCTAATCAACGACTAAGATTAGATTTGGCTTGATCCATGACTTTTGGAACCTTTTAACCCAGTTTTATATTAATACCCATTAATATTTTATTTTTCCTAATTTTAGACTTAGGAATTCCATTAAAAATATTAATTATTTTAATATCTCCCAAACCGGGTACAATCTGTCCAAACCATTTCTGGGTCTTGGAGATCTCATGTGCTTTAGCCTCTCCACCAATTTTCATGGCTAGAGCACATCCGATGCTACCCCAAATCAACACTCCCTCTTAGCGAGGACTGTGCTCTTGTAATACTCCTCATTGAGCATCACACTGATTATCCAGCACTGGTACCTGTGCTAATGCTAGGCCTCCCGCCCAACATCCTTTGCACTACTGCCCATGGCCCTACCATTGCCACTGCTGCATCCGTACGACAACTCCCTCTGCATCCGTGCTGCTGCTAGTCCATCCTCCCAACACTACATCTGCACTGCATCCCCCTCTCATCATTCTGCATCATGCTACTGCATACTGCTACTGCACTCCAACTCAGTTACTGTGAAGTAAGTAACTGATCCACCCAACATCTGACATTCTTGTCAGATTAGAAACACTCCCGATACTGAAGCTCCCTTTGCTGCTAACAAGTGCTCCCACTACTGATCTCTGCGTCGCTGCAACAACTCCCTGCATCTCGCACTGTTGCACACCTCTCTGTGCCATCCTGCATTGGTGCAACACTTCCGTGCCTATCACACTGTTGCAGCCTGCTAGCCTCGCGCTGCCCGAGGACTCCTGCACTGTAGCACTCTCTGCCGCTCATCTGCATCTGTCTCTACCGACATCCGCCAGTCTTGCTACTCTCTCTTCGAGGCTCCCGTAGCAAGTTATAATCCAAGAGGTTGGGTACCTCAAGGATCTTGCCCCTCATCCCTTGTAGTCCTCCTATATATAGCTCGATGTCTCCCCACCTCTTCTCTAGAGGTACTTGAGAACTCATGGCACACAGAACAGACAAGATCCTGGCCATCCAGATGACAAAGTTGGACGTCCCGTCCAGCCTGTCCTAATCCCTCAGTGCATTCATGGCCATCTCTCTGCTCTTCTTTGCGACTCCTCCGAGTCTCTACTTCCCTCTTGAAGTTCTCCCTTCGACTCCCTCTGAGTCTCTCTACTTCCCATCTAGAAGTTCTCGGTTCCACACCTCCTAGGTCTCTCTACTTCCCGTCTAGCAGTTCTCTTCTGGACTCCCTCTAAGTCCCGATTTCTCTCCTGGAAATCCTTCTGCCAATGTTAAGTTTCCCCTCTCCGATCGTCTATGCAACTGCAACACTGATCCAGATTCCTTGGCTAGAAATCTGCCTCGGCAACAACTCCCTCTACCTTGGTCTTGCCCTGTTAGGTACTATTCTAACCAGAGTACCCCACCAGCTTTGCTCTCGTAAACTGCCCACAGCCTCCTATGCCCCAACAACTGAAGGACTAAGCCTCTAGGCTCTGCGCAATCCCGGCACTGGCAAAATTTGCACCTCCTGGCCACAGCGTTGATCCTTCTTGGCTGAGAAAGATGACCAGACACTGTGTAGGTCAGATTTGCTCCTCTCTGTCTCTGCGCTGATCCTCCTCCTGGCTCGAACTGATGACACAGGCCCTCTGCGTCATCCCTTCCTTGCTGCTTTCTGCTAGGAACAACTTCTGTCACTCGGGACAATTGTTTCTGCTGCAAATGCTTTGCTTTAGCTAGCGCCTTTAGCTTTCTTGTGATATATAACCACGCTCTGATATGATGTTGAATTTTCTAAGTCTATTCGTTAGAAAATTAATCTGTATTCTGTTGGTTTATTTATTCTACTTGTTTAAATTCGAACAAATTATTTAATACATTTAAATACCGTAATAAACACAATACAATCACAACATCTACAGATCAACAAATGAAAGAAAACAAGCGCACAAGTGACGCCGTTATTTTTGGACAAATGTCCCCGGAAAAACCCAATGCGGGAAAATCGATGCAGCTATTTTGAGGGTTATATTATTATGCAGTCTTTCTGAGTACAATAGGGTGCCTAACTGGCCCACTCGACAAAGAAAAATACACGGAAACAATACCTCTATATTCAGAAACATGTATTCAAAAAACTTGTTCCATGAAACCCTCTCCGGCACAACTGAAGCTCAACACTGGGCCTTTTGGCCTTTGCGTCAGCCTTCTGCTGACCTGCGTCAGCCCTCTAAGGCACTACGTAGTCTTTGGGAAACTCTGCGTCACTCCAACAGCCTCTGCGTGGATGACGCAGTCCCTCTGGCCTCTGTGCTGGCTCTGCTGGGCTCTGCGTAGCCTGGACTGGCTGCTGCTCTTGCTCTCGCTCTCTCTGCTTCTCCGTTGGTCTCCCAGTACTATCTCTACCTCTCTGCCTCGTACTCACTGCCCCTTGCTGCTGATCATTGATTCAACTTTGCTTAGCAACCCCACTCTAGCAAAATGAATCACTGATCACTCTGGTGTGTTCTCCAATTGATCCTCAAGCCTCTTCTTATACTTTTCTCGTTGGTCCATCAATGGCCGAGATTGAATCTCTAATCAACGACTAAGATTAGATTTGGCTTGATCCATGACTTTTGGAACTTTCTAACCTAGTTTTATATTAATACCCATTAATATTTTATTTTCGTAAGCTTAGACTTAGGAACTCCATTAAAAATATTAATTATTTTAATATCTACCAAGCCGGGTACAATCTGTCCAAACCATTTCTAGGTCTTGGAGATCTCATGTACTTTAGCCTCTCCACCAATTTTCATCGCTAGAGCACATCCGATACTATCCCAAATCAATAAGGAACCCGTTAAAAATATTAATTATTTTAATAACTCCTCATCCGGGTGGAATTTCTCCAAACGATTTTTGGGTTCTAGAGATCTCATGTGTTCTAGCCCCTCCACAAAGTTTCAGAGCTAGAGCACATCCGATGCTACCCAAAATCAACATCAATCCTAGTCTCATGGTATTGGCTTATAACTTCAGGAATGACACTACTTGGGAAACCCCGATTTTGGTAGCGTGGTCACGTTTTCTCGTTTCACATTTTTCACTCCCCTCTGCACATTACAAGCCCTATTTCATCATTTTCCCTCTCTGGGTCCATAAGGCACTGGTACACCCCGTCCCCTTGTCCACATGTTTGGGTCGGACCTGGTAATGTTGCACTAGAGGTTGATGCAGCTAAAAGAACATTAAAAGCATATCATGGCCACAAGCGAGAAACAAAACAAAAGAATATTTATAAAATGCAAAAGATGGTCGAGACATTAAGATAGCACATGGGTAAAAGCTGAACATGAGCTCTACCTCTTATCATTATGGCCATCACCTTGGTTCCTAGCGCACCATGAGTGCCCCCACATCATTAAGGAACCCATGCACAGCCCAACCCCTGATAGGAACTGAACCACCCCACCTTAAGGGGATAATAACTACTTCTATCATACACAACGTGCTCTCATCTCTTGAAGCCCCGAGCAGTAATACAAAGAAAAAATCAAGAAAAGGCAAAAGGAAAATGAAGGAGGGTGGAAAAACAAATGCCGAGGTAACTCATGTACCCACGATTGCTCCCTCCTACATCTATAAACCTAAATATGTGGGCATCTCTCATCATTGCCATCCTTGAATCCATGTCATTTGGCTTTGAGACCCCTGTGTCCCTATCCATATCATCATTATTCACATGAACCCTATCAAGTATCAATTGAAGGATGTACTTTGGACCTGTCTTTCCTCTTGAGGGTTGGGAACACATAATAGGGTTGTTTATTAGTTGGTTCTACTGAGGGAGGTAACACTATTACAAGCTTAAAGCTGCAAATTTGGAAGGGAAACCCATTATGAAGTCTCAATGTGTCCTTGATTAACAAGCTTGGTTCACTTAGATGCACTAATGAATTATTGTACCTGATGGTGAGGAAGCGCATTGGATCTTATATGTAATTGTTGTTGGAAAAGTAACTATGTTCGGTCTTCAATAATGTACTTGAGTCATTATGTAATGTACTTGTCAAAAGAATAAAGAAAATAATTATTATTATTATTATTGTGACTTATTAAAGCATGGATTTCATGCTTAGGTCACCATGTTTTAGGTCAAAGTCTCCATTGAGAACTTCTAGGATTTATTTTGAGTCTATAGAATTATTGTACATTTAAAGAGACCTTTCTTGGGCTTTTGAATCATGTAAATCAATTTAGTATTGAGTCAAATATGAATTATGGAACCTCCACACCATGTTGGCCTAAGAGAAGATGAAATCGGCCTAAGGACCCATTCGACCCCACAGGAAGCCTATAAAAGGAAGGACACCGAATTCATTTGGTGCATCACTTTTCATTCTCTCTCTTATGGGCAGAAGTGCGAAAATTTGTTTTCTGGGCAGGAGTACGAAATAGGAAGTTGGGAAACTCTGTTGCCAGGAAGCTGAAGTGAATGCGAGTTTGGGGGAGTCTAAGGAGTCAAGGAAAATCGAAATTTTGGTGGTGGTCTCTCTCTGTTTCGTGCTCTGGATTGGGAGAACGAAGTCTCCCAAGTTGGATTGTTGCTGAAAGCCGTGAGTTGCCGCAAGTTGTTGCATAGTTGAAGTTGTTGGAAAGAGATCAATCTTCTGGAGGCTGACTTGGTGTGGAGGGAAGTTCTGGTCAAGGTCTAGGGTGAAGAGTCTCAAAGAATACTATTGAAAGGAAGAATTACTTTGACTGGATTTTCCCCTCGAGGGGGGTTTTGCCCTGGTATGTGCCTACATCTTGTGTTCATTGTTTTATGTGCTGCTGCTTTGTGTAATTGCTTGATTAACTAAAGAGAGAAGATATAAAGAATTATAATAACAAGTAACATCACAAATAATTATCAAGATCGAGAAAATATTTATTGCCTTTTTGATTTTCCAACATGGTATCAGAGCTTTGGTGAAGAAAGAAGAAAAAGGCATATCCATTCAGAGGCACTATCTCAGGGAAGGAATCTATCATATTCAAGGAAGATGTCTAACTTTATCAAGGGTGAGAACAAGCTTGAAGGAGAATCTAACTTCAGATCTTGGAAGAAGAGGATTGACCTAATCCTCGAGAAGAACAAGGTATTGGATTTGGTAAAAGGAAATGTAAAGAAGCTAGTGATGCTGACAACGAAATTCAATGATCTAGAATTGGTGGCTATGACTCTAATGGTAGAAGGGGTAAAAGACCATCTTGTCCCATTCATATCTAACATCAATCATGCTCAAGAGATGTATGAAGCCTTGTCGAATTTGTTCACTATTAAGAACATCGATCAAGTGGCAAGTTTGAAGAATGAGTTGAGGAATACAAAGATGACAAAGGAAGATATTGTGGCAACCTTCTTTGTGAAGATAGCTAGACTCAGGGATGATCTCTTGGCCATTAATGAGATTGTTTCGGAAAAAAATAAGTATCTCATGTATTTTCAGTTTTGGGCTCATGCATTCATTTAGTTTTGATTATGTTAAATACTAATCACCATTCTCCCTCTATTGTCTTAATTAGGGAAAACATTCGCAAGGAGGATCTCTCAAGACAAGGGAAAACATCTGCAAGGAGGATCTCTCAAGACAAGGGAAAACATCCGCAAGGAGGATCTCTCAAGACAAGGGAAAACATCCGCAAGAAGGAGGATCTCTTAAGACAAGGTTAGTCAAGAAACAAAGGTATGCTTTGAATTCATTGATTAAAAGGAAATTTCATTTGATGATCTACTACTAACCTTGTTATGACTAACAATATTGAATCCTAGTGATTCTTGTTTGGGTGATTCATCTCTTGATAAATCTACCCACCCCACTCTTATCTGATTTGGTAGAACCCTAGACAGGTTCTGGAAAACCCTAACCGAAGGGTATGATGTTGTGAATGTTTGAAACCCTAAACTAATTAGGGATATTGTGAAATGCTAGTTGGAGTCTTTATTGATGATTTCATGTTTGGGATTTTGGTATGATCGGGAAATCCTAACTTGTTAGGATGGAATGATAAGATCTAAAATCTCAGAACCTTTGAAGTTTTGGTAATATAGGGTTTGCTATGTTTCCACATTGGAACCCTAGCTCATTGGGGTTTGGTGGAATGTGTGTTCTACATTGGAACCCTAGCTCATTGGGGTTTGGTGGAATGTGTGTTCTACATTGGAACCCTAGCTCATTGGGGTTTGGTGGAATGCATGTTCTACATTAGAACCCTAGCTCATTAGGGTTTGGTGGAATGTGTGAGCAAGAGTCTCATAAATTGTCTTAGAATTGATTTACTTGGTATGTGTATGTTGTCTGATCAAACCCTAATATAATCAAATGTTTGTGTGTCTAACTTGTATTTGATATTATTGTGAAGTTGGGTTTAACTAACACATGATATGAAATGTCTTTGCATGATAATGAAATCTAGGCATATATAGATATGTCCTTTTTGGTTGAATACCTAGCTTGGTCTAGGTTATATCTATTTATGTTATTGGACATATGATATGCTTATGCATGGTTATGAATTCCTAGATATGTGTGATGACCTAGTCATTGATGGTCACGAGTCTTAGGATTTAATGAAGTCCTTGTCTGAAATTCTAGGATGTTGATGCTTGGAAATCTAGGGTGTTATAGCTAAACCCTAGTGAAGTTAAAAGTTGTTTAGTATGTGTGATATAACAATATGAAATCTATTAGATGATTGTTGAAAAATGAAAATCTAGGGTTTGGCAGTTAAACCCTAGTAGTGACATTGTCTAGTGTGAAATATAACAATCTAATATTTATGCATATAGTGATTGTTGAGGTTGTGGAAATGGAATTCTAAGGTTTTGGAACTAAACCTTAGTCAAGAAAATCTTTGGAATATGATGATTTAAGATTTGATTGTTGAATTTGTGAAAATGGAATTCTAGGGTTTTGGAGTTGAACCTTAGTCAAAGTAGAAATCTTTGATGAATGTTGACAATATGAAATTTGAGATTTGTGAAGAAAGTGTTGAGTATGATGATTGCTCGAAAATCTAGGATTTGCATAACTATCCTAGTAGTTGGTCATGTTAGTCACTGATTGATGGTTGATTGTGTTGATTTTGGGTAGCATTGGATGTGCTCTAGCTCGGAAATTTTGTGGAGGGGCTAGAATACATGAGATCTCCAAGACCCAGAAATCGTTTGGAGAATTTCCACCCGGATTGTGAGTTATTAAAATAATTAATATTTTTAATGGGGTTCCTAAGTCTAAACTTAGGAAAATAAAAATATTTATGGGTATTAATAAAAATATGGGTGAGAAGCTTCTAAGAAACGAGGATCAAGTCTGTTTTAATATTAGCTGTTGATTAGGGACTTAATCTCGACCGTTGATTCATCAACAGGAAATGTATAAGAGGAGGCTTGAGGGTCAGTTGGAGGTACACCAAGTGACCAAATCAGTTCGATTTTTCTTGGGCGTGGTTTGCTGAGAAAATCGAACTAGTGATCTAAGTTGCAGTGAGAGGGGTAGTAGCAAAGATTTGGATTGGAAAGGAGTTCTGAGCCAAAGAATACGTGACAGAGAGGTAGCAGTAGCATTAGAGAGGCTGCGTAGACGCCTACGTAGGCTAGGAAGGGGCTCACGCAGTGCTGATGCAGGCTAGGAGGGTCTCTTGCAGTGGTAGTGCAGAGTATTCATCAGAAGTCCGAGATTTTGTTGGAGAAGCGAGGTTCTAAGCCAGGAGGGCTGAACAACAGTCTTCCTCCAGCTAATCGATCCAGCAGAAGGGGTGATGTAGTCTTCTAGAGGCAAGACACTGGCCCAAGCAGGGATTGCGTTGGGATTTCGCAGTGTTTGCCGGAGTCAGGACACTCAGTGGATCAATTGTGACTTGGAGAACGAGGTAAACCCTCATATGTGCTTCTTGTTGCCGTGATTTCTCTGTAAGGTTAGCCGGTGTGAGAGGCAACCTGTTGTACTCAGATTCTGCTTGCTTAGTAATACAAACCCTCTATCCGTTGCACCGGTTTTCCAGCTTGGGTTTTTCTGGGGATGTGTTGTCCAAAAATAATGGTGTCCCTTGTGTGTTTGTCTCATCTATTGTTTCAGTTTATGATCTGTATGTTAGTGTAGTTTGCAATAGTGTTTTTCATCATTGTTTATAATTAAATAACTTGTTAAATGAAATAACAAGTAGGATATGATAAACTAGTGACTGTTGTAGGATTTCTGTTTGTATAGATTCAAAAATTTTCACATGGTATTAGAGCATTGCAGATCATAGGACACTGAATCCATCAGCTAGGAAATCCAACAAATCTGCTGCAAAGCGGCAGTTGTCCCGAGTGACAGTGTTGTTCCTAAGCCAGAGAACATAGAGGAAGGGTGATACAGTGTAGAAAAGGTGATGCAGAGGCTCATGCACTGCCTGCGTTAGCTTTCTGAGTTAGGAGGAGGAGACGCAGGAGCCAAGAGGAGATCACGCAGTGACTGCGTCAACTCTCTGGGCCAGCGCAGAGCCTGAGGGGCTCAAATCAGTCAGTTGCCGGGGCAGAAGGAGCAGTGCAGATTCGATTTGTGGCGCTGGTGGGACGCTGTTTCTATTGTTGCAGAATAGTGTCTGTGGAGATGAAACCGAGGTAGAGGGAGTCACTGCCTTAACAGATTTCTTGCCAAAGAAATCTAGGTTCGGGTTGCTGAGTAGCAACAAAGGAGGATTGGAGAAGGGGTGATTCAACATTATTTGGCGGGAGGATTTCCGTGAAGGAAATCAGGACTCAGAGGGAGTCTAGAAGGAACTTGTTCCTTAGAGGATTTCTAGCGCCAAAGAAATCCAAATCCGAGTCTTGCTGGGGCAGCAACGAGAGAGGGAGAAGAGAACCTGTTCTATACTTGTTTGAGCAGAGATGGCAGTCAATGGACTGAGGGATCAGGACAGATTGGATGGAGCATCCAACTTTGTCATCTAGAAGGCTAGGATCCTGGCAGTCTTGGACAAGAATCACATCAAGGATTATGCCTTGAAAGTGGTTGCTGTATTGGTCGATGTTGATCCTCTCAAGAAATACGAGGAGGCTCAAGCAAAGGCGAAGTGCATGATCTTGGACGGGGTCAAGGATCATGTGGTCCCACATATTGCTGAAAAGGAAACAACAAGGGAGATGTGGGAGGCCTTGACCACCTTGTATGAGGGAACTTCCATCCAACGGAAGATGTTGCTTGAGAACTAGCTGAGACAGTATCAGATGCAGAAGGGAGAAGAAATCGATCCCTTCCTTCTCAGGTTGCAAGGGATTCGAGACCAGCTAACTTCTGTGGGGTCTACGTTAGATCCAGAGTTCATGGTCAGGACTGCCCTATATGCAGTCACTGAAGATTTGGAGACCTTTGTCTAGAGCATCTTGGGTAGGGCTTCTCTCCCCAGTTGGGAGGAGATGTGGGCAGCTCTTCGACAGGAAGAGATCAGGCAGTTAACTAAGGCAGGAAGCAGTGACAAAGGAGTTAGAGTCAAGAAGGAGGAAGAGGAGGATGCAACTCTCGCATCAGTGGGACAACAAGGGCAGCAGAAGAGGAAAAAGAAAGACATAACCAAAGTCAGATGCTTCAGGTGTGGGGAACTGGGACATTTTGCCACTCAGTGCCCTCGGAAGAAGGGCAAGGAAGAGAATTCTGACTCGAAGGCTGCTCCAGCGAAAGCTGACAAGGAGGACGATGACGAGGATTGTGCCATGAGTGCTCATGCACCTCTAGAGAAGAGGTGGGGCGACATAGAGTTGTAGTCGGGAGGACTACACAGGGGCAGGATCCTTGAGGTGCCCAAACTCTTGGATCACATACGGCTACAGGAGCCCTTAATGACAGTAGCAGAATGACGGGAGTCAGTTGGTGCAAGGGATGATGGAGCAACAGTGGCAGAGCTAGAGTGCCAGAGTCTGAAGCAGTGCAGTGGAGGTTACAGTAGTGTGAGAGGCACATAGTAGATTGCAGCAGCGCAGTTGCAGCAGAGGGTCAGCACAAATTAGCAATAGAGGTAGCTTCAACATCACGAAGCATTAAGATTGACCAGCATGTCAATTTTGGGTGGCTATTCGTTGCTTACTTCTCAGCAACTGAGTTGCGGTGCAACAGTTAGCAGTGGCAGTGCTATGGGTAGCATGATGCAGCATATTGAGAGGGAGCTGTAGTACAGATGTAGCAGTGTCATGGGCAGCAATGCAATGGATGAAGGGCAGCAGGCCAAGCATCAGCAACACTGAGAACTGATGTCGTGGATCAGTGTGATGCTTCTATTGGGAAGTATTGCTAGAGCACATTCCTCGCTAAAAGGGAGTGTTGATTTTGGGTAGCATCGGATATGCTTTAGTTCCGAAATTTTGTGGAGGGGCTAGACTACATGAGATCTCCAAGAGCCAAAAATCGTTTGGAGAAATTTCACCCGGATTGTGAGTTATTAAAATAATTAATATTTTTAATGGGGTTCCTAAGTCCACACTTAGGAAAATAAAAATATTAATGGATATTAATAAAAATATGGGTGAGAAGCTTCTAGGAGACGAGGATCAAGTCTGTTTTAATCTTATCCGTTGATTAGGGACTTAATCTCGGTCGTTGATTCATCAACGGGAAAAGTATAAGAGGAGGCTTGAGGGTCAATTGGAGGTACATCGAGTGATCAAATCAGTTCGATTTTTCTGGGGCGTGGTTTGCTGAGAAAATCGAACTAATGATTTGAGTTGCAGTGAGACGGGTAGTAGCATAAATTTGGATCGGAAAGGAGTTCCGATCAAAAGAGTACGTGGCAGAGAGGCAACAATAGCATCAAAGAGGTAGCGTAGAGGCCTACGCAGGCCAGGAAGGGGCTCACACAGTGCTGATGCAGGCTAGGAGGGTCTCTTGCAGTGGCAGTGCCGAGTATTCGTCAGAAGTTCGAGATTTTGCTGGAGAAGTGAGGTTTTGTGCTGGGAGGTTTGAACAACAGTCTTCCTCTAGCAAATCGACATAGCAGAAGGGGTGACACAATCTCCTAGAGGCAAGACGCGGGCCCAAGTAGGGATTGTGTTAGGATTTCACAGTGTTTGCAGGAGTCAGGGCACTCAGTGGATCAGTTGTGACTTGGAGAATGAGGTAAACCCTCATGTATTTCTTGCTGTCTTGATTTCTTTGTAAGGTTAGCCGGTGTGAGAGGCAACCTGTTGTATTCAGATTCTGCTTGCTTAATAATATAAACCATCTATCTTCTGCACTGGTTTTCCTGCATTGGGTTTTTCCGGGGATATGTTGTCCAAAAATAACAGTGTCCCTTGTGTGTTTGTCTCATCTATTGCTTCAGTTTATGATCTATATGTCAGTGTCGTCTATAGTAGTGTTTTTCATCATTGTTTTATGAAATAACAAGTAGGAGATGATAAACTAGTGACTGCAGTAGGATTTTTGTTTGTATAGATTCAGAATTTTTCATAGATTGAAAATCTAGGGGCTTGGAACTAACCCTAGTGGAAGCTGGTCAGATTGATGACTAAGCTGTGATTGACTTCGATTGATTTGCTTGTATGAAATCTAGGATTTATATGAATCCCTAGTGATAAATCTAACATACGTATTTTGAAAGGTTGTTAGATGCTTTGAAGAACTATATCTGTTTTGAGTTGTTTTAGGGTTTGCTATATGTTGTAGTAAGGTATGTTATACCTTGGGAAGACATATTGAAACCCTAGATGGAATGAATGATCTTATGAAGGAGTCTATATGGTTCATTGAAAATCTAGGGGCTTGGAACTAACCCTAGTGGAAGCTGGTCAGGTTGATGACAAAGTTGTGATCGACTTCGATTGATTTGCTTGTATGAAATCTAGGATTTATATGAATCCCTAGTGAGAAATCTAACATATGTATTTTGAAAGGTTGTCAGATGCTTTGAAGATCTATATCTATTTTGAGTTGTTTCAAGGGTTTGCTATATGTTGTAGTAAGGTATGTTAGACCTTTGGAAGACATATTGAAACCCTAGATGGAATGAATGATCTTATGAAGGAGTCTAGGTGTATAAAGTCCCTAGCAAGATGTTGAAGAGCATATGTCTCTTGTTTGTAATTAAGTCTGGGTATTTGATATGAATGAAGTTGAAATGCTTTTGTGATTCTGATATGGCTATCATCATGCTTCTATAGTTTTGTTTGTGTTGTTGCACAAAGTGTCTAGGCACCGTGACAACGCTTAGAGTAAGGGATGTCACTCTAATCTTTATTCACTCTGTTTAGACTCTCTCCTAGACAAGTCAGGGGGGGTAGTCCCTGGGGTGAATGAATGAGGATAGCCTGTGAAACACAGGCTCTAGGAGACTTAAAGATGGACAACTTGACGAATGTAAATGAATCCTAGTTAACTGAGATAGATAGATCGAACAATTAATACAAATAATACACAACCACAAGATAAAAATGATTAGAGACCAGTGCCTTTGTATTCAATTAACCATAGACTAAATAAATAAAAACAAGTTATCCAGAGCAATTTATAAATATGACAAATAGTGACGATCATGAATGATTAAATGTCAATGCCCAAACTTTATCATGCATGAGTTTCTAGCAATTAAATCCCAGATCTTAGAAGAATTTATCTTTCTGCTATAGTCAATGTGATTTTTAAAACATTAATCGCGCTTGACAAGAGAAATCATTACCACAAAAATTAAAATTTTACACTTTACACACAAAATGTCACCAAGGAAATTTGGATTAGAATTTAATTATCCTTAAGGAAATGTGCTAAGCTTATGAAGCAAAGATTAATGTGGCAAAAATTTTTAATGTGACCAAAAAAATCAAATCAAAAGACCTTAATCAAATTATTATTATTATTTTTTTTTGGGCCGTAGGCCACATAAAAAATTAAAAAATTTCAAATATGAAAGTTCTGCTTTTGATTTATTTCATTAGCAATCAGTGTCACCAATTTTTTATTTATTTTTTTATTTATTTATTTTTTTTTTTATATATTTTAATTTTTTTAGATCTTTAAAGAAAAATAAAAAAGAATAAAAAAAAGAAAAGGTAATCAAAATCAAAATAAAAAAATCACAAGTAAAAAAGAAAATGTGAAATCAAAACAAGACCAAAAAAAAAATTCAAATCAAAATAAAACAACAAATTGAAAAGTAAATTAAAATGAATTTGAGATAATGGAATCCTAACCTAAACTAACATAAACAAATAAAAAAAATTTGCATTGTTAGAATTAAAACCCTAGCAAGCCAAAACATGAGAAAGAAAACAAAAAAGAGGGAATTCGAATGTTACTGTTTGTGTGCAGGTCTTGGCAGTGAGAGGAAAAATGGTTGCGGGTTTGTAAAGGATGAACGCGCAGGGAAATGTAGGGACGTTTGATGGTGTGCAGAGTATGCAGACAACAACGATGAAGGAGAGCGACGTCAACTAACAATTTCTCGAGGGCAGTGAGGGGTATGATTGCAGCAGAAAGGTATGGAGTCGAGGGTTGCAGGTGCGGATAGCACGCAGGAGGAAAAAGAACAATGTTTTTTTTTGCAAGTCGATGAGGAGAGCAGGCAACAGGAGAAATGCAGCAAATGGGGGTACACTAATTTGCATAAACAAAATGTAGCAGGTCGAAAATGAGGGAGTAGAGAGGGAAAAAGCAATACATAGGAGATGAAAGCTGCAACGGGAAAGAGAAACGTAGTCTTGGATGGTAGAAATGGAAGGGTTGCTTTGGCAGCGAGTTTTTTGAGGAAGGAGCTGCCACAGTGAGCTGGAAAAAACACAGGGTTGGAGTAATGGAGGGATAAGGTTTTTCTAAAAAAAATTTGAAATTTTGCAGCGAATCGAAAAACCTAGTTAGCAGATCAGAAAACTCAGTCAACAGATTAATGCTAGCCAAAAAACCCTTTAAATTTTTCTCAGAAATTCTGATTAAAATGTTGAATCCTCTTGCTTCAGATTTGTCCTTGAAACCCTTATGAAAATTTCCAGATCCAAGAAATTTTAAACCCTTGGACTACAAAAATTTGAATAACATCCTTGCAAAAATATGTTGATAAACCCTAAAGATTCAGATCTTACCCTCCAAGGCCTAGATCTGGACTCTACACAAATTTCTTCCTCAGATCTGTAGTTGCACGACAACAAGAAAACACCCAAACGATATATACAATGATAAAAACTAAAACCCAGAAAAACCCACATTAGAAAAATAATTACAAAATTTACAAACTGCAGGCTCTAATCAGCCAGATCTACCATTATGCTGCACATAAATTAAAAGATTTTTAAATTTTAAAGGTGCTAACTCGAAACCCTCATGCATCAATAAAACAAAAAAAAAATCTTATGATAAGCCCGGGATTAATTTTGCTGGGCTCTTCAGAAAACATGGATCGGGAGTTCTCTGGTCCAACCAGTGTGGAAAAAGTCTGCAAAAAATCCCGATTTAATCCTAAAATCGCGATTTTTTGAACTAAACGATTTAATCCCCCGACTTTTTGGCGACTTTTTCACAAAGGAAAAAATCGCGATTTTTTCCTTATACTCCCGATTTAATCGGGAGTCGACCCAAAAAGTCTTCCTCCCTTCCCAGGCCATGGATAAAGAGGCCGCAAAGGTCAAAAAAACTATAAATTGAAGCTTTCATCCATGCATTTTCAGGTTATTGCATTGTATTATTTGTCATACTTCTTGCGAGCATAGCAGTCTCATTTGTAATTTGTTAGTTTTGAGGTTAAGATATGTTTTTGTTTTCCAAGGAAAAACAAATATTTATACTTCATATTTCTAGTTAGAAAGCAAAGTATACATTGGCTAAGCCTCCCGGCTTTTAGTGATCTAGACTCTAACAGCCACTGCCCCTTCAAAAGATTACAAAAGTACCAAAAGGATAGGCATACAACAGTCTTCCATAGAAAGAACCCCACACCATCAAAAACGTTGTTACAGTTGTTGAATGCTTCCAGGAGAAACAACAAAGGGGAGGTCATGAAGATCAAATAACAACAAACTGTCCAAAAAAAACAAAACCAGTGCCTCAAAAAAGAACCCATTTTTCAGACAGGAACAAAGTACCTGTGAAATCTTGTGACAACAAAGATCCTTCCTACAATGAGAGCACGTTTTGAAAGGGAATCTTCTTTAGTGGTGAATTCCCTGTAAATGTGGGGAATGGTTATGTATCACAAGTGGATTTTACCTCCAAGAGTTTTTGAATAATAGATGCCAAGGCTAGGTTAATAATCTGACATCTACTGTTTTCTCATAAAATAAGCAGCTTGGATTCACCAAGCATTAATTTTCACATCTACTATGATACTCACTGTTAATTTTCATTGGACCTACCACCTGACACCTTATTACCCAAGCAGATTACAATCTACTGAATAAATGCATGACTTATTTCTTAATACAATTAGCAGAAACAAAAATTAAAAGGGGAAGAGGATCTGAGTGACTGATTACATGATGACTTTTAGATAACTCATGATATACATTTATTATATTTTTTGTTGATATTTTGACTCTTTAGAGTTGAGATTCGGACAGGACTCAAAATTCAGGAGTTGATTCACTATTTTGATATGTGATGTAGCATTAGACTTCATATACATATTATATATTAGCTTTCTTTACATGTTTATGTGGAAATGCATTTATTTGATGTTGTGGATACTCTAGATGTTAAAAAAAATTAAAAAAAGTTGAATACTTTTGTGTGTTTTTTTTTAATTTTGCCGACTTTTTGTCGACTTTTTCAAAAAACTCCCGACTTCGACAAGTTTTTCAACTTTTGGACCCTTGCCGAATTAATCCCGACTTCGACTTTTTCCACATTAGGTCCAACTGAAAACTTCCCCTAATGCCTGAGGATCTAAAATCAAGATTTCCCTACAAAACTCGATCCAACCATTAAAAATACGAGTTGTCTTTAGTGTGACTTTTTGGAAGCTTTTTCGGTAGGTTTTTCTGTCATATTTCTCTAAAATCTGGCAGGAATTTATTGAAATCACAAGCTTGATGGGTAATCCCTGCACAATCTAAGTGCCCTAAAGGTTTTTCAGGGTGCTGAATCCATATATACAGTTAAAAAACTAGTTTAAATAACACAAATCAAGATTTCAACTCAATTTTTTCTGCCGGATTCCGGCACCGGAAAGTCCAAACAGTTGCACTAAAGACAACTCATTAAAAATAGAGCGAGAAAATAATAATAAAACTCAGACAAATAGAGATACTTGCTATTACGTTCAAAATTTAGATTATTATTCAAACCCCAGCAACTGAGCAAGATACATGTACTCAAATCACTCTTTAGAAGCTATCATCAATGGCTTTAGAAAAACTTATGCATGAAAACAACACATCTTACAATATTCCCATGAAGAGTAACACCAGTAGAAATTAACCCCAAAGTCTTTTTTTATTACCCAGAAAAAGATTACACGAGCTTCTTGTTATGCACACGACTCAAAGGTCGGATGAATCGACTAACAAATGACTTCCTATTTAAAGATAAATCCTCCAACAACTAGTTCGAGTGATCCTCGTCAAAGCAATCTCGACCGTTGATGAAGATTAAAATTTCTTTTAATCTCATCCTTCGAAATATTTAAATATTTGGGGAAATTCGAAAATTTTCATTAAATGCATTTTAATTAACTCAAAAATAATTTTTTTGAGTTCATTTCCCAAAAAATTTGACTTTGACATAACCCCCAGGGATCAAAGGTTTAAAATTTAACAAAATAATTAATTTACCTTAATCTCGAGACCTTTTAAAATTTAATTTTTTAGGACCGTCGAATTTTGCCTGTGGAGGATTTAAATTTACCTAGGACCTAGAATTAATTAAATTTCTGGCTTAGGATTTTAATTAATTTTTGGCCAAAAAATTTAATTAATTAACCTACGAGGGGATTATTTATTTTTCCAACCCTCAAGACATTTTACATCATGATTTTCATATTTTTTACATCATAAGGTGGAAATCCCATTTGTAATAGACCCTCACAAACTACCCATTTCTGCAACACAAACATAATCCAATAGACCAAGCAATTTGTAATAAAATAACCTAACCAAATCATTAGGATTATTCCCAAATTACTTTTACATAGACTCGATCTATGTTAATTTTAGGTATGTTCTATGTTAGAGCAATTTATTTCAATTTTCACAGTTAGCTCAATATCTTTTCTAGATTAGCAATCACATTAGCATTAAAGTAAACTGCAGATAGAACATAAATATAAATCGCAGAAGACAAGCCAAGCCAAGAGGACACAAGATTTGGTGCTAGCTAGGGACAAACCCCAATGTGGGGAAACCCTTGTTCAATTCTTCTTATATGTTCTTCAATAGTTCAGTAGAGAGAGAGAGAGATAGTACATTTACAACAAAAGTCAACACTTTGACTTATCTAGATAAGAGCATAGATCATCTCTAAGAAGATGATACAAGAGATCAGTTGAAGACATGCTGTTTCAACTAATTCTCCAAAGTGACTCCTTTACCTATCGTTGTGCTGCATTTCGTCATCATGTTGCACCTCACCGCATTGCACCATGCTGCACCCATCATCACTATGCTGCATCTTATCACGCTTCATTAATCATCACTGTATCCATCGCTGTACTGCATTATGTGCCATTGTTGCACCATGTTTCCATCTTGACCTATGTGTTGGTTGCACCTTGCTTGCTTGTTGTCCCTTGCTTGCTTGTTGTCCCTAGCATGCTTGTTGTCCTTAGCATGCTTGTTGTTGCATGCTAGTTGTAACATTGCATGCTTGGTGTATTTGTTGCTAAGTACCATACAATTGTCCCAATGTTAGTTAGTTGTCCCTTGCATGCTGCTCTCCTTCGGAGATAGATGCTTTGGCTGTTCCGGAAGTTCCCGGTAGTTCTGGCAGTTCTAGCTCTTCCCGGCAGTTCCAATTGTTCCCGACAGTTCCGACAGTTCTGGCTTTTCTGGTAGTTCCGGCATTTCCGGCTTTTCCGACAGTTCCGTCTTTTCCGGTAGTTCCGATAGTTCCGGCTTTTTCGACAGTTCCGTCTTTTCCGGTAGTTTTGATAGTTCCGGCTTTTTCGGCTTTTCTGGTAGTTCCGGTAGTTTTGGCTTTTCCGGTTTTTCTGGCAGTTCCGGCAGTTCTGGCTTTTCCGGCAGTTCCGGCTTTTCCGACTTTTCTGGTAGTTTTGGCTTTTCTGGCAGTTTTGGCTTTTCTGGCTTTTCCATATTTTCCGGCAGTTCCGGATTTTCTGGCAGTTCCGGATTTTCCGGCGGTTTCGGCTTTTCCGGCAGTTCTGGCTTTTCCGGCTTTTTGAGCAACGTAGAGCTTATTCTCCCATGACTGCATTTAGATCTAGGGCATGTTATCTAGAGCAGTGTATACCCTAGGGCACTCCCTCTAGCTCTCATCTTCATCAAACCCAAAACAGGATGAAGTGAGATCACAAGAGTGAGTGTGTGTGTGACAAATGACTTCAAGTCCTCTTCTATCTATACTAAAACGTAGAGGTTGAATAGACATGACTGTTGGGCTTCTGAGCCTACATAAGTTGTTGGCCGACTTGACAATTTGTCCATAATCAAAATAAATTCATATCTTCATAAATACTTATCGGAATCGGATGATCTTTAGATCAATCACACACCTCTCGATGAGAGGGATCCAAGAAAAATATCAGTTGCCATAAATAAGAGACCCACATGGAGCTTGGCCCTAGTTGCCAATTTTAACACTCCCTCTCAACTAGGGAGAACTCCATCTACTGATCCATATGTTCGACTGTACTATCTCTGCCATCAGTGCCTTGCACTGCTCTGATCTGCTGAGCTCTACGTTGCCCTGCTTTGCTGAACCATGAAGAAGAAGAATTGATCGAGAATGTCTCATACCATTCTCTACTGACCCGAAGTCGGTTTTATCTGAAGAGAGTGTGTCACATCACTCTTACTGACCCGAAGTCAGTTTTATTGATCCCAGATCAATATCACAAGAGAGTGTCTCAAGCCACTCATACTGATCCCAGATCAATGGAGGTCATCCTAGCATAGGGAGTACGGTAGATACAATGATGCGTCCATCGATAGAACTACTATGGTCCCTATCCTCATTTCCCTGCTCATTGATCAAATGAGAGGTACTTCCCATGAGTCCCAGACTGCATGGGTAGGATGCCTCGACAGGAGAACGAATCATCCTGTCAGTGGATGCCACGAAGAACGAATCATCCTGGCCCACAATCGCCACGGAGAACGAATCATCTTGGCCCACAGGAGAACGAATCATCCTGTTCCACAGTCGCCACGGAGAACGAATCATCCTGGCCCACAGGAGAATGAATCATCCTATTCCACAGTCGCCACGGAGAATGAATCATCCTGGCCCACAGGAGAACGAATCATCCTGTTCCATAGTCGCCACGGAGAACGAATCATCCTAGCCCACAGGAGAACGAATCATCCTGTTCCATAGCGCACCACCAGGGGAGGGTGAGTCGCCCTGTGGTCGTATGTTGCTCCAGTATGTACCCCAAGCCCCCCAGAGCTCCCAGAGCTCAATGCATGCAACATGCAGGACCCTTATAAGAAGGTCTCTCAACGACTGCAAGTCGTTCGGGAAAGTTATAGATTTGACCTTTCCATGGGGTTTTGACAAAAAATGTCTGCAACCTGTACATCAGTGTCAATGTGATGGAGCGTCCTTGCTCATTGACTTACCATACCCCATATAAGGCAGTATCTGATGTCTATCTGCTGGAGCAATCATCGAATATGGGATTCCTCAATAATCGAATCCCACCTTTGGTGGTCACAGAGAATCACAGTGGTATTCATCATGTGTACAAACAACTCACTTAAGAGCTTCTGCAACCATGCAGCTTCACATGAGATCATACTCGTCGCTGTGTATTCAGTCTCGGCGGTGCTTATAGCAACCGATTTCTGCTTCTTGCTCATCCATGATATCGAAGCAGAATCCAAATAGAACTAGCACTAGGAAGTGCTCTAGTGATCCTCCACACTGCCTGCCCACTCAGCATTCGAATAATCATGCAGTTTCATATTTCTGGCAGTGTATCTCAATCCATGAGAGATTGTGCCTTGAAGATATCTCAGAAGATTCTTGGCACCAATCTAGTGAGGCTCAACCAAATATGAGCCCACCATGCTAACTGCAAAACATATGTCCGGACGGAAGTTCACCAAGAACATCAATGCAAATGAGTTTATGAAACTTAGAGGCATTTCCCAAATCTGGTCCGACATCGCTACCATATAACTTCTGAAAGTTAATATCCTCGAGGTAGTCACAGGCTTGCAGTTTATCATTCCACATTCGGAATCCAACTCCCTCTTACTTCTGCAAATGAGAGGGTCAGCACTTGTCAGAAATAGGTCATCCTCATAAGGTGCAGGTATGAGAGGTCTATCATCCACAACATTTGGGTAATGGTTTGGATCGATTTCACTCCTAGTGAATCTCAACTTCATCTGACAGCTATCAATCCTCTCATACTATGCCTGGGGAGTTTTGCTTCAAGCCATAGAGGGCTTTCTTCCACCTGTATACATGAGATTCCCGATCATGAATCTCAAACTCCTCGGGTTGTTCCAAACCTGTGGACCTGCTACATGAGGGGAATGGTCCCCTTGTAAGATTTTCCTTTGGTACATCTCAGACATGTACTTTCATGCTCTTTTTGAATTCAAGCATCCCTGTCACCATCTGACTCACAGACCTTTGGTGCTATGTGTCAATAGACATGGTCCCCAGTGGACTTCCTGCAACTTGATACAATCCTGAACTCAAAAACATCTTTGAAAATTCTATTTTCAAACACATACCTTTCCATCGATGAGTGCCACCCTGAAACCTTTGACTTCCATTGCTGAAATGGACACCAGGTTCTTCTTGCGATCAGGTACATAAAAGAGATTCTGTAAATGAATTGAGTTACCCTCATTCAATTGAGGGATAACATTCCTTACACCCTTTCCGGAAAAGATGGCATCGGCTCCAAGTATAATCCCACGATTGTTTCCATCTCTACCAAATTAGAGAGTGCACCCATCTATCTGATGAAGTGCCTTGAAGCACTACAATCAATAAGCCAGATTCCCATAGAATCTGAAGGAGAGGGCCAATACAAGATAACGATTCTTTATCTTATCAGAAACAACATTTGATTCTTCATACCTAGGGTTCCTTGCTTTCTTTGAAGAGTCGACCATTTCCTTGATGACCTACATTACCTGTCATTCCTTGATCATTGAAGATGTCCCTGGAATGATTGTTATCTTCATCAAGAGATGTGTCTCTGCCATTCGGACACTCCTTTGCATAATGGCCGAACTTATTGCAACCAAGGCATCTGCCTTTCCTTCCACCCTTAGATCCGAACTTCCTAATGAAGTGATCTTTAGGTAGGCCATCAGAAACTTCCGCTGCGCCATTCTGATAATATTCTCTGCTTCAACTTCACCCTTGGTGAATTTGAAGAGGGATGAGGAATCCACTAATCCTTTTGTCCTTTCCCAACTGTCTTCGGTGATTGCTCTTTCACTCTTTCTTGGGCATTGTCTTCACCTCAGCTCTGATACCATGTTAATTTTAGGTATGTTCTATGCTAGAGCAATTTATTTCAATTTTCATAGTTAGCTCAATATCTTTTCCAGATTAGCAATCACATCAGCATTAAAGTAAACTGCAGATAGAACATAAATATAAATCGCAGAAGACAAGCCAAGACAAGAGGACACAAGATGTGGTGCTAGCCAGGGACAAACCCCACTGTGTGGAAACCCTTGATCAATTCTTCTTACATGTTCTTCAATAGTTCAGCAGAGAGAGAGAGAGAGAGAGATAGTACATTTACAACAGAATTCAACACTTTGACTTATCTAGATAAGAGCATAGATCATCTCTAAGAATATGATACATGAGATCAATTGAAGACATGCTGCTTCAACTAATTCTCCAAGGTGACTCCTTTACCTATCGTTGTGCTGCATTTCATCATTATGTTGCACCTGACCGCGCTGCACCCATCATCACTATTCTGCATCTCATCACGCTTCATTAATCATGACTGTACCCTTCGCTGTACTACATTATGTGCCATTGTTGCACCATGTTTCCATCCTGACCTATGTGTTGGTTGCACCTTGCTTGCTTGTTGTCCCTAGCATGTTTGTTGTCCTTAGCATGCTTTCTGTTGCATGCTAGTTGTCCCTTGCATGCTAGCTGTAACATTGCATGCTTGGTGTATTTGTTGCTAAGTACCATACAACTGCCCCAATGTTAGTTAGTTGTCCCTTGCATGCTGCTCTCCTTCGGAGACAGATGCTCCAGCTATTTCGGCAATTCCCGGTAGTTCTGACAGTTCTAGCTCTTCCCAACAGTTTCGGCAATTCCGACAGTTCCGACAGTTCCGGCTTTTCCGGCTTTTCCAGCAGTTCTGGCTTTTTCGGCAGTTCCAACTTTTTCGACTTTTCCAGCAGTTCCGGCTTTTCCGGCAGTTCCGGCTTTTCCAGCTTTTTTGGCAGTTCTGACTTTTCCAGTGTTTCCGGCTTTTCCGACATTTCCGGCTTTTCTGGCTTTTCTGGTAGTTCCTATAGTTCCGGATTTTTCGGCTTTTCTGGCAGTTTCTGCAGTTCTGGCTTTTCTGGCTTTTCTTGCAGTTTCGGCAGTTCCGACTTTTCCAGTAGTTCCGGCTTTTCCTGCAGTTCTGGCTTTTCCGGCAGTTATGGCTTTTCCGGCTTTTTCGGCAGTTTCGGATTTTCCGGCTTTTCCGGCAACGTAGAGCTTATTTTGCCATGACTGCATTTAGATCTAGGGCATGTTATCTAGAGTAGCGTATACCCTAGGGCACTCCCTCTAGCTTTCATCTTCATCAAACCGAAAACAGGATGAAGTGAGATCACAAGAGTGAGTGTGTGTGTGACAAAGAACTTCAAGTCCTCTTCTATTTATACTAAAATGTAGAGGTTGAATAGACATGATTGTTGGGCTTCTAAGCCTACATAAGTTGCTGGCTGACTTGACAATTTGTCCATAATCAAAATAAATTCATATCTTCATAAATACTTATCGGAATCGGATGATCTTTAGATCAATCCTACACCTCTCGATGAGAGGGATCCAAGAAAAATATCAGTTGCCATAAGTAAGATAACCCACATGGAGTTTGGTCCTAGTTGCCAATTTTAACAATCTAGAACACTACGACTCGCCTAAGATCCTAGCGACAAAATCCATTCCAGCTTTGGGGTAAGATTAGAGGAAAACTCTACTGACCATCCGAGAATGGATCGGTGAGACAAAAAACCTCGCAGAATGGAGATCATCACTAGAAGAGTAGGTTTACCTAAGTTGTTACATACACGACATAGATTTGCTGAGATTATTTACATTATACACATGCAAAAAGGGTTTACATAACATCTTGGAAGTCAAGCTGATGATGATAGCTGGACGGCGTGGACACATCTATCAAGTGCTATCCCTTTTGCGAAAAAAGGGGGTGTACTGCTATGGGTCGTTGACATGTAGTGGTCAATAGGTTGTAGTTGCTATCTAAGCTGTGTAGGTACACAATCTTCAACTTGGTGAAGATGCTCGATGTGACAAGCAAGCTGTGCTGGTACACAATCTTCAACTTGGTGAAGATGCTCGATGTGACAAGCAAGTTGTGCAGGTACACAATCTTCAACTTGGTGAAGATGCTTGATGTGACAAGCATGATGAGGATGATGATAACTCTGATGAAATGGTTGGAAGCCACGAAATATTCTCCGATGTCGAAAAGGAAGAAGTTGATCTCCCCAAGATTAAGAGGGATTCTGGAAAAAGAGGTGCTTCCTGGTTGAAAGGGAGTGACAAATATGGTTCTCTGCTTCATGTGTCATGCACTAGACCAGGACTAACAACCGTAAGTCTGAGTGAAGGCCATGAACAGGAAAAGGAAATTGGAGAATGCACTCTGTAGTACTGCTGAAAGAAGGAAAGCAGGATCCAATTGAAGAATATGTTGCTGCATCTAAAGTAGGAAGGAAAACATATGATCAAGGAATCTTCTGTCAAAGATTTTGTTGATAGTCCTACTATGAAAAGATGAGAAGCAACATCTGTTGCATATAAGGCCCCGGAGGATTGTGTTTGATTATGCACATGCAAAAGTATATTATTCATTGGGGTTGTGTTTGTACAGATGAATCTCTTGAAGGAAAGCATGCTGGTTTACCAATCAGGTTGATTGGGAGAGATTGGAAATTCTTGATCTGTTGGATCAAGGGGTGTTGAGGCTTTGCGAGTGAAGCATTGCCTGGGGAGACATCTAGTTGACACTTTGTGTTGATGTCTGAGTCACTGAAGTTGGAAAGTTGGTGTTGATTATTGAGCTCTATTTTGGTTACACACCTGGATTTTTGGGTTGGTGGTTAGCAAGTAAGCCTAATGGTACCTAGAGGGGTTGAAAGCTTGATTCCGTCTTAGTCCCACTTGGATAGATTGCTCTAGTCAGGAATCTAGTCTATGGCATTGTGGTGCCTAAATTGATTGATTGGTTGGATAGATTGCCCTAGTCAGGAATCTAGTCGGTGGCATTGAGGTGCCTAAAGTTCTTCATGGTTCATATATAGTTTGAGATCTTCCATTGTATATGTACATTATGAATACCTCCCTAGTTAAGAGGGAGTGTGGGAAAAAGTAACTACGTTAAGAGGGAGTGTGGGAAAAAGTAACTATGTTCGGTGTTCAATAATGTACTTGAGTCATTATGTAATGTACTTTTCAAAAGAATAAAGAAAAGAATTATTATTATTATTATTGTGACTTATTAAAGCATGGGTTTCATGCTTGGGTCACCATGTTTTAGGTCAAAGTCCCCATTAAGGACTTCTAGGATTTATTCTGAGTATATAAAATTATTGTACATTTAAAGAGACCCTTCTTGGGCTTTTGAATCATGTAAATTGGTTTAGTATTGAGTCAAATATGAATTATGGAACCTCCACACCATGTCGGCCTAAGAGAAGATCAAGTTGGCCTAAGGACCCATTTGAACCCACAAGAAGCCTATAAAAGGAAGGACAATGAATTCATTTGGTGCATCACTTCTCATTTTCTCTCTTATGGGCAGAAGTGCAAAAATCTGTTTGCTGGGCAGAAGTGCGAAGTAGGAAGCTGGGAAAGTCTGTTGCCGGGAAGTCGAAGTGAATGCGAGTTTGGGGGAGTCTAAGGAGTCAAGGAAAATCGAAATTTTGGTGGTGGTCTCTCTCTATTTCGTGCTCTAGATTGGGAGAACGAAGTCTCCCAAGTTGGACTACTGCCGGAAGCCGTGAGTTGCCGCAAGTTGCTGCATAGTCGAAGTTGTTGGAAAGAGATCAACCTTTTGGAGGTTGACTTGGTGTGGAGGAAAGGTTTGGTCAAGGCCAAGGGTGAAAAGTCTCAAAGAATACTATTGAAAGGAAGAATTACTTTGCTTGGGTTTTCCTTTCGAGGGGGGTTTTTCCCTGGAATGTGCCTACATCTTGTGTTCATTGTTTTATGTGCTGCTTCTTTGTGTAGTTGCTTGATGAACTAAAGAAAGAAGATATAAAGAATCGTAATAACAAGTAACATCACAAGTAATTATCAAGATTGGGAAAATCTTTATTACCTATTCTAATAGTAATAGTAGGTAATTGTTGAAGGTTGGTAGCTAGGACATCAACTTTTGACCTCCTTGAGGACAAATTTGGCCAATCTAATGCATTTAGGTCTCCACATCCCAAAGGACTAGGCACTAGTGCAAGGAATTTGGTGATCAAACTCCTGTTTCTCCATATTTTCTCCTAAATTTCGTTCCCCTAGAGGTAGGGAAAAAATCTAGGGCTTGCAGTGAAATTTTAGGAATGTGTTTTTTGGGGAATCCGAGGGTCCAAAACATCAAACTCAGGGTTTATGATACCTATGCTCCAAGTTTGGTGGGCGTCTGCCTGAGTTTCATCAATAAAATCTCTTGCCCTAGGTGTTACTCTAAGAGGGAAAACCTAGGTCTTTCTCTTTCACCTTGGGGACTTCTTTGAAGGTTGTATGAGCGTAGTATTCATTGGAATAAATCATAAGAACTCCTTTCTCCTCCCTTGCCTTGACCTAGTGAGTACTTTGGAATCATTTCTTCCCACATTTGTTCATAAAACACTAGGTTTAGCGCAAGTCTTTCTCAGGTCTCTCAAAGAGAGCAAAGAGCCTTTTGGAAGTGTAAATCATCCCATAGAGCTTCTTAAAGAGGTCCTACCTCTTCTCCTAGAATCTTGACCTTAGTAATATCTAATATTATCATCATACCCTAAACCCTAGGTCTTGATCTCCTCCTAGGCCTTTCTTGGAGAGTGTTTAGCTGCCTTGAAGCATTGAGCCATTGTTGTGTTTCTCCTTGAATGGGCTTTGTGGAATCACCCTATACCTAAATCATTCTTAGTGATTCCCTCCCTATTGGGGCTCCTCCCATCGGTGAAAGTCCATAAAAAGCAGGGGACTTTAACTGAGGTGACAGTGCGTCATTGTCCCATTGTTGTCACTTAGTATAGTAGTTGTCGCTTAGGTTTTCCCTTCCTTAGGGCCCTGCTATATTGTGTGGTAACATTTTTGGCCTCATTACCAGGGAGGATGCAGGCCTGCCTCCTTGGTGTAATATTTGATGGGGTGATTCCTTTAACGACAATATAGATCCTCTTTTGGTGACTCCATTGGAAGAACGAAGCCCTAGTTCTTCATTCAACCTCAAAGTCAATGCTTGTAGGGTGAAGTAGGCGTCTCTCAAGGCATCTTTGAATTCACCTCGACGATTCCTACATGATTGATATATGTAACCTAATAGGATGTCTTACCTTGATAAAATCTTCACCTTGGACATTGCTAGCATTCTTGGGTACCCAAACCGTGTCACCTTACGCACAATACTCGGGGTGCCCAAGTTTGATGGTGATCCATCTTTTGCTATTGATCATGTGACAAGATTTGCTACATATACCACAAAAGTTGATGTGGTTCATCATGATGTGCTCATAATGTTGTTCATAAGGTCCCTTCAAGGTCATGACTCATGGTTGTATAATTGCAAGCCTAGGAGTATTTCATCAATTGAAGCATTCTTTGATAACTTTTTGGAGCATTATCAAACTAAGGACCAGGCTTGCCCAACATTAGATATTGATTTTCAAAAGGAAGCCTTCATTGAACATAAGGAGGATCATGAATAAGAAGATGTTCCCTTTCTAGATCATTGATGAAGACATTAAGGGAGATCTTGAATGGAAGCAAGATAAGGAGTTTAATGAAGAAGGTTCCCTAGGAAGTAAAATTAAAGATACCACCATCCTTTTCAAGGACGTTATCTCTAACGTTCTACATATCAAAGACCTTGAGAAAGACGACCCCATTAACCCCTTGAACATTAGTGATTTCTTGCATATTGAAGAAGGGAAGTGGGAGATCACGAGCCATCATTTTGACAAAGATCCTATCTATGACATCAATGAAGAAGGGGAATTTGTGGAAAGTGAAGTTGAGGCTAGCCCTATTTCTGTCAAGGATATTATTCTTAATGAAACGCTTTTTGAGCCCCTTTGAGAATTGACATTGAAGACTACTCGCATATTGTAGAAGGGAAATGGCAGATTATTAGCTACCACTTTAACAAAGAGCCCATTCATGTTGCTGATGATGAGCCTGATAAGGATCTTGATTTGCCTTGTATTCCATGTCATCAAGAAACATTGATCACTTTTGAGCAATCCTTGAGCCTTAGTATTAAAAATGATAAACACATGGTTGTCTCCCCTTTTGAACATGATCCTTGCAATAGACAACCTGATTGGTGTAATTCCCCTTGCTTGCCCTATTTTCCCTCTTGTTTTTCTTGCTAGAGCATGAGGATATAAAAGGGAACTTCATGAATAAAAGAACCTTTCAGAAAAAGTTATGGTTTTTGACCATTGATTTCTCCATATTCTTGATTAAAGGAAAGACCTGATGGTGTGGGCCTGACTCATGTTCCTGTCCTTTGTCCATTGTTCCTTTACATGATTCATGGTTGTGTTATTTTCCCATCTCCCACCCTTGTGACCTTGCATATGAGTGTTGTGATTGTCATGTTTGCTTTCAAATGTATATTGTAATTGATCATAGGGATAGGAAATCTTGATCTAGTGATACACTAGTTACAATTGGCTATATGATTATACTTAGCATTCATAATTTCATAGTGTAGCGTGCATGTTAGAGTAGGATGCATTGCATGTTGATTTTGCATTGCTACTATCATCATCTCATGTCCTCATGTTAGAGTAGGTGCATTTAGATTAGGCTTGCGTCATAGAATATATTTTCTTTTCTATATGGTTTTATTCAGTGTTCCACGGGGACTCACCCCCCCTAGGGGTCTAGTTTCCTAGCTCCCCCGCGCTCTGGGGACTTGGGGACGAGAAGGGGTCGTCTCCCCATGCTCCCAAAAAACAGGGTACGCAGGGGGACGTGCTAGGGGGTTGTTTCCTTGTGCTGAGGGGTCGTTTCTGAAAAGGGGGTCGTGAGGGGTCGTTTCCGAAAAGGGGGTCGTGAGGGGTCGTGGGGGGTTGACCCTCTTTCTGTTCAGCTGGATCCTCTCACTGCTTGTCTCCTCCAGCTTATTTCCACAAAAATGTTCAACAACGTTCAACTGCATTCAACAACATTCTGTTCTCTATTTTTCCTCCTTTTATTTGTTCCCCATGCCTCTGTTTTTTTTCTTGGTTTCCTCTCTTTGCTGGCCCTTTAGCTTCCTCCTCGGTCTCTGTGGTTTCCTCTGTCTCTTCGTGCTCACCAGCACTCCTGAGACACATTGATTCAACGGCGAGGACCGAATCATGCATAGAGAACACATATTCAAAAGATTGTAACAATGCTCTCCTTTTTTAATGATGGCAGGCATACACAGAGTCGACATAGTTTAACGGACAACCACTTCCAATCGCAATCGCAATCGGCTTGATTCAGCCTTCTGAACTATAGTTCAGGCCTCCTAAACTATCGAGAGCGTTGTTGTATAGCATTTCTGCCTCAAAGGCTCGTGCATGGCAAATATCAGAGAAATTCTTTTTTTTCTTTTCAAGTTCACGAGTCGTGAACTATTATTTCTTCGTAATATAGATGCCCGAGATCAATCCACTAAATGAAGTGTCTCAGCTCATATATATATATATATATATCTATCTATCTATCTATCTATCTATATATATATATATATATATATATATATGACTTTTGCAAATCACCAAAGGACACGTTCCTTGGGAGGAGGGGCCGACTTATGAGTTTTTCTCATTTAAAATATTTAACTCGGAGAGTCTTCCATTATAGGCTTATAGCTCACGGAAACCATATAAACATGGTATACCCATATGGTGGTCCCAGATGCCACGTCATCCTTTTATCGCAATCGCCATTTTCGGAGGTTCTTCTACAAGTCGAGCCTAAAGCATTGTCGATGGCCGATGGCCGATACTGGATGCGATATTATATTAAACTGTTTATAATAGGTCCGTTAGGTCCACAGTTCTATCGCAATCAGCGCTTTCATGTGGCAAGGCTTTACAGCTTGCGATATAGCGATGGACGCGACATTACAATAGGCGCAATATAATAGGATCATCGGGTCCGAAATTGTATATCACAATCGAAGTTTTAATGTGGTAAGGTCTTTACCACTCGCGATACATAATCCGGACACGGTGGACGCAATATTAAATTGCAACGTATTGCAATGGTCCCATGGGTCCGTGCATATATTATCGCAATCAGAGGGTTTAGGGGGTGACAACCCTTTTGAACTTTGCGATATATATATTGCTCCGTTGTTTTAACTTTGTTTATATGCTATGCTATTTATATATATATTGCTCCGTTTTTTTAACTTTGTTTATATGCTCCTCCGCTTATGCTCCGCTTATGCACCTTACTCTTGGCATATGCGATAGCTCTACTCCTCCAATAGTCCTTCCTTTGGCATTATTGCTCCGATAGCTGTTAATGCATATATAGATGGGTTTTGGCCTCCGATAGCTCCCAATTGTGTAATCTGCTTCCTCTGATGGCTCTGTTTTGGCATATATATATGTTATACATATATGGCTCCTCTGTTTGCTTTGTTTGCTCTATTTGCTCCTCTTCTTTAGCATATATATGTGCTCTATTTGCTCCTGTATCTCTGAGAACTCAGTTTTGGCATATATATATTACATATATATATGGCTCCTCCTGTAGCTCCTCTTGCTCCAATGTGGCTCCTCTAGCTTGGCAGTGTCTTTCAAAGACCTCCTTGCATATATGAACGCCTCTCTTGCTCTGATATCCTGTGATATGCTTTGATCTGCCTCCTTTGGTAACTCCTCTTGCTTATGGCTTGGCTATCCTGATGGCCTTGCTCCTATCTCTCCATGGATCTGCTCGGCTTCCCCTTGGCTTCTAGTATCTAGAATATTGCCATATTGACATCAATGACAACCTAGGTCAACATACACCAGATCTTGAATTCATGGTCTGGACTGCCCTAAATGCAGTCATTGAAGACTAGGAAACCTTTGTCCAAAGCATCTTGGGCAGGGCTTCTCTCCCTAGTTGGGAGGAGATGTGGGCAGCTCTTCGACAGGAAAAAATCAGACGGTTGACCAAGGCGGAAGCAACAACAAATGGATCAGAGTCAGGGAGGAAGAGGGGGATGCAGCTCTCGCATCAGTGGGACAACAAGGCAGCAGAAGAGGAAAAAGAAAGATATTTCCAAAGTCATATGCTTTAGATGTGGAGAACTGTGACATTTCGCCACTCAGTGCCCTTGGAAGAAGGGCAAGGAAGAGAAGTTTGACTCAAAGGCTACTCCAGCGAAAGTTGACAAAGAGGGCGATGATGAGGATTGCACCATGAGTGCTCATGCACCTCTAGAGAAGAGGTGGGGTGATATTGAGTTGTAGTCAGGAGGACTACATAGGGGCAAGATCCTTGAGGTGCCCAAACTCTTGGATCACATACAGCTACGGGAGCCCTTAATGACAGTAGCAGAATGACGGGAGTCAGTTGGTGCGAGGGATGATGGAGCAATAGTGGTAGAGCTAGAGTGCCAAAGTCTGAAGCAGTGCAATAGAGTGTTGAGTAGTGTGGGAGACACAGAACAGATACAACAATAGCACAGTAGCATAAGAGGGTTAGCACAAATTAACAACAGAGGTAGCTTAAACATCACGGGGCATCCAAACGGATCAACGTGTCAGCATTTGGGCGGCTTTTCAATTGCTTACTTGTCAGCAAATGAGTTGCAGTCAGTAGTTAGCAGTGGCAGTGCTATGCGTAGCATGATGCAGCATATTGAGAGGGAGTTGCAGTACAGATGCAGCAGTGACAGTGGCAGTGTCATGGGCAGCAGTACAGGTTGCGGCAACGTAGTGGATGAAGGGCAGCAGGCCGAGCATCAACAACGCAGAGGTCCGATGCCGTGGATTAGTGCTAGGAAGTATTGCTAGAGCACATTCCTCGCTAAGAGGGAGTGTTCATTTTTGGGTAGGATCAGATGTGCTCTAGCTCCGAAATTTTGTGGAGGGGCTAGAACACATGAGATCTCCAAGATCTAGAAATCGTTTGGTGAAATTCCACCCAGATTGTATTTTATTAAAATATTTAATATTTCTAATGGGGTCCCAAGTCTAAACTTAGGAAAATAGAAATATTAACGGGTATTAATGAAAATATGGGTGAGAAGTTTCTAAGAGACGAGGATCAAGTCTAATTTAATCTTAGTTTTTGATTAGAGACTTAATCTCGATTGTTGATCTATCAATAGGAAAAGTATAAATGGAGGCTTGGGGTCCATTGGAGAAAATACATAGAGAGATTGAGGAAATCGATTTTCTGAGGTGAGAAGTTCTCAGGAGGGAAATTGATTCAGGAGATCTTGTAGCTAAGGGATAGTGATAGTTCGGGAATACAGACAGAGAGGCAGAGAGAAACTTGTGGAGGTACGCAGTAGCCGAGAGAGTTGATGCTGGGCTAGTTTGGGCCCACACAACCTTGATGCAGAGCTAGGAGGGCCAGTGCAGAGGAAGAACTGCCTTCCATGCAGAAAGCCAGGGAGTTGCTGAAAACTGTCGGAACAGCTAGGAAGGCTGAAGCAGTGGGCAGAAGGGTTGACGCAGAGCCTCAAAGAGCTCCACGCAGGCCCATGCAGTTACAACGAAGGGGCAGTGAAGTTGTAACTGAGGCCAACCAGATTTGCTGCCAGATCAGTCGGATTCTGTCAGGTAAAGTGAGGTAAAACTCACTGAGGTTCTCCACTATTGTATTTCTCTTTCACTAGTTTGTCGGGAGGGCAACCAACATATGTATTCAGAACTTCTGCTTAATAATAGAAAACCCTCAGAGTTGTTGCACCGGTTTTCCCGCATTGGGTTTTTCTGGGGACATTTAGTCCATAAATGTGTGTGTCCTTTGCATGATTGTCTCATTTATTTTTCAGTACTTGATCTATATAGAGGTGTAGGTTGCAGTGTATTTACATTTATATTTTCTGAATATTTATGAAAATAACTTGTTAAATGAAGAATACAAGTAGGTAATGTAAATCAGTTTACTGCAGTAGGATTTCTGGTTTATTAGATTCATAAATTTTCACAGCTGAAACCACCTAATAGGGTCCTTGGCTAACCCCCTATTGAGCTTGGAGACACTTGTACATACTAAAGCCCACTATGGAAGGGCATGCCACCATAAAGT
The DNA here is from genome assembly GCA_031772625.1 of Pinus tabuliformis. NCBI lineage: Eukaryota > Viridiplantae > Streptophyta > Pinopsida > Pinales > Pinaceae > Pinus > Pinus tabuliformis. Next base: position 134,771,647 of record CM062817.1, on the reverse strand, counting down.
GCCCCATTGATTCCATGACTTGTAAGCTCTTTTACTTGATTATTCTAATGATTTGTTGTATTGGAGGGAAAGGGGACACATTGGATCTTATACAGGATTGCAGATTGGCTCCCATTTGGGGTTTGGTCTCCCTATACGGGGTCCTAACCCTCTAGAGGGCCACATTAGCACTTGTAGGGTGAGAGTTGAGAGCCATGGGCCTCCACCATAGACGAGATTACTTCATGGATCCCTAGTAGTGTTCGTTGATTGCTCCTATTCCACCTTTTGGATGAGGATGATGCACCTGGTTCACCATGCTCAACCAACTCCATAGATGCACCATACACTTGGTAGATGTTCCAGGGTCTAAAGGATTGTTCCCCGCTATAGAGGCAGGGCTTATGTCATCATTTTAGCCCTTACAGATGGTCTACAGGCACTTCCAATCCATTTGGAGACCCATGAGGATGACCTTGTGCCCCCACACCCACTTGGGAGCACCACAGGTTTTTGCTTGGAGAACAAGGGGCCAACCCCTTGTCCACTATGATGGGAGTCCATTTCTTCATTATGGCACCCTTTGGACTTCATTAGGCCTCCTCAAAGGCCCAATGACTCGCTTTGTTGAGCATTTGACCCTCTTGAGAGGCTTATTCATGTATTATTGAGATATTTGGTGGGCTTGTCACCAAACGTTTTGTTATTATGCCCATTATTTTATTCTAGGGGATAAATTAGGCCTAATTAGCTAAATCGCATTCATTAGGAAGTGTATAAATAGAAGTGTGATGAACCATTTGGATCATCATCTCTTGGATTGGATTGTTCTCTCTTGTGAGATTTTCGCTATTCTCTTTGGAGGACGAAATTGGATGGATGGATGAATTTTGATGTTGGGATTTCTTTATTTTTGTCTTGGAGCTTCTATATTGGCATATGATGATGATTGGATATACTTGTTCTCTCATGTAAGTGCTCTTTTAATGCTAATTTGTCTTTTTCTTATGTCACATGCATGTTGTTGGGGATTTTCGCTATACTAGGCTGAAATTTGTTGCTTTTCTTGTGTGAAATGGTGGAAATTTGTCTTTTATTAGCATTCCATCATGTCATGGGCCATGTTTGAATAAGTGAATGTTCCTAGAGACATTTTGTTGAAATTTTGTCTTGATAAGTCATCACATATTGCATATCGAAGTATAAAGACCTTGAAGCAATTGTCCATGCCCTAATTGCCATGCAAAATTGTTTTATAGGCCTCCTTGACTAAGTGAATCCATTCCAATCATTGAAATATCCTTGACTCCATTTCCCCCAAAGGATTAGGCACTGGTCCTCCATAGGTGATCACCTTAAAGCATATTTTTCTCATTTTCTCTCTTTCTTTCTAGGCCTTTTCTTCTTTTTCGTAAGTGTATATTTCTTCTAAAGGTGTAGTCTCAAAAATTCCTAATCACACTCAAATTGTCTTTCACTTCGATGTTGATCTACTTGCTATTTCATCATGTTTTGCACTATTTGAAGGTTTTCCTTAATTGTCAAATTTTCATAAGTCTTCCCCATATGTTACTCTATTGCTTGTATTTCAGAGTTATCTTGCAAAAAATATTTGATACTAGAATCTGAATATTCATAAAGGGAATCAAATGAGGCATTTTTAGTAGTTGTGTGATAACTTCTAGTATTATACCACCATTATGCCAGAGTTGTCAACTTCATCCATTGAGATTGCTTGTTTGAAGAATAAAATCATAGATAATCCTCTAAACATTTGTTTACTATTCTTGTTTGTGAATGATATGTTGAACTCATAGCTAGTGTTGTTCCACTCATCTTTCATAATTCTTTCCAAAACTTTCCTATGAATTTTGGATATATGTCACTTTTTATTACTTCAGGAAAACCATGAAGTCTATGAATTTACTTCGTGAACACTTTTACCACTTGGCTTGTTGTATATGTATTTTGAATTCTGTAAAAATAAGCATATTTGTCCTCTATAAATGACCACAAAATGACATCCTTACCTTCATATTTTGGTAACCCTATAATGAAGTCTATTGATATCCCTTCCTATCTTTGATTAGGTATGTATAATGGATAATTTAATAAAAAATTTTGTATCTCCTTTATTTCTTTGGAAATATTGACATTCTCTTATAGATTTTTGGGTATATTTATTTATTCCTTTCACAAAAACAAAAATTTGATCCTTTATATGTTTTAAGGAACCTTGCATGTCCTGTCATTGGAGATTCCTGGGACTTCGTTAATATTTGTTGCTTCATATTTGATATTGGGCATCAATATATTCTACCCTTGTACCAAAATATATCTCCCTTCCCAATGTTCCATAGAGTTCATCCATTCCTTTATAAATTAATCTTTTTGTTTAATATCGTTGTCATTTTGCCATTCATGGCAATCTTCTTCTAGCCACACATGAATAGAAGATGTCCTAGAATATAAACTTGAGGCTTTTTTGATTCTAGAAAGAGAGCATCCACTACTACATTTGCCTTCTCCTTTTTGTAGATTGTTTCAAAATCAAACCCTTGCATTTTTGCTCACATTTTTATTTCTCTTTTAATGCCAATCTATGCTCTAGACAATATTTTAGGATATCATGGTCTTTGTTGCCTTTAAATTGCTTCCCAATCAGATACTATCGCCATTTTTTTTTATTGGATGTAAAATTGCTTCCATTCCTTTTTCATATGCAGATTTCACCAAATCTTTTCTCTTTAATTGTTTGCTTTCAAAATTCAATGGTCTCCCTTCTTGCATTAATAATTCCTTAATGGATTTAATTTTGTTAGGGCCTACCTTAACACCCTCATGAGATACAATATGAACTAGATATTCCACCTCTTGTACTCCAAAGAAACATTTGGAGGTTTTTTCATATAATTGTTTCTCCTCCAATAGCTTGAGCACCCTGTCAACATGTTGAACATGATCCTTCCAAGACTTGCTGTAGATTAGTATATCATCAAAAAATACTAACAAAAATTTTCTAAGGAAGGGTTTGAAAATGGAATTCATCAAACCTTGAAATGTAGAAGGTGCATTGGTAAGGCCAAAAGGCATGACCAAAAATTCATAATGACCTTCATGGGTTCTAAATGCTATTTTCAGAACGTCTTTAGTGTTCATTCTTATTTGATGATATCCCGAACGAAGATCCAACTTGGTGAAATAAATTGCTCCATGTAATTCATCAATGACAGGAATGGGAAATTTATCTTTAATAGTGAGCTTGTTGACTTCCCTATAATCCAGACACATGTGCCATGATCCATCCTTCTTGTGCACCAATACTACTGGAGCAGAGAAAGAACTTTGACTAGGTTGAATTATACCTGCCTCTAGCATTTCTGCAACCATACGTTCAATTTCACTCTTTTGGGCATAGGGATATCTGTAAGGCCTGATGTTTGGAGGAATACTTCCTGGAATCAAATGAATAGCATGATCATGATCACGAATAGGTGGGAGGCCTTTGGGAGTCTCAAATACCTTGGAATGATTGTCCAAGACTTTTTGGAGGTCTGGAGAAATAGATGATTTCGATGTTTGAACCTCTAGAGAACATAATTGTGTAATTACGCCCTGTTTTTCTTTCTTTAGAAGCTTTGTCATGCTATTAGAGCTGATTATCTTTCCCGGTTTCCCTGCGATACCCACCTAGGGCATCACTCATCTCACAATCTAGCCATCCAAATACTTCGCTTTTTGGTCCACAAGTACGCTAGAGTTTGCTTTAGAAGCCCTCCAAATTTGAAACAAATTTGACAGTGGGATTTTGAGATATTGCAAGCCCTAGCTCGAGGACTGTTTCTTTCCTTAGGTTTCCCTTGGCTAGTGACCTCATTAGGATTATTGCATCCTTTAATCCCTTTCCCCCCCTCAATTAGGTCAAAAACACTCTTAATTGATCAATTCCATCCCCTTGACCTAATTCTAGGTCCACTTAGTCCTGTGTGGTCCCACAACATTTTAAAGATAAATCCACAAAGACCACTTGGAATCCAATTTTCCACAAGGATTTTATGGTCTAGGAATCTCCTTGACAAGTCATATATTCAAACCCTAGCCCTTGGAATTCTCCTAAGCCCTTCCTAGAGAGCCTTTCATCTTGCTTTCCAAGGAAGTAAGCCATACATTTGAGCCTCTCTTGTGAATAGGCTTTTAGGATCACCTTTCACCCTATCATTGATCCATTGATCTTCGTGATCCTCATTATACAGGGTTTCCTCCCATCGGTGAAAGTCCGTAAAGAGCAGGAAGCCTTCGCTGAGGTGGCAGTGGGCTATCACTCCATTGTTGCCCTTGACCTAGTAGTTCCCCTATAGGACTCCCTCCTAGGACCCCTGTTAGTTTGAGCGGTAACAACACCGAAATGGGTGTGTTCATGGTCAATGGTTTGGACCCAATCTACATCTTGATATGATATGACTATGGATTCCGGTAGGGCGCTCATAACATCCATGTACACACACAATTTGGCATAGGAGGTGTATTGTTCTAGTTTGGTGATGTCTAAGATCTTCATGAGCCTGTCCTAGGCATTGCTAAAGCCTAATACCCTCCAATGTCTCTGGATCCCAAAATTGCTGTGGAAGTGAATAAAGCCCGATCCATACTGGTGCTGAGCTGAAGGATTCCTTCTCAGGAGAGAATCTCTTTGTCCAATATCTTAGGTGAAGACCAACAGAGTCATAGAAGTAAGGGACTTCCTTGAAGACCTCTCTGTCTTTTGCCCAGTGAAAAATCATTGTGAAGAACCCCTTCGAGCCTAATTTCAGCTCCATTTGACCCTTGGTTGTCCATTTAGCTTTGATCCATTGGACTAGGGCCTTCGTAGAGTGCCAGAGACCCAGAAACTTGCCTATTAGGGCACGATCTCTTCTAAATTGGATATTTTCACCTACCCCTCTCGAAGTGACCTCATAGCTTGGGTTTTTGGGTGCCTTAGCAAGGCAACCATTGGCTAAGCATCATGCTGGTTGCTGTATTATGTACTTCATGGTTTCTGTGATCTCTGTATCAGGCTGAGACTTCCCTGCACCCCCCATTACCATGTCCTTCGGGAGCTCATGAGAGGCCCCTTTCATTGCTTCCTTGAATGCCCTTGGATTTGCTTCCGTCCTTGGGCCGTTCGTATTCCCACCTGACAGACTCTCCTTACCTTCCAGCTGATTGGCTTCATGGCCATGCTCTATTCCTGCCTCCTCTGTAAACCGCTCTGAGCTCTGCGAGTGAATCCTTGGTACCCTTGACAATGTCAGACTGCAGAAAAGCCTAACCGGGCTCACTTGCTGCCATCTCTCCTCACAGCCAACACATATCTTTGTTCATGTGCAATGTTCTATATTTTTTCTTTGTTTAGTGCATTAGCTAGGAATAGATAGCATTTGTTTGTGTTATTTTATGCATTTACCAACTGTTTGATTCTATCTCACGGATCTATTAGTTTGTGATAATCGACAATCTTCATTATTCAGTTTTCTGTTCTGCTAATAGTACCCTGCCAGTAGATTCGAATTTTATTATTTGGAAAAAAATGAAAATAAAAAAATTTCAGACCAGTGACGAAATTTTTCAGATTTGGTGAATTTAATCACTATGAAATGAATCGAAAGGTGGCTGGACTTGAGAGAATTCGGTTCCAGAATAAATTCATTTCCTGTGGTGGTCCTTGATTGTGCCTTCATTTGACTGACCTCAGCTGTACCATTTGCCCTGATTCATAAAGCCAATTCCTTCCGCTGTGTCACCTTGTGCTGTGCGAGACTCATTTCAGGTTTTATTCTTTCTTCAATGAGCTGTTGGAAGGTGTTATTTGCATCCAAATTCAACTGCATGTTGCTGGGTTTTTGAGAGATTAAGGTGTTCCGCCAGGCATTGCTTGATTCATGCAATTTATTTAGGCATGCAGTTGTTTATTCTTTGACAGTGCTGTCAACCTAAGCCACAGATTGTTTAGAATCATTTTGATGTAAAAGCCCAAAATCACTTGAATTGAATTTTTTGCATACTCTTCTGAGTCCTGTCCCTTTATAATATTATTAGTTGAGCATGTGAAGAGTTTCTTTTCTCAAGGGACTATAGAGTGACATTAACGGTTTTACAATATCTTTTAAGTTTTAACTCTATAGAGCGACATTAAATATTTTGCAATATCTTTTAACTTTGTAGAGGGACATTAACTATTTTACAATATTTTTCAGCTTTGCAAATTTAATTGATAGACTAAACCACCATAACTGCTTAATTCTCTTCACAGACTTCAAGGATTTTATCATTCTCTCTTGTACTGACAATTTTTTTCCGTATTTTTTTGTCAAAGAATTTGATAACGGACATGAACCATGTGTTAGGTTGTACTCAATTATATTGTTATTGACACATGACCATCCCAATGAATTTTCTTTGTCAAAGAATTTGAAGACGAACATGAACCATGTGACTTAGGTTGTACTTAATAATGTTGTTATTGATGCATGACCATCCCAGTGCTCTGGACATTGCATTCTTTATCAATTAACACACCAATTATTAGACCAAATATGTGATTTTGCGTAGAGCTTAAGTAAATTTTGGCTATTCTAGACATTAAAGATCACAAATTTTAAAAACATTATTCTTTTATGTGGTTAACTGTTCTGCAATGTAACAGAGATTGGGATAGGCCTGACAGGCTTTGGCGTTCTTTTCTTTTTCTTGGGAGTTATCTTCTTGTTCGACAAGGGTCTTTTGGCATTGGGAAATGTAAGTTAACAGTGCCTAGCATGGTATTGACATTTTTTATGCTTTAAGAGGCTGCTATGAATCCTCACTCAACCAATGGTTGATTCGTGATCTTTATCAGATCCTCTTCTTGGCAGGCGTTATGTTAACAATTGGTATGAAGTCAACGGCACAATTCTTTATGAAACAAAGCCATTACAAGGTATGGAGTTTTTAGAGTCTCCAAATTAGTATTGTTTCATGCAGATTTTGGTACTCTGTTTTTTTCGGGTTGCCATTCAATTCATGATTGTCTGGACATCTTTAAATACCTTTTTGCCACAACGATTAGCAATATCCTGTTCTGTTCCAATGCATTTGATGTTTGATTTTGAAGTATTAATCTATGTTTCTTGGGCATTGTTAAATATGTACTTGCAATAAAACAGTAAGTAGTTAAGTACTCGCAGCAAATCACATATTCTACATATGTTTTTGCATCCTAGTTTAGTATGCCCTGATTTTTAGCTAGAGAAATTTAACTGCTATTGTTTTTGGTAAATGAGAAAGATAGCTCTGAAGCTTGAGTATACTTGATACATTTTCCCCTTCTTCAGGGTTCAATTGCCTTTGTCGTTGGATTTTTTGTGGTTCTTGTTGGATGGCCCGTCATTGGCATGATAATGGAAGTTTATGGCTTTATTGTTCTCTTCAGGTTGGACTCTTTTAACATCCAATGTTATAGCTAAGCCTATAAGAACTTTTTCTAGAGAAGCATTATTATCTAATACTGTGGACTAATATTCTTAGTGCCAATTTGTTTGGTTTTGGCAGTGGTTTCTGGCCCACTGTTTTGATTTTTTTGCAAAGGATTCCTGTTCTTGGCTGGTTACTCCAATATCCATTCCTTAGTCCGGTAAGAAAAGTTTGCTTTGATTTCAAAACGTGGTTCTAGCTCTGGGTGGTTTTGGCTGATGCATATTTGAAAGAGCTAATTAGATTTTGTATTTTTCTACAGTTTTTTGGCTATCGACAGAGAAGGGTACCAGTATAAAGTGAAATAGCGTTTAGGTACATATGGTTTTGCAACAAGCAGAGGCACTTCCTGGGAGTTTCTTTTGTATCAACTGTAATTAAGATTGTAAGAGTTATCTAGTTTGCCTTTCTTCTGCTCCTTGAAACACAGCACAGTTTTAAGTTGAATTATTTGGTGGATCCAGAGTATGGTGTTATCATGCAGGTCTGGGTTGATTATATGGTCCTTGTGTGGGAGTAATTATGCCAATAGGCTTGTCTATATCAGAAAGAGGTTACCAGATTTTAGAATATTTTTATTACAAATATTATGTGTATGTTCAGTATTTAATAAAAAAGAATGTCCTTCCTGGCCATGGTGTAATGAATGATAGATTGTGATTAAATTTATTAAGTTACATTTTATAAATGGAAATTTGTGATTGTGTTATTAAAATGTCTTTTTTTAGCCATGTAGCTGACTTCCAATCCTAAAATTTGAATTCTTGTCAACCCTGTTGCCACAGTTGTCTTCTTCCTTGCATTGGTGTCCTAAGCCTATTGGGGTTCATCAACCATTTAGCATATATAACTGGGCTAGTTAGTTTCTGAAAACTTTGTCATGTTCCAATGATTTAGGACTACAGTACATGACTAATTCCTTTAAGTTGTAAAAGTGACTACTTGTATGCAATTAATTTTCTGTTTTTCACTCGCAAACCTTGTGATGAGGTGCCCATTCCTTACCATGATATTTGATCCTTATAGAAATTCTTTGTACTTGCACGTACATATTTTTAATCACAATTGAGGGGTTGGTACTCAGAGTCTTTAGCATTGTGCTCTTGCATGATTTGCATTTCTGTTCAATTGGGGCACGAGTTCTGATCTGAAGGTCTTTTTATCAACCTTCAGATAGACATGCCCGTCTGTGCAATTTCTTTTACTAAGTTCTTGATACGAGGAGCATTTTTTACCCCAAAAAATAATCATATGCGAGGGGAACATATTTAGTGCAATATCTTGTAGTTGTCACATTGAAATATAAATAACCATTTTTTAAACTAGAAATTTGTTTATTGCAGATTTAATTCAAGTCACAATTTAAAAAAATAGATCGATAAACTGGAGATTCAGTCAAATCACTGATTTGACCAAAGATACAATTCAGCCAGCAATATGTAGCAATAGAAAGTACATGATACAAAGTACAGAGACCGCTGAAGGTTCTTTCCTTTCATTTGTAACGGTCCAAATATGCAAAAAACAGAGTCAAAGCGAACCTTATTAGGCCTGACAAGATCTGATTACAGTCGGATAAGGACTGAAGCTTACACAAACTGATAGTAACAGCAACTGGAAGTATTAACTCAAGGACGATGAGAAAAAAATATGGCTGACTTCACTTACTGACGTGGGTTCACATCTGCAATACGCTAAACTAGGCTGATAATGCCCTTCATGTGAACAGGGATGGCATTGGTGAAGACACTGGCATTGGATAATTTGAAAGCCACCAAAACGGGATACTTTCTCTTCATGGCTATCTTCACATATTATATCTAAATATTCTCTTCATGCTTATCTCCACATACTTTCTCTTCATGCATTCTCCACATACTATATCTAAATTTTCTTTAAGCTATAATATCATAAACACTATAATAAGCCCTAGCTTCTTCAAAATTAAAACTTACACTAAATTGATTTCAAATTTCAATTCAAGCTCTAACCCCAAGAATAACTTTAATTAAACCTTAGTAAAAACATCATAAACTCAAGCTTAAATTCTTATAATAACTCAGATTTTGAGGTCTCCTCTTCTTCTCTACCTAGTGCTCATGACCCTTCCCTTCCCTCTGAACACCCCCCTCCATGTTCCACATCGAAATTGTTCTTTTCTACTATTATTAGCTTGTTTTCCCTTGATCTTGAGTTGCCCATCATCTAACTTCTTCAGAAAGGCTTTAGTTATGCCATTGCCCGTGTTGGATGCCTATTGAGGATATTCTTTGTTCCATTGAACCCATCACTCACCGTCTTCCCACTCATGAAGCTGAAGACATTAGGGAAGATTTTGTCGATTCCTAGTTACAATCATGTCGATTCCTTGTTAATAATCATTGACTTTTTATAAGCCAAGCCTCCTTGTTTATTAAATTTTCCTCCATCTTCATGCATAAAATTTGATAACTCTGTTTAAATGAGCAAGATATCATGATAAGCTTTGATGTTGTTTCTTTATTCACCAAAGTCTCCATTTCAAAAGATCTTGACTCATTTCTAAGTTAGCTGATCATGTGATCCAAATTGGATCCTTTCCTAAATTATTTTGTAAAGTCATGATATGCATGTAATTGTTTTTTTAGTTTTTTTTTTTTGTCTTTTTGGCAAAATGGGAAGGGGAATCGAACTGGTATGATTTCTGATCTTCCAAGATAGCCATTAAAAATGAAGGTTGTAGTGAAGAGGGAACACCAGAGGTGATGCAAGCAGAATTTGGGGAGTTTGAAGAGCAGAAATGAGAGTTTGAAGTGTGCAGTCTGCTTGAATATTGAGGGGTGGAGTCAAGGAACCTACCCACAATGAGCGAAGGTGTCTTTAAGCCATGCCCATTTGCAAATTTACCCCTTCACGAGTAACAATACATCAGATTTTTGAGCATGCATAGCTCACACTTTGTAAGGAATCCCCGATCAAAATAAATCTATATAGTTTATACTATGTGTTTGTGTAATATGCTTATTGTAGTTCTAGTTTGAGTTTGATTGCTTGAAGTTTCTACAACTTCACTAGTTGAAAACCTCTTAATGGCCCCCTTACTCTTTGTGGGCATTACGGTTAATCACGTACATAGATTTTTGGGTTATGTAAAACTTATCCACATCACATTTCCACTGTTCTATTTCTCTCTAATTAAGTAATCGCCTTAATTCCTTGGAGTTGGCTCAATGTATTTTGATTTAAATTTATTCGGGCATTTTTCCCTTTGCCCACATACTAGACGCAATGTTTTTATTGTTCTAGACATTTGTTCTTTGCGCACAAACCTTACAAAAACTATTTTATTGCTGCCTGGGTGTTTTCTCTTTGTCCAGGAGTTAGAATTTTCTTCATTGTTGGGCAACTCAATCCATTTTTCTAGGCATTCCCTTCATTGTTGGGTTGTGTAAAAGAGTATGTTAGCTGAGGTGAGTTTAGATGGATAGTTTTCGATTCTATTTTGATGTCACAACCATATAAATCCCCTTTCACATGTAATTTTCTTAGTTGGCACTCCTTGGAAGCATTTTTACTTTTAAAGGCTAAATTGATCACCATAACTCTAGATTATACATATGGGAATCATTGGGTTTTAACTGCAACAATAATTTGTATAATCTTTTCTCCGTAGAGAGAAAATATTGCCACTAAAAAAAATGTAACAAATCCACTAACAACTAAATGACATACATTCAGATTCATGGTTGTAGAATTTGTTCCAATATGTATTGTAAAAATAGAATGCATGGGATTTTAAGTAGAGCGTTGAACCAAAATTGTACCAAGAAGCAAAGTCATTCCACAACAAACATCCTTGTTGATGAAATGGATAGGCCATCGGCCTACCATTTACATATCAAATGGTATTATAGTAGGTTCATTTGAGAGTTTGAAGCCACTGCCATGGCCAATGGCTTGAAGGGGATAAGTCGGAATAGTTGAGAGACTTAAAGAGGCATATCCAAGAGAAATCTAGTATTGGATGTCTGAGACTGGATAAGTTAGAAAAACAACTTGCCATTGGATTCATGATTGTAGAGTTTGTTCCATTGTGGGTAGTAAAATAGAATGCATTGAATTCTAAGTAGAGCATTGAAACAAAACTGGACCAAGAAGCAAATTCATTTTGCAATAAATATCCTTGTTGATGAAATGGACAGGTTGTAGTCCTACCATTTATAGATCAAATGGTACCATAGCAGGTTCGTTCGAGACCTTGAAGCCACTGCCATGGCCAATGCCTTGAAGAGGTATAAGTTAAAAGAGTCGAGGGACTCAAATAGGCACATGCAAGAGAAAATCCAATATTGGGGGTAGAGAGTGGATGAACTAGAAAAAGGGCTTGCCAAGTGCTAGGACTCCACCACCATGGAGATGAAATTAGATAGATGAAAATTTTAGCTCTTGCAATTGGGGAACATATTCACTAAAGTCATTGCTCAGTTATACCAAGAATTGGAAATTAAGGAAGAGGCCTTGAAGGAGCTAGAAGTAGTTGTCCAAGATACCAAGAAAAGGCCTTCAATTACCATTGTTGAAGCCAACGCCGTGACCACATCAAGCATGGTAAAGTCACCTTTGAAGACCCTTCCTCAAGAAATCTTTGGTCACTTTAAAACTTTGAAAAGCACACTAGAGGCATCAGTTTGAAGTTCATGAGGCCAATGGGCTATGATAGCCAAGGGCTATGCAAGGAATGCCAAAGGATTCTCATCCCCATTGTAGTTCAATAGAAGTGTTGGAATAAGGAATTACTTGGGAGAGGGGGGGGGTGGGAGAGGTTGAATCGGCAATAGTGAAGTTCTTTTGGATTTTAAGTATAAGTCTTTAAATTTTTTCACTATGGTCACTTGTGAGAGATTTCATACACCATAAAAATGATCAGCAAGATAAGGCATTCACATGTACATACAATCCACATGAGCAACATACACATATTGACACAAGTATTTTTACGTGAAAACTCGAAGGGAAAAAACCACCAAGCTGTTTGTTATTATGATGTAAATTAAGCACCTACTTAATTACATCAATTTGTTTGTGAGCACCCACTCACAGGAGGCACCGACCCCCTTAAGATAGCAAGCACCTACTTGCCAAGAGGCCCCAACCTCTTATGAATGTAGACCACTACCTGTTCTAGCCACTATTCTACCTTTCATACAAATTTCAAACCGAAAACAGGGACAATTACATATACAGAGAAATACAAATCTGATTCATTGCAGTATAATACTTCTGCTCTCAGCCCTCTATGCTTCCATATGAACTCTCTACCTCACACAACAACACTGGTCCACTCCGCCCCTTTTCTCTGAACTGTGCCCCTTGCTACTCCTTCAACTCCTAATCACAACTCTCTGCAACATTGCCTCAATTCAACACTTGGCCATTTGATCAACTTTTGCATACTCCACTCCACTCTCTTCAACGCGCACAAGAATATTGTATCCCACTTTTGCTTAACTACGCTCCTATGTTTTGTTCATCTCTAGTGCTAGGAACGATGCTCTCTCTCTGTTGACCATTAACCTGCCATTCACGCTACCTAAGGGTACTTCTACATGGTTGTCCATGTTGTTGTTGCATCGAACAACTAGATCTCTTTAGCCACATTAAACATTGGGAATGGGATCCTGAGAGTTTCCATGTTAAGAAATAAATCCACAGTCCACATGCACACTACAACGAGGCTGTCCATGCTTATTCATGGCTCATAGAGCTTGACAGGTACTTTGACATGGCTTCTCTTTTCTTCATTTAATTCAATAAGTCATGCATGTGGAGATTAGAGGTGGCTTACTTATCAGGTCATGACAGGTTCCATGAAATCATCTGTGCAATCGTGGTCCTCACCACCTTGACTTGGAGATCTCTACTGTTTCCATTAACTCCATCGACCAACCTTACTATGCACATTTACTCTTTAGCTACCGAATCATTCATCTTCCATACACCTTTGTGTTGTTATATCAGAGCCCCAATCATTTCGTAACTTTATTAAGGCTGGACATTACGAAATAGCGGGGTTTTGACTGGCCTTTCGCCTATTTTGCTCTGCCTCACTATTGATTTTCCACCATGGGATTGGGCACTGTGACCGACTGCTTCATACTACTTTGTATTGCAATTTCAGAGCCCAATCATTTCGTAACTTTATTAAGAAGAAGTTACGATATTACAAGATCCCGATCCTGGCTTTTAGCCCCCGTTTGCTTACTTATCGCATTTCCTCCATCGGACCGGGAGCTGTGATCGGCGGCATAGCACTTAGGTGCTAAGGCCTTCAGGATCCCGTCGGGGGCCTATCTCCTTGTGTATTTTCTTTCCACCCTTGGTTCTTTGTGCTTTCAAAACCAAGCACCACCAACATCGAAGTTCCTAGGCATTAGAACTTTTCTCAAAATTCAATTAGAATGGAGTTACGAAATATTTGGGGTCCAAAATCTCTGCGCCCTTGGTTCTTTAGGTCTCTATGACCAAACACCAATCAACATCGGAAGCCCCTGACATCATAACTTTTCTAAAATTATAATTACAAAGGAGTTACTCTGATATTTTGTCCTCCGAGATGATGTCATGCTCTCGTCATCATCTCCATGTGGTGTGTCCTCAGTGGTGACAGGTGTCACTTTAATTTGCCCCATTAGGCCACCCAATAGTGCTAATTCTGACTGCCATATCATGTTGACGTAATCTACCATTGTCACCTCGTGAGGACCAATCACTTGTTGCCATTGTCCTGTTAGAGGAGAGAGAAAGGGTCCCTCGGTCCTTTGGTTTTGCAATGAGTTCCTTTGTAAACTCTAGTCCCTGCAACACTTGACACTTTTCAAAGAAATGCAATTTGTAAGGAGTTATGAAAAATCCCGAAACTCCGAAGTTCCAAAGGGTTTCGATGTTCCATCCTTCCGAGGTCTCGAAGTCTTCGATGTTCCGAAGTTCGACTTGCTTCTTGGTTCCGAAATTCAGCCCTTCCGAGGTCCTAAGACTCCTACCTCCAAAACTTTGACTCTCCGAAATTTCGGTCTTCCCCTATGGTTCTGAAATTTGGTCTGCTTCTAGGACTTCAAGATCCTTACTTTCGCTGAGAATAATTTTTGATCCCAAGATCCATTCATGGACTTCCACATACCGTTGGAAAGTTTTTTTAAAGCACTTTCCATTGGAGGTATGATGCAGTCTTTGAACCCATTTTCTACCTTAAACATGGCCCCAAATTCTCTTCCTAGAATTTGCCTCAATGATAGTCCGGTTGACATCAATGCCAACATACCAAGTGCCACCAATCAATCAGACAATTTCAATTGTCCAACAATCTCCCCCTTTGGCATTGATGGCAACAACATAAGATCCCCCTAAAACTAGACATGGTCTTCTTCACAGTTGTTCTTCTCTGATGCAACAATAATCTTTTGAAATTAGGCATGGTCTTCTTCACTGCTGTTATTCTTCGATGCAACAATAATCTTCTCCCCCTTTGGCATCAATGGCAAAGGATGCCCTTGAAAACTCCCCCTAAACCACTGCAACCTAGTCTCCAATTGATTCTACATGTTGAGTAGCTGCCAACACATATTATAATTGAGTAATTTGGGTGTAGGAGTCACAACTCCTATATGATGCCTAAGATATTAAAAGTGTTCTCTTTCCAGTGGCTTAGTAAAGATGTCTGCAAGTTAGTCTTTAGTGGCCACATATTCAAGTTGAACAACATTAGTTGCAACCTGCTCTCTTAAGAAATGGAACTTGATAGGGATGTGCTTGGTATTTGAGTGCATGACAAGATTCTTAGAGATACTGATGGCACTAGTATTATCACACATGATTGGAATGGGATCAGTCAACTCTACCTTAATTTCCTTCAAGGTTTGCTTCATCCATAGAATTTGTGAGCAACAAGTGGCAACTGCAATATACTCTGCTTCAACAGTTGATAAAGAAATGGAGTTTTGTTTCTTGCTGACCCAAGACACTAAGCAATTTCCCAAAAAGAATGTTGCACCAAAGGTGCTCTTCCTGTCATCAATATTGCTTGCCTAATCAACATCAGTATAGGCCTTCAACTTAAACTCTTTTCTTTTAGCATACCATAGTCCATAATCAGTTGTTCCTTGAAGATATTTGAAAATCATTTTGACAACGATGACATGAATTTCATGAGGAAAAGCTTGAAATCTGGCCACAAGACCCACTTCTTGCATGATGTCTGGTCTCGAAGCTGTGAGATGCAAAAAGATTCCTACCATTGATCAGTACTTTGTCTGATTTACCAACAATGTCTCATCTTCTTTGAACAATTTGCAACCTGTAACCATAGGTGTGCTAACTGGCTTGCAATCTTCTAGGCCAAACTTCTTCAGAGTTTCCTGTATGTACTCGGATTGGGAGATAAATAGCCCATTTTCTAACTAAGAAATCTATAGTCCTAAGAAGAAGGACAATTCTCTGATAATGGACATCTCTAACTCTATCTACATACAATTTGCGAATTGATGTCCCAATTGTTCCAGGTCGTTGCTAAATATTATGTTGTCCACATACACTACTACAATTACTAGATGATCATCTTAAGACTTTATGTAGAGATTGTTGTCTAGACTCTATAGTACCTTTCTTAAAGCCTTGTTGCTGAAGGTATCGATCCAGTCTTGCATACCAGGCTCTGGGATCCTATTTGAGTCCATATAAGGCCTTTTTCAGTTTGCACACAAACCCTTCATCTTTGGTGAGCGTGAATCCTTTTGGTTGCTCAATATAAACCTCTTCTTCTAGATCTCCATTGAGAAATGCAGACTTCACATCCATCTGATATCCCTTGATGTTCTTATGACTGACAAAGGCAAGAAACAATCCGATAGCTCCCAGTCTAGCTACTGGTGCAAAGGTTTCCTCAAAATCTATCCCCTCCATCTAGGCATACCCTTTGCAAATTAATCGAGCCCTGCTCATAATTACTTAACCCTGCTCATCTAGCTTATTTTTGAAGACCCATTTTATACCTATGAAATTTTTCTCTTTGGGTCATGGAACAAGCTCCTAAGTGTCATTCTTCTCAATTTGGTCAAGTTCTTCATTCATAGCTCTCACCTAGAATTTTTCCTCGCTTGGCTGAGATTTTTAGGCTCAACTTGAGATAGCAGAGAAAGATTTACACAACTTGAACTGCCAACAAATTTCCTCCTAGTCTGAACACCAAGTCTTTGATCTCCAAGAATTTGACTCTCAGGGTGTTCTTTCTATACATACCTAGAAGGTGTTTTGGGCCTTGGAGTTGTGCTCGTTTCCACGTCTTCATTATCTGAATCTGTTTCATCTTGATCTGAGGGCCTGATGTCTGAACTCTCTTCTCCATCTAATTTCATGTTTCCTTTGGAGGACTCAGGTTGTGAAGCTATTTCATCTACTACTACATCAATGCAATCCTCAACCCTCTTTGTTCATTTGTTGTAACACTTGTATCCTTTACTTTGAGCAGAGTACCCGAGTAATATACCATGATCAGTGCGTGTATCAAATTTTCTAGGATTTTTGTCATTCCTTTGATAAAGCATTTACTCCCAAACACTTTGTAGTGTTTAACTGATGCAGGTCTTCCCTTCCATAACTCATAGGGAGTTTTATCACTATTAGGCCTGAGTTGTGTTATGTTTGATAAGTACATTGTTGCTTGTGTTGCTTCTCCCCAGAAGATGTGAGGTACATCTACTTCATCCATCATAGCTCTGGCCATTTCCTGGATTGTTCTATTCTTTCTCTCAACTACTCCATTTTGTTGTGGAGTTCTAGCCACAAAATACTGCCTCCTTATGCCATGCTCTTCACATAATTCTTCAAATTCTCTTGAAGTGTATTCTCCTCCTCTGTTTGATCTTAAGCATTTAATATTGAGATCTTCACTTGAGCTTTAATTTTTACAGTGTTTAAATGCTTATGATTTTCCCTTCAAGAGCACGATCCAATTGGCCCTGGTAAAATCATCAATAAGCAACATAAAATCCCTTTCTCCTTTTGGGATTTTTTCTCTAGTTGGGTCGTAGATATATGTGTGAATTAGCTCTAGTGGTCTAAATGAAGAGAACTCTTTTGTCTTGAAATGAGTCATAGTCTAATTACCAAATTGAAATGACTTGCGAATTGAATTATCAGGCCTTGTCAGTCTTGGAAAAATTCACACAACTCCCAGCTTGCTGACTATTATCAGATTGTCAAAATTCATATGACCAAGTCTCCTGTGCGTTAACCGAGCTTCACTCGACTTGCTCAAATAACATCTTACTATGGATTCATCAAACACATGCATTATTGTGAGTTCTGACTTCTTTTCTCACCAACTTTCCATTTTCTTCATTTCAGATCTCATATTGCTTGGATCGAAAAGTCACATTAAAGCCATTATCACACATCTGACTTACACTAAGAAAATTGTGCTTGAGACCTTCTACATACAACACATTTTGGGCTTTAGTCTTTTCATCAAGACTGACTATGCCCTTACCCTTAATTCTTGTTGGGGCATTATTGCCGAAAGTAACATTGTTCCCTTTGTCCTAATCTTTTAGCAACAAAAAATTGCTCTTATCCCCAGTCATATGCTTGGAGAAACCACTATCCAAATACCATCTGTTTCTTGATTATGTGTTGATAGAGCAAGTTCACATTCCATGCTCTTTTTGTTTCCAATTCTCCTTATCTTTTCGAAAAGATGGTTTCCAAGTGTTCTGAGACTTAGATGGGTACTTGAATCTTCTTTTGCACTCACTTGCCTTGTGCCTAGAATGACTACATTTGAAACATTCAACATCATTCATTAGGGGAGAGAAGGCATTTCAATTTATGAAAGTAGAGTTTTGAGATCTAAAATTCTGATACTTATTGTATCTAAAATTTCCGTCTTATTGTATCTAAAATTTTCGTCTCTTTCAACTTTGATCCTTCTACAATCAACAATATTATGTCCAAAGATGTGATGCTTATAACAATGACCATAAAATAAATGAGAGTACCTGAAGTTGGAAGGTTCATGAGTTTGTGCATGAAGGTACCTTTGTTGTCTGGCTGATTGATTCATTCTCTGTTGGTGTGGTTCCTTGGGGTAGATGGAGTTATTATTCCAGTGATGGGATCCTCTATGGATTTCTCCCCTTTTGTCTTCATTGATTCTTTATTGATACATATTTGCATAGCTCTGAGGTTCCTCAAATCCTGTGGACTTGAAGTTCATATTTCCCATGGAAGATTCCTGTGGTCTGGAGTATCCCAGGCCTGTTCTATTTCTTGAAGACCTTTGACTGCTTAGAATCTGATCTAGCTTTCTTGTTCCTTCTACAAAGTTTTCATTTATGCCTTTCACGATCTTCATTTTCTCAAGATCCGTTCTCAGAGAGACGACCTCTTCCTCGAGACTCTGACAGTTCTCTTCCCATTCATGAATCAAATCTTGAAGAACTTCTTCCTTTCGTTTAGCTTCTTCTAATTTGAATTTCAAGGACATAATTTCATCTTTGCATGTTTTTGAGATTGTTTCCTTCTTTACCTTGAACAAATCATGTTTTAAATTCTTGTTCTCTTCTTCTAGTTTCTCACATGTTCCAAGTTTTCTTCTAGTAGAAAGGCTAAACTATCTTTTCTTTTAATGGCTTTTTCAAGTTTTTCTTTTTGATAAACAACTCCTCATTGTCAGAGTTGTACATACCTTCTTCAACACATTGTAGTTGTTATTTTAGTTGCTTGTTATTTCTCCTTGCCTTCTTTAACTCATCAAGAACATTGATGAGTTCCCCTTCAGAGTCCACTACTCCTACTTCTTCTTCTTCCTCTTCAAAGTCAGTGATATTTTGTTTCTTGGAGTCTTCTCCCAATGGCATCAGTAAATACTTATCTAAATCATCTTCTGAAGATTTTTCGTTGTCTGACTCTTGTGATGAACTATCCTATTTGTAGTAGAGCCCCTTTTTCTTATGGAACTTCTTCTTCTGATGTTTCTGAGATTTTTTTCTAAATTTATGATCATCTTCCTTTTCCGTCCTCTCCTTGTAAGGGAACTTACACGAAAAATGTCAAACTGCCCCATCGTCAAAGCATTTAAAGGGAAACTTCCCTTTATATTTTCCTGAGCCACACTTTAGTTTCCTAGAAAATTGAGCCAACTCCTGATTAGATTCACAACTGGAGCAATCTTGATGATCTCTGTGCTCCTTGGCATTCTTAGACACTTTGAGAAATGCATCCTTGGGTTTAGACTTCTCTCTTAGGCTGTGAGAGTACCAAGCATCTGATCCATCTTGAGATTCTTTAAATCAACCATTTCTTCAATAACAAAGAATTTGGCATTAAATCTCATGGGTAGAGATCTTAAGACCTTTTGAACAGTCATATCTTCCTTGACTTATTCACCAAGTCCTCTAATCATTTTGGCTGCTTCATCAACTTTGAGGAAGTATTTTGCTATGTCTTCTTCTTCACTCATTTTTAAGCTTTCAAACCTCATTCAGAAGGTTTGAAGTTTGGCCTGCTTGACTTTGTAATCTCCTTCATGACTCTGATTGAGCTTCACCCACACTTCCTAGGTAGACTTATAGTGCATAACCTTTATGAGCTCAGATTGATTAAGGCTAAAGAGAATGGAATTCTTGGCTTTAACATTATTTCCATACAATTTTTTACCATTTGCATTAGTGGGAGGGACATCAGGGTCATCATAATCTACTAGTACAAAGCTCCAAACAACTACTCCTACATATATAAGATAGGCTTCCATCCTAACTTTCCAGAAGGCATAGTTTGTCCCATCAAAGACTGGTATCTTTCTTGACTAAACATCTTGAATCTCTTGCCTAGACATAATTCCCTATGGATATACCTTCCAGTGGTTAGACTGTTCCTGAAGGAACTTGGCTCTGATACCAATTCTTGGAATAACGAATTACTGAGAGGTGGGGTGAATTAGTAATAATGAAGTTCTTTCAGATTTTAAGTAAATGTCTTTATCTCTTTTCACTATGGGCAGTTACTTGTGAGATATTTTACACAATATAAATGATCAACAAGATAAGGCATTCACATGTACATACAATCCATCATGTGAGCAACATATACATATTGACACCGATATTTTTACATGTAAATCCAAAGGGAAAAAAACACTAATTTGTTTGTTATTATGATGTAAATTAAACACCTACTTAATTATATCAATTTGTTTGTGAGCACCCACTCACAGGAGGAATTGACCCTCTTAAGATAGCAAGAACCTACTTTCCAAGAGGTACCAACCTCTTATGAATGAAAACCACCACCTACTCTAGCCGCTATTCTACCTTTCGTACAATTTTCAAACTGAAAACAGGGGCAATTACATATACCGAGAAATACAAATCTGGTTCATTGCAGTACAATACTTCTTCTCTCGGCCCTCTGCACTTCCACAAGAAATATCAACCTCACATAGCAACACTGTCCCACTCTTCCCTTTTTCTCTAAACTAGGCCCCTCGCTACTCCTTCAGCTCCTAATCACAACTCTCTACAACACTCTTCCTCAGTTCAACACTTGTCCATTTGCTCAACTTTCACATACTCCACTCCACTCTCTTCAGCTCACACAACAATACTGTATCCAACTTTTCCTTAACTGCGCTCCTTTGTTCTGTTCATCTCCGATGTTAGGAACAATGCTCTCTCTCTCTATTGAATATTAACCTACCATTCACGCTGCCCAAGAGTACTTCTGCATGGTTTTCCATGATGTTGTTGCATCAAATAACCTAATCTCTCCAGCCACATTAAACATTGGGAATGGGCTTCTCAGAGTTTCCATCCTAAGAAATAAATCCTCAGTCCACCTACACACTACAACGAGGCTCTCCATGCTTATTCATGGCTCATATAGCTTGAAAAATACTTCAACATGGATTATCTATTCTTCATTTAATTTAATAAGGCGTGCATAGGGAGATCAGAGGTGGCTTACTTCTTAGCTCATGACAGGTTCCATTAAATCATCTGTGCAACCGTGGTCCTCGCTACGTTGACTCAACGATCTTTGCAGTCGCCATTAACTCCATTGACCAATCTTACTATGCACATTTACTCTTTAGCTTCCGACTCAAATCTTCCATACACCTATGTGTTGTTATATTAGAGCCCCAATCATTTCGTAACTTTGTTAAGGCTGGACATTACGAAATCGTGAGATTATGATTGGCCTTTAGCCCCTTCTGCTTTGTCCCCTATTGATTTTCCACCATGGGACCGGGAACTGTGACCGATGGCTTCATACCCCTATGTATTGCAGTTGCGGAGTCCAATCATTTCGTAACTTTATTAAGAAGAAGTTACGATATTACAAGATCCTGATTCTGGCCTTTAGCCCCCTTTTTCTTAGCGCCTTATCACATTTCCTCCATGGGACCGTGAGATATGACCGGCGACATAGCACTTAGGTGCTAAGGCCTTCAGGATCCCATCGAGGGCTTATCTCCTTGTGTATTTTCTCTCTGACCATGGTTCTTTGGTCTTCCACAACCAAGCGCCACCAACATCAGAGCTCCCATGCATCAAAACATTTCTCAAAATTCAATTAGAACAAAGTTATAAAATCTCCGGGGTCTGAAATACCCACGTGGAATCTCCATAGCTCTTAGTTGCTATGCCTTGCTCTGCGCCCTTACTTCTTTGGGTCTCTATGACCAAATGACAATCAACATCAGAAGCCCCTGGAATCGTTACTTTTCTCAAATTACAATTACAAAGGAGTTATGAAATCCTAACCTCCGAGATGACATCATGCTTTCGACATCATCTCCACATGGCGTCTCCTTAGTGGTGACATGTATCACCCGGATTTGCCCCATTAGGCCACCCAATAATGTTGATTCTGACTGCCATGTGTCCTTCATACTGCCACGTCATGCTGGCATCATCTGCCACCATCACCTACTGAGGACCAATCACCTGCTGCGATGTGTCCTATTATAGGAGAGAGAAAGGGTCCCTCGGTCCTTTGATTTTGCAACGAGTTCCTTTGTAAACTCTGCTCCCTACAACCCTCGACATTTTTCAAAGAAATGTAATTTGTAAGGAGTAACCAAATCCCGAAACTCTGAATTTCTGAAGGGTTTTGATGTTTTGTCTTTCCGAGGTCCCAAAGTCTCCAACCCTTTGACGGTCCAAAGTCTAGCCTACTTCCTGGTTATGAAATTTGACCCTTCTGAGGTCCCGAGCTTTTGACCTTCTGAGGTCTCGAGACTCCTACCTCTGAAACTCCGATTCTCTGAAATTTCGGTCTTCCCCTCTGGTTGTGAAATTCGGCATGCTTCTAGGACTTAGAGATCCTTACTTTGACTGACAATAACTTTTGATCCTGAGATCCATTCATGGACTTCCACATTCGTTGGAAATATTTTTCAAAACACTTTCCAGTGGAGAAGGTCTAATGTAGTCTTTGAGCCCATTTTCTACCTGAAATATGGCTGCAAACTCTCTGTCTAGAATCTACCTTAATGCTAGTCCGATTGACATCAATGCCAACATACCAAGTGCTACCAATCAATCAAACAATGCCAGTTGTCCTAAATCTGCGCTCAGAGGGCCCCCAACATAATTTGATTCTCCTCCACAAAGTTCTGGAGGGCCTCTTCGGTGACGTCGCACACTGTCTCTCTTATATCGTGCAGATCCCCCCCAGTAAGGGTGATCGGGTCGATAGACAGCTTAGACGCTTTTACCTTCTTGCGCGACCCCATCTGCTCTCTCGGGTGTTGGCGCTTCAATAATGTTGATGTTATTTGTGGGTCCGCGTTGCCCTCCTCTACCTCTGTTTCCATCTCTTGCTCCTGCTCAGGCGAAGGAAACTTCTTGCCCTCGCGCTCCTTCTCTGCTGCCTTCCGTGCTATTGTTGCGGCCTTTTTCTGTTTTGCTGCTGTCTGCGCAACGTCCCGTGCCTTCTGCGCCTTTGCTGCTACTGCTTCTTTCCTTATCTTTTTCGCCAACTGTGCCACGTGTAGTTTTGCCACCTCCTTCTTCTGCGCAACAGATTTTTCCAGCACAGAGATGTCTGGAGCCCACCACTCCAATGATCATGTCTCTAGTACGTCGAAGATCACATCATTTGTGGCCATATAAGGTAGCTCGTTCCACTTTTTTGCAGGGTCCTTGCGCGCTCTGAGGTGGATGTGATGAAAGTCCACTTTAAACTCTACGTGATCTGATAATCACCCTATGAGTGACCTCAGTTAATTAACTATTGAATGAAGGTATCATAGACTCATGTGTTGGTGTGTGTTTATGTGATTTTAGGCAACAGATCGATCAAATTGCGAAATACACAGACATTGGAAATATGGAAAACAGTAGAGAAACATAGTAAGCAAATACAAGAGCACAACAATTAATAAGGAGTTCACCCTATCCTCCAGGGCTATGTCTCCGGTCCAACTTTTAGTGGTGGCCTTCTTTTATTGTGTCTTTAAAGCAGAGAATTGCAATGAGGAGATCAAATTGAGTCTCCTGAAACAGAACAATGTTTGGTAGGGTGGTTCTTGGATCCCCCAAGCCACTAGAGTACACAGACTCCTTTCCTTACCAGAACTTGACCTTTCTGGTCTTTAATGGGAGGAGCCCAATATGGTGCTTGATTCCCGACATATCCTCTTAGGGATTACTCGATGCTGCCTTAAGCTGCAGGTCAGCTCGGCTCTTTGTCTTTCTGCTCTTTGCTTCACTGTCTCTTCCTTTCTTTGTCTTTTTCTTCTTTTCTCCGGTTCTTCCTCTCGGCGTCCTCTCTCGGTCTCTGTTCTTGGCTTTAAAGCCAATCGATCTCATGACTGTTCGCTTCCTCTTCTTCCTCCATCGGGTCGCCTGCTACTGCTTGCTTGGAATTCCCTGTCTTGGCGTCATCATCAATGGCTCACAGGGAGTGGCCACTTGTCCTCTTGCGAACTGCGCCAGCTTTTCCTCGTCGATTTAGTTTTTGTTTTGTTTTTTTTTTCGTTACATTGTGGAATGAGTCATCCGCCAACTCGGTGGTCAAATCGGACATCAAAATTCTTTCTGCCGCGGCTAAATCCCCTGTCAGATCTGGTTCTTTCATCGGGCGCGTTCTCAGCCGTTAGATCTGGAGCCCCCAGATCCAATGTCATTCGCTCATTTCGCGCGGTTGACTTGCTCGACCGTTAGCGCGTGATGAGCGGCGGTTTTCTCTCTCCTCCGCCTGCCACGCGTCGGGCGCTGAGTGGAATCGCTCGTTTTTCTCCAAATCCGCTTACTGCCCAAGGGTGCCCTCGATAAATACCGCTGGTTTTGGAGTGCAGGTCCCGCCTTTAGCCTTTAGCGCTTTTCCCCATGGTTCTCCCAGCTTCCACGCGACCGAGCGCTCGAGGCCCTTCCTTCTCGAGGGGTTTTGCCCAGCGATGCACGATTAGCGCTAAGAGCTAATTGCACATCAGAAACAGCCTCCTTTTCCCGATCCAGGCTTCCCAGGTGCCAGTTTCGCCTCCTGCGCAGTCTCCATGGGCCTCGGTCAGCGTGATTTGACCAAGGTTCTTGTTGTTCCACGCTAGCTACCAACTGCCACTGTTCAGAGGTCTTTTTGATTGCTCTGTGCTCTTGAATTCAAAGTTTGTCCCGATTTGATACAATCACAGTGCTTTGATTTTTCTTCAT
This sequence comes from Pinus tabuliformis, assembly GCA_031772625.1. Lineage (NCBI taxonomy): Eukaryota > Viridiplantae > Streptophyta > Pinopsida > Pinales > Pinaceae > Pinus > Pinus tabuliformis. The sequence goes on along the minus strand of CM062817.1, from coordinate 134,746,493 downwards.
GGAATCACGACCTTCCCACTAAAAAAGCTTTTGGACCACCAAAAGTTTGTTTTCAAGCATCGACTAAGTGAGGGTACAATTTTCTCACTTGTCCAATCTCTATCCACTTTGCACTGCTCAGCGTTGAACCCTCGAGTCCAATTCTGAGATACTCAACATCTCCCCTGCGCGTCATCCTCACCTTCCTGTCCAGAACTGTGTCTTCCTGCAATTCATTAAGATATTCAAGTAGCAGGTCATCAATAGAAGGCAATTGACTCTACTCTTCGGGATCCTCAATCAGTGAGGGTTTAAACAATCTCAAGCAATCTGCATTTACGACTGAGTAGATGTGCATGTAAGCTGGTAGATCAAGGCGAAAAGCATTTTCACCAATCCTCTCAAGTATTTGGAAAGGTCCATACTTGATAGGCTTCGGCTTTTTACCTTCACCTTGCATCCTGTCCTTGCTGATATACAGCCAGACTTGGTCACCAACTTGGAAACTATGCTCCATTCGATGCTTGTCATGCCTTGCCTTGTATTTGGCTTGGCTCTTTTCCAGCTGTTCTTGTACTGCCTGGTAGATCTCCTGGATTTGTTCAATGAACCTAGTTGCCTTATCCACATCACTGTCCCTCAATTGTGGTATTTTTACCAAATACAAAATCTAAAAGAGACCTTGGTGTGAAACCAAAACAGGTATCAAAAGGAGATCTCTTTGTAGAAGAATGTTTTGCTCTGTTGTAAGCATGCCGCACATAACACAAATGTTCATCCCAAAGCTTAGGATGTTTGCTGCAATATCCTCTGAGTGACTGGATCACTGTCTTGTTAACTACTTCTGTCTGGCCATCAGTTTGTGGATGAAAATCTATGCTTTTCTTCAATTTGGTGTCCATCAGTTCCCACAAACTTGACCAAAACTTCCCCACAAATTGGGTGTCTTGATCAGGTACAATGGAAGTGGGTAATCCAAAATGAACCCATACATGTTCAAAGAACAGTTTTGCAGTTTGTTCAGCTGTAATATGTTTATTACAAGGTATCAAAATACACATTTTGTTGAACCCATCCACAACAACATATAGATAATCATGACCTTTCCTAGATTTTGGCAGTCCTCCAACAAAATCCATAGAAACACTTTCCCAAGGGTGAGAAGTAACTGGTAATGGAGTGTACAAGCCTAGTTTTCTATTGCTGGGCTTGCTTTTAGCACACATAGTACACCCTCTTACATATCTAGAAACTGTCTCATTCATTTTTGGCCAATAACAAAATCTTTGCAGCTGTGCAACTGTTTTACTTACCCCAAAGTGACCTGATATCAGAGAAGTGTGTGCTTCCCTAATTATCTTTACTCTCTCAGTTTGTGGAATGCAAAGTTTCCCACAATGGTATAAGAGTCAGTCCTTCACATGATAATCCAATTCTTCTACCTGTTTGCCTTGACTCAAAGTTGCATATACATCTTTAAAGTCTATATCTTGAGCATATTGTTCAATGTAGCTTTCATGTAGTACAGAATTATGCTTAAGTATAGTAGATGCATTTATAATGGGTCTAGATAACATGTCTACAACTTTATTATGTATGCCCTTTTTATATCTGATGACTAAATGAAACTGTGGTAGAAAACCCATCCATCTGTAGTGCCTTGATTGCTACAACTTAGTTTGGGAGTGTAGATATTGAAGTGGTTGATGATCAGTATGTATTACTGTCTCTTTGCCCATTAAGTAATGTTTCCACTTTTTCACACTCTACACTAATGCATACAATTATTTATCATATGTAGGATAGTCAACCATTGCAGGATTAAAAGTCTCATAATGATAACATATGGGTTTACCGTGCTGTGTCAACACTGCTCCCATGGCATAGTCACTGGCATATGTTTGGATCTCAAATGGCCTTTGCAGATCAGGTAGTGCTAGTACAAGGGCTGTACTAATCTTTTCTTTCAAGGTGTCGAAGGCTTTCTGATGTTTGACTCCCCACTGAAACACCTTGTTCAATCCTGTTAAAGCATGTAAGGGCGCTGCAATTGAGGAAAAGTTAGAAATGAACTTCCTCCAATATTGTGCTGCCCCTAAGAAGCTTCTCACTTCTGTAGCAGACTTGGGTTTAGGCCAGATTACAGTGACTGCCACTTTAGAGGGATCTATTTTCAATTCACCACCCTTTACTATATGACCCAAATAATTTAGAGATGTTTTTCCAAATTCACATTTTGAGAGTTTAACATGAAGTTTTTCTCTTTTCAAAACATCTAGTGTCTGCTTAACATGCTTTAAGTGTTCTTCCCACATTTTGCTAAAAATCAGAATATCATCCAGATACACAATAACAAAATCATCAAGAAATGGTCTGAGTACATCATTCATTAATCTCATGAAAGTAGCAGGAGCATTAGATAAGCCAAAAGGCATAACCAGCCACTCATACAATCCCTGCTTTGTTTTGAAATCAGTGTTCCATGCATCTTGTTCTGCAACTCTGACCTGATGGTATCTACTATGCAAGTCTCGCTTGGTGAAATAAACAACTTCTTTCAATTGATCTAGGATATCATCTATACGGGGAAGGGGATAACGATTTTTTATTGTTATCTTCTTGAGTGCTCGGTAATCAATGCAAATTCTCCACGAGCCATCTTTCTTTCTCACCAAAACGATTGGTGACCCACATGGTGATGTGCTAGGCCTGATGAACCCCTTCTCGAGCAACTCCTGCACTTGCTTCTTGATTTCAACATTCTCTAAAGAAGAAAACCTGTACATTCCAATGTTAGGCAAAGGAGCATCTTGCTGCAAAATAATATCATGTACTATTTCCTTTTTGGGTGGCAGACCTTTAGGTTCTTGAAACAAGATATCATACTCTGAAACAACCTTTTCTAAATCAGCTTGCTGTTTAGCATTACAGGCCTCAAATACATTGGTTTTATCAGGTTTCTTTTCCTTTACAACCATCAGTAAGAATTGTTTGCATGAATTTATCATTCTTTTCATCTGCCCTGAGTTTATGAGAGTATAATTATTCTTGAGATTATGAGCTCTTACAAAGTATTCGATTCCATCTTTAACAAGCAGATACTTGTTCTCAGCTCTATAGAAAATAGCTTTCCTATCATACAAGTAAGGACTTCCTAAAACAATTCCACATATATCCAACGGAATTATGTCTAACTCAACCTCATCTACAAATGCCGACCCAAAAGAAAACTTGAGTTTGCACTGTCTAGTCACTTGTAGTTGTGCTTTATCATTCAACCATCCTAATGGGTATGGTTTCTTGTGAGGTGTAGTTGCTAATCCCAATTTCTTTACAATTGCTTCAGAAATCAAATTTACTTGTGAGCCACTATCGAACAAAGTATCAATCTTTTGATGTTTGGAAACAACTTGAATATGGAAAAGCTCATGTCTTTTTCTCTCATTTTCTTTATCAATAATAGATTGAGCAGAATTACTAGTAGATGCTTCAGAATTCTTACCTTTTATACTTGTGGCTACAATGGTTGTTTCATCTCCCGAGTCTGACCCCAAATCTTTCTGAATAGCTGCAACAGTCTTCTTCTTCTTGCCCTCGAACTTCTTAGGTCTCAACTCTGGATGCAGAATCCAACAATGCTCATCATCATGCCCATCCTTTTTACAGTGAGTGCATGAAGCTTTGATTTTTTGTGCAGTATTAGCCTTCCTTGCTTTCCACTTCTGCTTTCTTTTCTCCTTACTCTTGCTTGCAGTGGGTTGGGATGGTCCCCCAACTTCTAGATTTCCATTCTTTCCTCTAGCTTCTAGATGAGTAGCTTGTATAGATACCTCATTTATACTAGTGGGATTAAACATGAGGATGGTATGCCTCATGTAGCTGTGTAGACCACCAATGTACTTCAAAAGAGTCTCTGGTGAGTCTAATGAGATTCCTAGAATCAATGTTCTCTTTCTAAATTCTTGAGTGTACCCTTGCACACTTTGCCCTTTCAACTGCCGAAGAGTTTGCCAACTCATCATGGCTTGTTGCATGTAGGCCAATGGATAGAACTGCTTTTTGATTGCAGAAACAAATTCACTCCAGACAGAGATAGTCTTACCATGTCTTTTCATGTCAGCTTAGGTTCTGCCTTTCCACCAAACCAAGGCAGTGCCTCCAAGGCGTAGGCTTGCCAGATCAATCTTGCTTTTTTCTGAGTCGATGTTCTGTACTCTGTAATAAACATCAATTTGTTTAATCCAATTGTCCAACTTTTTTGCATTTAACTCTCCATCATATATAGGTAGATCAAATTTAACATCTAGTTTGATCAAAGATGCTTTCTTTTTAGGGCTATGAGGAGGTGTGAGAAAGCTTTCCTCTTTCCCTTTTCCTTTGTAGTGGTCATGGAAATGTGATTCATCTTCTCCTTTGTGTTGTTTAGAGCCTGATGAATCTTCATCCTTGTGTTTTCTAAAGTCCTTATACATTTCTTCTACCATGGACTTTATGGCTAGGAAACTTCCTATGAATTGAGGGTCTGGACCCATAGGAACTTCCTCTGACATTGTCTTCCGAGGATAAACTCTCCCAATTTCAGGATTAGTTTCGACCAAATCTCCTTCTCCTAGTTTGAGCTTTGATCTAGTGAGCATTCAACAGCTAAACCAACACAAGCTTGTTTAACCTTACAGCCTAGGGCTCTGATACCACTTGATCTGATAATCACCCTATGAGTGACCTCAGTTAATTAACTATTGAATGAAGGTATTATAGACTCATGTGCTGGTGTGTGTCTATGTGATTTTAGGCAATGGATCGATCAGATTGCGAAATACACAGACACTGGAAATATGGAAAACAACAGAGAAACACAGTAAGAAAATACAAGAGCACAACAATTAATAAGGAGTTCACTCTATCCTCTAGGGCTACGTCTCCGGTCCAGCTTTCAGTGGTGGCCTTCTTTTATTGTGTCTTTAAAGTAGAGAATTACAATGAGGAGCTCAAATTGAGTCTCCTGAAATAGAACAATGTTTGGTAGGGTGGTTCTTGGATCCCCCAAGCCACTAGAGTACACAGACTCCTTTCCTTACCAGAACTTGACCTTTCTGGTCTTTAATGGGAGGAGCCCAATATGGTGCTCGATTCCCGACAGATCCTCTCAGGGATTGCTCGATGCTGCCTTATGCTGCAGGTCAGCTCGGCTCTTTGTCTTTCTGCTCTTTGCTTCACTGTCTCTTCCTTTCTCTGTCTTTGTCTTCTTCTCTCTGGTTCTTCCTCTCGGTGTCCTCTCTCAGTCTCTGTTCTTGGCTTTAAAGCCAATCGATCTCATGACTGTTCACTTCCTCTTCTTCCTCCGTCGAGTCGCCTGCTATTGCTCGCTTGGAATTCCTTGTCTTGGCGTCATCATCAATGGCTCACAGGGAGTGGCCACTTGTCCTCTTGCGAACTGCGCCAACTTTTCCTCGTCGGTTCGGTTTTTTTTCTGTTACATTGTGGAATGAGTCATTTGCCAACTCGGCGGTCAAATCGGACGTCAACATTCTTTTTGCCGCGGCTAAATCCCCTGTCAGATCCGGTTCTTTCATCGGCCGCGTTCTCAGTCATTAGATCTGGAGCCCCTAGAACCAACATCATTTGCTCATTTCACGCGGTTGACTTGCTCGACCGTTAGTGTGCGATGAGCGGCGGTTTTCTCTCTCCTCTGCCTGCCACGCGTCGGGCTCTGAGTGGAATCACTCGTTTTTCTCCAAATCCGCTTATTGCCCAAGGGTGCCCCCGATAAATACCGCCGGTTTTGGAGCGCGGGTCCCGCCTTAGCCTTTAGCGCTTTCCCCACGGCTCTCCCGGCTTCCACCCGACTGAGCACTCGGGGCCCGCCCTTTTCAAGGGGCTTTGCCATCAGAAACATCCTCCTTTTCCCGATCCGGGCTTCCAAGGTGCCACTTTCGCCTTCTGCGCGGTCTCCATGGGCCTTGGTTAGCGCGCTTTGACCGAGGTCCTCGCCATTCCACGCTGGCTGCCAACTGCCATTGTTCAGAGGTCTTTCTGATCGCTCTGTGCTCTTGAATTCGAAGTTTGTCTCGATCTGATATAGTCACGGTGCTTTGATTTTTCTTCATGGATCTAATTCAGATCACTACGAAACTTTGCAAGCTGTTGTAGACAGTGGGTGATAACCGCGGCTTGCGGTTAATCCCCATTTTGATGTTCATCTCCATGAACACCCATAATATTTTACTGCCGCAGATCCGGTTCACGTCTTTTGTGGCCCACAACGAAGTGTACTTCGTGGCCTCCGGGAGATCCCTTGTGATTGTGGGGAACTGGCTGTCACCAGCACCATGGACAGCAGAAGCCATGCATAGTGGAAAGTTTTTCCTTGTTCCTGTGCCTCGCGACAATTCTCCAGGAAATCCTTGCACAAAAATTCGGACCAGTTAAACTGGACCCCCTCTGCGCACTATTCGGCAAGTGCCACCATCGGCGTGGGCACCTCATTCGCGCGGCACTTCCTCACGAGCTTACCTGCCAGTATCTGAGTCGCAACTCTGACTGCCTTGTTGTTGATAATGGAGATTGCATAGCCCCTCTTCTTCTTCTCTAGCTTGTATTTCTTTTTCATGGCCTCTGCAATGGCCAAATCGCTGCTCTTACCCTCCGAAATGTCTGCGGGGTCCTCTCCTTTACACGGGAGCTGGGTAATTCGATGGATTAAGTGGTTCGTGATGGGGATGGGCTCTTCTAGCCACAAACACCCACCATGCACCAGGTAGAGCAGCTGCCTGATGACGAAGATAGTCACTAGGGCACGATGGTAATGCGGCACCCAGAGCAGGTTCAACAACCCTGCCTTTTCGACTCTGTGTAACCACTTGCGCGGCTCCAACTCTATGACTCCTGCTGCGGTGTTTTGCTTCGGCTTCATGAGCTGCGCGGTCGCCAAGTGAGGGAATTTCTCGTGGTCGGCGAGATCCCAATCTTTAAACTTCAAATTCGGCACCCATCCCATGTGCGTGCCCTCAAAAATGATATCGTCCAGGAGGAGCAGAGTCTGCAAAGAGCTCTTGCTCTCATCGAGGTCCTTGGGAACCTTTGCCTTCCCCTTCCGTGGGGGGACATATGCGGGCAACTTTTTTGGAGGGTGCGCAGCCTCGGTTTCTTCCTCCATGTCTTTGTCCTCGTCCTCTTCAATTATGATGTCCTCAAGGTCTTCTTCCTCCTCATTGGTTTCCAGGTTAACCTCTTTCCCTTTTTCCTCCATGGTCACTTTAGCTCTCAGCGGGTTTTGCGGGGACATGCACATCGGAATCATGGGCTGCTTATCTTTCTTCGGTCTCGGCGTGCACAGTGATGTAGGGATTTTCACAACAATTGCAGCGCTCTCAGGGGCATATTCTATAGTCATGGCTTGTGCGGCTTCTTTGGCGGTCATCTCTGCAAATTTCCCTAGCTTCTTCAGATGTTGCCATCTTGGTTGTCCAGAAAGCTCTCAACCGTTCACTCAGGTGCTCAACCAACGCTCTCCACAAGACAAACGGGTCTCGGTTTGAAATACTCGGGTCGCACGATAACTCAATTTGCAAATGACCAAGTGTTGTTTGCTGGGCAACCCTTTGTAATTTATAGCGCCTTTTGAATTTGAATTCGATTGTTCCCCCCAAATCCAGTCCATTAATGCTCCCTTGGCGACAGATTTTCCCAAATCTTGCCCATAAAGCTTGTCTTGAATGCCTGCTTCCCGCTCCATTTGGTCTCAAGTCAAGCATTACATCGTGAATAGTGACTACAATGGTCACTTTCCAGCCAACCCGCGCAGTAGCGCAGCCCCCCTTGCGTGGTCGTGGACCTTGTGACACTTTGCTCCTGCGCGCAGCCCCGTCGTTGCGCAGTTCTCGGGCAGAGTAGTTTATAGTCCCGCGCCTCCTTTCAACTGCCCGGAGCGCTAAGGCTGTACTTCCCACAGCTAGTCAGGTGGCCGCGCCACCTGTATAGGGTTCCAACCGGTCATCCATCGCCTTTCCTAGAACAAATCCGCCTTTTATTTTCACTGTCTGCGTCGCGCACTTCACCATCTGCATCGCGCCACCATGGGTGATCCCTTTAGTAATATACGATTTAATCCAAGGCATCAAGTTGATCAACTCTTAGCGGTAGTCCCCAATTTTTTCACCGTAATCATGCGCACCCTGTTTTATCATCCCGATTTTCTTATCGAGAAAATCCTTCTTTATTTCTTCCTCAAGCTTCTTGAATTCTGCTTCCACCCGAGCGCTTTTCTCCCTTAAGCACACTCTTTCTTTCATGAGTTCTTGGAGGCTAAGATTGTTAGAAAATTATATATTACAAAGCAATGGAACACATAGAATATTGCATAAATATAAACACAGAAAACGCATAAAACCAGAAGGACACAGATATACGTGGTTCACCCAGTTTGGGCTACGTCCACCCTAAACAGCCAGTCCTTCCTTTCTATTATCCAGCAAAATGAAGAGACACAACCTACAACAGATCCACTATAATATCCTTTGTTTTCTCTCACAGTCTCACCTCTCTATTTCTCGCTCAGAGAATACACATCTATTACACAGCCTCAATACAATGCCCTCATACAAAGAGAGGGGTTGCCTTCTAGGGCAAAAAACCCTAAATTAAAATTAAGTTCTACCGTTAGATCATCCGCTTAATGAACGACCCAGATTGACTAGAAATTACTATACTTTTACAAGGCAATTTTACATCTGTTTTTAGCTTCGGGGGCAGCGCCCCCGCCGAGGGACCGCTGGACAATGCCGGGGGACAAGTCCCCCCCGCACCCCCCCGTATGGAGGGGTGTACAAACTTCCTGGGGTATACATCTGGCTGAAACAAAGACCTCTGAACAATCATGCTCCACACTCAACAAAGATCACCCTGTCGGATTTCTTCTTCAGGTCCCAAGCGTTTTTCTTCGTTCAGCTGTGCTATCCCTTCTTCCAAAGCTCTGCGAGCCGTCATATCTAACGATGTTGCTATGCGTGGACTAGGCATATTATACTCTATTGGGACAACAACGTTCGCTCCATAGGCCAGCCTCGGAGACGTCTGTCCTGTCAGTTTCTTGCACGTTGTCCTATAAGCCCATAGAAATGCTGGTATGCACAGGTCCCAATCACTCCGCTGCGCATTATATACCCTGTTCAGTGCTTCGCACACTCCATTAAAGGCTTCTACGTGGATATCCTTCTGCAAAGTCGTTCTTTCCACACTTCGTTCTCCCAACTGGAGGGGCCGTTCGCACAATTGCCTCGCCTGCACATGCTTATTGACCATGTCCCCTAACGCGAAGTTCGTGTGCATTCGCGCAGGTTGTTTAACATATGTCTGTACCCACCTGGACAGGTGCGCATGCAGACTGTTCCGTCCAGAATTATTTTCTTGTAATCACGTCTGAGGTGTCCTAAAATGTATGCGCATCATTCTGCTGCATTCGCACCATTCATCAAAGCTTCCTTGGTGCATACCCCACCATCTCGCGGGCGTAGCGTGTAGTACCCATCTCGAAGTGTTGAATTTCCGGCACCTCCCTTTCAAATATGTTCAAGAAAGTATCTACCTCACTTAATCCATAATAAGTAGTTAGATCCCTTACTTCTGTTGATACACAGTGCAACGATCTTGTCATATTGTTACAGTTTAGCGTGGTTACCTCATGTAATCGGTTCTGCCATCGTTCTATCTCCTTGTCAGAATTCGAGCACATGAGCTTTTGTGCTCCCATGAGATCTGTTCAGCCGCAGTGGGATTTACCCAGTCTTGCTCTCACGCAGTTATCTTGTAGATGTAGTCCAAGTCATCGTCGCTTTCATAGTCGCGCCTTGGCTCTGTGTAGAGCGATCCTTCTGCAGGGTCCAAAGGTACAACTATGCGCAAGATTTTTTCTCAAAAATCCTCTTGCACTTCTTTAGATTTATCACCCTGTTCATGTCAGTGGCCCAATCGATTCCTAATAGCGCAGGGTAGGGATTGTTGTCATCAACAACCTCTATCACTTCAAAGTCTGCTAGCGTGCTTGCCCCTTCAATATCCACTGTGATTCCATGCAATCTCCCCATAAGTATTATCTTTTTCTGGTTCACCATTCGCAACTGGATAGGAGACCATTGCAACATAGGCCTTCCCATGCGCTCCCATGTCTGCTTCGATAGAACATTCACGTCCGATCCTAGGTCTAGAATCACTCGATCCATCTCATATTCTCCAATCTGTGCGGTCAACCCCATTTCTCTACCCATCCTCGTTGCATGCTTTCCAATCTTCCGGACTACGCACGGTTCTCCTGGCGTGGTCCTAGCACATCTATTTATGAGTTCTTGCAATCCCTTTACAGCCTTATTGTTGCACAGTAGCTTCATGCATGTCTTTAGGAATGTCGTGAGCATCGATGGGTCCATTTTTGGCTCCGGTTTGTCTTTGCTTCTGAAGTGGAGGCATCAACGAAGCTCTTCCTAGCTTCCATGAAAGTTTCCTTAACGTGCTCCAAATCAAACTCTGGTTCTTTCGTCCGAGCCTTGTGAACCCAAGTACTATCTTCAGGCTGTTTGCTCTTATCATCTCCTGTCATAATCCCACTTCGGAGCACAATGTTCACATTGGGGTCTTCCTCGCGCGGTTCAGACCTCATCATCTGTAGGTTCTTAGTCGGGGGAGGTTGGAGCTCTCCCTTGTCGTGCAACCTTGCTATCAGTATAGGACAATCCTCTGTCTCATGATCAAACAAGGTACAATATAGACATGATGGATGCGTTGGATTCATACAATCACAGGCATAATGTCCTGGCCCTTCGCAATTGTAACAGATCAGCTGTCCACAACTTCTTCCAGGTCCTCCCCCACCTCGGCCTCGTCTGCGCCCCTAAAATTTGGTTCACGCCATCCCTGCGTTCTGGTTAAGGGGTCGTGTTTCGGCCTAAACTCTGTATGTGGGAGTCCTATCCATCATCAACTCATAGCTTCTACAGGTGCACTCATCATGTTCCCTTGATCTATAGAAATTACAGAACAACTATTGCAAATTTTGCATGTACTTCTATAACAGATGACAATTTTCCATAACATGTTTTCCTCCTATCTGACAAATTGCGCACCACAAAGCAGGCACCGCGCTATGTCCTGCTTGTGCCTCTGGTCTTAACGTCATTGGCCCTCCTCCCACAAGGTAATTCGTGAACACTGGGTAGTGGTCCTTGTCATGTCCCTGACCCTTGCACTTTACGTACCATACTTCTTCGCGCACCTCCGGGCGAGCTATCCTGTCCTGTTTCAGGCTCTTCATCTCAAGGCATAAGTTTTTCAACTACGTGTGGATCTGCTAAACTCCCAGGTTAGGATCCTATATCGGGGTCTCATGCAGTCTCATCGTTATCTCCAAGGCCTCTGCCTGAGTCGTTAATCTTTGTTGTGACAACGCATTCCTCAAATGCGGCGTTAGCAATGCTACAAACCATTCGCAGTGTTGTCCATTCGTCAAAGTCATATTAGCTTTGCGAATTGTGCACTTCAGTCTCTGATCCAACTCCCAAGGAGTCTCACCTGGTAGCATTGTGATCTCCTTGAACCCGATGATCGACTGTGCCTCTGACTTCGGCCTACTAAATTCTTTGTTCAGCATAATTTGGATATCCGTGATCCCCGCATTTGGATTGTCATTAGAATACTTAATATACGAGGTCATCGCGCGATCTTGTAGAGCATTGACCAGCGTTGCTTTCTTTATATTGTCATCTATAACTCCCTGTGCTTCCCATACAGCCCTTATCACGAACCAAAAACTGGTACAGATCTTCATTCCCTATTCCCTTGAATAATGGCAACTTTATTGCGCTTGCCATGTCGACTCGTGGTGGTGGCGGAGGTGGTGTGGGTGAAGATGGGGGTGACGACGGTGAAGCTGGTGGTGGTGTGGGTGGGGGTGGTATGTGCGGAATCCTCTGTCTTATCAACTTTATTGCATTTCTTGGTGAGATGTTCGCGAGCTCTTCCTCGTCCCCTGGCAGAGGTGAAATCAAGGGGCTTGTTTCTAGTTCTGTACTACCTCTGTTTTTGTAAATTCTCCCACTTCGCATAGCCCCAAACATCAATGTATTCGCGTAATCTGCTTTTCACACAGTAGTATTTTAATCCAAGTGTTCAGAGACTTAACGTACTTACCTCGTGGTCCTTTGAGAAAGCGTCACTCTGCCTCACTATAGCTGAATGAAGTATCTACCACAAACTCAGTAATGTATCCTCCTATGATCCAATCGAGCCAGTCATCAACAACGCACGCGGTCTTATCCTCTGATACTTCCAATCTGCGCACCAATTTTGGAGTCCACACAATAGGATTATCAAGTTTCCACCTTCCTTGGCTATCTGCTAGCTTCGCGATCCACTCGTACAACTCAGTAGGGAAAGATGCGAAGAAAATTTCATGGATTTCCGTGTACAGGTAGCAGTCTAACCACTTTTCCTTTGATAGTCGCAGATTCCTATTCTCCTGCGCCACGAACTCATGAATTTTCCTATCCAACCAGTCTTTAATTTCTTTCTTAGTTGGATTCCAATGATACGACATCAGACATCTCTATGCAGATTCTGGTCTCGACAATGGAACCATTTGTTGGCTTGTTGGGGCCTAACCCAGGTTCAGAGTTAATTAGCCAAATAAATCCCTGTACTACTGGCCCTTTCGGCAACAGTCCGTGGAGCGTGGACTGAGGTCTCACCCGAAGTAGTATGGGGGGATGCTGGAACCAGGTTTCCGCACCCTTGAGATGTCTGAGGGATCGATTTAGTCCAATCGGGAATACCTTCGCGTAGGTTACTTCGTGCACTTCCCTAACTTGCGAGGCCTTCGCACCCTGTTATATTTGCCTTCGCGAAGCCCTAACCAGGCGCTGTGGGGCTTTTGTGCTGCTAGGGCAGCGATCTGCACTATTTCCCAAAGTCACACCATGGATCTTACTTATATTCTTCTAACAATTATTTATCTTCGCGTAAACATACACCTTTTATTAGATTTACTTAGTCAGTACATTCATATAAGTTTGCACAGTAAGTAAATGGTAAAATTATAACTCATACCCAATATACTTCAATGCATAACACAAGAAAAGATACACAGAAATATGGTAAAACTTATCTTTATTAATGCTTCCAATGGTTACAAACTCAACTTGCCCTGCGCACTCAGCTGTAGGGGTCTGCACACTCAGCTGCAGACTACTAGGCCTCTGCGCACTCAACTGTAGAGTCTTCTCCTACTCTACGACCCAAAGACATGACTCTACACTTCGACTTAGTGCTTCATGGATTGATTTCCTTTCCCATTTCTAACTCCTCTCCCTTTACACTTAGAGCCTCGCTCTATTTATACAATCCCATGGTCAGCGGACCATGGGTATATCTTTCAAACCGACATTACATTACAAACATGAGGGCAGACAACCCTCTGACTCATTTACCATCGTCACGCTCTGCGCCCACAAATCGCGGAGTCTTTACATCGGAATTAGTCAAAACTTGGGCTTTAAGCCCCAAAACTTGCCTTGGGGGATCCCACGCCTAACAAGATCAATGGTATCAGAGAGGTCTACTCTTTCTATGTTTTTATTTTCATGTCCCTAACGAGGTTAGAGTATAAAGAGTTAAGGCTCGAATTGGTTGAACCTTTGCAAGACCAACCTCATAAACCATGACGACCTCCCATGCCGGAAGAAAAGAAAGACGAGGGGGCAGGAGATCCTTTCAAATCTTGCTCAAGGAAGCCCTCAAGCGATAGAGGAATGCGATGATGGATAACTTTGCCCAAATGCTTCGACGACTACCCATAGGTGATGCATCTTCATCCAACAACCACTTTGGAGGTGCCACTCCTTTTAAGGTACAAGTTAACTTTGATATTCCCATATTTGAAGGTCAGATAGATGCAAACGCCGTAGATAAATGGTTAAATTTGTTGGAAGGATATTTTTTAGTTCATGACTTTTCCAATAAGGAAAAGATTACTTTTTCACTTCTCAAATCTGCCCCACACGTCAAGGACTGGTGGGACACCTACTGTGAAGAAAATGACGAGAGAGAATCCTCACTGTTTTCAGCGACACCCACTTGGAATTCTTTTCGACATGCCATTAAGGAACAATATTATCCTGTCGAGAGCTATGAAGATAAATACATAAAGTGGACCACGCTACGGCAGGGAAGAGACCAAGATGTGTCAGAGTTCACAAATGTTTTCCATACCCTTGGCAAGAAGCTCGGTATCAAAGATTCTTAGCGGAATTTGGTACTCAAGTAGCGCGACTGCCTACACAAGTACATCTAGGATGAGATGGAGTTCCTAGACGTCTCCTCGCTTGACACGACGTACTGATACACTGTTAACATCGAGCATAAGCTTAAATAAAAGAAGCGAGACTTTGGATCTGCGAAGACCCAGTGTTCAATGTAGACCGCCTTCGGCCATATTTTCCACCATTGTTGGACACATCCGACATTGCAGAGCAACTCACACCAACAGATCTAAGCCCACACTGCATGGAACATGCCATAGTTGATCAGATCATGGACACACAAATCAAGCACACTTGCTAACAAAGGATCCAACTATATTGAGTTGTCAAATAAGCTCAACTCCTTCACCAGGGAAAGTGGTTCACCAGGGACCAGGTTCAACATAAATTTCCTCACCTCATGAAGGATCTGCACGCAATGGGGACCATTGCTTCCTATGGAGGGAGGACTGATCCAGGTGGATATTGGTGGCCACCCACCTATTCCACCTATACCTCCAGTTGGTTTCATTTGTTTCCTTGTTTATTGCAGCATTTACTATTTTTAGCAGTTTTTCTGGTCCTGAACTTTCAGAGTAGTTTTGACCTGCTAAACGATGTTTTTTGAGGTCAGCAATAGTTCCATAGCTAAAGGCAGGGGTCAACTGAAAATCCTGCATTACTCTGAGAGACATTTCCAACAAGGCAGAGATAATATGACCAAGTTACGACTCCGGGAAGTTGGCTTCCCAACTAACCCCAACGAGGCCCACAAACTCTTTGTGTTCCATCTCTTGGGGTTAAGGTTTTGGTTGTTTAGGGTTTTCTCTTGTTGGTCAATAATAAATAGGCCATTGAGCCTCATTGTAGCACAATTAAGAGACATGTAGGCACCACATCTCTTCTCAGAGATAAGCTACCATCACCCGAGCTAGTTTATTTCCATTCTGTTTGTAAGCATATTTCAGTATTTTGATATTAATGAAATGAAGTGTTATTTCTGTTGCATCTATGTATTTATGGTTATATCTGTAATTTATTGCGTCCCTGGCAAAATACTCATCACTTGCCTCAATGCTGGAACACATTAACTTTCAAAATTAAAGCATAAAGTATTAAAGCATTAGAATGGTATGAACGCTGCATATAATGATATGGAACATTGTTCAATGTATAATGCTGCTCAATATATATCATAGAGTGATATAACACTGCATATTGTTGAGTGGTATAGTGTTGTGATATAACATTCTAAACCAACATTCAAGGAAGCTCCAACTCCAATTAGTTTTCTGCAGTCTACATCCCACAAGAGGCTCCTACCTTAACAAGATCCAACCTATCATTTATTAAGCTGCAACTTGAAATGAGACTACAATCCCCTGATACATAGAGAAAACATTGTGCTGGTTACCTAGTCTATAAATCTGCATACCTCCATCTTTGTCTTTGTTTCTCCTTCTCCTCAAATCTACTTCAAATCAACTCTTCTATGTGCCAGGTAATTATTGAAGAACACCTCAATCATCTCTCACACATTCTTTAACTCTCTAACCTTCCAAAAATAACATCTTTTATAAAGATAGTTTTGCTGGTTGTTTGTATTCCACATAAGGATATGAATTGAGCAGGCTTGACTCTTTTTCCTCCACTCATTCATTTCCAAACCCTTCATATTTTGAATATAAGAACACAAATAGGTGTTATTTTATTTATTTATTTTAGTAATATATAATGATTAAGTACTCCAATATCAATATAATGGCAAAAACAACACATTATAACATCACAACACGCTATAACAAGCCATGTGCATGCAACATTCACTCTCCAAAGCCATATATATGATCAAACACATATTTTCTTCATGCCATTGCCTCAATAACCTTGAGTCTTGTCTTGTCTTCGTTGTCATGGAGTTTTGCGTTTGTTGTCATGGAGCATTGCCTTTGCCTTATATCACAAGAATTCAACTCAACAATAATTTAGCATCACAACAAATTCATCAACATAGCAATCTCTGTAACATTTCTACAAACATTCTCAAAGAAACATGTTGACAGTGCTGGACCTGCCAACATGTCAAGGGGATCTCCCTGGTAATAAGTCCCAATTAGACCTCATACCATTTGGTGTAGGAGTCCCAACAGTGGGTCGTAAGATAATGCATTGACCGCGATGTTGCATAGAGGCAAGTAAGATAACTTTGTCAGTAGCAAGGGTGTGACTGATGCAATGAGTCAAGAAAGATGTATGAGAGGTTCTAACAGTTCAAAGGGAGAAGAAGGTGAAGGTGAGTTCTAGGTTGAAAGGGATCAGTCCCAACTCAGCTAGGAACACACAACACAAAAGGACATGCACAACTTTCGGTGGAGCAGTCCACTCGGATGTGGCTGTCACATCATACAAGGTAAGATAACACGTACAACACTCACGGATCAGTCCGAGACGAGTGCGATGGTTGTTACAACAAGGTTCATGTGAAAAGTATGTCTGAGCAGAGCATTCAACATGGATGGTGACAACATTAACAACATATACAACACATTAACAACAAGATTCATATAATTGCATGTGAATTAGTTCATACACAAGTACGCAAGTTAAACAACATATATCATTAAGGCAACCGAAGCAGTCCAACTACAATAATGACATATGCATGAAAATGTGCCAGCTCTTATTATATAAAGTGTAAGTCACAGTCATACAATACATCCTTGTAAGCTTGCTAGCCCCAACAGTGGACTGTTACAGCCACATTCGCATGCTCCTTCAAAGAGATGTACTAGCTATGTGCAGTGGAGAAGCCAAGACACGTTACAACACTGTCCAAGCCTTTTTAGGATAGTCTTAGTAGAAGCTTGGCTGAACAAAAGCCTATACAATGAGTTATGAGAGACTATTTATAGCAAAGGGTGGGGTGACCCTTGACATTCCCCTTTGTGACCATTCAACTACTCTCATGACTCTTCACCTACTCTGTGACTTGTTATCGCACATAATGTCTAGGCATTGCGACAACGGCTCAGATCAGGGGCTGTCACCCTGATCCCCTATCTTTTCATTTAAACTATCTTCCTATAGCAAGCTACGGGGGGTAGACCCTATGGATAAATGGGATGAAGGAGAACCAATTGGGAGTCAACCGGCTCGGGAGACACAACGAGGCAATCAAATACTCGATTAAGGCTTAGCAAGATTTAGAATTTGATTAAATTTTAAATGATTAATACCAATGCCTTATGGAGTCTATGATTCAAGTAATTGATTATCAACTGCTGCTTAGGATACAGAGATATGAAATTTGTTTGTAATTCCACAATGAAAATATTTAGCAATTGCTTGAAAATATTTGCAAGAATGTCTAGCATGTAATGAGCATTAGATGGTTCAAGCAATGACGATCAATTTCACTAGATGCACAATGCCTTAACAATTAAATTTCAAGATATACAAATAACTTAATCAACCACAAAATTTAAAAGCTAACCAGTTCAAATCCTAGAATTTAAATGATTATGCTCAATGACCCAAACCTAGGAAACTCACCACTTTCAAATAGTTAATCCTCAGATATAAAAATTTAAGCACATTTAACTATAGAGAAATGAAAACGTTAATACCACAAAAATTCACCTTTAGATTTTATCCTTAGCACAAAAGACACCAAGAAGCAATTAAAATTTTTGACAAATTTAATTAGTCCTTTAGGAAATATTTTTGTCAATATGCTAAACAAGACTTAATGTGCAGTAAATGATTAATCAAAATTTTCTTTTAATATGACCAAAGTAAATCGGAAGATTAAATATTTTCAAATTTTTTTATGGGCCAAAGGCCACATAAAAATTTAACGCCAAAATTTACTTTTGATTTTAAAAAATTTCAAGATACCTAAAAATCAAATAAAATTAATTTGAAACCCTCTTTCTTTCTTTCTTTTTTTCTTTTTTTTTTTTAATGTTTTTTAAGACTTATAATTTTCTATTTTTTAGATTTAATATATATATATATATATATATATATATATATATATATATATATATATATTAGGATTTTCAACAAAAATTAGATCAAAATAAAAATAAAAATAAAATCTAAATGAAATGAAATCTAACCAAACTAAAAAAAATTAAGATAAATCTAATTCATAGCAATATGTACCAAAAAAAGAAAAGAAAAAGAAATGAAACAAACAAATAAAAAAAAGACAAAACGCATAAGTCAAAAATCAAAGGGAATAATACGCTAACCTTAACTATTCAAGAATGCAAATAAAATGAAAAATTCTTGTGCATATTATATTTGTTGCTTGTAATGCAGGTGCAACGACAAAGAACAAATTACTGGAGCCACGAGAAACGAAGGCCGAGGGTAGATCGAAGCAATGAGAGGAGGCTAAGGGTTTAGGTTGAGACTGTGTGGAGGATGTGGAATGAGGGTTTTAGTGAGGGGATAAATGGATGCCAGAGGACGCAAGTCAGAGGGGAAACGTGAGGGTTAAGGAGAGGGCAACAGGTAAATAAACACTGCATTTGGGGGGATAGCAGGAGCGATGGGAGCTGCATGAGGGCTAGCAGAGGAGGCTGGATGGGGAAATGGGTAAAGGAGATGCGTGGAAATGAAGCAGCTAGGCTACGTAGGGAGAAAAAGAGCTGCGTAGATATGGCAGCAGCCTTGGAGCTGCGTGGACGAGGCGAGGACGCAGATTCTGGACGGTGGCAGCAAGGTTTGAGCAGCGATGAGAGAATAGAGCTGCAACGCTGAGGAGATGAGAGAAAAACAACGAAAATGGAGGACAACAAGGGTGAGGGATAAAACCCAAGGCAAAATAAATTTGAAAATAATTTTGGGCAACAAACAAAGTAGAAAATCGCAGCCCAATGAAACCCAAAAATTTCAAGATTAAATTTTGTCTCAGATTTATTAATGAAACCCCTGCAGAATCATCTCCAGATAAAATTTTTTTTAAAACCCTGGACTGCAGAAATAATGCCCCTGCAAGAGATGGTTCTAAGGCCAGATCTTACCCTCCAGGGCCTAGATCTGGCTTCAAAATAAAACTTCACCATCATATCTGCAACCTAATCTTGAAAACACAAACACCCAGAATTCCGATATACCAAAAAAATGAATGAAACCCCAGAAACCCTAGTTAGAAAAAATAAAAATAAAATTACAGATCCATGCATAGGGACAACAAATCTATTAGATTTGGTGAGTGCGAGTCCAACTCCGCTCCCAGATCTGATAATCTAAGGCTCTTAAAAGCCAAATTTATCAATTTAGCACATAATTTTTTTTGAAATTTTAAACTTAAATAGAGGTGCTTTGCCCAAAACTCTTCATGCATCAACAATGAAACTTTTTACGATAAGCTTGGGATTTAATCAAGTTGGGCTCTTTAGAAAATACTAATCTGGAGTTGGTTGGTCCAACTGAAAACTTCCCCGAATGCCCGATGATCTGAAAATCAAGAATTTCCTGCACTACTCAGTTCAACCATCAACAAAAGGCGAGAAAATGATAATAAAATTCAGATATAATAGAGATACCTACCATTATATTCAAAATTTAAATTACCATTTAAACCCCAGTGATTGAGCAAGATATCTGTGCTCAAATCATTCTTCAGAAAGCTATCATCAATGGTTGAAAGGAAATCTATGCATGAAAATAACACAACTTACAACATTTTTACGAAGAGTAACACCAACAGAAATTAACCCTAAAGTTTTTTTTTATTGCTAAAAAAAAAGATTTCAAAAGAGCTTTCAATTAGCACACGACTCAAAGATTGAATAATCTCAACTGACAACTGACCTCCTATTTAAAGATAAATCTCCAAATGGCTAGTTCGAGTGATCCTTGTCAAAGTGATATCGACCGTTGATGAGGATCAAAATTTCTTTTAATCTTATCCATCGAAATTTTAAATATTGAGGAAATTTCTAATTTTTCAATTTAATGCATTTTAATAAATTCAAAAATTAAAATTTTGGATTTATTTCCTCAAAATTTTGACTTTGACTTAATCGCAGGGACTCAAAGGATAAAATTTAGCAAAATAATCAATTAACCTTAGTCCCTGGACCTATTAAGTTTTAATTTTTTAAAGGATCCACGAATTTTACCTCTGGAAAATTTAAATTGACCTAGGACCTAGGACCTAGGACCTATGAGGGGATAAATTATTTTTCTAACCCTCAAGACATTTCACATCATGATTTTTTACATTTTGTACATCTCAAGGGGGAAAACCCATTTGAAAAAGACCCTCATAGACTACCCATTTTTGCGACACAAATATAATCCAGCAGACTAAGAAACTTGTAATAAAATAACCAAACCCAATAGTTAGGATTACTCCCAAGTCACTTTTACACAAACTTGATCTGTAACACTAGGACTCGCCTAAGATCCTGGTGACAAAATTCATTCTGACTTTGGGGTAAGGCTGAAGGAAAACTCTGCCGACCATCCGAGAATGGATCGGTGAGACAAAAAACCTCCTGGAATGTAGATCGTTACCAGAAAAATAGGTTTACCTAGGCAATTACATACATGACACAGATCTGCTGAGATTATTTACATCACATATATGCAGAATGGGTTTACATTATAACATGATAATCAGGTTGATGATGATAGCTGGACGACACGGACACATCGATTAGGCGCTATCCCTTTTGTGAAAAAAAGGGTGTACTGCTATGGGTCTTTGACACGTAGTGATCAACATCTGGCTCTACTTGGGGACACGTTGCTACACTATAGGAATGTGAGAATCCAGAATCTGCATCCACGCAACACACAACAAAACATAAGTAACATCCATCCATAAATCATCATATAACATTAAGCACAGGAAAGATATAAGCTCTTCATTTATTAACTATCTAGTAACATGAAAAGTAAATCTAATCCTAAAACATAAATGAAACGCTGAAATGACAAGGTGTAGGGTTAAAAATATAATACAGAGGACGCCCCATGGCATTAGATGTTATCTTTGAATAGTAGCTTGAGCATTGGGCCATTCGCAGGTAAGTCAAGTGGTTCACCATCCAATCTGCTCAAGTGGAATGAATTTGGCTCAGCAATGTCTCGAATAATGTATGGTCCTAGCCACAAACTGTCAATTTTTTTGTGTTTTCTCGGTTTTTCATTCTTGCGATCCCAAAGGAGTACCATATCTCCAACCTGCAAAGATCTAGATCGAGATGATTTATCAAAGCTTTTCTTAATGTTAGATTGACTTTTACATATATTATCAAAAGTTGTCCTACGAGTTTCATCCAACTCCACAATCTGATCAATTCTATTTTGAACAACATCTTTATTAGTGGAAAAATGTTGAAGGAGTTGATAAGCTGGCAATTTCAGGTGCACAAGTAAGGTTACATCCAAGCCATAAACTAATTCAAAGGGACTTTTACCAGTAGCTTTCTTTTTAGTAATCCTATCTGCCCATAAAGCATACTTGATTTTGCTATCCCAAGATCTCTTATTATCTCCTACTATCTTCTTGATAATGGTTATGAGATTTTTATTACTTGATTCAGCAAGTCCATTACCCTGAGGATAGTAATTTGATGAATGAGATAAAACAATGCCATACTTGAAACAAAAAGACGAAAATTCTGAAGAACTAAAAGCCTTGGCATTATCAGTAGTGATCGTAGCAGGGACGCCAAATCTAGTAATGATATAATTTTAAATGAAATCCATAATGACCTTTTCAGTGGAATTCTTAGCAGGGATGGCTTCAACCCATTTAGTGAAATAATCGGTAGCAGTCAAAATCCATGAGTATCCATTTCTAGAATTTTCATGAAACTTCCCAATGAAGTCTAGACCACAATGCTAAAAAGGTGCTTCCACAACGACAGGTTGTGAGGGTAGGGCAACAAGCTTCTGTTTCCTAGTGAACAGTTGGCAGGCTTGACAACTTCTAACAAACTTATGCACATCAGAAAAAATCGAAGGCCAATAATAACAATCTCTCAGAATTTTGTGGGCAGTAGTTTTAGCAGCATAATGACCACCACAAAACCCCGAATGAAACTTAGAAACTAACTTCTTGGACTCGATTTCGTCAACAAACCTAAGTACTATGCCCTCAGGATTTCTCCATCCAAGGCCATCCTTCATGAGGCAATACTTAGTGGCTTTTAATCTAAGAGCCCTTCTCTTATGAGCGACTAAATGGTTAGGACATGTAAGATTTAACAAGTAATAAATAATGTCCTTGTACCACTCATGCTCTCCTAATCTTTGTAGCTTATGCGAAGATAGATCGTTAAGACAAATCAAACCAAGAGATTTTTCATTACCTTTGGTCATCATATGAGCCAAGCCTTGGCCTTTGACTAACTTGGCGGGTCTAATCTCTAAATCATATTCTTGTATTTTAGTAACCCACCTAGCATGAGTCCCTAATCAATCAGTTTGAGTTAATATATCTTTAACCGCAAAATGTGGGACAAAAGAAATGATTTTGGAATAACCCACATAAGTCTTGAAATGCTTAAGAGATTTGACTAAGGCATAGGCTTTCTTTTCCATGGTATTGTATTTTAATTTAGAATTTTGAAGCACTCTACTCATGAAAGCAATAGGCTGCTCGTGACCATCCTTATTTTTCTGCAATAAGACACCAGCAATGGTATCTTCAGAAGTGAAAGAGAAAATCATGAAATCCTTAGAATAATCAGGATTGACTAAAATAGGGGCTTTTGCAATAGCACCTTTGATTTCCTGAAAAGCCTTTTTGCCATCTTCTTGCCAAACAAATTTTACATCTTTTTTCAGAAGACTTTGAATAGGCTTAGCTACTTCCGCGTAATTTGGAATAAATCTTCTAAGAAAATTTGTTTTTCCAAGAAAAGACTGAAGGGACTTAAGATTATGGGGAAGAGGAATCTTTTGGATTGCCTCAACTCTTTCAGGATCAATCTTGATTCCATCCTTAGAAATGATGTGACCAAGTAATTTCCCTTCAGTTATTCCAAAAACAGACTTAGCCGAATTTAAAGAAATCTAGTATTCTCTACATTTATCAAAAACTTACCCAAGATGACTTATATGACTAATACCATCCTTAGAAAAAACAATAAGATCATCCTGATAAATTTCGATAAATTTTCCAATTAAACCTTTGAAGGCATAATCCATAGCTCTTTGAAATGCAGCCCCAACATTGGTTAATCCAAATGACATTCTAATATATTCGAAAGCACCCCATGATGTGGTGAATGTAGTTTTGTGATGATCCTCCTTCTTAACCCATACCTGATTATATCCAGAAAAACCATCTAGCAACGACATCATTCTAGAACCCGGTACTCTTTGCAAAATAGTCTCCATGTTTGGCAAAGGGTAATTATCTTTCTTACATGCTAGATTAAGGTTTCAAAAATCAACACAGTCTTATTGTACCATTCTTTTTCTTAACAATCACCAGGTTGGAACACCATGTTGAATGCCATGTTTGAGCAA
Organism: Pinus tabuliformis; assembly: GCA_031772625.1. Classification (NCBI taxonomy): domain Eukaryota; kingdom Viridiplantae; phylum Streptophyta; class Pinopsida; order Pinales; family Pinaceae; genus Pinus; species Pinus tabuliformis. The sequence continues at coordinate 134,722,728 of CM062817.1, read as the reverse complement.
TAATTCCTACTGCAAGCATCTTTGAAAGCTCCTTTTGAACCAAAGGGGCTAACTTAGGATTTATCTACCTAAGCTTTTGACAAAATGGTTTAGCATTTTCATCTTTCAAAGGGATAGTGTGTTCCATGACATCTTCCCTATAACCTTTCAATTCATCATAAGAAAATGCTAAAACATCCCGATATTCACGAAGTAAATTGGTTAACTTTTTTCTTTCTTCAACATTAGTACCCTTACCAATTTTAATAATCTTTGGATCCCTAGAAGTACCAATGTTTACCTCGATGTATTCGCCTAGATCCATTTTATTTTCCTCTTTCATCTTTGTGGCATCATGCCGATCAAAGTGTTGTTCTAAAGAAACCACATTCCTAGGAGTAGGATTTATGATATCTTCATGATCATTAGATCCATCCTCCTTAGAATCTATTCGAAAATTTTCAAACTCATCCAAATTATCAAGAAAACAAATCACCTGTTTCTCGTCATCAAAAACTTGTTAATGCTTTGAGTTATTTGGAACAGAAGGCCTAAATATAACTTCCATTTTTATCTTATCCTTAATCAGCTCATCAGATAACAACAAAGTAGAAGCAGCTACAACAAGCTCATCTGCCGAACTATTCTGCTCTCTTGGGATAGCCTCAAAGTCAAGGGCATCAAAGTATTCCATAGTATCCCATACAACATTTCGATAACTCTTTAACCTTTGATTTTTACATGTAAATTTATTTTTAATTTGCATGATAATTAAGTCAGAATCCCCCTTGATGCTAAGCAACTTAACTTTTAAAGCCTTTTCCAACTCAAGACCCAACAACAAAGCTTCATATTCAGCAACGTTGTTGGTTGCTTCAAACTCCAGCCGATAGGAAAATTTGAAAATATGACCAAGGGGAGATTTTAATACTATTCCTGCACCTTTACCATGCCTAGACGACACCCCATCAAAATACATGTACCAAACTTTATCCTTGAGACCCCCAATGTTTTTATCAACCTTATCATCGGGAAGAACTATGGAATTAGACAGGATAGCATAATTTCCAATGTCAGATTGTTCTTTAATTATTTCATTATGAGGTCTCCTAGGATCTTCAACATGGAATCTTCTCTCAGGCTCTCTATTAAGTCTCACAAAACCATCCCCTCTAGGAGAAGGAATCATAGCATATGAACAATTCATTTGAATACTCCCTCTTAGATCAGAGGCCCATTTTCTAGATAAAAGCATACCCCAAGCATCAGGCACATCAACAACAACGTCCATAACAATCATAATGTCAAGGTAAACTGATAAATGAACTTGTAAATCCTTGATCAGACCGTGGACTTAAATCTTCTTAGAATCCATGGCACATATATTGTAGTAGGGCCTAGAAACTCTTAAATTAAGTTGTTCCATGACCCTCTTGGTTATGACACAAGTTGACGCGCCATAATCTAGCATGCAATTATTTAATTTATACCCATTAACTATCAAATTAATAAAGAATGGCTGATGATCCTTGTTATTTGAATCTAAACTTTTCAAATATATAGGAGCATCCTGATAATCAACCTCAGGTGCCTTCTGTTGAAAAACATTAACTTGATGAGCTTCAATAGCTTTTAGTAACTTAGCCCTTTGGGAAGGAATCTTCGCAATCTCGGAGACAGGAACCCAGATTTTTTCATTATTAAACCAACTTCCTAGATCGACATCTAATCTAGAGTTTGAACCTGGGTTGAAAATTCGAGGGTGAATTTGATTCCCACTTTGATCTTTATCCCTTCTCTGATAAGTTAAACCTTTATCTTTAGCAATTTCCATGATTCGCTCTGGAGAAGGCTTCTCACCATATAATTTAACCATCATAACATCTTCATTCTCAAAATTATTTATACTAAAAGCCGAAGTGGGAGTCATAACATCTCGACTGTTTTCCTTAACTTCCATCCAGTCTTTCATAGACAAAGAAAACTCTTTACCCACACAATTTATTTGATTACCTGCCCCAAACATTCCATTATCCAAAATCCTTCTAACTATGGGGAAAGTTGCCTCCTCATGAAGAGCATCACAAGCCCGACAATAAGGCGGAGCATCATCAACCAAATTAGTATGTTCAAGCGGATTAGGTGGTCTTTGCTCACTATATTGACCTTTCTTCTGCCAATTATTATTTTGATTATTATTATTATTTCTAGGCTGAAAATTTTGTGTTTGAGCTCTTTCCATTTGGACCAACCTATTCTACAAAATAGTTATTTCCTTAACATGGTTAGAGGTTAATTTCGCTTGGTCAATCTCCATGCTTTCAATTTTTTGCAGTAATTTTTGAAAAAGATCGTTATCAGGTTCCTTAATCTCTTTTCCTTTAGGTTCTTTCAATTTCGTTGAAGCCCTATCAAAACCTGGGATTTCTGACTTCCCAGATGCTGCCTTATCTTTTTCAAGCTCTACTGCTAAATCTTGACAATCCCTATAATCAGGAAGTTTAGCACGTCTTAACTCATAAGAAGGTTCAGGGCTAAAGGCATCAATGTAAAAGTCTCGAAGAGATTTATCAGTTGGTTTATAATCTTGAGGTAATTCCTTAATGATATCATTGAACCTCTTGTTAAATTCTTTTGTGGTCTCATTTTCTCTCTTTTTAATGATACTGATAGCTTTTACGAGATGCCTTCCTTCTCTCTTATCTCCATACTTTTCCTTAAATGCATTAACAATCGATTGCAAAGAATCAAATGAATTTTGAGGCTTTTCCGTAAACCAATCTAAAGCATCCCCCTCCAAGGTAAGAACAAAAAGGGTCATTTTTACATCTTCATGATTAAAATTAGCAGCCCTTGCATACTTACCCAGCCATGAACTAAAATATTTTAGATGAGAGTTAGCACTAACTGCATTATTTCCTTGAAAGATAGGAAATTTATCCATCCCATGCTTTGGAATATCATTGGGATAACCTTGAATGTTAGCAAAGTCACAAGGGGCGAATATGTCCATGATGTCGTGCTCGACCGGGTTAGTAAAAAGCAAACGGATATCAGAGAGGGATTCTTGTCCGAGATTAACAAGAAGGGTATGAGAAGAGAGTTTGTGTAATCGTACTCTGAGAGCCCTTTCAGGATCAGGAGCAGGATTAACCAACCTGCTTGGATGTCTTCTAGTATACACTCTTGCTGAAAATATATGAAGTGGAGTCACCACTCGGACAAAAAGTCTAACTCAAAAAAACCCGAAAACAAGGAGCCAAGGACAAGGAACTTATCCTGTGAAGAGACGAAAGGATGAGAAGAAAAGAATGAGATGAAATGTCAAAGAAACCAAGGACAGAAAAAACTCTATCCCTAGCAGCGGCGCCAAAAAATGTTGTCGCACAGAATGTCTAGGCACTGCGACAACAACTCAGATCGGGGGTTGTCACCCTGATCCCTAATCTCTCCGTTTAAATTGTCTCTCTATAGCAAGCTAAGGGGGGTAGACCCTATGGATAAATGGGATGAAGGAGAACCAGCTGGGATTCAACTGGCTCAAGAGACACAGCGAGACAATCAAATACTCGATTAAGGCTTAGCAAGATTTAGAAATTGATTAAATTTTAAATGATTAATACCAGTGCCTTATGGAGTTAATGATCCAAGTAATTGATTATCAACTGCTGCTTAGGAAACAAAGATATGAAATTTGTTTGTAATTCCACAATGAAAAAATTTAACAATTGCTTGAAAATATTTGCAAGAATGTCTAGCATGTAATGAACATTAGATGGTTCAAGCAATGACGATTAATTTCACTAGATGCACAATGCCTTAGCAATTAAATTTCAAGAGATACAAATACCTTAATCAACTGCAAAATTTAAAAGCTAACCAGTTTAGATCCTAGAATTTAAATGATTATGCTCAATGACCCAAACCTAGGAAACTCACCACTTTCAAATAGTTAATCCCTAGATATAAAAATTTAAGCACATTTAACTACAGAGAAATGAAAATGTTAATACCACAAAAATTCACCTTTAGATTTTATCCTTAGCACAAAAGACACCAAGAAGGAATTAAAAATTTTGACAAATTTAATTAGTCCTTTAGGAAATCTTTTTGTCAATATTCTAAGCAAGACTTAATGTGTAGTAAATGATTAATCAAAATTTTCTTTTAATATGACCAAAGTAAATCGGAAGATTAAATATTTTAAAATCTTTTCATGGGCCAGAGGCCACATAAAAAATTTAATGCCAAAATTTACTTTTGATTTAAAAAAATTTCAAGATGCCTAAAAATCAACTAAAATTAATTTGAAGCCCTTTTTTTTAGCTTTTTTAATGTTTTCTAAGACTCGTATAATTTTATATTTTTTAGATTTAAAATTTTAAAATGTTTAGGATTTTTTAGAGATTTTTAGATTTAGCTTTTTTTTTTTTCTTAGGATTTTCAACAAAAATTAGATCAAAATCAAAATAAAAATAAAATCTAAATGAAATGAAATCTAACCAAACTAAAAAAAATAAGATAAATCTAATTCATAGCAATATGTAACAAAAAAAAAATATGAAACAAACAAATAATAAAAAGACAAAAACGCACCAAGTCAAAAATCAAATGGAATAATACGCTAACCCTAACTATTCAAGAATGCAAATAAAATGAAAAAGTCTTGTGCGTATTATATTTGTTGCTTGTAATGCAGGTGCAGCGATGGAGAGCAGCTTACTGGAGCCACGGGAAACGAAGGCCGAGGGTAGATCGAAGCAACGAGAGGAGGACAAGGGTTTAGGTTGAGACTGCGTGGAGGATGCGGAATGAGGGTAGCACGTAGGAAGGTATGCTGGCAGCGTGAGAGATGGACAGATGGCGTAAGGCAAGCAGAATGAGGGTTTTAGCGAGGGGATGAATGGATGCCAGAGGACGCAGGTCAGAGGGGCAGCGTGAGGGTTAAGGAGAGGGCAACGGTAGTAAATAAAGACTGTGTTTGAGGGGATAGCAGTAGCGATGGGAGCTGCGCGAGGGTTGGCAGAGGAGGCTGGATGGGGAAATGGGTAAAGGAGATGCGTGGAAATGAAACTGCTAGGCTACGTAGGGAGAAAAAGAGCTGCGTAGATATGGCGGCAGCCTTGGAGCTACGTGAACGAGGTGAGGACGCAGATTCTAGATGGTGGCAGCAAGGTTTGAGCAGCGATGAGAGAATAGAGTTGCAGAGCTGAGGAGATGAGAGAAAAACAACGAAAATGGAGGAAAAAAGGGTGAGGGATAAAAAAAAATAAATTTTAAAATAATTTTTGGCAACAAAAAAAGTAGAAAGTCGTAGCCCAATGAAACCCAAAAAATTCCAGATTAAATTTTGTCTCAAATTTATTAATGAAACCCGTTTAGAATCATCTCCAGATAAAAACAAATTTTAAACTGTGGACTGCAGAAATAATGCCCCTGCAAGAGATGGTTTTGAGGCCAGATCTTACCCTCCAGGGCCTAGATCTGGCTTCAAAATAAAACTTCACCCTCAGATCTGCAAACCTATTCCTGAAAACACAAACACCCAGAATTCCGATATACCAAAAAAATGAATGAAACCCCAGAAACCCTAGTTAGAAAAAATAAAAATAAAATTACAGATCTATGCACAACGACAACAGATCTATCAGATCTTTCGAGTGTGAGTCCAGCTGCGCTCCCAGGTTTGATAATCTAAGGCTCTTAAAAGCCAAATTTATCAATTTAGCACATAAAATTTTTGGAAATTTTAAATTTAAATGGAGGTGCTTCCCCCAAAAATCTTCATGTATCAACGATGAAACTTATTATGATAAGCCTGGGATTTAATCAAGCTGGGCTCTTCAGAAAATACTAATCGGGAGTTGGTTGGTCCAACTGAAAACTTCCCCGAACGCCTGATGATCTAACAATTAAGAATTTCCTGCACAACTCAGTTCAACTATCAACAAAAGGCGAGAAAACGATAATAAAATTCAAATTTAATAGAGAGACCTGCCATTATATTCAAAATTTAAATTACCATTTAAACCCCAGTGATTGAGCAAGATACCTGTGCTCAAATCACTCTTCAGAAAGCTATCATCAATGGCTGAAAGGAAATCTATGCATGAAAATAACACATCTTACAACATTTCCACGAAGAGTAACACCAGCAGAAATTAACCCTAAAGTCTTTCTTTATTGCTAAAAAAAAAAGATTACAAGAGAGCTTTCAATTAGCACACGACTCAAAGATCAAATAATCTCAACTGACAACTGACCTCCTATTTAAAGATAAATCTCCCAACGGCTAGTTCGAGTGATCCTTGTCAAAGTGATCTCGACCGTCGATGAGGATCAAAATTTCTTTTAATCTCATCCATCGAAATTTTAAATATTGAGGAAATTTCGAATTTTTCAATTTAACGCATTTTAATAAATTAAAAATTAAAATTTTGCATGTATTTCCTCAAAAGTTTGACTTTGACTTAACTCCAGGGACCTAAGGGTTAAAATTTAGCAAAATAATCAATTAACCTTAGTCCCTAGACCTGTTAAGTTTTAATTTTTTAAAGGATCCACGAATTTTACCATTGGAAAATTTAAATTTACCTAGGACCTAGGACTTATGAGGGGATAAATTATTTTTCTAACCGTCAAGACATTTCACATCATGATTTTTTACATTTTTTACATTTCAAGGGGGGAAACCCATTTGAAAAATACCCTCACAAACTACCCATTTATGCGACACAAATATAATCCAGCAGACTAAGCAACTTGTAATAAAATAACCTAACCCAATAGTTAGAATTACTCCCAAGTCACTTTTACATAGACTCGATCTATGACACTAGGACTCGCTTAAGGTCCTGGTGACAAAATTCATTCCGGCTTTGGGGTAAAGCTGAATGAAAATTCTATCGACTATCCAAGAATGTATCGGTGAGACAAAAAACCTCTCGGAATGTAGATCGTTACCAGAGAAATAGGTTTACCTAGGCAATTACATACATGACACAGATATGCTGAGATTATTTACATCACATGTATGCAGAATGGGTTTACATTATAACATGATAATAAGGCTGATGATGATAGCTAGACGGCACGGACACATCGATTAGGCGCTATCCCTTTTGCGAAAAAAGGGGTGTACTGCTATGAGTCTTTGACACATAGTGATCAACATGACTGTTACATCCACTCTTGACACTTGACTTACACTTGATATGAATCAACATTACAATGCACATGTACCCATGTGAACAATGGCTTGGACAAGGCAAACTAGACATCGTTTGGACTTAGACAAGCATAGAAGTCCAACTGCTCGACATCCTCATGCTGATCAATAGTGACATATTGATGCCAAGATTGGTAGTCCTTGATAGTTTTTGTGTGTTCTGCTGTGACATCCATCTGAAACCTAAACCTTGCCTCGATAGCATCTGGGTGCATTGCTCGGGCTCCTCTGTCCAACTCGTCTGTGAGCATGCGCATCATTGTCTTTAGTATGTCCGGACTAGCAACATACTTGCGCATGATGTCTTCACTGATAGTGACGTCTGGGCTGGTGGCGGTGCGCATCAACTCGTCAAAGTACGAGTCAAGATTCTGTCGGACCTGCTTCTTTGTCTTCGCCTGGGTGAGAGTCCCAAGTGATGGGATCGCATGAGTGTGCACTATAACATCCATGATTTTGAATACTCGTGCATGGGAATCTTGTATGCTAGTGATGAGTTACGGTAGGTTTTCATAGTTTCAGATCTGACTCCGGATACGTGCTTGCAACTTGACCGCATTGGCCTTCATCATCTTTGGAAAGTGAAGCGGGGCTCCCTTGTACTTCATCGTCCATGCTTGCATGTTATCAACAACAGCATGTATGTTCTTCAAGATGCGTGCTCTTCTCGCACATCGTTGCTTCCATCCGTGGAGATGAACGACTGCTTGATGCACGGTACCAAACTTGGAGTACAATGCTTGCATAATTGTGTCCAAGGACAATACTTCATCTAGTATTGCCTTCTTTAGTTCAGCTCGGGCAGACATTGTCACCAAGTCTCCTCCCTGCTTGGCCACCTATAGTTCCTTCGCCATTCACTCATTCTCAGCTATGAGAAAATGAACACTTGAGCTAGTGGCTTCGGCATACACTCTAGTTGCATCGACCAAAGCAGCTGGATGCTTGTGCACATCAATCACAATCACTTTCTCTTCAAATTCTGTAGGGGATGTTTGGTCCTTTGGAGTCGGTACTCTGTGAGACTGCACAACTTTGCGATGAGATTCATCAAAGGAGATGTTGTGCGTCTCTGCTTCTGGCCGACCACCAAGGATCTCAGTGCCCCCTTGGTCATTTGAGACTTGCTCATCATCAGGATGCAATGAAGTGGGTGAGTTGACCTCTTTGTGATGAGGCATGAGGTCAGTATCCTATTCCAACTCCCGCTGCTCCATATTTGCATCCAACTGTTCAAGTGCCTGTTATATCTCATGAGCAAAGTCTTGCCCCTGCGATGGTTCACCCTGTTCGCCTGATGCCAGCTATTCAGATGAATCAACTACCTATACGGGCACTGATTTGTCTGTCTGCACATGATGCGCCCCCCACTGTGTTTGGTGCTGCTACTCTTCCTTCTCCTGTTGGTTCAGTTCTTGTTCTTTGCAGAGTTGCTCCCTCAGCTCATGCAACTCCTTCTCTGCTTCTTCAATTCTCTTCTTATCCCTCTACCTTCGCGTGATGCACTTGTCGCGCTACTGCCTATGCTGTTGCTACTGTTGGTGCTCTCTGTGATGCTGCTTTTCTAACCACTCTACTGCAAAGTTGACCTGTTCATTGGTTCTGGAGGAATTGTAACAGTACCTCCATGAGTCCTCCTCGGCCCAATGACATGCCCCATGGATCCAGTTGAACTGAAATCTCGCGCAATGATCCTTCACAATGCAATGTGGGTCATATGGGTTGAAGCTTTGGAGGTCAAAATGATACTTCTTCATATGCTCTACTTCAACATCTGCTTGCTTGATACTCCAAATGTCATATAACTCAATCCGCAATGGAAGAGCGGGCCAAGGTGCCTTCTTCTTTCGCTATAGTCTAGCTGTCAATCCTGTTGAGATGTGGTACGCTACTTCCTGCATGACAAGCACATCCAAGGCGAACTTTGGCAGAACATGTGGAGACTTCTCCGCACTGAACACTCGGATGAACGTGTCGGACGGTGAGGCATACCAATCTGCAATGCCTAACAATGCCTTCATCGCTTCCTCTGACATGCAAGGTGGATCTTGTTCGAATATCAACCTGTACACTGGGGTGACAAAATGGTCGGACAATCGTATGATCACTCCTCTGAAGCTGCATTCAGACAACAACTTGAAATACATGTTCACAACAGTCTCCGCCAGTGACCATGCCCACTCTAAACCCGAGAAACCATGTCAGGCACATACTGCATTTAGAATGTAAGTAGACATATAAATCTCTTCATGCATACCCTCGGGTGACTGTCGAGCCTTCGTGACTTGTTCCTTCAGCTAGTGAGCCAGTATGCTGGACCAGTTGCATGGTCTTCCTTCTTTAGCCAGTTGGTCCAACGCGAACACCCAACTCTGAGAAAAGGTTTTAGTGCTTGCTTAGCCACTCGGTCAACATGCGAATATGACCAAATATTGGTATGCCTTCCTCAATATCTTTGTCTTGTATATCTAGTTGGGTGTAATCTTGAAGTGAGCTGGCTCCTTTACCCAATCCTTTAGAATGTCTTTGGAGTGAGCTCTCCTGTTGGGAAAGCTGAATGGAGGGGTCATGAAAATCATGGGCTTGGACATTTGATACATTTCATCGTAATATCATGTCCAGAAGGTTACAAGCTTTGTCCCACTGACACTACTCAAGGTCATCGTCTCGGAGTCAGTGTGAGAGAAGATCTAGTGAATCATGTCCACACATGGGAACATAGGGTATCTGCATGCAATACGGTACAAGCCGGACTTTTGAATGTTTACGTACACCTGACGGACCTCAAGGTCTTCCCAAAAATTGCCTGCGAATGCTTCATTAACCTCTTGCCACTTCAGTTTGATGTCCTTGTTTAGATACAACTACGTTTCTTCATAGATTGGCACACTGGAGGACACCTGCTCAATTGCTTCTCCAACTGCAATACCATCAGTGTCCTGTGATCCTGTTTTCTTGGTAGCCATTGAAACAGATGAACACCTGAAAGATCTGGAAACAAGGAGCATGCATGGCAAGAAATATATCAGTGAAAACAAAGTAAATCCGGGGAAGGACATAGCACATACCTCGGGAACTGACGAGCAATATTGTGCAAAGTTTATTGGGAGGTTGAGTGGCTGGCTGCTAGAACTGTGCAAAAGGCAGTCTGGGCTGTCTGGGAGGCAGGACTGGCTGCTAGATTTGTGAAATGCACAATTCTAGCTGGGAGGAACTGCTGGCCTAAGGACAAATTTGCGCAATTTCTTGGGCCAAGTAGCCACTATCCTCCAAAAATGTGCAAAACAGTCTTGGAGGCCAGTGTTGGCCAAGAATGCGCAAATCTGGAGAGGAAGGTGAGCCTTCCTTCCCTAGATTATGCAATGCAGCCTTGGTGAAGGCAGAGCCCGGGCCAAAGTTGGCCCGACTCGCTGACGAGCAACTGAAAGCAAGTAAGATAATGAAATGCATGGCGACACTAAGTGATAGTAGAAGTGATTAATAGTGCATGCAAAACATGAATGAAATATTTAGCAGACAGATCAACATTCATGAGGGTGAGGTTGTTCGTCGATTGGGCGAACATCCGTGAAAAACAGTTTCATGCACGCTGTTGGAGAGGTAAATCCCCTCTGCGGACAGAGGTGATCCCACTAGCCCAAAATGGGTCTAGCAACAATCAAACAATGCTATCAAGCAAGTTCCTAATTGCAAATTAAAAGTGGATTATGAGAACCTGCTTGGATTCCAACGCTAGTGTTGTAGAAGAGTTGACACTCCCGTTCCTTTGCTCCGGTCGGTCACGATCCTCACGATCTCCGTGAATGGACACCTGTACAGGCAAAGAACGATACGAATACAAGCATAAAATCCAATGGATGCAATTATATATCGGTCAGAAAAGATATAATTCAAACATCATCATAATGAACAGCAAGAATGGAACCATAATGATAGTCATCTATTATTGATAATCAACAAAGGAGTATACAACCATAGTTCTGACGTCAAATCCTCCTTTGGCTGGGTGATCAGCTACATATGTCTTGCAAAGCTTGTCGGGATTGGGAACAAGCCTCTCTCTCTCTTTGATTATGAATGCAAAGAAGACTCTTACAACAATCTCTCAGACTTCTGACAGTATCATTCTCCCTATGCTCCAAAAAACTAGCTTGTCAAATGCACCAGAACAAGCTTTTATAGATGGAGGAGGAGGAAGAGATACAATGAATCCAGACATCCATGGGATAAGAATTATCCTCGAAAAGCTATTATGGATAGAGATACGATGAATCTCGACATCCATGAGATTGGCATTATCCTTGAAAAGCCTCTTGAGTCGAAAGGAAAAAACTTTCGGGCGTGCGTTTGTTAAAAAGCTTTCCCAAACTTGGTTGGCGCGGGTAAGACTCTGAGACAGAGCACCAACGGGCGCGCCCTCTTTGGAGAATTTCCCCCATTGGCGCGGGTGATACACTGTGGATCCGCGCTAATGGAAAAAGGGGACTTTTTAAGGATATTCTGCAGGAGATGTCTTCAAGGCATATGAAGTCCATACTTAGGGGAACATAATGCAAGTGTTTTCAAGTTATGTCACTTCTCACAGGTCCCGGAATGAGTCCTCCAAAGTGCGAGAAAGGGATAACAGGGACGGTGACAAATTACTGTGTAACACACGCGATAGCAGTGAGATAGCAACGAAAACTGAAATAGAGCTAGGAAAAGCTAGAATACATGTAAACGGTAGCAGGCGTTCAAAGAAATCAAGCAAACAACACTCACACAAGCGAATACACACAAAGCGACAGAAATGCTGAGAAAGACAAGTTGAGGCCACTTACTCATGAATAGCTGAGCCGGATGTGTCGAAGAGTCCTGGATGTGCTATGGGATGTCAGAGCTCCAAGATCGATGTGAATAAATGATCTCTGATGCGTCGAATAAATAAGTTTGGTATCATGACACGCATGCCACAAATCTAGGAAAAAGTGACACTTGAGGAAAACTTCTAAAACAACTTTGCATGTGACCCCCGACTGCTAAAAATAGCTCCCTGAATCATGGGATGCCTTTTGCATGTTGTCTTTTGCTATTTCGGGAAGATCAAGTCATGCATGCATGCAAGTCAAGTTTCCTCGGACCCAGATGGAACTGGTCAATCAGACTGTTCATGCATGTAGTTGCTCAACTGCTTGGAAAAAATGTGCATCCCTGGCTGGGAGCTGGGTTGAATGCCTAGGAGGTTTGCACAATTTTTGGGTAGAGCAATAGATTTCTGCCTAGATTTGTGCAAATCCTGGGATGAATAGCCTACTGTTGGGAAAATTTGCACAAATCATGCTGGGAAGGTTGGCTGGCAGGATTGTGCAATCCTGGAGCCTAGCAGGCTGTCAGAGAGGATTGCGCAATTCCTTGAGGGAAGGTTGGTTGCCCTCCATAAATGCACAATTTTCAAGGGGAAGTTTCTCAGCTTGCAGCTGGACCAAGTTCGGGTGAGCAACCTGTGAGGGGAATGGATCAACTGTGATTGACAAGCTGCCTTTGTGCGAGGAAAACATTGAAGCTTGAGTACTTGATGAAGCAAGACAAAGTGTTGTGAAAGGTTGGTAGGGAGGCTCCAAAACATGCTAAGGCAAAATTTTGGAGGGTGGTTGTAGCCGCTACAACAAAACATAAATATCATCTTGAAGCAACACAATCTAAAACATTTTCTATTTTACTTTGATGCTCCTTTGCCATCACCCTTGCTCTTGTTTATGCATATCAAACATGCCTTACAACATCTTCTTTGTTGGAAGACTTATCTTGCTTGTTTATTCTGTTCAGTTGTGCTTACATTAAATGCATAATCATTTATGCATAAATTAACTATGCACACTTCTTGCTGCTCCTATTGCTCAAGTTTATTGTTCCTTGTTGCTACTCCTTTGCCTTTGCTTCTCCCGTTGCTCCTTTCCTTGCCGTTTCTCCTTAACTGCTATCATCAAGCATCCCAAGCATACTATGTTGCTTCAGTTGTTCCTTTTCCATCAATGACAACAATGCCACCAATCTCCCCCTTTTCCATTGATGGAAAAACTGTGTTTGTCCCCCTTTTGTTTGAGAAAACACTTCTCCTCTCCCCCACTTAACTCCCCCTTTGACATCAATGGGAAGGGGGTTTATAGGCTTGCCAATAGAATTTGAAACAAATGTTCTAGGATTGACTTTAAATACACAATTAAAGTTTTGCACTCTGGTTGCACATGAGTATATTCTAAAACATAGTTGATGACTCTTTTCATCCAAACATGGGCGCTACAACACAACAATATGAGTTCATTGGACATTGAAGGATATGGTCGGTAGGTAGGAATTTCAAAATTTGAAACCCTTGATAAAAAAAGAAAGCCACAACTTTGATGAATTAGGGCATAAAACCCTAAATTCAATGTATATATATATATGCTCAACGCACTATTAACATTTATAAAACTCAATGCTCCAGAATACTCATCGCTTGCCTCAATGCAAGAATGTATTTACTTTCAACATTAAAGCATTAGAATGGTATGAATGTTGCATAGAATGACATGGAACATTGTTCAATGTATAACGTTGTTCAATATATATCGTAGAGTGATATAACACTGCTTATTTTTGAGTGGTATAGTGTTGTGATATAACATTATGAACCAACATTCTTGACAACTTTCTTGAGAGAATTACATATAACAACATTCCATACAACATAAAGCATGAAAGGATTGCATCGTAAAGCAACGTTCATATATCATAGAACATATATCATTCCAATATATATCATAAATGCTTCAATACATGATCCGTAAACTGCCGTGGATATTCCACTGGACAACTCCTCACAGCAGAGATGATAATATTATATTTAAAATCTGAGATTCCACACTATTACAGTTTTATTTAATTTCTAGATCTGTAAAATTAACTATAATTAGTGCATGCATGTAAAAGTAAATCAGGCATAAAAGCAGAGAACGACAAAATAAGCTCACACACATAATACACAAGATATGCTCTCTGAGAAACCCTTTCGGGAGAAAACCCAGCTACAAGGAGAGGCTGCTGCACTCTCTTTCTCTATCTGGAAATATGGATGCAGGTACAAAGAAGTAATGGCCCTGGCCTGTGGGCTTCTACAATGAACATATCCTCTCCATTTGCTCTACCTCCTATCTCTCCTGGCTATCTTTTCTCAATTATGGAACAAAATTCTCTCGAAAGAATGGAATGCCTCTTCCTCCTAGTGGCCGGTTATAACACAACTCGATAGCCTACTAGTGGTTAAGTTTGACTACATAAACTCTTAACTAGAGTTAAAAAATAGACTCTTCTAGAGTCTTTTACATCATAAACACGTGGCTAGCCCCTTTTCCATGAATAATGGGGGATGACGCGGCATCCTCCCGAACTATAGGTGTGAAAACAAGAAGGTCAATTTCTGAGTGGCATAATTTTTGCATACAGACTCTGATTGGCGTGAATTTTGCGTCGTTGGAAAGATATCCCTATGTAGAATAACATGAGAAGGTGTTTCAATTAAGAGACAAAATTTTAATGCCAAAAAATGTCGTTTGATGCCTCAAAATGATCCTAGAAGGTTTCAGACCCTATTTCACCAAACTGGGTCCCGCCGGTAAAAATGGTTTCGTGAGCTGATTCCTCCACTTTTTCCACTCCAAATGCATAGAGATGGATGGAAAACAATATAATGATCCAATTTGGATCAATGCATATTGTTCCAATAAACGTTGTCCATAAACAATAAACATTGTTCCACATCTTCCTAAATGTTGCTCCATAAGCTCCAAATGCATAGTGCTACTCTAAATGCATAGAGTTGATCCAAAGTAATTTAAGATTGCTACAAAGTGTGTTGCAAACTCAACGCTACTGCAGTAACATTAAACTGTGTTATAATGCATTGTACCATTTTCTCATATTAAACCATGCTCTCATATTAATGCATTGGCTGTTAGTTTTTGTAGCATCGAATGTGTTATAGCCATGCAATTTGGTGGAGAGGCTAGAATAAATGAGATCTCTGAAACCCCGAAATCGTTTCTCGAAATCCTCCCTAGAGATGGCTTAATTAGATTATTAGCCGATTTTCAAATATTTCCTAAGTCTAAACTTAGGGAGTATGCCTAGTTAATCAAAATTAATTAAGTCAAGGTGATAATTCTCTAGATACTCACATGAATTGATCCAGAAATGATCTAAGCCATCGATTAAGATTTAATATTGTTCATTGGAGTCCCAACAAGAATATATAAGAAGGGATTGATGTGGTGATGGAAAATACACCAGAGTCACTTGGAGAATTTGATTTTCCAAAGTAGCAGCGTTAAGTTGTTAGAGAGTTTGAGCTTCAGTGAGGAAACAAAGATAGTGAGGGGCATGGACAATGATCCATAGGAAGTTTTCCATATCCAGAGAGGCAACATCAAGAGGGCCATTTATTCACAGTGAGGCAGTATAGAGACTGCATAGTTGCTTCAGAGAAGCAGTTCGATTTGCTGGAGAGAAATTTGTTCTCAGTTCGAGAGGCTGGGTAGAAGGTCCAGAGTATTGAAGAGGTGAACTAATTAGCAGAGACATTCATAACGAATTCATCAGAGGCAGACTGGAGGCTTGACATCATAGGGTTTTCACAAAGCAACACAGAAGGTCTAGGAGGTTGAGTTTTTTGAACTAAGTTGTGCCAAGATTGCTTGTGGAAGAAGGGTATTTTGCCCATATTTTCTTGTTGTTTGTTTTTCCAATTGAGCATCCATATATTGTACTCAGATTTTCACTCCTACATAATAATAAAAACCCTCACTGCTGCTTCGATTTTCCCAAGTTGTTTTTTTTTCGAGGTCAATTGTCCAAAAATAACAATGCCATTTTTATTATGTGCATGCTAGTATTTCTCACTTTTATAGTGCTATTATTTCCATAATATTTTATTTGTGAAGGTTGCAATATGATTTATTCAGTGTTTGTTGTAGCAAATAAATTGTTAAAATTAATTAACAATTAGAGGAGTAATTTCCAGTTGCTCCAATAGGATTCAAGTTTTTGAAATTTTCACATGGTATCATAATGTAAGTGATTAGATAGAAGCTCAAAAGTGAAGGAAATAATTTCGCTGCTCAAAGGGAGCAGCAAGCCGAAATTCTTAAGGCAGCGTAGTGCTTAATCATGCAGGCCGAATTGCTTGGCCAACAGTTTGATTTTCAGTTGTAGGGGTGCAGAAAATTCAATTTGCCCAGAAGAGTGATTCCAGTAGTCAGAAGGAGTAACTGCAGCTCAGATTTTTGCTGAGAAGATTCGTGGTTGGACACAGAGGGTTTTGCTGCAGGTTGCAGAAGCAGAATATGTGTCGGGTGGAAGAGAAAAGCACACATAATAGAGGGAAAATTTTCCTTAGGGAACTTCGAATCTCGGAAGTTCGAATTTACAATTTATAGACTGGCAGTAATAGCTAGTAGAGCCACACATTCTAGGAAGGAGTGCGAATAACATAGCAACAACCAAACATAAAAAAAGAGGGAGTTTTCGACAATTTCAGATATGGACACTATAGGGCTTAGAGATCATGATAGGTTGGATGGAGCTTCCAACTATGTCATCTGGAAGGCTAGGATGTCCTTCCTTCTAAATGATTATGGTCTGAAAGCTTGCATTGATAATGTAGTGGCATTTCCTTAGGATGCAAACCCGCTCAAGGAATATATGAAGGAGATGGTGCAAGCGAAGTGGTTGATCTTGGATGGAGCTCGGGACCGTATAGTCTCATATATAGTGGTCAAGGGAATGACAATAGAGATGTGGGATGCTCTCTCCAAGCTATACTAGGGTACTGCCAAGAAAAGAAAGATGTTACTGGAGGAGACGCTAAGATGCATCAAGATGCAGAAGGGGGAAGGCATGGATCCCTTCCTCACTAGGATTTAGGAAGTCCAAGACTAGCTTTTAGATGTTGGAGCAACGCCTCAACCTTTAGATCTAGTATGATTGGCACTTAACAATGTCTCAGAGGATTGGAAAGTCTTAGTCCAAAGTATATTGGACAGAAACATGCTACGAGGATGGGACATAATGTGGGATGATTTGCAACAGGAGGAGTTGAGACAAGCTTTGTTGAAGAGCTCCATCAGTGGGAGTTGTAGCAACAGAGCGAAGGTGGTGAAGGAGGAGGAGAATGTGGCCCTCACATCTAAGGGTCCTAGTCAGGGGCAAGGGGAGAAGAGAAATAAGAAGGACCTATCTAAGGTTAAGTTCTTCAGGTGTGGTGAGGTTGGCCACTATAGTACCCAACGTCCTCTCAAAAAGAAGGACAAAGAGGGGAAGCATAACCAAGCAACAACAAATGCTAAGATAGATAGGCTATCCTCCAGGTTGGAGGAAGACTTCGCTATGATTTCCCACATACCTCTAGGAGTGAATTGGGGTGACTTGAAGTTGCATCCCAAGAGAGATACAGAGATTGGGCAGGGTCCTTGAGGAATCCACCTTATGGATCATTACTTGGCTATGAGGGCCCACAATGTTTAGTAGTGAGATTGATCAATGGCAGTTTATGCAGTCATAACCAGAGTGACAAATGCATACTAGTAGCAGTCATATACTGAGGAGCACAGTGCAAAGTTAAAAAAAACGCAAATACTTCAGTGACAGTGCAAAGGATAGTAGCAGTCAGAGACTCAGGAGAAAGATGCATCATACAAAACATAATCGATTCAATATTTTGGATGCTTTTCAGTTGCAGATGTTTTAGTTGCAACAAAAATAGAGTTACAGTGTAGATGCAGTGTTGGAAACAATACAACAGGGTAAACAACAACATAGATGCAAGATCAAAGTTGCACAGTGGTTTGTGGGTAGTGGAAGGTAGTCATAGTATCCAGACATCAATAGCATGACAGGAGGTGATACAAAGACAGGGTGCTACGGAAAGATGTGCAACACTAGAACACATTCCTTGCTAATAGGGAGTGTTATTTTTTGTAGCATCGGATGTGTTATAGCCATGAAATTTGGTAGAGAGGCTAAAATACATGAGATCTCCAAAATCCAGAAATCATTTTTGGAAATAACATCCAGAGATGACTTAATTATATTATGAATGGTGTTACTCTGTCGAGATTTCATAACTCTCAATAAGGCAGAGAGACCCTAGTGGCTAGAGAATTGAGCAAAAGATGTCGGCAAGAAGTGGAGGATACCACAACTCGTCACCCGCATCCAGAGGAATCGACTCTTTCATGGGTCTTCTCTTGTGGGTATGTCCCTATGGCAGTTTACTATCTTGTATCCCCCCCTATACAGTCTATGTATGTATGTTTCCGTTGGTGAAGTCTGGTCACGATATACAACATCAATGAGATACCAACCCGTGAAAGGAGGAAGGAAATTATGGGTTTGTATGGTGAATCGTCTATGGATCTATCTGTTGTTTCTACATACTTTGGTATTTTCCTTTTTCATATGGGAATGTATTAAGAGGCTCTGGTATGGAATTTCATTGGATTTATTCGTTGGCCTGCTTGTAGTCATTCTTATGCCGATAGTTTGGGGTTTTTGTTGAATCTGTTCGGGAATTTGAACATAGCCCTCCTTTCTTTGTTTAATTATTTCAGTTCTCATTGTCTAGAGGAGACTGGGATGGTATTTTTCCACTCTGTAAGCCATATTCACTGCTATAAACCTATCATTGGGTGGACTGCTAAAATATTATCTCATAGCTATCTGTTTGTCTTCCTGACTACTCATACAGGTTGTTTAGTGTGGAAACAATCGTGGAATATTAAGTCGGGCACCAACTGTGTGTCGGCCTCTGTCACGCCCAATTTTGGGTTCAACCATCTCAACAGTCATTTGTGCATCTGTTTTTATTGTTAAATTCATGGTTTTCCCTTCGTCTGCCTCTATATCATCGACCAAAGGAGGTCGTGGTCGCGAAAGAAGGAACGGGCAATAACACAGACCCAATCAGCCCCAGTATCAACCTTCAAGAAAGTGTGGTCGTCAAACCACCGCTAGCCTTATTCATGATGCAACTCAGGTTTTTGATATTCACACTCCAAAATAGGCTTGTTAATTAATCTCAAGGTGGGAGGTAGAACTGAACTAGTAGGCGGTATAATCAGATGTGGATTTGGGTGATTGGCAGGATTTGGCTCTAGACCCAGGTCACTCCCATGACAAATCCACCCAATATAAAAAAATTGTTTATCTTTATTGGATAATGAAGAATATCGTAGCCAAATCCTTGGCTCCCCCCCAGGTGAATGCACTTAGATTGATTATGGACATGCAAAATTAAAAAGGAAATTCAAAAGAAACCCGCAACAGATCCAATTTCAATTGTAGCAACAAAATGGACGAATTAGTCACATTTGAGAGCCACATTCCATGCATCCCTAAGTCAAAAATTCCAGGTTCTAGTGTTAAGGATCCGACCCTAGTGGATGCTTCTGAAGATTAATGGATTAGATGTTCCAATTTTGACTTTTATTTCTCCATATGCAGTGTTTTCAGTTTATGGTTTTAGACTTTATATATTTAGCATATAGGAGGAATCATGACATTCAGACACGTATAGCTTTGCTTGACAGTATCAAACTCTTTCAGTTTTGGGTGGCATATAATACAGTTAAGTGGCCAACAAATCTGGTTTCTCATCAGTTAGGTTGAGGCAACCTAAGGATTTGATCTATGTATGTCACTTCTCTTTTAAGAAAAGTAATAGAAAAGGTCTTGCCAATCTTACAATAAAAATATATTTCCTAAGTCTAAACTTAGGGAATATGGCTAATTAACTAAGTCAAGGTGATAATTCTCTAAAAACTCACACAAATCGGCCCAAAAATTATCTGAGCCATCGATTCATATTTAAACTTGGCCGTTGGAGTCCCAACAGGAAGATATAAGAAGGGATTGATGTGGTGATGGAGAATACACCAAAGTCACTTAGAGAATTCAATTTTCCAGAGTAGCAGCAGTCAATTACCAGAGAGTTTGAGCTTCAATGAGGAAGCAGAGTTAGCGAGGGGCAGGGACAGTGATCAAGAGGAAGTTTTCCAGATCTGGAGAGGCAACAACAAGAGGGCCAATTTATTCCCAGCGAGAGTGCAGAGGACTACGCAGTTTCTTTAGAGAAGCAATTCGATTTGTGGGAGAGAAATTCATTCTTAGTTCCAGAGGCCGGGCAGAGGGTCCTCCAGAGTGCCGTATAGGCGATTTACTCGGTAGAGATAGGCATAACAACTTCATTAGAGGTAGGTTGGAGGCTTAGCGTCATAGGGTTTGCGCAGAGCAACACAGAGGCTGACGCAAGGGTCTAGGAGGTCGAGTTTTCTGAAGGAAGTTGTGCCGAGATTGCTTTTCGAAGAAGGGTAAATCCCTTAAAATAATTTTGTCCATATTTCTTGCTGTTTGGATTTCCAATTGGGCATCCATACATCATACTTAGATTTTCACTGTTGCATAATAATAAAAACCCTCACTGCTGCATTGGCTTTCCCAAGTTGGTTTTTTTCCGGGGTTAATTGCCCAAAAATAACAGTGTCATTTTTATTGTGTGTGCACTAGTATTTTCTCAGTTTTCCCGTGCTATTATTTCCATAATATCTTTTTTTTGAAGGTTGCAACATGATTTATTTAGTATTTGTTGTAGCAAATAGGTTGTTAAAATTAATTAACAATTAGAAGAATAATTTCCAGTTGCTGCAATAGAATTCTAGTTTTTGGAATTTGCGCATTGGCAAACCATTTGCAACAAATTGTAAGATATATTAATGCCATCATAAAGCATATGCACCCAAATACAAACATATCCATGTTAATATGCATTTCTCTGATGGTTTGCAGATTTCTGTGATGTGGTTTTTGAGGTTCAGAATTCAGATATTCCATAATTTTCATTTTGTGTTGTCTACGTTTCGAGTCTAGAACAAGACTCATCCTCAGGACTGATTTACAAAGAAGAGAAACCCTAGTTTTAAATACATTTCAAGGAATTATAAAGTAAAGTCGACTAGTTTAATATTGTTAATTTTATTTTATTTTGATTATTTATTATTATTGACTCGAAACATAGACAACACAAAATGCATTTCTATATTAAACCAATATAATTGGCCTTTGCAACATAGTGTTGATGCAATGGAACACACAGAGTTTGGATTCATGTACCTCATGGTATAACAATCCTCCATTAGTGATTTCCTGTGTGGCCATGCATGACAATGGAATAACCTGCCTCCGTAATATTCAAAATCATGGGATTCTCACATCAAGAGGATATGTACCATGGTCTTATTGAGAAAAGATGGAATAATGTGATTGTTTCTTTGAAACATATTCAGACCTCGTCAACTTCTATCAGTGGTATGATGGAATCTCCCTTTCTTCCTTTCCTAAAAAAAATGAAATAGTCAGTGGAGCAAGGTAATACAACATTGAATGATGGACCTTTAGCATGCATGCATGATGAATGGGTCAACATGTCATTAGGTTATGACTAGCAAATGACCACCAAAAGTAATATCCCAATGTAGGGTATGTCATTAAGTCACCACTAGCGAAAGACCACAAAAAATATCATAACACATGAGTGGATTTTGATTCATCAATCAATCACATATGAACCACAACTACACCATTGTTGCATTAGATCACAACTAGAGAATGACCAAAAAAAATATCCCATCGCACAAGCAGATTGTGGATCATCAATCAACCACAACTAAACCACAACTATACTATTGCTAGATTGATCAAATGCCTTTAAATACTCTCTGAGATTTTTTTAAAAGTAAACACCAATCCTCTAACATCAAATTTGATGGAGACAAAACCAAGACACTGTTGGATGAGCGTTGGTTCTGCATTTTTCATTATGGGAATGGATGCCTATCTCCAAATATATCAAAGAGGTTGAATTCCATCCTGTCACTTCCATTAACAAGGCAATAACTAGTTGATTTTCTCCATTATCGAAATACGAATCTAGTCCTTTAGAGAGTCGTTGACTTCATCTTCACTTTTCAGAATTCTCATACACTGTGTTTTCATGGACGCCTGACAAAATGAATTTTGATTAATCATTGTAAATGTTCTTTTTGAAAAAACCCACTTGAATTTGAATGGATGAACCACGAAGAAGAAATGACTGCAACATTACTGTTGGGCTTATTTAAACATCAGACAAAAGGAGGCTGAAAGGAACAAATTCCCTTGTACGTAAAACCCATATTCGCCATCGTAATACGCTCTCAACTTCAGCTTGCTTTCTATGTCATAAAAACTCCTCGAAGTAGAAACTCTCAATGGTAGACAATAACAGGCAAATATTTAATAAAAAAGAGTGACAAAAGTGCTATTCCATTGAGCAAATGTTGCTTCCAAAATAAAATCAAACAAAGCGTTACCCATATATTAACTTTCACCATGCTTTATATTGACAGGGATTTTGTGTAGATTTCCACGGATGTATGCAAATTTTTCACTATTGTGTATGGTTACAGACAACGCTAATTTATATGGTTTCATACAACATTTCACAAGTTTTCGATCATTCCACCTTGACATCTCAATTATTTACACATTGTTATGCATCCTTCAAACATTCATTCATGCATCTCTATTATAGAATATTTTTTCGCGCTCCCAGTCTCGTATCATGGAGTGTCGCACTTTGTGTCGTCGATGCCACAAGTGTCGCAAAGTGATGAAAGTTGTTGCAAATAATGTATTCACCATGAAACATGTTTAGAACATCCCTGAAGAAAAGGAAGAAAATTTTCCTTGAAAGAATTCTGAAGAGCTTGTCAAAACCTTGTTTTGCAAGCCCAATGCGACTTTTATAAAAAAAATCCGCACTAGTAACCTCTGGCATTACACATGTCTAGCGCTGCCAACGTGACTTTTATCAGGCAAATCCGCGCTGGTCCTCTTCAGGCAGTTTTTCCCAAAATGGAGGAGAAGATTCTCTTACTAGAAGGCTCAAGAACAATGATGTGGTTTTTGGTAAATGAAGATTGGAATGAGACCTCCCATTCCTAGCTCTTGATCCTATTTCCGTGGATCTCTCCCTTGAGATGTGGAACTCCTCCCTCTTTTCATGGATCCTCAACACCCTCTCCTTACCTATAAATTAATTTCCCACCATCCACTAATGGTTGGTTGGTTGCCATCATAGTGCTGAATTGTGCCCAAATGCTGCCCATTTTCAAAGGAGAAAAGGTGTTTGAAGGCTAAGTCTTGGACTTGGAATCTCAGTTGAAGGAGGCTTCCAACATCAAGGCTTCATTGGTTGTAATTCACCATTTTTAATCTATTAATAATATAATATATGTTTTCTTTCCATACATGTGTCAATTATTGTCCATTTATTGTGATGCTCCTTGATCTGTTACATAATTTGTAAGTAGAAAATGGTATTCTTTGCATAGTTTTGTTGTCTCCACTTGATCTTTCTTGCAGGCACTTATCTACACCGGCGAAGAGGAGTTTGTGAGCTCGTAAGGCAAAGAGTCAAGGTTGACAACAAGGGTGTTAGCATTAGAGAGAGGTAGGAGACATATCCTCCCTTGCATTTTATAGTATGAATTAAGAAAGATTGCACGTAGTTGTCTTCTGTATTTTCTAGATCCTCCCATAGGACTAGAGGGATCGTTTTTGTTGTAGGAAATCCTTTTTGCAGATAGAAACGATCCCTCTAGTCCTATGGGAGGATCTAGCAACTACAAAAGAAAACTACATGTAATCTTTCCTAATTCATATTAGAAAATGGAAGGGAGGATAGATCTCCTACCTCTCTCTGATGCTAATAACCTTGTTGTCGACCTTGACTCTTTGGCTTCTGAGCTCACAATCTCATCTTCGCCGGTGTAGATGAGTGCCTGCAAGAAAGATCAAGTAGAGACAAAAAAACTATGCAAAGCATAACATTTTCTAATGCAAGTTATGTAATAGATCAAGGCGCATCACAATAAATGGAAAATAATTGACACATTTATGGAAATAAAGCATATATTGTAATATTAATAGATGAAAAAGGGAGCATTACAACCAATGAAGCCTTGATGTTGGAAGCCTCCTTCAAGTGATATTTCAAGTCCAAGTCGTAGCCTTCAAACACCTTTTCTCCTTTGCAAATGGGCAACATTTGGGCAAAATTTAGTACTAGGATGACAAACAACCAACCAACAACCAACAATTAGTGGATGGTGGTCAATTCATTTATAGGGAAGGAGAGGGAGTTGAGAATCCATGAAAGGAGGGAGGAGTTCCACATATCAAGGGAGATATCCATGGAAATAGGATCAAGGGCTAGTAATCAGAGGTCTCGTTCCAATCTTCATTTACCTAAAACCACATCGTCATTCTCGAGCCTTCTAGTAAGAGAAGCTTCTCCTCCATTTTGGGAAAAAAATCCTAAAGAGGGCCAACGTGGATTTTCCTGATAAAAGTCGTGCTGGAAGCACTAGACATGTGTAATGACAGAGGTTACCACCATGGATTTTCCTGATAAAAGTTGCACTAGGCTTGCAAAACAAGGTTTTTGACAACCTCTTCAAAATTTTTTCAAGGCAAGTTTTCCATTTTCTTCAGGGATGTTCTAACATGTTTCATGGTGAATACATTGTTTGCGACAAATTTCATCACTTTGCGACACTTGTGGCATCGACAACACAAAGTGTGACACTTTAGGATATGAAACTGGGAGTGTGAAAAAATAATGTATAAAACCCTCCGACCTCAACTTCTTGTGCATGGGTACACACTAAACACAGTCCACTAATAACATTAACATTCTGTATCTTTGCACCACTTTCATTTGTGCTTCTATGCCTGAGCAACGCTGATCACTGGAATTCTCAATGCTTAATGAAGACTATTGTTAGACACTCTCATCTATTACAACTACACTTTGGACCATTGGCATGTCTTTTGCACATTCAACGTATACTTTTTCTCCACAACTTGTAAATTCATACTTCATTTCCACAAACTGTAAATGTTAATCATTCTCTAGAATGGAGGGTCTATACAAGCAGGCAACGATCTTCAAGGTGTTATCTAGTAGATGCCACAATAAGAAAGTGAATCATCTTGAAATATGTAACTAGGTTCAGTCTTCATAATGACATATGTAATCATGATTTTATGTATTTAATGAAAAGAGAAAAATAAATTTGTTTATTGTTTTTCTTGAGGCATGGGTTTCATGCTCAACATAAATTTGTTTTATAGGTCAAGCTCCCATTGAGAGATTATAGGGCTTGTCATTGAGTCTACAAGTCAAAAGAGTCATTTTCATGTATGAAAGACCCTTCTTGGGCATGTTACATATTGTAAAGAAAATTATTCAAGTCAAAATTAGAGTCAAAAGACCCTTCAAGACCTTGTCATAGTGCAATGAACAAGTCGCCCTACACAAGCAACAATTCAGCCTAAAGGAAATTACAAGTTGGCCTAAAAACATGGACATGCAACATATATAAAGGAGGGTTCAGCCTCATTCAAGGACACAACTCACAACTCACACAAGTTCGATCAAGGAAGAGGAGAAGTGCAAGAAAGAGGAGGATGAAAGGAAGAGAAGAAAAATCGAGTTACTATGACTTTTTTTGGTATTCTTCCCACACGTGCGATGTGGATTAGGGCATCTTTATACAACAATAAGTACTAAAATTGCAGTCGTCATCAAGGGCCGTGTTTTGGGTCAAGAAAGGTCTATCTAGCAAGCTGAATTGTCAAAGAAGGGAAGTATAGCCAAGCAAAGAAGAAATGAAGAAAATTTGATCATTTTCAAGACACAAGTGTGACCTAGGGTTTATGCAGAAGAAGCCGAAATTGCAGGTCTAGAAAAACATGCCAAAATTCTAAGCTAGGGATGAAATTTGAAGTTGTGGGACAAGTTTGACCAACAATGACTTGAAGGAAGAGAAGTTCATCAAGGAGAAGCTTTGAATTCGTCTTGGAGGGGTCTTGGTCAAGGGTCATAGGTTTTGGAATTCGTCAATTGAAGGTCTATAAGAAGGAGAAGAATTCTTGTGGGTTTTCCTCTCAATTGGAGAGGTTTTGGCCCTGGTTGATCACCTATATCTTGTGTCCTTTGTATCATTATTCTTTATGTTTCAGTAGTTTTTTGATGGTAAATAACACTAATAATAACAAAGCAAAGAAGAAGTTAATCAAGTAAAGTAAAAATACATCACAAGCAACTATCAAAAGAAGAGAAATCCTCTACACTCATTACCTCTAGATTTCCCAACATGGTGTTAGAGCTGAGGTGACAATACAAGGAAAGGAAACTCAAAGGACACTCAAAGGCCGAAGCAATAGAAGAGCATCAAGATCATAAATCATCAAGAAGGACCTCTCATCTCAAAAGAACCACAAGGATGAAGATTATATCATCATATTGAAGGATGCTACTAAATAAGACCTCAAAACCTTAGTTTGTTCAAAGAAGGACTTTACACTTGAAGCATTCTTGGGAACCTCACATAATAATCACCTCAAGATGAAGGAAACATCAAAGACCTTACCTCTACTCAAAGAAAGAAAGGCTACGAATTGGAGCATCTTGAAGCATCTACATCAAAGAAAAACAAGGAGAAGGCGTTGTTATCATCATCAAGGAACCAAGGTGATCTCCCTTTCTTTGAAATATCACTTTTGAAGGAAGACATCTTCATCAAGAGGACATAGTCTATCATCATCATCATCATCAAAATCAAGAAGGTAAGAAGCTTAAGATATTGTCATCAAGGAGTATCTTCACAAGTAAGTATCTTTATGTCCACATCTGAATCTATTAAAATGAATTCATTTTGCAATGAAAGAAACAAATTGGTTGGGTCATAAAACTTTCTTGCATGGAAGAAGAGGACAAATTTGATCCTCATATAAAAAAAAAATCATTGATCATGTTAAGTGTTCAATCGCTAAATCTCCAAAGGAATAAGTTCAAGTTCTTGCAAGGTACATGAAAGGGGAAGTAAGGGCTCAAAAGATTCTTACAGAATCCATCAAAGATCCCCTCATACCCTATGTATCAAAGTTGGAGACATCAAAATAAATATACGAGAAGCTAGTAGAATTATTCTCTATAAGTATTGCTAGAGAGGTGCTATCATTAAGACAAGAACTCTACAAGATGAAGATATCAAAGGCAGATGGAATAACCTCGTACTTTATGAGGGTGTCCGAAATAAGAGACCAACTACAAGAGTTGGAAGAAATAATGTTCGATAAGGAAATGATCACCAGAGTGCTCAATGCACTACTAGAGGAATGGGGCAACTTTACATCAAGTATCTACGGAAAGAAGGAATATACCCCATTCAATGAACTTTGGTCATTGTTTAAGATTGAAAAAACAAGACTGAATGGAAAAAGTGATGTAGGATCAAACGAGAAAGCACAAGCATTTGCTGACATGGCTAGGAAGAAAGGAAAGTTTGGCCCTCAAAAATAAAAAGAAGGATATGTTGAAAATCCAATGCTATGGTTGTCATGAATATGGGTACTATAATAGAAATTGTCCTAAACTCAAGAAGGACAACAACAAAGAGGAAGGGAAGAAGCCCATATCACTGAAGATTGAGATAATCTTCTCCACTAAGTTCTTTTTAGTTTTTGTAAGGTATAGATATCATGGTAGGAAACATTAGAAGCATGATAGGATGCACCATTTTAGGACATGTCATCATAATAACTTACGATTGAAGCAAGAGCTCATGACATCATCATAAGAAGCTTGAAAGGTAGTTGAAGGTAAAGTCTATAACGATCATCATTAGAAGGAATTTAGCTCTTGGTAACCTCATTAGAAGCATAAATAGTACTTATGGGTAGAATAAAGTCTAGTATAGAGCTCATCATACATCATTAGGAAGGAGAATTTGTAGGATAAGGATAATCAAAATCCTTCATTGGAATCTTCATTAGAAGGTTCATCTCTTGGAAGAAGTAAGTGTCTCGCTGAGAATTGCACCTTATATGGGATTCATTGCTTAGAAAAATGATGATATGATGACAAAGGAATGAAACATGTCAAGATATATGAAGTACTCCCAATCAAGGAAATGAAGCTGCTGAAGGAAGCCTAGATAACCAAAAGAAGGAAAGGGGTATGTATGCATATGCTTGATAAATTAAGTCATGTCATCATATAGTTGCAGATAACATGGCTAAACGATCTACCTCATGAGTATGTTAAAAGGAAAGGGATCTCTTTTGTTGAAAAGATTCATGAAGGCATGATTCATATATTGTAAAGATGAAATCAACATAACATGTCATATGGAATATGAGGTGGTTGACAAAGATGAAGGAAGTATGGATGGAAGTTCTTGGGGAACAATATGTGAAAAAAGAAAGAAGAGATCATGAAAGATGCAACTATGGTAACATATAAAAGGAAATCAACATATGATGACTAGAAGAATTAACCATGACATCTCCATGGGAAATGTATGAAGACTCTAATGAAGTATGGAAAAGAAGGATACCCTTGACATTGAATATCTTGGAGATGTGTCAATATGTATGCAGGATGTTGATGTTGCAAGAAGCATATGTCATGATGAAAGGCCATCACAAAAGGCAACTTTGATTTGATGTTCATTTTTTATATTTTATCAACATCTGGATGGGTTGATACAGGCTACTGAAAGAGAGTTGTAGATGTCACCTACAACCAGCACTCATGTGGTTGGATGAAATATCCTCGAGAAAACAAGACTTGGAAAATGTAGTTGTATGAAGAAAAGCCAGATGTGGACTAGAAGATCACTTTCCAATGAAGAAAAGGATGAAAAGTCTGACATGGTTCATGAAGGAAAGTGATGGATGGCCGATGCCCTACAAGAAGTCCCAAAAAAATGAAGGCTCCATAATGTTGAAGATGAACTTCATGACATTAAAATAAGGAGCCCCACAAGTAGCTGATAGACCCATGATATCCATCTATAGAAGAAAAATGTTGGAAGCAAGTCCCTGGTTAGGAGGGAGCTTGGACAAGTCCTTGGATAAGAGGGAGAATGGGTACATTCCTTCATAAGAATGGGTATATCCTCCCTAGTTGAGAGGGATATAAGGACAAATCATTCTTGTATTCACTTTGGAAGAAAGAATGGAGGATTGGGTAAGCATTTGGCATCTAATACTCTTTGAGGATGAGATAGGGCATCCAAGATAATATTAGTCGAAGAGGATCGATATTCTTTGAGTATTGGGAATCCAAGATAAGGATAGTCCTGGAAGGACATACTTAGTGAACACGTGGGTTGGGTATGTGCTTTGGGAGAAAATGATGATGGTGTCTATAAGTCATTGGTCTTGCCGGCATTTTTCTCTAACCTTGTGGAGAGACAGAGCTATTAGTTAAAGCCTTTCTATGTGACAATGTTGGTTGGTATGATTCTAAACAAATGGGTTACCAATTCAACTCTTCTTATGAGAATTATTTAGATTGAGAATGTCCAAGTACCTTGTATGAATTATGAATATATTCCTAGTTAAGAGGGAGTGTTGAAATATGTAACTAGGTTCGGTCTTCATAATAACATATGTAATCATGATTTTATGTATTTAATGAAAGAGAAAAATAATTTTTTTATTTTTGTTATTGAGGCATGGGTTTCATGCTCAAGCGAAATTTATTTTATAGTTCAATCTCCCATTGGGAGCTTCTAGGGTTTGTTATTGAGTCTACAAGTCAAACGAGTCATTTTCATGTATGAAAGACCCTTCTTGGGCATGTTACATATTGTTGGGTCTCCAAAATGTCATCCACTTTTACCCACATTTCCATCATTTTACCCTCATTTTGTAACTTTATAGCCCTATAACCCTACATTAAGTAACCATTTTCACGATCATATGGGTTTATCATTATTATTTTCCAAGTCATTTATTTTAACTATTTTAAGAGAATTTAAGATTAAATATTAGGAAATTAGCATGTTTTCATATATATCTAAAAGTGGTTTGAGTTTTGTGATATTGTAGGCCTACTTGGAGATTATACAAGGATCCTATTTGGCCACCCAACCAAAAATTCGAATTTCAAATTCCAACTCATAAAGATCTGTGGAATAATTGTAGAACATGTGGATCATTAACTATGCACATTCAAAGAAGAAGAATCATGAGAGAATTTTGAGAGGTTTTGTATCTTACATTTTTAGGTGATTGGTTGTAACCACAAGAGATAAATGTGGATTTAGGAGAGATCTAAGGATCTATATTTATTGAATAGTTATCCTCAAATTTTGTGCAAAGAGTCGCTAATATGCTAATTAGTTATTAGTTGTTGGTTGCAAAGTTGTTAGTTGCTAGTTGGAGGTTCCAAGTTTCATAAAATATGTGATTTGTAAAGTGAGGATAGAGAATTTTGGTAATACCTTGTAACTTCATTTTATGAAATACATACTACCACTTTGATCTCCAAGATGTGATAGTTGTTCAGTGTGCTTGTTGAGGAATGAAGGGCCCCCATCAACCACAATTTTCACATATTTGTAGATATTGGTAACATAGTATAGTTATATTATTTCATTTATTTTCAACAAGTATGTTTTCATTTTATGCAAGAGTGTTTTTCCTTTCAGCAAGTGTGATTTCATTTCAGCAGGTGTGAGTGTGATTTCAATAGAAAGTGTGATTTCAATTATGGAAGTGTGGTGTGATTTTCATTTATGCAAGTGTGGTGTGATTTCAATTTCAAGCAAGTGTGATTTCATTTATGCAAGTGTGATTTCAATTTCTTTATGATTGGATTAGAATTGGAATGGATTGATTTAATTTGCTTTGTAAATAGTTTCAATTGCATTAGATTGATCTATTATGATAAATAACCACCAAGTACATATATTACATATATACCTCGTCAATTCACGAACCCCGAGTTGACAATTAATGACATGGATTTAACTCACAATTAAATCACCCAACATTTTGGCGTCGTTTCCAGGGAGGTATACATAGGTGTTTATTTTGAAAGTTTAGAAAACTCATTATAGTTGCATTCATTTTTAAATGCATGGTTAAAATCATATATATATATATATATATATATATATATATATATATATATATATATATATATATATATATATATATATATATATATATATATATATATTCAAAACTTTGTACTAATCTTTGTGCACGACAGGAATTATCAACTAGCTGCAGTAATTCACAAACAATTAAGAGTTTGAAGAATGTTCTTCCAAGAAATTTCTCGAATCTTAGCAACAGTTGGGATATCTGCCTCCCAGGAAGAGTATATTTTAACTACATGCAAAAAATTTTCTATCTCTTCACCTCCACAAGAGGATCTTCAAGTCTCATTTGGTTCTTCTTGTCAATCTGTTGAAGAGACTAAAGAATCATGCAATACTTTTGATGGGGAGAAACCAGTAGAACCTAAGATTGAGGAATGCATAATAAAGGATGATATTCAATGTGATTTAAACTAAGAAAGGAATCAAGAATGTCATGGCCTTATTGAAAGATGTTTCCAATCAAGTATCAAGTCACATCACTCTTTCGTTCTTCCTTATTTCTTGATTGTATTATCAAAACAATTGGTTTTTCATGCTTTGATGTGTTTTAATGCATATTTTTCAACTAAGCATGAATATCTTTTTACTCTTGTTACACACATGGTTACACTGGAAATATGCATACACTTGAAACAATTCTTCTATTTCCAGTAGAGTAGAGTACGATAGAATCAATGAATAAAACCAAGTTTGGTGATGTTTTTATTTTTTAATTTTTTATTATTATTATAAGTTTTTAAGTTAGATTTCATTTTATTTGCAATTTTATTTATTGGTGGTGCAATAAGAGCCACTGAGCTCACTAATAATTTATAGGAAGTTGTAGAAAGAGAAGGAGAACAAATAAAGTTTTGAGAGCCACAATTTGAAGTTAGAGACCAAATCCTTTCACTTTGTCTTTTTAAATTTCACGTTCCAAATGAATAAAGAGTTTCAATATTGACGAGTATGCTCTCTCCTTGCGCTCTCTGCGACTTGGAAGATCAAAAAAGAAAATTGAATAAAGTTAGTTTTAAAATTTTGCAATAAAAACTGGATAAGAGATCTAAATTTACACTCAAAAGTATATTTACAGGCTTTTAATAAAGCTCAAACAACAAAACTAATGTCTCCAATGGATCCAACAATGTCGAAAACCCATGTTTTGACTCTTTTTGCACCTTATTTGGCCAAAAATTTAGTAAAATATCATTGTTTCAAGTTTTTGCCCAATTCTGCTGTTAATAATCATACAATTTGAACTAAACCGGACCTATGTGCCTCGAATGTGGAAACTGTATGTAAACTTGACCTATATTCCTGATTGACGGTTGAATTTGTAGGAAGGATAAAATCGCCAATAAGCCCCAGTTCCAAATATTATGGTTGCGTGGCACCATACGACCACGTTGGGTGCCTAAGATCCTAGGTCGAGGACCAACGAACTTATGGCTCCATTCCTTCGCCGCACCCGTGGTCATATGGCACCATGTGCCTTGGGGCTAGCCCCCTTTCATTTCTGCGCTGGCACCTTATGATTTTTTGGCACGGGACCATGACCGTGGGCTGGGGTAAGGCCTAGCCCTTGGCCCCCGCTTATGGTTCCATGTTGCTAGAGGGCCAGGGGCTAGGCCTTAGCCTCGACTCCTTTCCCCAATGGAAGTTAAAATTGAAATACATATTTGGGAGATATATTAAACAAGAAACATGATAGGTGGGTTGGTAAAGAGCTTTTTTGATACACATGAGGTCTCAGTTTCGATTTTGGTGGAGGTAGTCCGAGCTCACACGAAAATTTTGGTTCACTATGAGGAGCCCATGTGGCAACCACTAGTTGGCCCATGTGGCACTCACTCATTGGCCCTCCACAATAAAACCGTAACCAATGAAAAATTACCACATGTCAACAAATCATTGGCCAATGAAGGTCCAATCAACTTTCCAAGTCATGACCCAGCCAGTGTACGACATGCTCGCTGGGCATTCCTGTAACTCAAAATTCATTTTTTTTAGTTGTTTTCCAAAATGAACAGAACGCGATTACGGGAGCATCCGAAGTTGAATTTCAGTGAAATGAATTGAGTTGGATTCAGGGCGACAAGATCTACACTTTGGCGCTAGTTTCAAGCTGATCCAGGCATTTTGAATTTTGAGTAGTTTCTTGATACATGGGATCATGAACAAGGGTGGAGCGCTAGAGAAAAACAATAAACACAATTACTAACTTAGAATTTCATAAAAACCTATAAATATTAAAAACCCAGCTACGATAATTGAAAAACCACCATCCAATTCTAATTGCAATATGAAAAGTGGCAAGGTAGTGCAACGATCCAGATTTGGTAGCTACAGAATCAACACAATTTAGTGTCTTATGAAAATTTGGTTTATGGTCTATTGATGAAGCATTAATTGTATGGAGAAGAGGTATCAAGCTCAAAATTGGTTAGAAACACAATGAAGAAGTCACCAACAAAACAATAACAGGTGATCCATGGTACTTCTTTCCAATCAGGTAAAAGTGCATTTAATATTTTATCCTTGAATTTGTTTTATTAGTACTATTTCTGAGTTTTTATGTATATATCAAATTAAGAGAGACTGATCATATCTCTCTCTCAATAGTCTTACATTTTATTGCAGAAATTGCTAAGCTTTTGCAGATTCCAGGATGATGAAGAAGCTCACTATATGCACAAGTACCTTTTAAAGACGAAGTTTCTTCTAAGAAGAGCATGATCATTCCATGTTAAATCAGATCCATTACCCCATTTCTACTAAACATATACCAATTTTACCATTGCTACTCATTCTAAGCCCACAATCGATCCATAAATTTCCATCTCCCTACTACCAAAAACTCATTTCCCTTTGCAATCTTCATACTTTCTTGCCTCATTTTCACTCACCCTTAACCAAAAAATAAAGTCATTCAACTCCCTTACAAAGTTGAGTCACCCCATTTTCCTTTCTGTCAAATAAACCTTGCTTCAATGCAAATTTTCCATTTATAGTCCTTCAAATTATTATTTTATACTCGCATTAGATGATGGAGGATTCGTTAAGGCCTCCTAACAAATTTTGACCCATTGACTCCAACACATCATCTGGGATCATGACTAGAGATATTTCAATTACCTTGAGGCTTGCATGCCTTAATGGAAAGTTCTCTCGCCAATAAATAGTGATAATACATCAATGTCCCCTGTTTTTAGGATCTTCTAAGTGACTCAACTACAAAACATCTATTCGTACCTAGTAATATGTACTTAGGCATCTTGATTCTCATTGACATCAATGTTGAGTAGTCTTGTGTTGGTTAATGGCATTCATTAATGGCTAATAATCCAACAATTTCTTTTCTATGTTCGACATCGACACATTTATTCACATAGATAAGAATTATTCCACTAAGTGGGAACAAATGAAGACTATGTGATTTCAGCAGTTTGCAGCAGGACTCAATTCATAATTCAACAACCATAGAAAAAAAGATTCCAATCTCATCCTCAATTCATACAACCAAGAGAAAGATGAAGCAAGATGAGATGCTTTTACTTCATATTCCATGATCCAGCAGCAACAACCACACTCTACGATATACATATCTTATATAGTTTTCAGGTAACTGAAGGTATATTGTTTTCTAGTCTTTAATCATGTAATTCCTTAAATGTAAAATTGTGATTTTGGAAAGTCCCTCACCACATTCATATTCTTTTTCTCATTTTCTAGAAATTGAAAACACCTTTAGTTGGGGGGGAAGGGATATCAATTCATATTCACATTTCATGTCACATGTCATATTTCATTTCATCCTAACCAATATTTTCCCAAATTAACTATTATTGCATTTTGATTCCAAAAGTTTATATGTTTTGCAATTATCAATTGGTGAGCACATTAAATGGCTAACAGTCACTATGGGACTTAAAAAAGGAATTCTCAATGTTTTCAAGTATTTTGATCCAAAAAAAATAACAAAAGTATTGTTACACAAGAACTAATACTCATAAAATTTTGGTTGTCACACAAGAAACAAGCATAAAAAAAATATATATGTTGCAATCAAATATATTTCAAAGTACACATTGCAAAAAGAATAAAATTGTCAAATGATATGATTATGCAAAGTTAAAAGAGAATCAATATAAATCCAAAGCTCACATAGAAGCAAAACATTTCAAGAAGATAAAGTTATGATTAAGGGAATCAATGCAATATTTGCATGATGACATGCAACATCTTCAGTTGGGGGGTATGTTGGGTCTCCAAAATGTCATCCACTTTTACCCACATTTCCATCCGTTTACCCTCATTCTGTAACTCTATAGCCCCATAAACCTACATTAAGTAACCATTTTCATGATCATATGGGTTTATTATTATTATTTTCCAAGTCATTTATTTTAGGAGAATTTATGATTAAATATTAGGAAATTAACATGTTTTCTTATATATCTAAAAGTGGTTTGAGTTTTGTGATATTGTAGGCCTACTTGGAGATTATAGAGGGATCCTATTTGGCCACCCAACCACAAATTCGAATTTCAAATTCCAACTCATAAAAATTTGTGGAATAATTGTAAAAGATGTGGATCATTAACTGTGCACATTCGAAGGAGAAGAATCATGGATGAGATAATTTTGAGAGGATTTGTATCTTACATGTTTAGGTGATTGGTTGTAATCACAAGAGATAAATGAGGATTTAGGAGAGATTTAAGGATCTATATTTATTGAATAATTATCCTCAAATTTTGTATAAAGGGTCGTTAGGTTGCTAATTAGTTATTAGTTGATGGTTGCAACGTTGTTAGAGGTTCCAAGTTCCATCCAAGATGTGATTTGTAAAGTGAGGATAGAGAATTTTTGTAATATCTTGTAACTTCATTTTATGAAATACATACTGCCACTTTGATCTCCAAGATGTGATAGTTGTTCAGTGTGCTTGTTGAGGAATGGAGGGCCCCCATCAACCACAATTTGCACATATTTGTACATATTGGTAACATAGTATAGTTATGTTATTTCATTTATTTTCAGCAAGTGTGTTTTCATTTTATGCAAGTGTGCTTTTCCTTTCAGCAAGTGTGATTTCATTTTAGTAGGTGTGAGTGTGATTTCAATTCAGCAAGTGTGGTGTGATTTTCATTTATGCAAGTGTGGTGTGATTTCATTTATGTAAGTGTGATGTGATTTCATTTTCAAGCAAGTGTGATTTCATTTATGCAAGTGTGATTTTCAATTTCTTTGTGATTGGATTAGAATTGGATTGGATTGATTTAATTTTCTTTGTAAATATTTTCAATTGCATTAGATTAATCTATTCTGATAAATAAACACCTAGTACATATAGTACACGTATACCTCATCAGTTCATGAACCTCGGGTTGACCATTAATGATAGGGATTTAAATCACAATCAAATCACCCAACACATATTGTAAAAAAAAATCTTAGAGTCAAACTAGAGTCAAAAGACCCTCCAGGGCCTTTTCATAGTGCAATGAAAAAGTTAGCCTACAAAAGCAACAAGTCGACCTAAAGGTAGTTACAAGTCGATCTACAGACATAGACATGAAGCATATATAAAGGAGGACTCGGCCTCATTCAAGGACACAACTCACAACTCACACAAGTTCGATCAAGGAAGAGGAGAAGTGCAAGAGAGAGGAGGATAAAAGGAAGAGAACAAAACATGAGTTTCTAGGACTGATTTTGGGTATTCTTCTCACACATGTGAAGTGGATTAAGGCATCCTTCTACAACAACAAGTACCACAATTATAGTCATCATCAAGGGCCGAGTTTTGGGTCAAGAAACGTCTCTCTAGCAAGCCGAATTGTCAAAGAAGGGAAGTCTAGCCAAGCAAAGAATAAAGGAGGAAAAATTGGTTGCTTTCAAGCCACACGTGTAACCTAGGGTTTTTGCAGAAGAAGCTAAAATTGCAAGTCTACGAAAACAAGATGAATTTCTGAGCTAGGGCTGAAATATGAAGTTGTAGGACAAGTTTGACCAACGTTTACTTGAAGGAAGAGAAGTTCATCAAGAAAAAGCCTTGACTTGGTCTTGGAGGGGCCTTGGTCAAGGGTCATAGGTCTTGGAATTCGTCAATTGAAGGTATATAAAAAGGAGAAGAATTCTTGTGGGTTTTCCTCTCAATTGGAGAGGTTATGGCCTCGACTGATAGCTTATATCTTGTGTCCTTTGTATCATTGTTCCTTATGTTTTGGTAGCTGTTTAATGATAGAGAACAATAATAATACCAAAGAAAAGAAGAAGTTAACCAAGTAAAGTAAAAATACATCACAAGAAATTATCAAAGAAGAGAAATCAGCTACATTGGATGCCTCTAGATTTCTCAACAAATCAAACTATTATGGTCTTTGGAAATAGAGTGAA
The DNA here is from genome assembly GCA_031772625.1 of Pinus tabuliformis. Taxonomy (NCBI): domain Eukaryota; kingdom Viridiplantae; phylum Streptophyta; class Pinopsida; order Pinales; family Pinaceae; genus Pinus; species Pinus tabuliformis. Next base: position 134,685,060 of record CM062817.1, on the reverse strand, counting down.
TAGACAAAAAACTCTCAGGTTCGACATATTTGGTTTGAAGTTTGGAGTGTAACGTATGATACATTTATGACAGAGTATGTAGTGTTTCTAGGCGCTCTTGATGATTGTAGCATTTCAATTCAGGTTGGTATCCTTCATTAACACATGATAGATAACGCCCCCAACTATGTGTAACGGATGCCCTGAGCTTGCAAATGTATATAATAGATTGAATTACGCTTTATATCAGTATTCTATTGTAGTGGCTACAACCACCCTCCAAAATGTTTCCTTAGCCCGTTTTGGAGCCTCCCTACCAACCTTTCACAACACCTTGTCTTGCTTCGTCAAGTACACAAGCTTTAATATTTTTCATGCAAAAAGGTAGCTTGTCGAGCACAGCTTGATCCATTTCCCTTGCAGGCTACCCGCCTAGACTTGGTCCAACTGCAAGTTGAGCAACTTCCCTTAGAAAAGTGTGCATTTTTGGAGGGAAACTAGCCTTCCCCCCAGAAATTGAGCAATCCTGTCGTGATGGGCTCAAATATTGCGCAATTATGCCAGTCAACATTCCCAACTGGAATTGCACAATTTTCCCCAGCAAGGCTGCTTAGCCCATAATTTGAGCAAATTTGGGTAGCATTCAATTGCTTTGCCCAGAAATTGCACAAATCTCCTGGGCAGTCAGCCCAACTCCCATCCAGAAATGAGCATTTCCTTGAAGCAGTCGAACAACCTCTTGCATGTGTAGCTGAGTTGACCATTTCCCTTCGGGACCGAGCAAAACTGACTTGCATGCATGAGCTGCTTCTCCCAAGGCATCATGCAGAGGCATCCCTTGTTTCAGGGATTTGTGTTTATCAGTTGGAGGTTACATGCAAGGATCATCTCAGAAACCTCCCACCAAGTGTTGCTTTCCCTATATTTGTGGCATTCGCGTCAAAACCTCGATGTTATTGAAACTCATCAACCGAATGCTACAAAGCTCATTCCTCACATCAACCTTGCGACTCTGACATGCCACATCACATTTAGGAGTTTTCGGCACACTTAGCTCAGCTGTTTTGGGGTAAGCCCGCTTTCCATTCCTTGTGTTGCATTGTTGTCGCTTTTTGTGTTTTTGCTTGTGTGAGTATCGGTTGCTTTATTTCTTTGAATGCTTGCTGTTGTTTATAGGTATACCGACTTGTCTTAGCATTTTTTTAGTTTTCGTTGCTATCTCACTATTGTCACATGCATGAAATTGTTTTTCACAAACGGTCGCCGATTCGGTGATTTACCTCACCCACATGCATGTTGTTCCATTTTATGAATCTATCATTCAACATTTGCATGCATGATCATTCACTTATGCTTACACTTAATATCAACATGCATTTTCATTCACTTTCGCGTTCAGTTGCCTGTCAGCGAGTTTGGCCAGCCCTGACCCAGACTCTGCCTCACCAAGATAGCATTGCACAATCTTGAGAGGGAAGGCTCTGCCTTTCTCCAGAAATGCGCATTTCTTCCCAACACCTGTTCCCCAGGCCTGCCTTGCGCAATCCTGAGGGATAGTGATTGCTGGCCCAGAAAATTGCGCAATGCAATCACTGAGCCTGCAGTCATTGCTAGATGAAATTGCGCATTGCATATTTCCAACAGTCAACAGTTAGGATGGACTATGCATTGCATAGTTCTAGTAGTCAGTCAACCTCATGACAACCCAAACTATGCCTTGCACGGTCTTGGCAATCAATCTCCCGACCTCCCAGCCGAAATTGCGCAACCTTTATGATCAATCACATAGGTATGTTGCAAGTCAATGCTCAAGTTCATTTTGGTTTTCGACTGACAGGTTGCTTGCCATGAGTGTTTCCATGTCTCTAGGTATCACAAGTTTTCATTTGCCTCTCAGCAGCACAGGTACAATGGTTCCAGGAGAGCAGAGTTGAAGACACCGTTTAGAGCACACTTGGGGATGTAGTCGATCAAGTGTCTATGAGCTTGCCTACTCACAAAGACATCAAGTTGTTCATAGACAAGGGCATCAAGATATGAAAACAACAACATCATAGCAAGAAACATCATGAACAACAACTAAAGGCAGCATACCAGATGCAACGAATGCAAGAGGAGGGTTGTTGACAACACAGAGGCGGAACAAAGTTGCAAGCTCAAGTAGATCCATTGATGATGAAAGCAACTTTGGAGACTCAGGCTATGAGGTGACGATGTGACATGAAGATCGCATGGAGACAGAGAATGGAACAAAGAAGGAGTTTCATGTGTTGAAGCAGCAACTCAAGGAAGAACATGAAGCTGCACAGACAAGCAAATGAGTTGCAGCAAGAACAGGAATGACAGCGGGCACAACATGCACTCACAGATGAAACTACACCCGTACAAGTTAAAGATTCATCCCAACAACTGACACGAAGCAGGCATGGTGAGAAGTGTTGTTGATTGCATGCAAGGGATTCAACAACATGCATGTCATTGTGCACACGCATTCGATCCAACCCATTCAACACACTCACCAAGGCAAAGACCAACTGGAGCTGAACATGTACTTAGGCAAGTTGATGCGTATGACCACCAACACACACTTGAAGATCATCATAGACGCTATGCATCAGTGTGTTGCCGGTTCAACTGCACCCAAGAAGACCATGTGCATGTTAGCATACGAGTTGGATGACAGAGCCAAACAAATGCACCGGTTGCAATGGAAGCAAGAGTTCGCTTCAACAAGATGTCACCATGAGGTGCATGCACAGCATCACGGATAACCAAGCTTGGCATCAACTCACCACCTTCACCATCACAAGCATGACAAAAAGTTGGTCTCATCATAACAGATCGAGTGTCAGTGATGTCTTTCATGGCTTCTCAAGCCATGTTGTCTCACATGAGTACATGTGCATTGTAATGTTGAGTCATGTCAAGTGTAAGTCAAGTGTCAATAGCTGGATGTAACAATCATAGAGTAGGTGAAGAGTCATGAGGGTAGTTGAACTGTCACAAAGGGGAATGTCAAGGGTCACCCCACCCTTTGCTATAAATAGTCCCTCATAACTCATTGTAAGGGCTTTTGGTCAGCCAAGCTTCTATTAAGACTATCTTGAAGAAAACTTGGACATTATTGTAACGTTCCTTGGCTTCTCCACTGCACGGAGCTAGTTCATCTTTGGAGGAGCAAGCAGATGTGGCTGTAACGTTTCACTATTGGGGCTAGAAGGTTTATGTGGATGTATTGTATGATTGGAACTTACACTTTTTTATGTAATAAGAGCCAGCACATTTTCATGCATATGTTGTTATTGTAGTTGGACTGCTTCGGTTGCTTTACTGATGTATGTTGTTTAACTTATGTATTTGTGTATGAACTACTTTGTATGCAATTATATGAATCTTGTTGCAGATGTGCTGTTGGCTTAACTATCACTTTGGATTGTCGAGTGATCTGCTTTCCAACTTGTGATGCATCTTTGCTCATGTGTTCCCTTCCCAGCTAAGTACTGATACAAGTTGTCAAGGGGCGCACTCATCCCAACCCACTTGTGTTAGAACCTTTCATTCACCTTCCTTGATTCGCTACAAAATTCACTCCCTTGCTATTGACAGAGTTATCTTACTTGCCTCTGTGTGACATTGCGGTCAAGGCATTACCTTACGACCCACTGCTGGGACTCCTACACCAAACGGTCTGAGGTCTAATTGGGACTTCTTACCGGGAGATCCCCTTGACATGTTGGCGGGTCCAGCACCGTCAACATTTCTGGTGCTAGAAGGAGGGCCTGATGACAAGCTGTGTCCTCTCATCCAGTTTTGAACCTTCACATACCTTTCATGGATTCTTGCACTTTTCTTCCCTCGTGGTGTTTTTTGAATCGTGAAGATGTCTCCATCATGGAGAAGTTTTTCGATCTCTTGTCCACTTTCACGTATGATGGTGAGGGCGAAGTGACTTGGCCTAAGTACTTACATGAATCTCTTTCCATGCTTCATGAGGAAGATGAGTTTTCTGATGAACAAGCCATTTTGTTGCTTGCATACACACTTCGCAAATCTCCATTTCGTTGGCTGCTCAGCCTACCAGCTGACAACGTGCACTCATATGAGCACTTCTATGATCTTATTGAAGACATTTTCTCTCATTTTGATCCAGATCATCTTGACCGGAAACTATTACAACAATGAAGGGCTCCCCATGAATCAGTTATTAATTTTTTGGCAGCGCTTCTGTGACTTGCAGTTTCAAGCTCCGAGGAGCCAGAGGAAATTTGCTTATCTTTGGGATCGGTTCAAGTATTTCCTTAATAAATCTGCCTATCTCAAGAGAAAGTTTGAAATCAAGCCTCGCTCAACATTCTTCATTGATGGAGCTGCGCAATCTCATGTGGATGCGGTCACTGTCTCCACTGACTGTCCGCCTCCCTCTCATTCAACAGCTCCACCACTACCCAGTGATGTTGAGGATCATGCTCACACACCTATTCATCTTCCACATTCTCCCAACATCACTTCACTCAATTTTCATGCATATTTGGTTGTGAGTCCTTTGAGTTCTCATATGCTTTCTTTTCTATGACCTCTGTCTTCACACTTGGGTGCTCCTCCAAATGATGTTGTCTTGTGTTCGTCCATTCCGAACTCTTCACTTGTTGTGAATGAGGAGCAACCCATTGACGGAGTTGGTGTTGCACAACCAAAATGCACTATTATTCATGAAGAGTATGAGTGGGAGCTTGAGGATCAACACTCGGCAAAGGATGACTCCCTTCCATCTGAGCCCCCTACGTTCTTTCGTAACATCTTTGATGAACCTGCCATCCATGATTTCACATGTGTATCTTCATCCACGAATGCAGCATTGTTGATCACTCGCAGAACTCACCGGATGTTGGTCCATCATTCGACAACGGAGAGGATAAGTTATTCGTTGAAAATCCGCTTGATCTTTCATCTGTCTTTTCCAAAAACACAAAGGATGAGTTTGTTCACTTTTCATCTACCCCTTTGTTTGATACATTTGATCATGAGGATGCTAATGAATTCATTGATTTTTCTGATCATGGCGATCGTGATCCATTTGTTTCCATTTTTTATCATGATCATGAATCTATCGCAGTTGATCTTTCGAAGCCACCGGTGTAAGATGATCTACTTGATGATGAAGTTGAGACACCCAAGACTGTCGAGGCACTTCAACCCGAGCTGATGATTATGTAGGTCCTCGCTCTCTTGGGGTTAGTCTCACTTCCGATCAGTAAACTGTTCAATCACCCAAGGCTCCTCATCACTCGTCTGTATGTATTGAAGATCCATCTCACACATAGATCACATCTACTCCACTCGAATTGCATGATCCCATTGCTCATTCATTGGAGGAATATTACATTGCGAGCACACATGCACGACACAAGTTATATTTGTTTCTTTCATTTGCTTGCATGTCTTAGTCAAGAGTGTGCTTATGCTTCAAAGTTGCACGTAGTGTCACATAGCACCATGATAAGTCCATGAACTGCCTGTCATGCACTTGTACTCACTTATGTCCTGTGGGCACTTTAAGACACGAAGTGTGGTTGTCTTCATTGTTATATCTTTCTTGTTTGCTGGTTCGCACAACTGGGTTGCTCACGGACTAAGCCTTCACCAACATGGGTCTACCAATGCGTCGGTGGTTGCATTGGAAATATCACTTCACGTGATCAAACCCATGCACCGTTAGTGTAGGAGTAGGAGTAGTGTTTTCTTTCAATCAGTCTGCTTGCATGCTTGTTTGCTTATTCACTTTGTTTGCTTGTTTTTCTGCTTGCTTGTTTGCTTACTTGCTTCGCTTTCACTTTTGGTTTTGCTTTTGCCTTTGCTTTGATGTTTGTTAATTCTCTTGTTTTTGTTCATATGTTATTTTTGCATGAAATCATGCGTGACTCTTGAAACGAGTTGGGTGAAGTACAAGAGGGCTTGTACAACTATCACTACTTGGCACTTTTTACTCTTAGTCCATGATATGTCGAAGGAAAATACGTACTGTTCAAAGTGAACCTTGGTGAAAACACAACGCTTACGCGCTAACTAGTGTCACCTTCTCTAGTCGGTTGTTTTTGGGTTAACCCTTGTCAGCTCAATCAAGTAGAGTAAGGTGAGGGGGAAAACCATAACATGCACGTCAGAGATCTAATAAACTACTTCTCTACTGGAACAACCTCTTCTGCTCTCAATAAGTTGGGATTCCTCTTCTGCCTTTGAAATGAATAAGTGTTATGCACGGTGATGAAAATGAAAAAATGAAAAGTCAGAAAATTCAAAATGAAAGTTGAATAAGGCGAAAGAAGAGAAAGGATTCCTGTGAAAGGAGGTGATGCAAGTAACTCCACTCGGGTACTGACCAGGCTCACCAGCAATAGAGCCATGCTTGTGTTCCTATGTGACTCCACCGGGGTACTATCCAGGCCTGCTGGCATCAGAGCAACACCAGAGATGAAACTAAGACTCTGACGACTATACTGCTTATGCACTAATATGCCCCTCAACACAATTTGAAACAAATGTGTTGCCTTGGCTTGGAATGTGTGTCAATCGACCAAGAGCTTGGCAAATGCTACATCTTACAAACAAGTTAGTGTGAAAACAAGATGAGCTGAGAATTGAATAATACTCCCGGAGGTGTTAGGCTTGATTTTCAAGAACAAGGTCCATTCAGAGAGTTGGAGTTCTACCAATGTGTTGCCAAGTGTTGTAGCGGCTATAACCACCATCCAAAATTTTTCCTTAGCCCGTTTTGGAGCCTCCCTACCAACCTTTCACAACACCTTCTCTTGCTTCGTCAAGTACACAAGCTTCAGTTTTTTTCATGCATAAAGGCATCCTGTCGAGCACAACTTGATCCATTTCCCTCGCAAGCTGCCCACCCAGACTTGGTCCAGCTGCAGGCTGAGAAGCTTCCCCTAGAAAATTGTGCATTTCTGGATGGCAACCAACCTTCCCTCCAAAAATTGCGCAATCCTATTTGGCAGCCTACTGGGCTCCAAGATTGCGTAATTCTGCCAGTAAACACTCCCCACAGGAATTGCGCAATTTTCCCTAGCAGGGCTACTCAGCCCATAATTTGCACAAATATGGGCAGCAATCAGCTACTCTGCCCAGAAATTGCACAAATCTCCTGGGTAGTTAGCCCAACTCCCAACCAGAAATGCACATTTCCTTAAAGTTGTCGAGAAACCTCTTGCATATGCAGTTGAGTTAACGGGTTCCCTTCAGGACCGAGAAAAACATACTTGCATGCATGGGCTACTTCTCCCAAGGCAGCATGCAAAGGCATCCCTTGTTTCAGGGATCTATGTTTAGCAGTTGGAGGTTACATGCAAGGATCATTTCAGAAACCTCCCACCAAGTGTCACTTTCCCTAGATTTGTGGCATGCACGTCACAACCTCGATGTTATTGAAACTCATCACCTAGACACTACATATCTCATTCTTCACATCAACCTTGCAGCTCTGACATCCCACATCACATCTAGGAGTTGTCGGCACACTCAACTCAGCTGTTTTCGGGTAAGCCCACTTTCTGTGCCTTGTGTTGCATTTCGGTCATTTTTTGTGGTTTCGCTTGTGTGAGTATTGTTTGCTTGATTTCTTTGAACACTTGCTATTGTTTACATGTATACTAGCTTGTCCTAGCACTGTTTTAGTTTTCGTTGCTATCTCACTGCTGTCGCATGCATGAAACTATTTTTCATGAACGGTCGCCGCTTCAGTGACTTGCCTCACCCACATGCATGTTGTTCCATTTTTTGAATCTTTCATTCACCATTTGTATGCATGATCATTCACTTATGCTTACACTCAATGTCTTCATGCATGATCATTCACTTATGCTTACACTTAGTATCAACATGCATTCACATTCACATTCGTGTTTAGTTGCCAGTCAGTGAGTCTGGCTAGCCCTGACCTGGACTCTGCCTCACCAAGAGCCTCACCAAGACAACATTGTGCAATCTTGAGAGGGAAGGCTATGCCTTCCTCTCAAAAAATGTGCATTTCTTCCCAGCAGCTGTTCCCCAGGCATGTCTTATGCAATCTTGAGGTACAATGACAGTTGGCCCAGAAAATTGTGCAATGAAGTCACTGAGCCTGTAGTCATTGCCAGTTGAAATTGCACATTGCGCAATTCCAACAGTCAGCAGTTAGGATGGACTGTGCATTGTACAGTTCCAGTAGCCATTCAACCTCATGATAGCTTGGATTATGCCTTGCATGGTCTTGGTAGTCAGTCTCTCGACCTCCCGGCCGAAATTGCGCAACCTTCATGATCAGTCACACAGGTATGTTGCAAGTCAATGCTCAAGCTCATTTCAGTTTTCTACTGACAGGTTGCTTGCCATGTCTCCAGGTATCACAGGTTTGCATCTACCTCTCAATAGCAAAGGTACAATGGTTCCAGTAGAGCAGAGTCGAAGACATTGTTTAGAGCACACTTGGGGATGCAGTCGACCAAGTGTCTATGAGTTTTCCTACTCACGAAGACATCAAGTTGTTCATAGGCAAGGGCATCAAGATATGACAATAGTAGCATCATAGCGATCAACATCATGAATAACAGTTGAAGGAAGCATACTGGATGCAACGAATGCAAGAGGAGGGTTGTGTTAGATACCTATACCAATAGGTTTCATATTTCATGATTGGTAAAGAAAGTTCAAATATGCTCTGCTTTGGTGATGCAAAGATCTCATATTTCCAAGAGAATGCAATATGTGTACATAGCTTGATGTTAACTGAATTTGGATGGATGGTCCAATAGCCTAATCTGGATCATGCCATGTTTTAATTTCTTGTCGTTAGAATAGAGAAACAAGACTATCCAAACTGTTTAATCTTGGCAGGCTAGTAGTTAGGTAGAGAATTAAGGTTCCCAACTGCTTAATCTGGGGCCTTGGAAGTAATAAGGTTAGTTGTAGATAGAAAATCAAAAGAAAAAGCCAAAAGAAAAGAAAAGGCACATAAGGGTTTGCAAGTCTAAGTGCACCCTCCTTGGAGTAACAAAAAATGCTAGGCAGTAGATGGGTAGGTAGATGGGGTTGCAGAAGCATGATTCCTTTGTCACTGGCTCAACCAAAGGAAAAACATGGTGCCAGTGCAGGTCTCTTATTCAGCAGTTTTTGCAGCAACTCAATGAAGCATGTCTAACTTCCAGATTATCCCCCATCACATTCATTGCTAACATCCCAATGCTACCTATGATCATGGACGAAGTCAAGGTCTTATGTTGGTTCTTGGTTCTTTAAAAGCCACATTTCTTGTGTAAAATTCTTTTCATTTTGATCTACTTCCTGAACTAAGTTGATTTCATATAAACTTAGTGGTTTCCCCCTTATCCACCTCCTCCACTCATATTAACTCTTAACTTCTTATTATCTAAATCCCCTATGTTCCCCTTCTTCCCTACTATTATAAACACTATGGTGTATAAACCCCAAGCAATGTATAAATATTCCCTCCCCCTGGCAATTATAGCCATATGCCTAAAAGCAAGGATTATATTGACCCCTGGTCAGTCTAATAACCTAAGCTACACCCCGTTCCCCTTCACAAACCTTTGAAATCATTTACCCACTTCATTTGCAAAAGGCCTTGTAAAAATCCACTATTACCCCTAACCTGCGCTATTTGCAAAACACACCAAAAAACCGTTTTTCCGCCTTATCCAACGTTTTGTTGCCATGCGCCTTTCCACAAAAAACATTGGAAAAACCCGCAAATCTGCCAAAACCCAAAGTTCCGCCCGAGCGCGCATTTCAAAGAATATATTAAAATATTCCCGCCTGCTGCCGTATCGCCCTGACAACTTGCCCTCCCGCCAGCCGTCGGATCTGGGCTTTCCCATCCGACGACCCTTATCAATTTCGGAGCGGCCCCGATGTACTGCCGTCACCTCCCGAAATTTGTCAGAGGGTGACGTCAGGCCTCTGCCACGCGTCGCCCCCAAATCTTATCGGGCCGCCTTCTGACAATCCCGCTTACGTATGAAGAGCAGTGCGATATCATACCGCTTACCACTCCCGGTTTTGAGCTGTCCTGTCATGCCTACGTCACGCCACTTCACCGCTGTGTCAGCACCCCCGCCCGTCATCGCTCCGAGCTATCCTCCACCTATGCAGTCCCCGTGGACCACTCAAAGGCCGCCACATCACTCGATGACGTCATGCTGACGTCACCCGACCCTGACCCCACCTGATGACATCATGCTGACGTCATCCAAATTTTCGCGCTAACGCCCAAAAGTCCATATTTGGCCGAATTTTGTCGTTTTTGCGCATTTTCATATGTTTTTCTGCTCTGCCTCCTGCATGCATTTTCACGTCCATTGCTGCCGCCAACCTACCAAGACTATTCCAGAGCTGCTGCCACTCAGCGTTTGACTGCAACCAAGCTCCTCCATCGTTATAACACCAGGTATTTACCAATTCTCCGACTGCGCACTCTGTTACGTCCTACATTGATTAAAAACCAAGAAATTGACCATTTTCACCTGATAAATAGGCCTGCTACACCTTGAAACTAAGTTAATTCCTTTTTAAACCGGCCAATTGTGCCCAATTACACCCCTGTTGCTTTGAAACAGACTATAATTCAACAAATTTCCTAATCTACTGCGCAGGACGGTATTTCCCCCAGAATAGTCGAAATTCAACCCGAATTCGCTTGTAAAAACATGGATACACCAGTAGCACCTGTTGCCCTGAATGTTGCTCCATTGAATGCCCCCCAGAGAGAGTTGGAGTGGAAACCGTTAGCAGATCAAGATTACCAAATATCAGAGGAAATGCTAATGCATAGCATGTATCACATTCACTTGCTAAATGAATTGAAACTCAAGCATGATAGTGGAATGGATATATTGGGCATTTGGGACTCTTTCCTCCCCATCTTCAAGCTCCCTCAGGTCAACCAATTCCCTGACCTAATCCACCAATGTGCTGACTGTTATGACCCCACTCAGAGGGCTGTGCTTGACCCTTCAGGCTCAGTTGTTTTTTATGTCACCCCTACAGCCATCAGAGAGATGCTGAACTTCAAGACTGATAAGAAATTAGTTCCTTTGTCACTGATGGATCTGATAAAACAAGGAGCTAAATTGACAGATGCTCAAATCACTAAGATAAATCAATTTTTCATTGATTCAACCTTTGAGACTATGAAGTATCGTCCCATTTCTCATGTATACCTGAATCAATTGGGAAGAGACCTTGTAGACATGATTAGTCCCATACTGGGCTATAATTCAATAGAATTTGTTGATGAAACTGTGTTGGTGATGATGGCCATGTTTTCCCCTGGTAAGCCCCCAACTTGTTATGACTATGCCACATACATCTCCAATAAAATACATGAACAATTGATAAACTTGGCAAGAGAAAGGGTGTTCAGATACACCTCCTATATCTACCATTTAATCCTATACTATCAACATGAGAAATTTCCTTTTCCTGTGAAAAGAGTGGATGCACAAGGCAATCCAAGGTCAGTGGTCTATTGGTCCTCTGCTTTCCACTGCAGATCTTATTCCCCATACAGTTATTGTGAGTTTATAGACCTCTTCATCCACCCAGCCATGTCTATGCTTCTGAGCTCACCTCCTCCAAGACTAACTGATGAGATGCAGAGGATTCTTCAGTTGTCCAAAGTATACAGCATTGGGGATTGGTATTTTTACCAAAACCACACAGTTATTAGAATATATGGGTGTGAGCTGCCCCCATACAGATTGCCCAGATATGTGCCTATGAGATTGTTTGCACTCGAGTATTTTAGGCAATTTGGGAATGCTGATGTACTCCATTTTTCAAGCAGGGGAAAGAAAGCACAGCTTAAAGTTAGAAATCAATTAGGCCACTTCATTTACAATAAAAGGGAGGAAGGTTGGCAAGAGGCAGATAGAATGCTGGAAAGCCTTGGCTTACAGACCAGTTTCCTTTGGAAACCATACGACCCCACTCATTTCATAAGCTTAAGAAGGATCAGATATAGACTGGCCAGTTATGGTCACGTAAGGTTGCCTCACATAGAAAAATACGCAAATCAACTAGAATGGAGGGAAGGCACCTTAGAAGAAGCTACTACACAAGAAGAACTAGCTCAAAGAGGAATAAGAAATCTCCAAAAGTTGGCTGACTTGGAGCTTTGTTCACAGGTATTTTCTCTTCCAGGCACTCAAGTGGGAGTAGCTACCTCATCATCTACAGCTCCACAAAAGACAGCCCAAGCCCCAATTACAGCGGAAACTTCAGCCAAGGATAAAGGCAAGGAAACAGAACAACAAGAGGCCCCTGAAGAGCAGCAATCAGCCCAAGATCAACAGCCTGAAAATCATCCTGAACAACAGGAAGAAATGGCAGAGGCTCCTGGTCCTAATGATGAGCAAACGTAAGAAAAGGAGGCCTCAGTGCAGAATGTTACAGTGGAGACTTCGGTGCTCCATATCCCTATAAATGAAGAGAGGGGTAAGAAGAGAGACAGAGAGGAACAGACTCCCCTTAGCACCGCAACATCACAGCAAGGGGAAAAGAGACAAAGGATCAATCCTTTCTCAGAGGAGGAGATGTCTTTTGGTCAAACACAGATGGGTCCCCCTAGCACAGAGGTATCAGCTAGCTCATTACAACAAGAGCAGCAAAGAACACTTGGAGGAGAGGTCAGCTCCTCAGGGCAACAAAGAAAGGGTGAGTCTAGCATAAAGAAACAATTCATAGACATCAAGACTAGAAATGAGCCATTGAGGTTACAACTATACAACCACTTGTTGAAAATGGCTCCTACAAACCAGCATAGGTTGATGTCTGCATATGATGTGCAAGAGGGAAAAATGATAATGAGCCATTTCAAGCCCGCAGCGCTGCAGCCACAGTCTGCAGCTGATTATATAAGAACAAACTTGGAAATCTTGTCCAAGGAAATCCACCCAATGGATCAAATTGAATTTCATAAATAGACGGGTGAGATGGTTTATGCTACCCTAGCAGATAATACATTGACAAATTATAGATTGCAGAATTCTTTGAATAATACCACTGCACAATTGGAGTTAGAAAAGGCATCCTCCCAGGCTAAAGACAACAGGATAAGGTCTTTGGAGGATATAATCATAGAGCTTGGGCATGACCCAAAGGACCCTAAAGCTATAAAGGAGCTGCTAAAGATAAGAGATTCAGACATTGCAGCTCTAAGGAAGCTGATAAAGGTCCCAGCAACTCTTCACACTCAAACAGAGGAGGTTGCCCAGCAAAGGAAGAACCAGGATACAGCAACATTGCTGGTAACACTGCACAAACAGTTGGTGCAGACTGAAGAAAAATTAGTAGAGACAGAGGCTGCATTGCAGGCAGCCCTACAGCAGAAAGGAGGCCAAACAATTTAGCCCCCTCCACAAGTAATCAACTTTGAGGATCCCCCTCAAATTGTCACTCCCGCTACAGTGCAAACAGTTGAGACAGCTCCATCAACATCAGCACCAGCAACAACATCAGAGCAGGCTCCAAGCCTTGACATGCAGAAGCTGATGAATGAAATTCAAGCCCTAGAAGCCCAAATGGCAGAGCTAAATTAGGCCAAGGAGAATTTAGCTAAGCTGAATGAAAAATATGACAAGTCTAAGAAAAATGTAGCTGAAAAGGGCAGAGAAATAAAGGCTCTCAAGGAGAAGATAAAGGAGCTGGAGAAAGAGCTCATCGTTGACAAAGTTGTAGCTGAGGTCAAGACAGTTTTATGGGCCAACATTGGCCAATCACTAACAGATCAATGGCAATATATAGAGACTATTCATGAGAAAATGGAGCTCATAGGCAAAGCACACAGGGAAGTCCAAAGAGAAAGAGCATCTCTAGGCAATATGCCTGAGATAGCCAACATAATGATCAACGTGCTCAATAACCGCACAGGTCCTTAGCTGGCAGCAATGGGGATCCCCAATAGAACTGAAACCATCCTGCTGATAAAGAGGGTCCTCACATTGAGAAGCCTGGTACAAACACTGGATAGAAGAAGCCAGGACATGCAAACAGAAGTAAACAGATTCATGGAGAAGTTTGCAGCATTACAGAGCAGAGGCCTTCCTGGCTTGCTGAACAGCGTAGGGAGGCTACTTTCACATGAAAATTATGTCAAAAGGGTGAATACTTTTGCTACCAATCAGATCACTGCAGGATCAAGCACCTCAGAGGAAACAGGGCCAGCATCTGGGCAAAGTCTCTATGACAGAGTAGAGAACTTATTTTTTATTATGAATGAGATCAAACATTTGTTTGAAGTGCCTCCAAACTTCTACAAATATACAGAGGCAGATGAAACCTTAGATGCAATTTTGAGACATCAACTGCCTACACAGGAATGGTGGACCAAAATGATACAGTTGTTGCTGTGATCAAGAGGCTTTCATCAAGTTTTTTCATCAAAAAATATAAGTCATCATGTTCAGAAAAATTTGATGCATTCAGTATGTCTGGAGAAGAAAGGACTGAGCCAGCTCAGCAAACCAATTCGGCCACTAAAACAATACTGACAGCTACAGATGACAGGGCCGAGAAAGCTACAGCATGACAAAGCCATAAAGACACATCATTCAGCATTAATGCAGAACGCTCAACCGACTCAGTGGCCTCCAAAGGTCAAAAAGACTTCTGACAGAATTAAAGAGTATTCATTTTGTATTTAGAACAGTAATAACTTCCTTATCTGCTATTTTGTAAAGTTGGTGAGCACATTTATTTATCAAGTGACTCAGCGGTTCAGATATTTTTGTATAACCGATTGTATATATTCCCCCTCGCATAAGTTTGCAGGGGTTGTTGATTTTCTCTTCAGGAGATACTATGCTGTAAATATCCAAAGTTTTAATACAACAAAGCTGATGGAATTTCCAAAGTTCTGTGTTGTTTGATGCGTTGTGGTGTGCTTGCTGAATGCTACAGGATTCCTGCGTATTTCATGGAACAATAAGTTTCTTTAACCTGTTCGTTATGTCTGTTGTTTTCTTCATAATCCATTCATGTTTCTATTTCGCAAGTTTAATGGAAAAGAAAAAGAATAGTTTCAGGATTTATTCATAGAATACCCTGAACTCAATCTAAGCTATTATGTATGTTTTCCTCAGTTATAGTTATAAGAGTGTAATTCTTAATTGCTGCAATTCCAAACTACATCTTTCACAGTGATTATTGTTCAGGAATTCAAACCCGCTCCTGGTCAATACATCTCTTTCTCACATCACCAATTTAGTGGAAATTTCTTAATTGCCTTCCACTGGT
The DNA here is from genome assembly GCA_031772625.1 of Pinus tabuliformis. NCBI lineage: Eukaryota > Viridiplantae > Streptophyta > Pinopsida > Pinales > Pinaceae > Pinus > Pinus tabuliformis. The sequence continues at coordinate 134,669,787 of CM062817.1, read as the reverse complement.
TAAACACACCTCATCATCACAATTTCAAGTTTGTCTCATGAAATATTTTAATGGCCCTGTTTCTTTAATAATCATACTCAACATTTCAGATAACCTGTAACCACAGACTCCATTTCCCAATGGTCTAAAACTGTCTGGAGATATCACCTTAGGTACTGAAAGATATCATTCAACCAAAACTTTCAAACCAAACCCTCACCTCATATCTAGCCTAAGATTCTTAAGAACAAAGTTAAACAGTCAAAGAGAGAGCCCTCTCTGATTATAGGTAGGCTAGGACCTATAATCCAAAGCTTGGTTAGTGGTTACCCCGGCCGTATTCCCTCAGGAGTCAAAGGGAACAACCTGGGTGTTAACATAAATGGCAACTCCGCTGGGGACCTGGATGAACTTTGCAACCTCCTATCTAATTCTTAATGTTGTAGATAAAGCCTGATTGACAACCAGATAGCCTTAGAAACTGCCTCTGCTTTGCATTTGCAGGAGTATATAAAAGCTGCCTCAGTCAATCTTTATTCAGTATTAGGTTTCATATAGTTGTGCTATAACTGACCAGTCCTTGTCAAAAGATCACTACCTCCTTAGAAATTCTCACAAAGAAAGTTGTAGAAGCTGGCTCCTAAGAAGAAAACTCGTTACACAAGATCAAACCCAGATCCTGATCTAGCACCTGAGTTTCAAAATCCAAACTTGATTGCAAGAATCCTCAAGAGACACAAATCAGAAGGCACTTTATCAGATTCAAGTTCGGAAGCAGGTCTCCAAACTGACATTCCAACCCCTGCTAAGGCTTCTCTACATCCTCATACAACTGGCCCACAATCTCCTAGTTCTTCATCCACTTCACAAGGTATCATTTCAACCACTCCATCAACTACACACACCCCTTTCATCCCATTTCCTCCACTTGTCCCATTCATCCCTGTTATCCTTGTTGTCCCACCAAACATGGCTAATAGATATGCCCCACTGCAGTTACCGGCCAATCCAACTCCTATGCCTCAAGAGTACCAAAGCAAGATCTCATACTTTGATGGTACTGGCTCTTATCCAGCCCTTCAACATACTAAGAAAATGCAGGACTACTTTGAAAACTACGAAATAGATGATGATGGGGTTAGGATGAAAATTTTTGTGCAAAGCCTAACAGGGGATGTAAGAACATGGTTTAGTTCACTTGCAGCAAACTCAATAGCTGACCCTGAAGCCCTCTATCAAACATTTATCAACAGATGGGAGAAGAAGAAGGACCCACTTCATATATTATCTGAATACAATACTATCAAAAGAGGTCCCCAAGAAACTGTCTTGGACTACTGTGCTCGGTTTAACAATGTCTATAATGCTATTCCCCAAAATCTTAGACCCCCACCTGATTTAGCCCTATACACCTTTCCTGATGGGTTTGATTCGGATATGGCATACCAATTAAGGGAAAGAGCTCCTCGAACTTTAGCCGAAATGCAAGATATAGCAGTGAGTGTAGAAGCTAACCTGATAGCCAAGAGAAATAGGACAAGAACTGAGAGAAAGACTACCTTTAAAGAAGAGCCTTCAGGCTGGGATCAAAAACTGGATGCAATAATCACTGGTATGCAGAGATTAGGTGATAGAGTAGAATCAGTTGAGAGGAAGTCATCATGGGAAGCACCACAGAATAATCCTATTAGGAATCCCAATTTCAGAAGGAACAAAAATCCTAATATCGGTAAAGCGAATTCTGAACCAGAGATTAGACCTCCGTTCCAAGAAAATTATACAGAAGCATCCACTTCAAATGAACAGATAGATGATACCCACATCAACCTAATGGGCCTGAATGATGATCAACAAGTTTTTCTGAGTCAAGAAGATCATAAGGATGATGACATTAAACAGTTTCAAACCAAGTCAGGTGAGTCATTCGACTTTAAACAAGGCTATGACACAACTGTTTATGAAGTTCATAAACAATACAAGCTAAGGAGTAGAACTATAAATGTGACACAGCCTGAGAAAACAAAGGACACTCTACTGCCTAAAAAAACCATTGTCACAGAGCCAATTGACAAAACTGATTCAATTACAAATGAAGTAACAATTGAAGAAATAACTGAAGCATCTTCCCCAAATCAACAATCAATGGCTACATCACCCTTGCAGCCTAATCCAAGCATTACTTCCCAAAAGATGAGTAAAAAGGACAAGCCTCAAGATCAGAGTGAAAACCAAGAAGAAAATTTGAACAACAAAGAAGGGGTTGTCAACCACAATACCAAGGTCCAATCTGAAAAACCCCTTGACTTAGAAGCTGAAATTGGCAAATTGAAGATAGCCATTCCTCTTTCAGAGCTAGCCAAGCATGACATTTACAAACAACAAATCAAAAAGTCCCTTCAACTTACCCATAATAAAGATGATGTCAATGTGTTGGATGATACTCCAGAACTACTTTTCGGTCCAGAGGTCGATGGAAAGACAGCAGTTACAAGGATCTTACCTTTTTATGTCAGCTTGCATGTTCATGATAAAATATTACACAATGCAATGTTTGATTCGGGCGCCTCTCATAACCTTATGCCTAAATCAGTGATGGAGAGACTTAACCTAGACATTACAAGACCATATAAGGACCTATTTTCATTTGACTCCAGCCAAGTTAAGTGTTTAGGTTTGATAAAAGATCTATGTGTATCCCTTGTCCAGTATCCAAACAAAACAATCTTAATGGATGTTGTAGTTGCTGATATCCCACCTAAATATGGAATGTTGTTATCAAGATCATGGGGGGCTAAACTCCAAGGTTCCCTGCAATTAGACAGGTCATATGCCACCATCTCAGTCTTTGGTCAACCCAAGAGGCTATATGGAGAGTCACTTATGAAATACATGGTGAGCAGTGAAGAAAAGCCTCAAAATTTCCCCATTTATGCAGTCCATTCAGATATGGATTCCTTTATTCTGTTCAATGATGATACAAGTCCTGAGAGTGATAATAAATCGGTCACACTTGAACAAAACGTGCATGAGAGTAAGCAACCGAGTCCCCAAGAGATCCAAAATGAGAAACCAATTGATGAGTCACTCCTAAAAGATAAACCAGATGAAAAACAAGAACTCTAGCTTATAATCCCAAATTATAGAAAGAATGTTGAAAATCCCTTAAAACAAGAGATCTTATGGTTCCTTGAGTTTGATGGATCAGTCAACAAATTAGGGGCAGGAGCTGGAGTGTGGATTCATAACAAACAAAGCAATCATGCACAAGGTTGGGCCTATAGGCTTAATTTCAGATGTACCAACAATATGGCAGAATATGAGGCTCTTTTGCTAGGCCTCAAACTGGTAAAATCATTAGATGCCACAAAACTTTCAATCATGGGAGATTCAGACCTTATTATCCAACAAGTGAAAGGCAATTTTGTCACCAATGACAAAAGACTAAGGTCATATAGGTCTGCTGCTATTGAAATGCTTAAAACTTTCACTGAATTTCAGATAACCAAGATAGCTAGAGCCCACAATCTTCATGCACACAGTTTAGCCACATTTGCTAGTACATGCAAATTTCCTTTTGAACCTAACCATAGTTTTACAGCCGAGATAAAACACAGACCTTCTATCCCAAACAATGTTAAAGATTGGCAAGTATTTGAGGATGACACCCAGATAAATAATTTCTTAACCTTGCAGCACGAATTTTCAGGTTTGAACATTGATGTTGATTCTGTGAAAGACATACAACCATTGAGAGAACAGGACCAAATAGCTATATCACCCAAAATAGCAAGTCAAATGCTTTGTTCAACAAGCTTTGACAAGCAACAAATACAAGAACTTGAACAACTGCATTTGGAAGAAATAGCTGGTACAGAGGCTGAAATCATAGAACTAAAGGATAACTTTCTGCCAACAGGCCTAACTCCATTGGAGGACATTTTTGATTCAAACGATGTCCCTAGAAAATCGAAAATGCAGCCCCTCAATGCTGCCATTGAAGAATGCAACATTGGGACTCCTGAAAAACCCAAAATAATAAAATTGTCTGCATCTTTACCTCCTGAGCAGAAGCCTAAATACATTGACCTCTTTAAAGAGTTCCAAGATGTGTTTGCATGGAGTTATGAGGATTTGAAATCTTATGACACCTTTGTTATCCAACACACCATCCCTCTCAAGCCTAATCAAAAGCCATTCAAACAAAAATTGAGAAGGATCAATCCTATGCTTCTCCCTTCAATTGAAAAAGAGGTACAAAAAATGTTTAAAGCTGGTATCATAGCCCCAATCAGGTTCTCAGACTGGATTTCAAATTTGGTGCCCACAAGAAAGAAAACCGGTGAGATTAGGCTTTGTGTTGACCTAAGAAATTTAAACCAAGTATCCCTCAAAGACAATTACCCCTTACCCAAAATGGATCACATTCTCCAAAGAGTGGTGGGGGCTTCAAGAATATCATTACTTGATGGATTCTCAGGCTTCAATCAGATCCTAGTCCACCCTGATGATCAAGATAAGACATCATTTACAACCCCATGGGGAACTTTCAAATATGTTAAAATGCCTTTTGGGTTGAAAAATGTAGGAGCTACATTTCAAAGAGCAATGGACATTGCTTTTGCTAAAGAGATCCATGAATTTCTTGTCATTTACTTAGATGAACTTACACCTTTCTCAAAGTCTGACCGAGAACATCTGAAACACTTGAGACAGATATTCATAACATGTAGAAAATATGGGATTTCCTTAAATCCTAAGAAGTCTCTTTTTGGTTTGGAAGAAGGTAAGTTGTTAGGTCACATCATTCCTAAGGATGGCATTAGAATTGACCCAGACAGAATACAGGCCATCTTGCAAATGCCCCATCCAAGAAACATCAAAGAATTACAAGCCTTCTTGGGAAAGATCAAATTTTTAAGGAGGTTTATCCCAAACTTAGCAGAATTAATCAGATTACTAAACAACATGCTAAAAAAGGATTCAAAGGTAAAGTGGACAGTAGAATCAAATCAAGCTTTTGAAGGTATCAAATTGGCCCTTACCCAAACTCCAGTCTTAACAAATCCCCAATTTGACAAAGAGTTTATCATTTTCTCTTTTGCCTCCCAGCATACCATTGCTGCTGTTTTATTGCAGAAAGATGACCAAGGAAATGAGAAACCTATTGCTTTCTTTAGTAGAGCTCTTAGAGATGCACCCCTGAAATATCAGATCATGGAAAAACAAGCTTATGCTTTGGTCAAAGCCATCAAAGACTTTAGGATCTACATCCTATACTCCCATGTTATAGCTTATGTACCAAGTCCCATTGTGAAAGACATACTCACTCAAGAAAACTTAGAAGGCAGAAGAGGAAAATGGATTGCCAACATTTTAGAATTTGACATTGAAATAAAACCCACAAAACTGATAAAAGGCCAAGGTTTGGCTAAATTAATGTCTAAAACGAATTTTCAAGCCTTGGACATTAACCAACTGGACAGTGAACCAGAGCTGGCGACTCCAAAGATCAGTACAGCCTTCGAACAATCCCAGTGGTATTCTGATATCTGTTATATATTGCAAAACATGTGTGCTCCCCCAGGATTGTCCAGAACCAAATCTAGATTTCTAAAAATGAAAGCTTCAAAATTCTGTGTTATAGATGGTAATTTACTATGGAAAAATCATGAAGGTATACTGCTGAACTGTTTGAATATGCATGAAACTGATAATGTTATGAAAGAATTTCATGCAGGTGATTGTGGTGGACATTTGTACTGGAAGTCCACTGTGGATAAGATACTGAGGGCTGGTTACTATTGGCCCACTTTGTTCACTGATGTTAAAAATTTCACTACTTCATGCCATAAGTGTCAGATGTTTGACGGAAAGAGAAAGTTACTGCCACTTCCTTTGAGGCCTATTGCAACATAGAGAGCTTTTCAACAATGGGGCCTGGACTTCATTGCGGAAATTCATCCTTCTTCTTCAGGCCAACATAGATGGATTCTGACAACCACAGATTATTTTACTAAATGGATTGAAGCTGTTCCATGTAGACAGGCCAATGATTCAACTATCATTCAGTTTTTGGAGAATAACATATTATCTAGATTTGGTTGCCCCAACAAGATAATAACAGACAATGCTGCTGCTTTCAGATCCAAGAAGATGGTGAACTTCTGCCACAAATTTCATATTACTTTGGGCCATTCCACTCCATACTACCCTCAAGGAAATGGCCTAGCTGAACCATCAAATAAAAGCCTTGTAAACATCATAAAGAAGGTGTTGGAAGAAAATAAGAAGAACTGGCATAAGAAACTTGTAAATGCCTTATGGGCAGATAGACTAACAACCAAGAGATCCATTGGGGTCAGCCCATATGAGTTAGTCTATGGATTAGAAGTCAAATTCCCTTCATCACTAGGGGTTACTGTTATGAAACTACTTCAAGAAAGTCAAGATGAGCCCAATGACATGCAAAGAAGGATCAATCAAATAATATGTTTGCAGCAAACTAGAGACCAAGTTTATTACAGAGTTCAAGTTCTACAAGAAAAGTTAAAGAAAGCTTTTGATAGAAGGACTAAGGCTGAAGATTTCAACATGGGTGACAAAGTCCTCAAGTGGGATTCAAGAAGGGAAGATAAAGGAAAACATGGAAAATTTGATTCTCTTTGGAGAGGACCATTTGTTATCCAAGCAGTGCAAGGAAACAACACTTACTTCTTAAAAAATCTGGATGAAACTGACTTAGATGAAGGCCCTGTGAATGGCAGGATGTTGAAGCACTATTTTGACTACTTTCCATGTACATAGCAGGATCTCCCCTTCTGTACATAATCAGGTGTTTACATTTTCTTTCAGCATGCAAATAGTTCAGTTTAAAAGGTTGCTGTAAATAAGCAGAAAAGGGCTTTATATTCCAGAAGTTCCATGGAGGTGATAGCCTCCAGTTTTGAAGTACAAAGAGAGAGTCTTCAAATTTTGATAGAAGAAGTCAAGGGCCAAGGCATTCTGACCTACTGTTCTTGGTCTTTCAAGAAGAAAAACCATCCCCATGTGGAGCCACTGTTAGATACCTATACCAATAGGTTTCATATTTCATGATTGGTAAAGAAAGTTCAAATATGCTCTGCTTTGGTGATGCAAAGATCCCATATTTCCAAGAGAATGCAATATGTGTACATAGCTTGATGTTAACTGAATTTGGATGGATGGTCCAACAGCCTAATCTGGATCATGCCATGTTTTAATTTCTTGTCGTTAGAATAGAGAAACAAGCCTGTCCAAACTGTTTAATCTTGGCAGGCTAGTAGTTAGGTAGAGAATTAAGGTTCCCAACTGCTTAATCTGGGGCCTTGGAAGTAATAAGGTTAGTTGTAGATAGAAAATCAAAAGAAAAAGCCAAAGGAAAAGAAAAGGCACATAAGGGTTTGCAAGTCTAAGTGCACCCTCCTTGGAGTAACAAAAAATGCTAGGCAGTAGATGGGTAGGTAGATGGGGTTACAGAAGCATGATTCCTTTGTCACTGGCTCAACCAAAGGAAAAACATGGTGCCAGTGCAGGTCTCTTATTCAGCAGTTTTTGCAGCAACTCAATGAAGCATGTCTAACTTCCAGATTATCCCCCATCACATTCATTGCTAACATCCCAATGCTACCTATGTTCATGGAAGAAGTCAAGGTCTTATGTTGGTTCTTGGTTCTTTAAAAGCCACATTTCTTGTGTAAAATTCTTTTCATTTTGATCTACTTCCTGAACTAAGTTGATTTCATATAAACTTAGTGGTTTTTCCCCCTTATCCACCTCCTCCACTCATATTAACTCCTAACTTCTTATTATCTAAATCCCCAATGTTCCCCTTCTTCCCTACTATTATAAACACTATGGTGTATAAACCCCAAGCAATGTATAAATATTCCCTCCCCCTGGCAATTATAGCCATATGCCTAAAAGCAGGGATTATATTGACCCCTGGTCAGTCTAATAACCTAAGCTACACCCCGTTCCCCTTCACAAACCTTTGAAATCATTTACCCACTTCATTTGCAAAAGGCCTTGTAAAAATCCACTAGTACCCCTAACCTGCGCTATTTGCAAAACACACCAAAAAACCCGTTTTTCCGCCTTATCCAAAGTTTTGTTGCCATGCGCCTTTCCACAAAAAACATTGGAAAAACCCGCAAATCTGCCAAAACCCAAAGTTCCGCCCGGGCGCACATTTCAAAGAATATATTAAAATATTCCCGCCCGCTGCCGTATCGCCCTGACAACTTGCCCTCCCGCCAGCCGTCGGATCTGGGCTTTCCCATTCGACGGCCCTTATCAATTTCAGAGCGGCCCCGATGTACTGCCGTTACCTCCTGAAATTTGTCAAAGGGTGACGTCAGGCCTCTGCCACGCGTCGCCCCCAAATCTTATCGGGCCGCCTTCTGACAATCCCGCTTCCGTATGAAGAGTGGTGCGATATCATACCGCTTACCACTCCCAGTTTTGAGCTGTCCTATCATGCCTACATCACACCACTTCATCGCCGCGTCAGCACCCCCGCCCGCCATCGCTCCGAGCTGTCCTCCACCTATGCAGTCCCCGTGGACCACTCACAGGCCGCCACATCACCCGATGACGTCATGCTGACGTCACCCGACCCTGACCCCACCTGATGACGTCATGCTGACGTCATCCAAATTTTCGCACCAACGCCCAAAAGTCCATATTTGGCCGAATTTTGCCGTTTTTGCGCATTTTCATATGTTTTTCTGCTCTGCCTCCTGCATGCATTTTCACGTCCATTGGTACCGCCAACCTACCAAGACTATTCCAGAGCTGCTGCCACTCAGCGTTTGACTGCAACCAAGCTCCTCCATCGTTATAACACTAGGTATTTACCAATTCTCCGACTGCGCACTCTGTTACGTCCTGCATTGATTAAAAACCAAGAAATTGACCATTTTCACCTGAGAAATAGGTCTGCTACACCTTGAAACTAAGTTAATTCATTTTTAAACCGGCCAATTGTGCCCAATTACACCCCTGTTGCTTTGAAACAGACTGTAATTTAGCAAATTTCCTAATCTACTGCGCAGGACAGTATTTCCCCCAGAATAGTCGAAATTTAACCCGAATTTGCTTGTAAAAACATGGATACACCAGTATCACCTGTTGCCCTGAATGTTGCTCCATTGAATGCCCCCCAGAGAGAGTTGGAGTGGAAACCGTTAGCAGATCAAGATTACCAAATATCAGAGGAAATGCTAATGCATAGCAAGTATCACATTCACTTGCTAAATGAATTGAAACTCAAGCATGATAGTGGAATGGATATATTGGGCATTTGGGACTCTTTCCTCCCCATCTTCAAGCTCCCTCAGGTCAACCAATTCCCTGACCTAATCCACCAATGTGCTGACTGTTATGACCCCACTCAGAGGGCTGTGCTTGACCCTTCGGGCTCAGTTGTCTTTTATGTCACCCCTGCAGCCATCAGAGAGATGCTGAACTTCAAGATTGATAAGAAATTAGTTCCTTTGTCACTGATGGATCTGATAAAACAAGGAGCTAAATTGACAGATGCTCAAATCACTAAGATAAATCAATTGTTCATTGATTCAACCTCTGAGACTATGAAGTACCCTCCCATTTCTCATGTATACCTGAATCAATTGGGCAGAGACCTTGTAGACATGATTAGTCCCATACTGGGCTATAATTCAATAGAATTTGTTGATGAAACTGTGCTGGTGATGATGGCCATGTTTTCCCCTGGTAAGCCCCCAACTTGTTATGATTATGCCACTTACATCTCCAATAAAATACATGAACAATTGATAAACTTGGCAAGAGAAAGGGTGTTCAGATACACCTCCTATATCTACCATTTAATCCTATACTATCAGCATGAGAAATTTCCTTTTCCTGTGAAAAGAGTGGATGCACAAGGCAATCCAAGGTCAGTGGTCTATTGGTCCTCTGCTTTCCACTGCAGATCTTATTCCCCATACAGCTATTGTGAGTTTATAGACCTCTTCATCCACCCAGCGATGTCTCTGCTTCTGAGCTCACCTCCTCCAAGACTAACTGATGAGATGCAGAGGATTCTTCAGTTGTCCAAAGTATACAGTATTGGGGATTGGTATTTTTACCAAAACCACACAGTTATTAGAATATATGGGTGTGAGATGCCCCCATACAGATTGCCCAGATATGTGCCTATGAGATTGTTTGCACTCGAGTATTTCAGGCAATTTGGGAATGCTGATGTACTCCATTTTTCAAGCAGAGGCAAGAAAGCACAACTTAAAGTTAGAAATCAATTAGGCCATTTCATTTACAATAAAAGGGAGGAAGGTTGGAAAGAGGCAGATAGAATGCTGGAAAGCCTTGGCTTACAGACCAGTTTCCTTTGGAAACCATACGACCCCACTCATTTCATAAGCTTAAGAAGGATCAGATATAGACTGGCCAGTTATGGTCATGTAAGGTTGCCTCACATAGAAAAATACGCAAATAAACTAGAATGGAGGGAAGGCACCTTAGAAGAAGCTACTACACAAGAAGAACTAGCTCAAAGAGGAATAAGAAATCTCCAAAAGTTGGCTGACTTGGAGCTTTGTTCACATGTATTTTCTCTTCCAGGCACTCAAGTGGGAGCAGCTGCCTCATCATCTACAGCTCCACAAAAGACAGCCCAAGCTCCAATTACAGCGGAAACTTCAGCCAAGGATAAAGGCAAGGAAATAGAACAACAAGAGGCCCCTGAAGAGCAGCAATCAGCCCAAGATCAACAGCCTGAAAATCATCCTGAACAGGAGGAAGAAATGGCAGAGGCTCCCGGTCCTAATGATGAGCAAACACAAGAAAATGAGGCCTCAGTGCAGAATGTTACAGTGGAAACTTCGGTGCTCCAAACCCCTATAAATGAAGAGAGGGGTAAGAAGAGAGACAGAGAGGAACAGACTCCCCTTAGCACCACAACATCATAGCAAGGGGAAAAGAGACAAAGGCTCAATCCTTTCTCAGAGGAGGAGATGCCTTTTGGTCAAACACAGATGGGTCCCCCCAGCACAGAGGTATCAGCTAGCTCATTACAGCAAGAGCAGCAAAGAACACTTGGAGGAGAGGTCAGCTCCTCAGGGCAACAAAGAAAGGGTGAGTCTAGCATAAAGAAACAATTCATAGACATCAAGACTAGAAATGAGCCATTGAGGTTACAGCTATACAACCACTTGTTGAAAATGGCTCCTACAAACCAGCAGAGGTTGATGTCTGCATATGATGTGCAAGAGGGAAAAATGATAATGAGCCATTTCAAGCCCACAGTGCTGCAGCCACAGTCTGCAGCTAATTATATAAGAACAAACTTGGAAATCTTGTCCAAGGAAATCCACCCAATGGATCAAATTGAATTACATAAACAGACGGGTGAGATGGTGTATGCTACCCTAGCAGATAATAAATTGACAAATTATAGATTGCAGAATTCTTTGAATAATACCACTGCACAATTGGAGTTAGAAAAGGCATCCTCCCAGGCTAAAGACAACAGGATAAGGTCTTTGGAGGATATAATCATAGAGCTTGGACATGACCCAAAGGACCCTAAAGCTATAAAGGAGCTGCTAAAGATAAGAGATTCAGACATTGCAGCTCTAAGGAAGCTGATAAAGGTCCCAACAACTCTTCACCCTCAAACATAGGAGGTTTCCCAACAAAGGAAGGACCAGGATACAACAACATTGCTGGTAACACTGCACAAACAGTTGGTGCAGACTGAAGAAAAATTAGTAGAGACAGAGGCTGCATTGCAGGCAGCCCTACAGCAGAAAGAAGGAGGCCAAACAGTTCAGCCCCCTCCATAAGTAATCAACTTTGGGGATCCCCCTCAAATTGTCACTCCCCCTACAGTGCAAACAGTTGAGACAGCTCCATCAACATCAGCACCAGCAACAACATCAGAGCAGGCTCCAAGCCTTGACATGCAGAAGCTGATTAATGAAATTCAAGCCCTGGAAGCCCAAATGGCAGAGCTAAATGAGGCCAAGGAGAATTTAGCTAAGCTGAATGAAAAATATGACAAGTCTAAGCAAAATGTAGCTGAAAAGGGCAGAGAAATAAAGGCTCTCAAGGAGAAGATAAAGGAGCTGGTGAAAGAGCTCACCGTTGACAAAGTTGTAGCTGAGGTCAAGACAGTTTTATGGGCCAACATTGGCCAATCAATAATAGATCAGTGGCAGTATATAGAGACTATTCATGAGCAAATGGAGCTCATAGGCAAAGCACACAGGGAAGTCCAAAGAGCAAGAGCATCTCTAGGCAATATGCCTGAGATAGCCAACAGAATGATCAACGTGCTCAATAACTGCACAGGTCCTCAGCTGGCAGCAATGGGGATCCCCAATAGAACTGAAACCATCCTGCTGATAAAGAGGGTCCTCACATTGAGAAGCCTGGTACAAACACTGGATAGAAGAAGCCAGGACATGCAAACAAAAGTAAACAGATTCATGGAGAATTTTGCAGCATTACAGAGCAGAGGCCTTCCTGGCTTGCTGAACAGCGCATGGAGGCTACTTTCACATGAAAATTATGCCAAAAGGGTGAATACTTTTTCTACCAATCAGATCACTGCAGGATCAAGCACCTCAGAGGAAACAGGGCCAGCATCTGGGCAAAGTCTCTATGACAGAGTAGAGAACTTATTTTTTATTATGAATGAGATCAAACATTTGTTTGAAGTGCCTCCAAACTTCTACAAATATACAGAGGTAGATGAAACCTTAGATGCAATTTTGAGACATCAACTGCCTACACAGGAATGGTGGACCAAAATGATACAGTTGTTGCTGTAATCAAGAGGCTTTCATCAAGTTTTTTCATCAAAAAATATAAGTCATCATGTTCAGAAAAATTTGATGCATTCAGTATGTCTGGAGAAGAAAGGACTGAGCCAGCTCAGCAAAGCAATTCAGCCACTAAAGCAATACTGACAGCTACAGATGACAGGGCCGAGAAAGCTACAGCATGACAAAGCCATAAAGACACATCATTCAGCATTAATGCAGAACGCTCAACCGATTCAGTGGCCTCCAAAGGTCAAAAAGACTTCTGACAGAATTAAAGAGTATTTATTTTGTATTTAGAACAGTAATAACTTCCTTATCTGCTATTTTGTAATTTTGGTGAGCGCATTTATTTATCAAGTGACTCAGCGGTTCAGATATTTTTGTACAACCGATTGTATATATTCCCCCTCGCATAAGTTTGCAGGGGTTGTTGATTTTCTCTTCAGGAGATACTATGCTGTAAATATTCAAAGTTTTAATACAACAAAGCTGATGGAATTTCCAAAGTTCTATGTTGTTTGATGCGTTTTGGTGTGCTTGCTGAATGCTACAGGATTCCTGCGTATTTCATGGAACAATAAGTTTCTTTAACCTGTTCGTTATGTCTGTTGTTTTCTTCATAATCCATTCATGTTTCTATTTCACAAGTTTAATGGAAAAGAAAAAGAATAGTTTCAGGATTTATTCATAGAATACCCTGAACTCAATCTAAGCTATTATGTATGTTTTCCTCAGTTATAGTTATAAGAGTGTAATTCTTAATTGCTGCACTTCCAAACTACATCTTTCATAGTGATTATTGTTCAAGAATTCAAACCTTCTCCTGGTCAATACATCTCTTTCTCACATCACCAATTTAGTGGAAATTCCTTAATTGCCTTCCACTGGTTAAACACACCTCATCATCACAATTTCAAGTTTGTCTCATGAAATATTTTAATGGCCCTATTGCTTTAATAATCACACTCAACATTTCAGACAACCTGTAACCACATACTCCATTGCCCAATGGTCTAAAACTGTCTGGAGATATCACCTTAGGTACTGAAAGATATCATTCAACCAAAACTTTCAAACCAAACCCTCACCTCATATCTAGCCTAAGATTCTTAAGAACAAAGTTAAACAGTCAAAGAGAGAGCCCTCTTTGATTATAGGTAGGCTAGGACCTATAATCTAAAGCTTGGTTAGTGGTTACCCCCGCCGTATTCCCTCAGGAGTCAAAGGGAACAACCTGGGTGTTAACATAAATGGCGACTCCGCTGGGGACCTGGATGAACTTTGCAACCTCCTATCTGATTCTTAATGCTGTAGATAAAGCTTGAGTGACAACCAGATAGCCTTAGAAACTGCCTCTGCTTTGCATTTGCAGGAGTATATAAAAGCTGCCTCAGTCAATCTTTATTCAGTATTAGGTTTCATATAGTTGTGCTATAACTGACCAGTCCTTGTCAAAAGATCACTACCTCCTTAGAAATTCTCACAAAGAAAGTTGTAGAAGCTGTCTCCTAAGAAGAAAACTCGTTACACAAGATCAAACCCAGATCCTGATCCAGCACCTGAGTTTCAAAATCCAAACTTGATTGCAAGAATCCTCAAGAGACACAAATCAGAAGGAACTTTATCAGATTCAAGTTCGGAAGCAGGTCTCCAAACTGACATTCCAACCCCTGCTAAGGCTTCTCTACATCCTCATACAACTGGCCCACAATCTCCTAGCTCTTCATCCACTTCACAAGGTATCCTTTCAACCACTCCATCAACTACACACACCCCTTTCATCCCATTTCCTCCACTTGTCCCATTCATCCCTGTTATCCTTGTTGTCCCACCAAACATGGCTAATAGATATGCCCCACTGCAGTTACCGGCCAATCCAACTCCTATGCCTCAAGAGTACCAAAGAAAGATCTCATACTTTGATGGTACTGGCTCTTATCCAGCCCTTCAACATACTAAGAAAATGCAGGACTACTTTGAAAACTACGAAATAGATGATGATGGGGTTAGGATGAAAATTTTTGTGCAAAGCCTAACAGGGGATGTAAGAACATGGTTTAGGTCACTTGCAGCAAACTCAATAGCTGACCCTGAAGCCCTCTATCAAGCATTTATCAATAGATGGGAGAAGAAGAAGGATCCACTTCATATATTATCTGAATACAATACTATCAAAAGAGGTCCCCAAGAAACTGTCTTGGACTACTGTGCTCGGTTTAACAATGTCTATAATGCTATTCCCCAAAATCTTAGACCCCCACCTGATTTAGCCCTATACACCTTTCCTGATGGGTTTGATTCGGATATGGCATACCAATTAAGGGAAAGAGCTCCTCGAACTTTAGCCGAAATGCAAGATATAGCAGTGAGTGTAGAAGCTAACCTGATAGCCAAGAGAAATAGGACAAGAACTGAGAGAAAGACTACCTTTAAAGAAGAGCCTTCAGGCTGGGATCAAAAACTGGATGCAATAATCACTGGTATGCAGAGATTAGGTGACAGAGTAGAATCAGTTGAGAGGAAGTCATCATGGGAAGCACCACAGAATAATCCTATTAGGAATCCCAATTTCAGAAGAAACCAAAATCCTAATATCGGTAAAGCGAATTCTGAACCAGAGATTAGACCTCCGTTCCAAGAAAATTATACAGAAGCATCCACTTCAAATGAACAGATAGATGACACCCACATCAACCTAATGGGCCTGAATGATGATCAACAAGTTTTTCTGAGTCAAGAAGATCATAAGGATGATGACATTAAACAGTTTCAAACCAAGTCAGGTGAGTCATTCGACTTTAAACAAGGCTATGACACAACTGTTTATGAAGTTCATAAACAATACAAGCTAAGGAGCAGAACTATAAATGTGACACAGCCTGAGAAAACAAAGGACACTCTACTGCCTAAGAAAACCATTGTCACAGAGCCAATTGACAAAACTGATTCAATTACAAATGAAGTAACAGTTGAAGAAATAATTGAAGCATCTTCCCCAAATCAACAATCAATGGCTACATCACCCTTGCAGCCTAATCCAAGCATTACTTCCCAAAAGATGAGTAAAAAGGACAAGCCTCAAGATCAGAGTGAAAACCAAGAAGAAAATTTGAACAACAAAGAAAGGGTTGTCAACCACAATACCAAGGTCCAATATGAAAAACCCCTTGACTTAGAAGCTGAAATTGGCAAATTGAAGATAGCCATTCCTCTTTCAGAGCTAGCCAAGCATGACATTTACAAACAACAAATCAAAAAGTCCCTTCAACTTACCCATAATAAAGATGATGTCAATGTGTTGGATGATACCCCAGAACTACTTTTCGGTCCAGAGGTCGATGGAAAGACAGCAGTTACAGGGATCTTACCTTTTTATGTCAGCTTGCATGTTCATGATAAAATATTACACAATGCAATGTTTGATTCGGGCGCCTCTCATAACCTTATGCCTAAATCAGTGATGGAGAGACTTAACCTAGACATTACAAGACCATATGTGGAGCCTCTAACTTGCACCTAATTATCTATCATTACCTACAGCTTTTCCTCACTTATCCCTCTCTTTTGCCCTATTTTCCTCATAAACCTATCCAGATCATTACATTTGATGTCTTTAAGCATGATTGGTTATCTTTGCTAATGTTTGACTGTTTGTCTAGATTTTTGACATATGCACAGAGATTCCGCAGTTGTCTGGCAATTCCGCAGCCATTCAACAATTCCGCAGCTATCTAGTCATTCCGCAGCCTTTTCATTGATCTCTATGTTCCACGTGTCATTTTGAAAAACGAATCACATGGGCACGTGGGAATGAAGGTGTTAAAGGTTCCTATGCTATTGGTTCGGTCAGCAACGCCACGCACACCTCCGGTCAACGTGGATCAAACTTCGGTCAACAAAGCCAGCTCAAACGGTGCTGCGTGAGCTGAAAGGTCACGTCACTCAAGATGGCGATTCCTCCACGCTACGCAGGTTATGGGAGATAGGATCCAATCTTGGATTCAACCTCCATGACGACCGTACCCTCCAGATAACACACGGACCTGTTTACGTGTTGCTGTACCATTTAATTAGCATGACTGTCAGTTAATTTCTAGTTTCATGTTTTACGCAGTAGGTAGTTGTTCATACGCCTATAAAATCCAGCGTCTGCGCACGCTTAAGGATTAGTTTTTAGTTGCTTTGTTTATGTAATTGCTACAATTTTAGTGTGTACAGAAACTCTGTTTTGAAGCTGCTGTTTCAGCACTTTTCACTGTAATTTCTGCATGATGAATTAATAGAAGACTGCTGTTTTGCCCATCTTCAAGTAGCTGATCTTTCCTTGGGTTTTGTGGATGGAGGGCCCCCATTCATAACAGCCTTTGTACAGTAAATTTACCTTTATGTTCTTGCCATTTCCTTCTTTTGAATTCAGCAATTTTCCTTTTCTTTAATACATGTACAGTTTTGATTTACTTTCATTTCCAGCATTTACTTTAACTGATCAGGATTGTTTTCTGCAGGTGTTAGCCCGGGATTGTGTGTCTTTGTTGTATTTGCTTTATCTCTAATGGTATTTTCAGTTGTCATATTCATAGTTGCTGCCTTTATTCTGTTTTTCTAGCTTGATTTCTAGTTTAGTTTCTCAAGTTGTATGCTAACATATTGATGGTCTCCTTATCATAAGTTGTTCATCTTTAAGAGATCAGAATACTAATAAATCACAGCTTGCTTTGAGTAGTTTTTGACTTATATCACTAACTCTTTCTTCACTTGTTACACATTACAATGTATGTTGGAAGTAGAATGTTGGAGAGAGGCACAGTGGTGTTATAATTTGTCATCTTAGAGCTTGATTACTTTTTAGACTTATATCTAACTACTTCTTAATCGTGTTTCACATAGTACTATATGTTGGAAGCAGAGTGTTAGGAAGAGATGAACATTATAATTGGTCTTTAAAGTAGTTTTTCTTACCTTTTTATTGCAGCAGCATGAGTAGTGACTAGTGCCATTAGAAAGTGGGTTTTTTTATGCTTTGCTTTCAGTTTCATTTCAAGCTATTTCTTTCAAGCTCTTTCTTTGCAAGTTTAGAAGGTAGTTAGAAACCACCAGTTACACACACTCACTCATTTAGAAACCACCATACACACACAAATCACTCATTTGTTTATAAAATCATCACTCCATCTTAGGAAGTTAAATTGACCACAACACCCCCAAACGACAAAAAGATCTAAGAGGTTACTTAAGTATATACTGTACACCTTCACTTCATCAGCTTACGAGCCCCGGGTTGACAATTTATGATAGCAATTTAGACAACACTAAATTGACTAAACATTTTGGCGCCGTTGCCGGGGAAGTGAAATTAAGTAGCCATATTCTTAGAAAGAAAAACATAAAATTTCAAGTAAAGAAGTCGATAACCTATCAAAGTATGCTCTCCTCTTGCACTTCAAAGTGATCTGGAGGATCAGAAAAGAGAAAGTTATTGATTTAGTAGTTTCTTGAGTATGCTCTCTTCTTGCACCTAGAGTGACCTGGAAGATCAGAAAAAGAACTATTAACTTGACTTGAAGAAAAATAATAAAAAAATGACATGCATAGAGCTAGAGATTCTAGGGGAAGGTTTTTAGCTAGAGCTCGAAGTTCAATTTTTACAAGTCCATCTGCTTCAAGGAATAGACAAGAGACACCTCCCTCATCTCCAACCGACACTCCTAGCCCTAGAATTCCTGGAATTCAAGAGCCAAGAATTGACTCTCCCACACCTTCTATTGAATTTGAACCAGGAAGAGACCCTTCTCTTTCTCCTACAGAAAGACCAATTGTAATTGAGGAAGTAGAATCATATGAAGAAGAAGGAGAAATCTCTTCTCATTCACCCTTTGTAGAAGAACCAGAAGATTTTGAAATCCCTAGGGGAACCATCATGGCAGAGGAAGAAGGAGGTGGTAGAGGTAGAGGTAGAGGAGGAGGAGGAAACAACAACAACAATGGAGGAGGTAGAGGTCCCCTTGGAGGAGGAAATAGAGATGGGGATAACTCATTTGGGTTTCCTATTGTTAATGAGGATTCCTGAGCTACTATGAAAAACATATCGCCATCTGTCCTCTCAAATTTCCATGGGTTAAGAACTGAGGACCTTGAAACATTTTTATTTGAGTTTGAAGTTGTGTGTCGAACTTATGACTATCTGGATGACTCTTAGAAACTCAAATTGTTCCCTTCAACATTGAAAGATCAAGCCTTGAAATGGTTCATGGGGTTACTCACTCAATCCATTAGGTCTTGGGATGAAATGAAACAAACTTTTTTGGATAGGTATCTGGACTATTGTATGCCTACTAATCATAAGGACGAGGTATTTAAAATGATACAAAGAGAAGATGAGAGCTTAGAAGATTTACTTGAAAGATTTCAATATAACCTGAAAAGAGCAAAAATGAATAACTTGGATGAAGAGACCTTAAAAGCCCTCCTATTAAAAGCCATTAGAGATGAATGGATAGATATCTTGAACATGATGGGGAAAGGGGATATATCTCAACTTTCACTCAGTGATATAGCAGAACTATGTATCCATCTCTCAAGGGGCAAATCAAAAACTCAAAAAGGGCCTAGAGATCCCTCTCTCCTTAGAGCAAATAAATCTGCAACGGGATCAGTAAGTAGGGCTGAAATTGGCAATATGCTTGATGAATTCAAAACTGACATCTTAGGGAGTCTTAGTGAACAATTAGATACCCTTAAGATTCACAATAAACAAAAAGCAGAAGCTGAGGCTTTGGCCATTTTTTGCCCGAAATGTAGAAAGAAACATGCTTTAAGGGAATGTCCCTTGGATGCACACGTTGTAGAAACATGCGTAATTTGCTCAGAAACTCATGAGACCAAGGATTGTCCTTCAATTCCTGGCCTCAAAGCAGTCTTTCAAGAAGATCCAAATACACTTGAATCTCTCTGTTTTGTTGCAAGGAGACCTTGGCAAGGGCAACAGAAGCAAGGGTTTAACAACTCTATGAATTTTCAACCCCAACCAAATTGGAATCCTTGGCAACAACCCTGGCCTCAACCTCAAAATCCTTTTCAATCATGGATGCAAAGCATGCAAAATCCTTATGGGAGATTTGCTCAATTCTATCAATATCCTCCATCTTTTCAGAACCAGCAAGCTCCACAACTTCCAAATCAAGGTCAACAACTATCATTGCCATACCCTCAACAACAACAACCTCCTCCACAAAATCAAAATTCTCAACTCTTGCTTCAATCCCAACAGAAGTCAAATCAACTTCCCTCTCAGCCATTACCAAATCCCAATAATAGGAACCCTCAAAATGCTTACATGATGGAAGGTCAACCATTCCCTACCTATATGATTGTTCCTCTCAATGAAGTACAACTCAGATCAGGTAGAATCCTAGATCAACCTTCTATAAATGTTCAACAGCCAAGCATTTCTGAGGAAGAATCTCTTAAAGTCAATAAGGGTTCTGAAGTATCACTTCAAAACCAAAATATCCAAAAAGAAAAAGAAAAAGAATCAACCCCCACAACTCCCATAGTTGAGCAACCTACATCTTTAGCTACACCTCCTTTTCCCGAAAGATTACAAATTGACAAAGGAGTGGAAAAGCAAATTTGGTTGCCTGACTATAATTTTCTAGATGAATTGAAGAATGTCCGTATCAAGATCCCCTTGTTACAAGCCATTAAGGAAATTCCCATTCTAGCAAAGACAATAAAGGAGTTGAGTTTGAAGAAAACAGGAAAGAGAACCAGAGATACCAAAAGGATACATCTGGTTGGAAAAATTGCAGACATTATGATGGGTAAGATTACCATGCAAAAGTATGTGGATCCCGGTAGCCCTATTGTCAAAACTCATATTAATGGGGTTGAAATCCCAAATACTTTGATTGACTTAGGAGCCGCTATCAACATCATGAGTAGACAGACCATGGATCAGTTAAAGCTTCCTAACCTTCTCTTTACACCTACTTTACTGCAACTTGCAGATCGATCAGTCATTAAACCTGATGGTGTATTGGAAGACATTCCAGTCTCCCTAGACTCTTGGGAATATCCAGTTGATTTTATGATTTTAACTCCCAAGAACAATCTAGGAGGACATCCTCTTATCTTAGGAAGACCTTGGCTAGCAACAGCTGATGCTTTTATCAGTTGTAGGTCTGGGGACATGTATATATCAGATGGTAATTCCACCAAGAAATTCAACTTGTATCCTCCAGCAAAGGCAATAACAGAAATAGGAGAAGATGAGTGGGTCGATGATGAGGATACTATACAACCTGTTCTAACCATCTCTGAGATCAGTGAAGACAGTCAAATCCTAAACACATTAGAAAATTTTGAAATATCTTTAGAATCTGACTCTACACAGTTTCAGTTAGATGCGGACATTGAATATCTCTCCTCTAGACAGATGTCTCTCTTCTCAATGGAAGAGTTTGGTAGTTCTACAGTTGAAATCCTTCCAGGAAAAACATTGAACATTAACAAAAACTTGGAAAGACCACAACAAGAAAAATTAACCAAACTTTTGCAAAAACATTCTACTGCATTTGCATGGGAATACACTGACATGCAACACCCTCGTAGTGGGGGTATGTGGAGCCTCTAACTTACACCTAATTATCTATCATTACCTACAGCTTTTCCTCACTTATCCCTTTCTTTTGCCCTATTTTCCTCATAAACCTATCCAGATCATTACATTTGATGTCTTTAAGCATGATTGGTTAACTTTGCTAATGTTTGACTGTTTGTCTAGATTTTTGACATATGCACAGAGATTCCGCAGCTGTCTGGCAATTCCGCAGCCATTCAGCAATTCCGCAGCTATCTAGTCATTCCGTAGCCTTTTCATTGATCTCTATGTTCCACGTGTCATTTTGAAAAACGAATCACATGGGCACGTGGGAATGAAGGTGTTAAAGGTTCCTATGCTATTGGTTCGGTCAGCAACGCCACACACACCTCCGGTCAACGTGGATCAAACTTAGGTCAACAAAGCCAGCTCAAACGGTGCTGCGTGAGCTGAAAGGTCACGTCACTCCAGATGGCGATTCCTCCACGCTACGTAGGTTATGGGAGACAGGATCCAACCTTGGATTCAACCTCCATGACGACCGTACCCTCCAGATAACACACGGACCTGTTTACGTGTTGCTGTACCATTTAATTAGCATGACTGTCAGTTAATTTCTAGTTTCATGTTTTACGCAGTAGGCAGTTGTTCATACGCCTATAAAATCCAGCGTCTGTGCACGCTTAAGGATTAGTTTTTAGTTGCTTTGTTTATGTAATTGCTACAATTTTAGTGTGTACAGAAACTCTGTTTTGAAGCTGCTGTTTTAGCACTTTTCACTGTAATTTCTGCATGATGAATTAATAGAAGACTGTTGTTTTACCTATCTTCAAGTAGCTGATCTTTCCTTGGGTTTTGTGGATGGAGGGCCCCCATTCATAACAGCCTTTGTACAGTAAATTTACCTTTATGTTCTTGCCATTTCTTTCTTTTGAATCCAGCAATTTTCCTTTTCTTTAATACATGTACAGTTTTGATTTACTTTCATTTCCAGCATTTACTTTAACTGATCAGGATTGTTTTCTGCAGGTGTTAGCCCGGGATTGTGTGTCTTTGTTGTATTTGCTTTATCTCTAATGGTATTTTCAGTTGTCATATTCATAGTTGCTGCCTTTATTCTGTTTTTCTAGCTCGATTTCTAGTTTAGTTTCTCAAGTTGTATGCTAACATATTGATGGTCTCCTTATCATAAGTTGTTCATCTTTAAGAGATCAGAATACTAATGAATCACAGCTTGCTTTGAGTAGTTTTTGACTTATATCACTAACTCTTTCTTCACTTGTTACACATTACAATGTATGTTGGAAGCAGAATGTTGGAGAGAGGCACAGTGGTGTTATAATTTGTCATCTTAGAGCTTGATTACTTTTTAGACTTATATCTAACTACTTCTTAATCGTGTTTCACATAGTACTATATGTTGGAAGCAGAGTGTTAGGAAGAGATGAACATTATAATTGGTCTTTAAAGTGGTTTTTCTTACCTTTTTATTGCAGCAGCATGAGTAGTGACTGGTGCCATTAGAAAGTGGTTTTTTTTATGCTTTGCTTTCAGTTTCATTTCAAGCTATTTCTTTCAAGCTCTTTCTTTGCAAGTTTAGAAGGTAGTTAGAAACCACCAGTTACACACACTCACTCATTTAGAAACCACCATACACACACAAATCACTCATTTGTTTATAAAATCATCACTCCATCTTAGGAAGTTAAATTGACCACAACACCCCCAAACGACAAAAAGATCTAAGAGGTTACTTAGGTATATACTGTACACCTTCACTTCATCAGCTTACGAGCCCCGGGTTGACAATTTATGATAGCAATTTAGACAACACTAAATTGACTAAACATTTTGGCGTCGTTGCCGGGGAATACACTGACATGAAAGGAATCGATCCTAAGACTTGTATTCATCACATCTATATTGAAGAAAACAACAGACCTATTAGGCAACCGCAGAGAAGGATGAATCCAAATCTTAGGGAAATCGTGAAAGAAGAACTCCAGAAATTACTCAAGGTAAACTTCATTTACCCCATTTCAGATAGCCAATGGGTTTCTCCCTTGGTTATAGTGCCCAAAAAGAATGGTAAATGGAGAGTTTGCATTGATTATCGAGAATTGAACAAGGCAACCTTAAAGGATCATTTCCCTCTACCTTTTATTGATCAGGTACTAGACACTTTAGTAGGTAAAAAGTATTTCTCATTCTTGGATGGTTTTAGTGGGTATAATCAAATTCAGGTAGCACCTGAAGATCAAGATAAGACCACATTCACCTGTCCATGGGGAACTTTTGCCTACCGAGTACTCCCTTTTGGATTATGCAATGCACCTGCTACTTTTCAAAGGGATGTATTAGGTATCTTTTCAGATCTAATCCATGATTGTGTAGAGGTCTATATGGATGATTTTACAGTTTACGGTAATACATTTGAAGAAGCTTTGGAAAATTTGGAAAAAGTACTGATAAGATGTAAGGAAACAAATCTTTCTTTAAGTCATGAAAAATGTTTTATGATGTTTACTGAAGGGATTGTTTTAGGACATCATATTTCAGGAGATGGGATTAAGGTTGATAGATCCAAAGTTGAAGTCATCTCTAAGTTACCGATTCCAAATTGCCAGAAAGATGTTAGAAGTTTTCTTGGGTTTACTGGGTATTATAGAAGATTTATTGAAAACTTCACCAAGATAGCATCTCCTCTCTTCAAATTACTTACAAAGGACTGTGAATTCAAATGGGATCCTGAATGCCAATCTGCATTTGAAGCTTTAAAAACGAGAATATCTGAAGCACCCATTCTAAGAGGGCCAAATTGGAAACTTCCTTTCCATATTTCTACAGATGCTTCAGATACAGCTCTAGGAGCTGTTTTGGGACAAAAGGATTTGATCCCTTATGCCATTTATTACACCAGTAAAAATTTGACTCCCACTGAGTTAAATTATACTGTGACAGAAAAAGAGTTCTTAGTTGTGGTACATGCGATCAATAAGTTTAGACATTACATAACCGGCTATGAAACTTTTGTTCATACTGATCATTCTGCCATAAGATATTTAATGAACAAACCTGTTACTAATGGCAGAGTCACCAGATGGCTCTTACTTTTACAAGAATTCAATATTACTGTGTTAGATAGACCAGGAAAACAAAATACAGTAGCTGATTTCTTGTCTAGAATCCAAAATGCTAACGAAGATTCTCTTGTAGAGGATAAGTTTCCTGATGAGTATTTGTTTGCAATAACTACTAAAACCCCTTGGTATGCAGATATTGCTAATTATTTGGTCACAGGGAAACTACCTCCACATCTTTTTCCTAGTGAAAGGAGAAAGATTATTCAGCAGAGTTCAAGTTATTCATGGATTTCTAATGAATTGTTCAAAACAGGGCTAGACTGTGTGATTAGAAGATGTGTTCGGGAGGATGAAATGCCTGACATCCTTAAGGCATGCCATGACGAACCATGCAGTGGACACTTTGTTGACAAGAGGACAACCTACAAAATCCTTTCTTTGGGATATTATTGGCCTACTCTTTTCAAAGATGCAAAGCAATATGTCAGAAGGTGTGACAGCTGCCAAAGAATTGGGAGACCAACTCTTTCAAGTGAGATGCCATTGCAGCCACAGGTACTCATCGAACCTTTTGAAAAATGGGCTTTAGATTTCGTTGGACCCATTAATCCGCCATCTAAGCAAAAGAAGTATATATTGGTTTGTACTGACTATGTTACTAAGTGGGTAGAAGCAAAATCTTTTCCTTCTGCCACTGAAAATTCAGTTGTTCAATTTCTTTTTGAGGATATTTTCACTCGTTTTGGTGTCCCAAGAGAAATTTTAACAGAGAAGCTGATGGAGGAATACAAGATCAAGCATAGAACATCTACTCCTTACCATCCGCAAGCAAATGGTCAAGTGGAATCTACAAATAAAGTCCTTGAGAATATCATCACCAAGACTATTCATCTGCATAGAAGAGATTGGGCTGAAAGGCTACCTGAAGCTTTATGGGCCTATAGAACTACATGGAGGAGTACCACAGGATATTCTCCCTATGAACTTGTTTATGGGAAAGAAGTCCTGCTCCCCATTGAGTTCCAAGTCAAAACTTTCAAGATGGCAGTTCAGTTGGGGATGAATCTTTCAGAAGCCCAGAAGCACAGAATGGAGCAGTTAAATGAACTAGATGAGATAAGACAAGATTCCATTTTAAGAACCGATCTAGTTCAGCATCAAAGAACAAAATGGCATGATAGATACATCAAGGAGAAGAAGTTTCAGAAAGGAGATTGGGCTCTATTGTTTGATTCAAAGTTTAAAGACTTCAAAGGAAAATTTCAAACTCATTGGCTTGGGCCATATGAGATTGATGAAGTCTTTAGCAATGGAGCAGTTCGAGTGAAAACTATTGATGAATTTCATACTCCTCTTATTGTGAATGGCCATCGCTTGAAGATCTACCAGAAGCCACTCTCAAAAGAGGAATTTGTCAAGTTGTTTAAAGAAGATTCTGCAATCAGGTTGGTGGAGAAGGATTCTTCTCCTCCATCAACCTAATCTTTGGTTTTTGAAAAAAAAAAATAAAAAAAAATTTACAAATGTATAGGCCTGAAAACCAGTCTCTGATTGGCAGTCCTATGCAGAAAATCTGAGGTGAAAATCAGGGTCACCTGACACCTCACATTTTCCAAAAAAAAAAAAAATCTCTCTCTCCTCCTTATTCCATCTCATTTCGCCATTTCATCCACTTCATTCACCATCTCATTCATCCAATCACTCTCACTCCACCTCATTTCTTTCCATCCATCCATCCATTACATTCTGTCTCACCAATAAAGTCATTGTCAGATTTATTCCACACAGCTAAAGTTGTTTTGTACAGACAGAGGGTATCACTGCAGTTTCCGCAGCTGAGGAGCAATTCCGCAGCCAACATCCCAATTCCGCAGCCGATACACTTTCTGTACCTGCATAAAAAAACACAGTCTATTTTAAGGAGTCTGCAGTCCAAAAAGTCATCAACAATAATTGAAAAAAAGGGTCATGCAGCAGCAGTAAACAATGAAAGGTTAGTGTCATATGAGCAAAAGGAATCAAAGCGCGGATACATAAGGTAAGATCTAATTTCTAAACCTACGGTTATAACATTTTGCATGGTTTCCGGATTGTGTTTTTAGCCATTTAATGTAATGATTACCAATCCTCTCCATTACTCGACCGGAAATCCACGTATCTCTCAGCCTTAACGGTCCCTACTCATTAAACCCAAACACGGCTGCTCTTTCATTAAAACCCTCATGCCAGAGTGACGTATACAACTGTACTACGACACTCTGAGTTATAATTCCGCAGCCAGATGTACATCAATGACCGACGTCTATGGGATTTAACCGTTTTCACCCATTACTCGTAACCCTCCTACGCATACATAATTCCATTCCCGCTGTTGATTCACTCCCTCATTTCCATTGTTCTTCACTGCTCTGTCTTATTCACTATTCTGTCCACCGTAAGCACTCTCTGTTTCATTTTCTTCTCATTTCTCCAATAAAACCTTGACCACTGTTGTAAGTGCATCATGGCTATTTTGCTGTAGCCGTAAACCCACTGTCCAAACACTTTTCTCCCGTATAACTCTTTCACCAAGTGTTAAAACAGTGCTGTTAAGGCAGCCAGAGAGCTGATGGGTAAGCTATTGAGGGCAAAGCCTGAGGGCTCTAAATTTTTAGAAGGCTATCCCCAAACCAGAGACGCTTTGCAAAAGGCCAAATGGCTCCAGTTCATTCAAAAATTCAAGGGATACCATAAGGAAGTCACAAAGGCTTTTGCTCGTTCTTTCAAAGACAACAAAGTGGAGATTGGAGATCTGAAATTTACAGTTACAGAAGGCAGTTTAGCACAAGCAACTTCATTACCTCAGACTGGGGAAAGGTGGTTCAAGAATCGATTAGTGAAAGACCAGGAATGGAAGCAAATATTGAAAAATCCAGGTATGAACACTAGTATTTTTACAAAGGGAATCCCTGTTAGTCTTGTCAAAGAAGAATGGACAGCTTTGCTTCTGTTAGTACAGAAATTATTTACATGTGAAGGAAGATTTAGAATTTTGTATGTTTACCATGCTAAAATTATGATGCATTTCATGGGTGAGCATGACATTAATCTTCCTTATTTTCTACTATCTAGCCTTAGAAAAATGTGCTCAATAGTCCAAAGAAACACAACTAATATTGAGCCACATTTATACCATCACGGGCTTGTCAAAATGCTAATTGAAGAACAGTTAAAGGCCAAAAGGGATACATGGGAAAGATTTCTTGTGAGGAACCACTTCCAAGAGGCAGGAGAAGCCTCTGGTAGTTCACCTAAAGTGCCCAGAAAGAGTAGAAGAAGAGAAGAGGTTACCCCAGAAATTGCTGTCCAAGTAGAAACTGTCCCTGAAATTGTTGTCCAAGAAGAAACTGTCCAAGACCTTATTGAAGAAGAAATTGCTGCCCATAACTCTGAGGAAGAAATTGACCCTGAGCTTGTTGTAGATATTGACCAAACAGCCCAAGAAATCATTACAGAAACCCTGCAAGAAATTGTCCAAGAGGCTGCTCAAAAGAAAAAGGAGAGTAGGAAGAGACAAAAGAAGGATAAGGGAAAAGCTATAGCCCAAGAAACCTACCTTACTCCTGAAAATTCCAGTGAAGAGGACACTCAGCCATTGGCACATAGATTGGCCCAACTTCATGAGGCTGCCCTTTCCAAGAAGATGCAAAAACAAAAGCAAAAGCAACAAAAGGAAAAACAGAGCATCACCACCGTGAGGAGGAGCAGCAGGCTACAAGACAAAGTGGGGGCCACAAAGGACAAAGAGTCACTCTTTATTGACTTGAGCACACCTGAAAAGGTTGCTACAAGACTTGACTTTGAGGCAAGGCCACCACATGTTGAGGTTACTCCTCCACGAGAGGAAAGCCCTTTTCAACAGGAGCATGAAATCGAATTTGAGCATGAGCCTAGTCTAAAGAGGTCACCAGAGATTGACCCAGATCAGCAGAGAGTATATAACTACTTGGAGACATTAGAACAAGCTGCTGCTGGTCCAAGCACTGTTCTACCTCTTGAACAGCAAGTTCACTCACTTAAACAAGAAATTTTTGAGCTTGAAGTTTTAAACCGCCACATCACACAAGAGAATGAAGCATTAAAGGAACAAGGTAAAGTGGACAAAATGGTCCACAATAATACAGTGCTTCATTTGGGCCTTTGGCACAAGGAGAACATGAAGCTAAAGAAAAAATGCAGGAAGCTAAGCAGAGCTTTGGTCAATTTAAAATTCAGATGCTTGGTGAGGAAACCAAGAGTCAATGTGGCTACACAGAGGAAGAGGAGAAGACTAGATGTCCTAGCAGAGGCATCTCAGCAGGTGGATTAAACAATGTTTTCGTTGCATGAGGACATGCAACACCCTCGTAGTGGGGGTATGTGGAGCCTCTAACTTGCACCTAATTATCTATCATTACCTACAACTTTTCCTCACTTATCCCTCTCTTTTGCCCTATTTTCCTCATAAACCTATCCAGATCATTACATTTGATGTCTTTAAGCATGATTGGTTAACTTTGCTAATGTTTGACTGTTTGTCTAGATTTTTGACATATGCACAGAGATTCCGCAGCTGTCTGGCAATTCCGTAGCCATTCAGCAATTCCGCAGCTATCTAGTCATTCCGCAGCCTTTTCATTGATCTCTATGTTCCACGTGTCATTTTGAAAAACGAATCACATGGGCACGTGGGAATGAAGGTGTTAAAGGTTCCTATGCTATTGGTTCGGTCAGCAACGCCACGCACACCTCCGGTCAACGTGGATCAAACTTCGGTCAACAAAGCCAGCTCAAACAGTGCTGCGTGAGCTGAAAGGTCACGTCACTCCAGATGACGATTCCTCCATGCTACGCAGGTTATGGGAGACAGGATCCAACCTTAGATTCAACCTCCATGACGACCGTACCCTCCAGATAACACACGGACCTGTTTACGTGTTGCTGTACCATTTAATTAGCATGACTGTCAGTTAATTTCTAGTTTCATGTTTTACGCAGTAGGCAGTTGTTCATACGCCTATAAAATCCAGCGTCTGCGCACGCTTAAGGATTAGTTTTTAGTTGCTTTGTTTATGTAATTGCTACAATTTTAGTGTGTACAGAAACTCTGTTTTGAAGCTGCTGTTTCAGCACTTTTCACTGTAATTTCTGCATGATGAATTAATAGAAGACTGTTGTTTTTCCCATCTTCAAGTAGCTGATCTTTCCTTGGGTTTTGTGGATGGAGGGCCCCCATTCATAACAGCCTTTGTACAGTAAATTTACCTTTATGTTCTTGCCATTTCCTTCTTTTGAATTCAACAATTTTCCTTTTCTTTAATACATGTACAGTTTTGATTTACTTTCATTTCCAGCATTTACTCTAACTGATCAGGATTGTTTTCTGCAGGTGTTAGCCCGGGATTGTGTGTCTTTGTTGTATTTGCTTTATCTCTAATGGTATTTTCAGTTGTCATATTCATAGTTGCTGCCTTTATTCTGTTTTTCTAGCTCGATTTCTAGTTTAGTTTCTCAAGTTGTATGCTAACATATTGATGGTCTCCTTATCATAAGTTGTTCATCTTTAAGAGATCAGAATACTAATGAATCACAGCTTGCTTTGAGTAGTTTTTGACTTATATCACTAACTCTTTCTTCACTTGTTACACATTACAATGTATGTTGGAAGCAGAATGTTGGAGAGAGGCACAGTGGTGTTATAATTTGTCATCTTAGAGCTTGATTACTTTTTAGACTTATATCTAACTACTTCTTAATCGTGTTTCACATAGTACTATATGTTGGAAGCAGAGTGTTAGGAAGAGATGAACATTATAATGGTCTTTAAAGTGGTTTTTCTTACCTTTTTATTGCAGCAGCATGAGTAGTGACTAGTGCCATTAGAAAGTGGTTTTTTTTATGCTTTGCTTTCAGTTTCATTTCAAGCTATTTCTTTCAAGCTCTTTCTTTGCAAGTTTAGAAGGTAGTTAGAAACCACCAGTTACACACACTCACTCATTTAGAAACCACCATACACACACAAATCACTCATTTGTTTATAAAATCATCACTCCATCTTAGGAAGTTAAATTTACCACAACACCCCCAAACGACAAAAAGATCTAAGAGGTTACTTAAGTATATACTGTACACCTTCACTTCATCAACTTACGAGCCCCAGGTTGACAATTTATGATAGAAATTTAGACAACACTAAATTGACTAAACACCATATAAGGACCTATTTTCATTTGACTCCAGCCAAGTTAAGTGTTTAGGTTTTATAAAAGATCTATGTGTATCCCTTGTCCAGTATCCAAACAAAACAATCTTAATGGATGTTGTAGTTGCTGATATCCCACCCAAATATGGAATGTTGTTATCAAGATCATGGGGGGCTAAACTCCAAGGTTCCCTGCAATTAGACATGTCATATGCCACCATCTCAGTCTTTGGTCAACCCAAGAGGATATATAGAGAGTCACTTATGAAATACATGGTGAGCAGTGAAGAAAAGCCTCAAAATTTCCCCATTTATGCAGTCCATTCAGATATGGATTCCTTTATTCTGTTCAATGATGATACAAGTCCTGAGAGTGATAATAAATCGGTCACACTTGAACAAAACGTGCATGAGAGTAAGCAACCGAGTCCCCAAGAGATCCAAATTGAGAAACCAATTGATGAGTCACTCCTAAAAGATAAACCAGATGAAAAACAAGAACTCCAGCTTATAATCCCAAAATATAGAAAGAATGTTGAAAATCCCTTAAAACAAGAGATCTTATGGTTCCTTGAGTTTGATGGATCAGTCAACAAATTAGGGGCAGGAGCTAGAGTGTGGATTCATAACAAACAAAGCAATCATGCACAAGGTCGGGCCTATAGGCTTAATTTCAGATGTACCAACAATATGGCAGAATATGAGGCTCTTTTGCTAGGCCTCAAACTGGTAAAATCATTAGATGCCACAAAACTTTCAATCATGGGAGATTCAGACCTTATTATCCAACAAGTGAAAGGCAATTTTGTCACCAATGACAAAAGACTAAGGTCATATAGGTCTGCTGCTATTGAAATGCTTAAAACTTTCACTGAATTTCAGATAACCAAGATAGCTAGAGCCCACAATCTTCATGCACACAGTTTAGCCACATTTGCTAGTACATGCAAATTGCCTTTTGAACCTAACCATAGTTTTACAGCCGAGATAAAACACAGACCTTTTGTCCCAAACAATGTTAAAGATTGGCAAGTATTTGAGGATGACACCCAGATAAATAATTTCTTAACCTTGCAGCACGAATTTTCAGGTTTGAACATTGATGTTGATTCTGTGAAAGACATACAACCATTGAGAGAATAGGACCAAATAGCTATATCACCCAAAATAGCAAGTCAAATGCTTTGTTCAACAAGCTTTGACAAGCAACAAATACAAGAACTTGAACAACTGCATTTGGAAGAAATAGCTGGTACAGAGGCTGAATTCATAGAACTAAAGGATAACTTTCTGCCAACAGGCCTAACTCCATTGGAGGACATTTTTGATTCAAACGATGTCCCTAGAAAACCGAAAATGCAGCCCCTCAATGCTGCCATTGAAGAATGCAACATTGGGACTCCTGAAAAACCCAAAATAATAAAATTGTTTGCATCTTTACCTCCTGACCAGAAGCCTAAATACATTGACCTCTTTAAAGAGTTCCAAGATGTGTTTGCATGGAGTTATGAGGATTTGAAATCCTATGACACCTCTGTTATCCAACACACCATCCCTCTCAAGCCTAATCAAAAGCCATTCAAACAAAAATTGAGAAGGATCAATCCTATGCTTCTCCCTTCAATTGAAAAAGAGGTACAAAAAATCTTTAAAGCTGGTATCATAGCCCCAATTAGGTTCTCAGACTGGATTTCAAATTTGGTTCCCACAAGAAAGAAAACTGGTGAGATTAGGCTTTGCGTTGACCTAAGAAATTTAAACCAAGTATCCCTGAAAGACAATTACCCCTTACCCAAAATGGATCACATTCTCCAAAGAGTGGTGGGGGCTTCAAGAATATCATTACTTGATGGATTCTTAGGCTTCAATCAGATCCTAGTCCACCTTGATATTCAAGATAAGACAACATTTACAACCCCATGGGGAACTTTCAAATATGTTAAAATGCCTTTTGGGTTGAAAAATGCAGGAGCTACATTTCAAAGAGCAATGTACATTGCTTTTGCTAAAGAGATCCATGACTTTCTTGTCATTTACTTAGATGACCTTACACCTTTCTCAAAGTCTGACCGAGAACATCTGAAACACTTGAGACAGATATTCATAACATGTAGAAAATATGGGATTTCCTTAAATCCTAAGAAGTCTCTATTTGGTTTGGAAGAAGGTAAGTTGTTAGGTCACATCATTTCTAAGGATGGCATTAGAATTGACCCAGACAAAATACAGGCCATCTTGCAAATGCCCCATCCAAGAAACATCAAAGAATTACAAGCCTTCTTGGGAAAGATCAACTTTTTAAGGAGGTTTATCCCAAACTTAGCAGAATTAATGAGATTACTAAACAACATGCTAAAAAAGGATTCAAAGGTAAAGTGGACAGTAGAATCAAATCAAGCTTTTGAAGGTATCAAATTGGCCCTTACCCAAACTCCAGTCTTAACAAATCCCGAATTTGACAAAGAGTTTATCATTTTCTCTTTTGCCTCCCAGCATACCATTGCTGCTGTTTTATTGCAGAAAGATGACCAAGGAAATGAGAAACCTATTGCTTTCTTTAGTAGAGCTCTTAGAGATGCACCCCTGAAATATCAGATCATGGAAAAACAAGATTATGCTTTGGTCAAAGCCATCAAAGCCTTTAGGATCTACATCCTATACTCCCATGTTATAGCTTATGTACCAAGTCCCATTGTGAAAGACATACTCACTCAAGAAAACTTAGAAGGCAGAAGAGGAAAATGGATTGCCAACATTTTAGAATTTGACATTGAAATAAAACCCACAAAACTGATAAAAGGCCAAGGTTTGGCTAAATTAATGTCTGAAACGAATTTTCAAGCCTTGGACATTAACCAACTGGACAGTGAACCGGAGCTGGTGACTCCAAAGGTCAGTACAGCCTTCGAACAATCCCAATGGTATTCTGATATCTATTATATATTGCAAAACCTGTGTGCTCCCCCAGGATTGTCCAGAACCAAATCTAGATTTCTAAAAATGAAAGCTTCAAAATTCTGTGTTATAGATGGTAATTTACTATGGAAAAATCATGAAGGTATACTGCTGAACTGTTTGAATATGCATGAAACTGATAATGTTATGAAAGAATTTCATGCAGGTGATTGTGGTGGACATTTGTACTGGAAGTCCACTGTGGATAAGATACTGAGGGCTGGTTACTATTGGCCCACTTTGTT
This sequence comes from Pinus tabuliformis, assembly GCA_031772625.1. NCBI lineage: Eukaryota > Viridiplantae > Streptophyta > Pinopsida > Pinales > Pinaceae > Pinus > Pinus tabuliformis. The sequence continues at coordinate 134,635,876 of CM062817.1, read as the reverse complement.
CATTGATGTTAAAAATTTCACTACTTCATGCCATAAGTGTCAGATGTTTGAGGGAAAGAGAAAGTTACTGCCACTTCCTTTGAGGCCTATTGCAACAGAGAGACCTTTTCAACAATGGGGCCTGGACTTCATTGGGGAAATTCATCCTTCTTCTTCAGGCCAACATAGATGGATTCTGACAGCCACAGATTATTTTACTAAATGGATTGAAGCTGTTCCATGTAGACAGGCCAATGATTCAACTATCATTCAGTTTTTGGAGAATAACATATTGTCTAGATTTGGTTGCCCCAACAAGATAATAACAGACAATGCTGCTGCTTTCAGATCCAAGAAGATGGTGAACTTCTGCCACAAATTTCATATTACTTTGGGCCATTCCACTGCATACTACCCTCAAGGAAATGGCCTAGCTGAATCATCAAATAAAAGCCTTGTAAACATCATAAAGAAGGTGTTGGAAGAAAATAAGAAGAATTGGCATAAGAAACTTGTAAATGCCTTATGGGCAGATAGACTAACAACCAAGAGATCCATTGGGGTCAGCCCATATGAGTTAGTCTATGGATTAGAAGCCAAATTCCCTTCATCACTAGGGGTTCCTGTTATGAAACTACTTCAAGAAAGTCAAGCTGAGCTCAATGACATGCAAAGAAGGATCAATCAAATAATATGTTTGCAGCAAACTAGAGACCAAGTTTATTACAGAGTTCAAGTTCTACAAGAAAAGTTAAAGAAAGATTTTGATAGAAGGACTAAGGCTGAAGATTTCAACATGGGTGACAAATTCCTCAAGTGGGATTCAAGAAGGGAAGATAAAGGAAAACATGGAAAATTTGATTCTCTTTGGAGAGGATCATTTGTTATCCAAGCAGTGCAAGGAAACAACACTTACTTCTTAAAAAATCTGGATGAAACTGACTTAGATGAAGGCCCTGTGAATGGCAGGATGTTGAAGCACTATTTTGACTACTTTCCATGTACATAGCAGGATCTCCTCTTCTGTACATAATCAGGTGTTTACATTTTCTTTCAGCATGCAAATAGTTCAGTTTAAAAGGTTGCTGTAAATAAGCAGAAAAGGGATTTATATTGCAGAAGTTCCATGGAGGTGATAGCCTCCAGTTTTGAAGTACAAAGAGAGAGTCTTCAAATTTTGATAGAAGAAGTCAAGGGCCAAGGCATTCTGACCTGCTATTCTTGGTCTTTCAAGAAGAAAAACCATCCCCATGTGGAGCGACTGTTAGATACCTATACCAATAGGTTTCATATTTCATGATTGGTAAAGAAAGTTCAAATATGCTCTGCTTTGGTGATGCAAAGATCCCATATTTCCAAGAGAATGCAATATGTGTACATAGCTTGATGTTAACTGAATTTGGATGGATGGTCCAATAGCCTAATCTGGATCATGCCATGTTTTAATTCCTTGTCGTTAGAATAGAGAAACAAGCCTGTCCAAACTGTTTAATCTTGGCAGGCTAGTAGTTAGGTAGAGAATTAAGGTTCCCAACTGCTTAATTTGGGGCCTTGGAAGTAATAAGGTTAGTTGTAGATAGGAAATCAAAAGAAAAAGCCAAAAGAAAAGAAAAGGCACATAAGGGTTTGCAAGTCTAAGTGCACCCTCCTTGGAGTAACAAAAAATGCTAGGCAGTAGATGGGTAGGTAGATGGGGTTGCAGAAGCATGATTCCTTTGTCACTGGCTCAACCAAAGGAAAAACATGGTGCCAGTGCAGGTCTCTTATTCAGCAGTTTTTGCAGCAACTCAATGAAGCATGTCTAACTTCCAGATTATCCCCCATCACATTCATTGCTAACATCCCAATGCTACCTATGTTCATGGAAGAAGTCAAGGTCTTATGTTGGTTCTTGGTTCTTTAAAAGCCACATTTCTTGTGTAAAATTCTTTTCATTTTGATCTACTTCCTGAACTAAGTTGATTTCATATAAACTTAGTGGTTTCCCCCTTATCCACCTCCTCCACTCATATTAAATCCTAACTTCTTATTATCTAAATCCCCTATGTTCCCCTTCTTCCCTACTATTATAAACACTATGGTGTATAAACCCCAAGCAATGTATAAATATTCCCTCCCCCTGGCAATTATAGCCATATGCCTAAAAGCAGGGATTATATTGACCCCTGGTCAGTCTAATAACCTAAGCTACACCCCATTCCCCTTCACAAACCTTTGAAATCATTTACCCACTTCATTTGCAAAAGGCCTTGTAAAAATCCACTATTACCCCTAACCTGCGCTATTTGCAAAACACACCAAAAGACCCGTTTTTCTGCCTTATCCAAAGTTTTGTTGCCATGCGCCTTTCCACAAAAAACATTGGAAAAACCCGCAAATCTGCCAAAACCCAAAGTTCCGCCCGGGCGCGCATTTCAAAGAATATATTAAAATATTCCCGCCCGCTGCCATATCGCCCTGACAACTTGCCCTCCCGTCAGCCGTCGGATCTGGGCTTTCCCATCCGATGGCCCTTATCAATTTCGGAGCGGCCCCGATACTGCCGTTACCTCCCGAAATTTGTCAGAGGGTGACGTGAGGCCTCTGCCACGCGTCGCCCCCAAATCTTATCGGGCCACCTTCTAACAATCCCGCTTCCGTATGAAGAGCGGTGCGATATCATACCGCTTACCACTCCCGGTTTTGAGCTGTCCTGTCATGCCTACGTCACGCCACTTCATCGCCGCGTCAGCACCCCCGCCCGCCATCGCTCCGAGCTGTCCTCCACCTATGCAGTCCCTGTGGACCACTCACAGGCCGCCACATCACCCGATGACGTCATGCTGACGTCACCCGACCCTGACCCCACCTGATGACGTCATGCTGACGTCATCCAAATTTTCGTGCCAACGCCCAAAAGTCCATATTTGGCCGAATTTTTCCGTTTTTGCGCATTTTCATATGTTTTTCTGCTCTGCCTCCTGCATGCATTTTCACGTCCATTGCTGCCGCCAACCTACCAAGACTATTCCAGAGCTGCTGCCACTCAGCGTTTGACTGCAACCAAGCTCCTCCATCGTTATAACACCAGGTATTTACCAATTCTCCGACTGCGCACTCTGTTACATCCTGCATTGATTAAAAACCAAGAAATTGACCATTTTCACCTGAGAAATAGGCCTGCTACACCTTGAGACTAAGTTAATTCCTTTTTAAACCGGCCAATTGTGCCCAATTACACCCCTGTTGCTTTGAAACAGACTGTAATTCAGCAAATTTCCTAATCTACTGCGCAGGACGGTATTTCCCCCAGAATAGTCGAAATTTAACCCGAATTCGCTTGTAAAAACATGGATACACCAGTAGCACCTGTTTCCCTGAATGTTGCTCCATTGAATTTCCCCCAGAGAGAGTTGGAGTGGAAACCGTTAGCAGATCAAGATTACCAAATATCAGAGGAAATGCTAATGCATAGCAAGTATCACATTCACTTGCTAAATGAATTGAAACTCAAGCATGATAGTGGAATGGATATATTGGGCATTTGGGACTCTTTCCTCCCCATCTTCAAGCTCCCTCAGGTCAACCAATTCCCTGACCTAATCCACCAATGTGCTGACTGTTATGACCCCACTCAGAGGGCTGTGCTTGACCCTTCAGGCTCAGTTGTTTTTTATGTCACCCCTGCAGCCATCAGAGAGATGCTGAACTTCAAGACTGATAAGAAATTAGTTCCTTTGTCACTGATGGATTTGATAAAACAAGGAGCTAAATTGACAGATGCTCAAATCACTAAGATAAATCAATTGTTCATTGATTCAACCTCTGAGACTATGAAGTACCCTCCCATTTCTCATGTATACCTGAATCAATTGGGCAGAGACCTTGTAGACATGATTAGTCCCATACTGGGCTATAATTCAATAGAATTTGTTGATGAAACTGTGCTGGTGATGATGGCCATGTTTTCCCCTGGTAAGCCCCCAATTTGTTATGACTATGCCACTTACATCTCCAATAAAATACATGAACAATTGATAAACTTGGCAAGAGAAAGGGTGTTCAGATACACCTCCTATATCTACCATTTAATCCTATACTATCAGCATGAGAAATTTCCTTTTCCTGTGAAAAGAGTGGATGCACAAGGCAATCCAAGGTCAGTGGTCTATTGGTCCTCTGCTTTCCACTGCAGATCTTATTCCCCATACAGTTATTGTGAGTTTATAGACCTCTTCATCCACCCAGCCATGTCTCTGCTTCTGAGCTCACCTCCTCCAAGACTAACTAATGAGATGCAGAGGATTCTTCAGTTGTCCAAAGTATATAGCATTGGGGATTGGTATTTTTACCAAAACCACACAGTTATTAGAATATATGGGTGTGAGATTCCCCCATACAGATTGCCCAGATATGTACCTATGAGATTGTTTGCACACGAGTATTTCAGGCAATTTGAGAATGCTGATGTACTCCATTTTTCAAGCAGGGGCAAGAAAGCACAACTTAAAGTTAGAAATCAATTAGGCCACTTCATTTACAATAAAAGGGAGGAAGGTTGGCAAGAGGCAGATAGAATGCTGGAAAGCCTTGGCTTACAGACCAGTTTCCTTTGGAAACCATACGACCCCACACATTTCATAAGCTTAAGAAGGATCAGATATAGACTGGCCAGTTATGGTCGCGTAAGGTTGCCTCACATAGAAAAATACGCAAATCAACTAGAATGGAGGGAAGGCACCTTAGAAGAATCTACTACACAAGAAGAACTAGCTCAAAGAGGAATACGAAATCTCCAAAATTTGGCTGACTTGGAGCCTTGTTCACAGGTATTTTCTCTTCTAGGCACTCAAGTGGGAGCAGCTTCCTCATCATCTACAGCTCCACAAAAGACAACCCAAGCCCCAATTACAGCGGAAACTTCAGCCAAGGATAAAGGCAAGGAAACAGAACAACAAGAGGCCCCTGAAGAGCAGCAATCAGCCCAAGATCAACAGCCTGAAAATCATCCTGAACAGCAGGAAGAAATGGCAGAGGCTCCTGGTCCTAATGATGAGCAAATGCAAGAAAAGGAGGCCTCAGTGCAGAATGTTACAGTGGAGACTTCGGTGCTCCAAACCCCTATAAATGAAGAGAGGGGTAAGAAGAGAGACAGAGAGGAACAGACTCCCCTTAGCACCGCAACATCACAGCAAGGGGAAAAGAGACAAAGGCTCAATCCTTTCTCAGAGGAGGAGATGCCTTTTGGTCAAACACAGATGGGTCCCCCCAGCACAGAGGTATCAGCTAGCTCATTACAGCAAGAGCAACAAAGAACACTTGGAGGAGAGGTCAGCTCCTCAGGGCAACAAAGAAAGGGTGAGTCTAGCATAAAGAAACAATTCATAGACATCAAGACTAGAAATGAGCCATTGAGGTTACAGCTATACAACCACTTGTTGAAAATGGCTCCTACAAACCAGCAGAGGTTGATGTCTGCATATGATGTGCAAGAGGGCAAAATGATAATGAGCCATTTCAAGCCCACAGCGCTGCAGCCATAGTGTGCAGCTGATTATATAAGAACAAACTTGGAAATATTGTCCAAGGAAATCCACCCAATGAATCAAATTGAATTGCATAAACAGACGGGTGAGATGGTGTATGCTACCCTAGTAGATAATACATTGACAAATTATAGATTGCAGAATTCTTTGAATCATACCACTGCACAATTGGAGTTAGAAAAGGCATCCTCCCAGGCTAAAGACAACAGGATAAGGTCTTTGGAGGATATAATCATAGAGCTTGGGCATGACCCAAAGGACCCTAAAGCTATAAAGGAGCTGCTAAAGATAAGAGATTCAGACATTGCAGCTCCAAGGAAGCTGATAAAGGTCCCAGCAACTCTTCACCCTCAAACAGAGGAGGTTGCCCAGCAAAGGAAGGACCAGGATACAACAACATTGCTGGTAACACTGCACAAATAGTTGGTGCAGACTGAAGAAAAATTAGTAGAGATAGAGGCTGCATTGCAGGCAGCCCTACAACAAAAAGAAGGAGGCCAAATAGTTCAGCCCCCTCCACAAGTAATCAACTTTGAGGATCCCCCTCGAATTGTCACTCCCCCTACAGTGCAAACAGTTGAGACAGCTCCATCAACATCAGCACCAGCAACAACATCAGAGCAGGCTCCAAGCCTTGACATGCAGAAGCTGATGAATGAAATTCAAGCCCTGGAAGCCCAAATGGCAGAGCTAAATGAGGCCAAGGAGAATTTAGCTAAGATGAATGAAAAATATGACAAGTCTAAGCAAAATGTAGCTGAAAAGGGCAGAGAAATAAAGGCTCTCAAGGAGAAGGTAAAGGAGCTGGAGAAAGAGCTCACCGTTGACAAAGTTGTAGCTGAGGTCAAGACAGTTTTATGGGCCAACATTGGCCAATCAATAACAGATCAGTGGCAGTATATAGAGACTATTCATGAGCAAATGGAGCTCATAGGAAAAACACACAGGGAAGTCCAAAGAGCAAGAGCATCTCTAGGCAATATGCCTGAGATAGCCAACAGAATGATCAACGTGCTCAATAACCGCACAGGTCCTCAGCTGGCAGCAATGGGGATCCCCAATAGAACTGAAACTATCCTGCTGATAAAGAGGGTCCTCACATTGAGAAGCCTGGTACAAACACTGGATAGAAGAATCCAGGACATGCAAACAGAAGTAAACAGATTCATGGAGAAGTTTGCAGCATTACAAAGCAGAGGCCTTCCTGGCTTGCTGAACAGCGCAGGGAGGCTACTTTCACATGAAAATTATGCCAAAAGGGTGAATACTTTTGCTACCAATCAGATCACTGCAGGATCAAGCACCTCAGAGGAAATAGGGCCAGCATCTGGGCAAAGTCTCTATGACAGAGTAGAGAACTTATTTTTTATTATGAATGAGATCAAACATTTGTTTGAAGTGCCTCCAAACTTCTACAAATATACAGAGGCAGATGAAACCTTAGATGCAATTTTGAGACATCAACTGCCTACACAGGAATGGTGGACCAAAATGATACAGTTGTTGCTGTAATCAAGAGGCTTTCATCAAGTTTTTTCATCAAAAAATGTAAGTCATCATGTTCAGAAAAATTTGATGCATTCAGTATGTCTGGAGAAGAAAGGACTGAGCCAGCTCAGCAAACCAATTCGGCCACTAAAGCAATACTGACAGCTACAGATGACAGGGCCGAGAAAGCTACAGCATGACAAAGCCATAAAGACACATCATTCAACATTAATGCAGAACGCTCAACCGACTCAGTGGCCTCCAAAGGTCAAAAAGACTTCTGACAAAATTAAAGAGTATTCATTTTGTATTTAGAACAGTAATAACTTCCTTATCTGCTATTTTGTAAAGTTGGTGAGCGCATTTATTTATCAAGTGACTCAGCGGTTCAGATATTTTTGTATAACTGATTGTATATATTCCCCCTCGCATAAGTTTGCAGGGGTTGTTGATTTTCTCTTCAGGAGATACTATGCTGTAAATATTCAAAGTTTTAATACAACAAAGCTGATGGAATTTCCAAATTTCTGTGTTGTTTGATGTGTTTTGGTGTGCTTGCTGAATGCTACAGGATTCCTGCGTATTTCATGGAACAATAAGTTTCTTTAACCTGTTCGTTATGTCTGTTGTTTTCTTCATAATCCATTCATGTTTCTATTTCACAAGTTTAATGGCAAAGAAAAAGAATAGTTTCAGGATTTATTGATAGAATACCCTGAACTCAATCTAAGCTATTATGTATGTTTTCCTCAGTTATAGTTATAAGAGTGTAATTCTTAATTGTTGCACTTCCAAACTACATCTTTCATAGTGATTATTGTTCCGGAATTCAAACCTGCTCCTGGTCAATACATCTCTTTCTCACATCACCAATTTAGTGGAAATTTCTTAATTGCCTTCCACTGGTTAAACACACCTCATCATCACAATTTCAAGTTTGTCTCATGAAATATTTTAATGGCCCTGTTGCTTTAATAATCACACTCAACATTTCAGACAACCTGTAACCATAGACTCCATTGCCCAATGGTCTAAAACTGTCTGGAGATATCACCTTAGGTACTGAAAGATATCATTCAACCAAAACTTTCAAACCAAACCCTCACCTCATATCTAGCCTAAGATTCTTAAGAACAAAGTTAAATAGTCAAAGAGAGAGCCCTCTCTGATTATAGGTAGGCTAGGACCTATAATCCAAAGCTTGGTTAGTGGTTACCCCGGCCGTATTCCCTCAGGATTCAAAGGGAACAACCTGGGTGTTAACAGGTTGTTGACAACACGAAGGTGGAACAAAGTTGAAAGCTCAAGCAGATCCATTGATGATGAAAGTAAATTTGGAGACTCAGGCTATGAGGTGATGGCACGACATGAAGATCGCACGGAGACAGAGAATGGAACAAATAAGGAGTTGCATGTTCTGAAGCAACAACTCAAGGAAGAACATGAAGCTTCAAAAACAAGCGAATGAGTTGCAACAGGAACAAGAACAACAACGAGCGCAACATGCACTCACGGATGAAACTGCGCCTATACAAGTTAAAGATCCATCCCAATAGCTGACACGGAGCAGACATGGTGAGCAGTGTTGTTGATCGCATGCAAGGGATTCAACAACATGCATGTCATTGTGCGCACGCATGCGATCCAACCTATTCAGCACACTCACCAAGGTGAAGACAAGAAGAAAGTCCAACTAGAGCTGAACATGTACTTATGCAAGTTGATGCGCATGACCACCAGCACACACTTGAAGATCAGCACGGACACTATGCATCAGTGTGTTTCCGGTTCAGCCGCACCCAAGAAGACCATGCGCATGTTAGCAGACGAGTTGGATGACGGAGTCAAATCAATGCACCGGTTGCAACAGAGGCAAGAGTTCACTTTAGAAAGATGTCACCATGAGGTGCATGCACACCATCATGGACGACCAAGCTTGGCATCAGCTCACCACCTTCACCATCTCAAGCATGTCAAAGAGTTGGTCTCATCACAACGGACTGAGTGTCAATGATGTCTTGCATGGCTACTCAAGCCATGTTGTCTCACATGAGTACATGTGCATTGTAATGTTGAGTCATGTCAAGTGTAAGTCAAGTGTTAATAGTTGGATGTAATAGTCATAGAGTAGGTGAAGAGTCATGAGGGTATTTGAATTGTCAAAAAGGGGAATATCAAAGGTCACCCCGCCCTTTGCTATAAATAGTCCCTCATAACTCATTGTAAGGGCTTTTGGTTAGCCAAGCTTCTATTAAGACTATCTTGAAGAAAGCTTGGACAGTATTGTAATGTGCCTTGGCTTCTCCACTGCATGGAGCTAGTTCATCTCTTTGGAGGAGCAGGCGGATGTCGCTGTAACATTTCATTGTTGGGGCTAGCAGGTTTACATGGATGTATTGTATGATTGAACTTACACTTTTTTATATAATAAGAGCCAACACATTTTCATGCATATGTCTTTATTGTAGTTGGACTGCTCGGGCTGCTTTAATGATGTATGTTTTTTAACTTATGTATTCTTGCATGAACTGCTTCGTATGAAATTATATGAATCTTGCTACTGATGTGCTATTGGTTTAACCATCACTTTGGATTGTCAAGTGATCTGCTTTCTAGCTTGTGATGCATCTTTGCTCGTGTGTTCCATTCCCAACTGAGTACTGATATAGGTTGTCAAGGGGCGCACTCATCCCAACCCACTTGTGTTAGAACCTTTCATTCACCTTCCTTGACTCACTACAACAGTCACACCCTTGCTACTGACAAAGTTATCTTACTTGCCTCTGTGCGACATCGCAGTTAAGGCATTATCTTACGGCATTGCTGGGACTCATACACCAAACAATCGAAGGTCTAATTGGGACTTCTTACCGGGGAGATCCCCTTGACATGTTGGCGGGTTGAGCTCGTCAACATATTTATACCACTTAATCGTTACAAATGAGGTTCTCACACTTTTTTTTTGCCAAATTATGTATTTGTCAGATCATAATGTTACTACAACCATTGAATACTACTAGACTAAGTTAACGTTCTTACACGTTCCAATTAGTGTAATGTTCTACAAAATATAACTCTCCACACTGAACAATTTGATGCACTCTTCCAATTCCATATTCATGCTATTCATGCTATTCAAGTTGTTCAGTTCTATTTCCTTTTTCTTATGTCTTGAAAGAGATTTGACTTCAACCAATTCCTTTGCCATGGATATTTCCTGCTTCTTTTTCTACAGTCTCAGTAACATCAAACTCCTGTTATTCTAGGTGAATCCATTTCCTATAAATCCTCTAGAATTGTCTTCTGAAATTATTTCAATTCATCCTTAACTTTTCCAGCAAATGTTAAACCTCAATTTTTTTTTTGGTAATAGTAAATGTTGAGTGTTGCTCAAATCACGACCTATACGATGTATTCCAAAGACTCTAAGAGCTTTTTTGTATCAATTACCCACCATTTTGTGGCTTATATCCCTAGGAGAATTTTTTTCTCCATGATGGTCCTCATCCAACAACCCCTCGCAGCCACCAACTAGCTCGATGTGTCATTTCTCCGCCACTTGAGCCAGCCATGTGGTCCCTCATCCATCTCTCATGATCGTATGTTTGAAGGTGGGCCTCCCAAACCTAAAGATATGCCTTGTTATTTGGTAACTGAGAATTCTAGCTTATTTATCATGGAAAATTTGGGCATGGATTAATGGTGGGATTCAGTGGAAAATGTGGTCTAGGTTTGTGCTCTTGTCCCCTAGGTCTCTTTTGGGATGTTAACCTTGCACCCTAGTCCCATGGGATCTCTTTTACTGATCTATTGGTTTTAGGGATGGTACTACATGGGAAAACCTAATTTTGGTTGCGTGGTCCTGCTCCTCGATTCACATATATTACTCCCCTTCCACTCATTACACCCTCAATGATCTTTCCTCCCACTTGGGTCCACATTCCTCCCCTAGGTCCACATAGGGTCAGTCACCCACTCCCCTTGGCACACATCTTGGGTCGAGCCTGGAATGATGCCCAAAGGTTGAAGCAACTAAAAGAAAAAGAAAAAGCATAATTTACCACATTCAACAGGAAATTATACCACAAAATGCAAAAGATAGCTAGGACAAAAGCATTTAGCACATGGGAAAAATCCATGACATGAGCTCTACCCCATTCCATGGCCATCATGCTAGTTCCTACATGGCCCTTGATGAGCCTCCTTTATCATTCAGGAGCCCATGATTGTCCCAACCCCTGGTGGGTGATGAACTGCCCCACCTTATAAGGGGGTATCCATTGCTATACGCATCATGCTCTCATTACCTAGAGCACCAAGAAGTAAACCAAAACAAATCATAAAAAAGAAAAAGGAATATGAAGAAGGGTGGAAAAATCAAGGTCGGGGTAACTCATGCACCACGATTTCTCCCTCATACACATTATTTACCCAAGTGTGGGCTTCTCTTTTACTATCTAACATTGTACCATGGCATGTGATCCAGGTTTCCCCCTTTCATTCCCTACTCCATCCCATCATTATGCCACATGCCACCACCATTTGAAAGATGTACCATAGACATACCACCCCCTTTAGAGGTAGAAACCACCTAATAGGCTGCCTGGTTAACCTTATTTGGAGTTGGGAGACGTTAAAACATGCCAAAGCCCACTATGGAAGGGTATTCCATTATGAAGTGCTCACTTCTTATCCATGGTTTATAAAATCTTTTACTCGATTTCTTTAATGACTTGATTTGTTGGAAGACACAAGGACACATTGGATCTTATGCAAAATTGCAAGCGGTTTCCATTTGGGTTTGATCTCCCTATATGGGGTCTTGACCCCATAGGTCTACATTGGCACATGTAGGGTGTGTGTAGATAGCCATGGGCCTCCACAACAACATACAACACTCCATGGATCCCTAAAACCATTTAGAGATTTCTTATGGTTCACTTATTGGACGAGGAAGATGCACCTGATCCATCATGCCCAACTGACCCTAAAGTTGCACCATACACTTAGTAGATGATCCAAGACTTGCATGATGATATGGCATCACCTACACCTTCATCTTATCCCTTGCAGGCGATCTATGAGCATCTTTAATTTGTTTGGAGACCAATGAGGAAACTTGTGCACCCCCACATGTCATTTGGAGCACCACAGGTTATTACAAGGGGCCAACCTCTTGTCCACTTCTTTTGGGAGTTCAACTAGACATTATGGCACATATGGACTCCATTAGGCCTCCTCCAAGGTCCAAGGAAATGAACTATTCGTTAATCAACCTCTTGAGAAGCTTATTCTTTTGTTTATGAGCTAGTTTGGTGGGCTTGTCACCAAAATTTAGTTATTTTGCACATTATTTTATTGTAGGGGCTAATGTTGGCCTAATTATCTAAATAAAACTTATTATAAGTGTATAAATACAATTGATGTGAATTAATTTTAGAATCATCACTTGGTTGGACTTGTATGTCTTGTAAGAACTTTGTTATCCTTATTGGAGGACAAAATTTTGGAGCATGGAGTGAATTTTGATGTTTGGATCATTTTCTCTTGTCTTGGAGCTTCTTGATTGATGGTTGGATATATATGTAAGTGCAATTTTAATGCTATTATTTTTCTATTTTTTTCACATACAGTGTTGCTGGGATTCCTCTCTACTAGGGCTAATTCACTGCATCCATTATTGCAAAGTTGTGGGAATTTTGTTTCTAGATAGTGATGCTCCATGCATGAGCCATGTATTATGAGTGAATGTTACTAGGGATGTTTCATTGTTGAAGTTGATCTTGATAAGCCATCTATTTTGCAAAACGAAGTATAAATTCTTTGAAGTTTCTCTCCTTTGCCCTAATGCTAAGTGAAGTTGCCTTTAAGGCCTCCTTAACTAAGAAAATTCAATCTGAATTCATAGTCATTCTTGACTCCAATCCCCCCAAAATATTAGGCACTGGTATACCATAGGTGATCACCCTAAAACCTATTTTTCTTCACATTCTCCTCTTCTTTCTAGGTCTAGCCCCATAGGTAACCTAGGGCATCAAATATCTCACAATCTAGCCATACAAATACTTCAATTTTTGGTCCACATCTGCGATGGTGGTTCCTCAAGAAGCCCTCCAAATTTCATGATATTTCGATAGTGGGATATTGAGATATTGAAAGCCCTAGCTTGAAGACCAATTATTTCCCTTGGTTTCCCTTAGCTAGAAACCTCACCGAGATCTTTGCGTTGCCTTTCATTGAAAATTCATTCCTTGATCCTATCATTGAGGTCAAGTATATCATTAGTAGCTAAATCCTATCCCCTTGACCTAACCTCGAGTCCACTTGGTCTCGTGTGGTCCCATGCACTATCAAGGTTAATTCTTCAAGGATCACTAGGAATCCAAGATTTCACAAGAATTTCAAGGCCTAGGAACCTCCATTATAAGATACATACCCTAAACCTAAACCTTGAAATTCCCCTTAAGCCCTTCCTTGAGAGCTTTAAACCTTTCCTGCAAAGCAAGCAAGCCACATATTTGAGCCTCTCTTGTGAATGGGCTTCTAGGATCACCCTTCACCCTATAATTGGTATATCCATTTAGTGATCCTCGTCATAACGGATCTCCTCCTATCGGTGAAAATACGTAAAGAGAAGGGAGTCTTAGCCGAGGTGACAATGGGCTGTGCTCCGTTTGTTTCCTTTAGCCTAGTAGTATCCCTTCAAGGATCCCCTTATAGGAACTTTGCTAGTTTGAGCGGTAACAATATCCACAAAATCATTTTTGTTTCCCAAAAATTAAATGCAATAGAAAAGGTTTTCACTATTTCATCCATAGAATCATATACTTTATATGTACCATGATGTTAACCATAAATACAATCCCAAGTATGAACTAGATGATTACAAGTTGCAGCTGTTAAAACACAAGTAGTTGGTTCTGAAGCAAGCATATGAGATTTCTAACAATTGTCATAAACAAATTCTCTCTCATGGATCATCAACCTTGAAGCAAAGGAATCAACTTCATAATAACATAAATCACAACCTAATGCACTCTTGCTACCATAATCATGCATATCAAATATACGAAGAGTATTGCCATCACAACTTGTTAGAAAGTAAGAGCCATCACAAGACCATTTTACAACCTTCACGAAACTATTGTTGGGGTTGCAAAAATATGATGTACTAGAAGAAACAACGACATTTCTTCAATGAATTTTTTTCTTAAAAACTACTTTTGTACATATCATGGTTTATTTTTTCATTAAAATATTATTGTAGAGATTCCAACATATGTAATGTATTCTCAAGATACTAATGAGGCTGCTCCCCCCCTAAACTGTTGTTTCTCTAATACTGTTTGATTCTTCTTTGTTTCCTTGAGATACTCTCCTTGAGATTATGACGACTTCATTATGTTATTGAAGTAACAGGTTTCTCCTTTTTCTTCCTTTTCCATACTTTAATAAATTGTCTTCTTTTGTGTGCATTCCTTTCATTGTTTGGTCTAATTTGATTGGCTTCCATCATTTTTCTAGAGTTTTTTAAGGTATTTGGAAGATTGCAGTGTTTGGATTTGTTTCCAAGGTTGCTACATAAATAACACCTTATTTGACTAAGAAATGGCTAAAATGATGTGTCTTTTTGTGCTCATCTTCATCTTTGCATACAATTTGCATTCAATTTCTTTATGTCCAAATTCACTGCATAAACAACAATAACCATAGAAATGAATTGTGTACCTGGTGAATGGGGTCTTCTCTTCTTGCTTTCTTGAGTGAACCTTCTTCTTTGCTGCTATTTTTGCTTAGTATTCTTGGTTTTCCCTATCTTACATTCTGCTGCTACATGTCTAGGTTCATGGTAGGAAAAATATTTGACATTTTTTAAAGGAGCAAAGAATCTTTTTTGAGACCTTACAAATTTGCTCAACTTTTCTTGATTTTGTCACTTGCCCCTGTATTTAATCATGCTACTACTTGCTTCTTGAAAATTTAATTTTGAAGGTGTTTCATCTTCATTGATGGCTGCTTTTGAGCTATTTCTCTTCTGCTTTGAGGTTTTCTTGAAGACATTTTCCTCTTCTAACTCTTTAAGAAATCTGCTCTTTTCATCTAATTCGTTATTTGTTGGGACAACTTCAAATTCTAATCTTTTACCTTGTACCTCTTTCTACTTCAGCTGATTATTCATAACCCCTTCTAATCTCCTTGGTTCCTTAAGCTGTGTCTTCAAACTAACAATTTCTTCCTTGTATTCATGATCTCTCTCATCACATATATGCGCAAGTTTCTTTAGGTCTTTGTTTTCATTCTTCAGTCTATCTATTTCAACCAATGCTAAATCAATCTTAGCTTGATGTTCATTTGTCTTTTCTTCATAAGAGCCAGGTACATTCACACATGCAAAGGTTTAATTTAACTGAACATTTTCCTTTTGACAAAGCTTCTTCTTCTTTTTATTTTTCTTCTCATTTTCGACAATGTTGCTACTAGTGTCTCCTTCATGCATGATTTGTAACCTTTCCCAAATTTCTTTTGCAGAATTTAAATGTATCACTGTATCAAGATCCTTATTGTGAAGGTTATTATACATTACACATTTTGCTTGAGCATTCCATTGTTGTTCTTAAGTATAGGGGAAGTCTTTGCAGTATCCTTCACACACTAGTGTCCATACACCAAGTCCATAAGCTATCAGTTCATATTTTACCTTATCTCTCCATTCATTAAAATTGGCTACACTTAGCATGAAAAGACTTTGTTAATACATGACTTAACCAGGTCTACCTTCAAGCTGCTAAGCTTACACCGAAGGAACCTTGCTGTAATACCAATTGATAGAATCATGATTGATGTTACACCAAAACCCATAGGTGTTAGTAAACAAACACATCACTAGAGTTAATGAATCCACGAGAAGCAGTTAAGCACATGTAGCGAAACACACGGGGAGCGTTGGTTTATCCAATGTCCAACACAGTCAGCCGTCTTCAAAGTTTTGTATTAGAAAGCAATTTCATATTCCATACTAATAAAATAAGGCTAAGAGTTCTTCTACATGTTTATCTTGTTCATATCTTTCGGTTGCGGTTTATATTTCCAATTTTTGTCATTCGTTTATTGTTCGTTTTGCATAAATTGTTTGTGAAATTAATAGTCCAAAATTTTGAAGCAAAACTCAGCGAATTTTTAATTGGGACATTACAATGGTATCAGAGCTAATATTCATAACAACCTGAGGGTTTTTGCTGCAGATCAATCATTAGAGGAAGATTGAGGGTTTATTATTTTGTAGGCATTATTGGATTTGGAGAGTTCCATCTCAATTATTTAACAAAATGTTCGACAAATTATTGTCCCATGAGAAAATTGGTCGATGAATAATAGTTTTTTGACAAATCTGTATATTATGGGTCCCATAGGATGAATTCTTAAAATGGCCATGGTTTAATATTTGTCGAAGCCTAAAATTCATCGTCGTCCAATTATTTGAAGGAGGTCGTGTATAATTCAAGGCCGATTTTAAACTTTTGAGGAAGCCATGAGTTGACCATGGTTGACTCCACTATTGATAACAATCGAGAAGTTTGCTAGTGGAATTTGGGCAAGAATTGGCTGATAGATTGATTCATCAAGATGTTGACAAACGAATCAAGCTAAGATCATTTGGAGTTATTGGAAGATGGTCACATCAAAATCGTGGATTGAAGCAACTGATTGGAATGGCGTATGAACTGCTGATTGTGACTATGACATTGCAGTGGAGAGATTAGTGGGTATATCTAGGCGCTGAGGACAGAGCATATAGACACCCTATAACAGAATGTCAAGGAAGCACTGTGTCATCCCTAGACTTAATTATTTGAGTCGCCTTGGTCAATTGATCCAAATGGAGAGTCTTAATTCAATGGGAGCCATGACTATTGTTTCTTAAGCGGTAAGCGGTGAGTTTAAGTCGATTGCAGATTCTCTGAATATTCCAGGATCCGACGGACATGGGCGCGGTTTATGTCCTTCTGATCTCGAAATATTCCAAGAATCTACAATCGACTTAAGGATAACCCTTAATTTCTCAAAGCAATATTTGAAGCTGAGACGCCAAGCAAAATTGAAAACAAGTTTGATTAAGCCTCTGTCACTTGTTACGAGAAGGTTAGCCATATTGGCCATTAAATAATTAATTTATTGTGTGTCTGACCAAATATCAGAATGACAACAAAAGTCTGAGTGATGGGCCTCTAGGTCATATTACCACAAGCCACAACCAAATTCCTTATTCCTTTTCTAAATTTTATTGCCACAATAGTTATTGCCCTATATTAGGAGCTCACGTGGGAGTCGAAAGGCGAGTGGGATGGAGCCAATGCAGAACACAGGGGACTAGTGCCACCATTTTTAAAGAAGAACCATGGTTGTTAGATTGTGTTGCCAGGATCAGATGCAAGGTGTAACATCCATTCAACGACCACGTATGAGTCCAGAGGTGGAAATAGAGTGGACATGACAAAGTTCAACAAGTTTGTAAGAATGCATCGATACCTACTAGCACACAAGGCTATTACGTTGCATGCTGCGACCTTCAGTGAGATACATAAAGGTTAAATCTGGTGCTTGAACAACGCATTGAGTCTAGTGTGTGAGACTAGAAGCAGAATACAATACCTGAGTCATGGTTGAGTTTGGTGATCTGCGCACGTTTCCTTTAACTCATCAGTTTTGGGTGCATAAATTGTTGATCATTGCATGCTGGAATCATATTATACAACTTCGCAACTCATGTTAATGTGCTGGAGTCACTAAATGATAACACACAACATTGTGATTAAAAGTATAACCTATGCATGAGGCAGCTTGAGCATTTTTTTTTACATCTATAAATTGTAGAGAGTCAAAGAAAGTTTTGAAGGTGCCCTATAACTATGCTGCACGTTGATGCGGATGGACAAAGTAACGATAGAGAAACAAAGTCCAATGATTATGCATGTAGCATAATTCTATTCTAGGAAGATATAACAAAGGATCTTGATGTTTTAAGTAGAGATCATTTTTGCCGAGAAGCGGCCTCAGGTTCAAGTGTTGCTTTACACTTGAAATTTGCTTTTGCTCTTTCTCTATCCGCAACACGTTTAATTAAAACATTTCAAAGAAAGATCTGAAATTATGAGTCCCAAACCATATTCTGTGGTAGCAAAATCCACGAGTGACTTTGTATTTTGAAAATCAGTGGTAGGGTAATATATATATCTATATATATATAGCTAGCTTGAGAGCTCATATTTATGCATTGCATGTAAAAAACCTGTATTTCTATAAGATTTCTACGAAATGTCATGAAAAAAGGTATGAGGTTGAGTTGAAAGAGAGCTTGTTGCTAAGTTAGAGTCATGTGTCTTGTATCATGAGTGACAGTATATCTATTTGGACCAATGTTCTGAGTTGTATGATGAGTGAGTAGCTTGTTGTATATTGGGGTGCGACGAGCATATTCTTGAGTTGAATGTGAGATATTTTTGAGTCAATTGGTCATATCACTGTCATTCAAAGTCTTGTATAAGTCAACTTAACCATGGATAAATTCACAAATCTCCTGAATGAATTGAAAAGATTAAACAATATAGAAGTTAATTCATGGAATCACCTGATGGGCCTCTAAATTAGACACAAATTTGCGCCCATTTAACCTTTATTATGCACATGAAGGCTATATTAAACCTCTCCTTCTACACTTAATAAAGTCTTTTTTTTTCTTTAATATGTTCATTAGGAAGTTTTAAAGATAATTTCATATTTGTGCCTAATATTATTTATGTATGTAGAATATTGTGAGAATATTGTGAAGATTATGAAGATTTGGAGGAGGACATAATCTAGGGACTTGCTCCTTACTATAGAGGATCAATAATGGATAATAAATTAACAAAATATCATGAAATCATTGACAAATTTTGGAGCTCCAGTGATTGAGAAAATCTAGGCCCGGTGTTGATTGTCATTTAATGCAGATTCCTAGTGTTGGGAACCAGATCCACTATTTGAGGGATTTTGGAGGGTAAAGCTTCCTCCTTTCAAGGAGAATGTCTCTTCATCATTTTGTATAAGTACCGTTTCTAATTTTCATTTAGAGGCATGCATGTTTTAGTTTTTTTGTGGAGAAAACTTGTATTTTACTTCTCCACTTTCATTTCTAGTAGGAATGTACTTGGATTAATTCAAATAATGAAGTTTGGTGTCATTTTTAGCTTCTAAAGTTTGGTCTACTTCATAGGACTCTGAGTATCCTTGGGCTTGGCCATTCTAGGAGCCTCAAAGCACTTTTTCATAATTTGTTTTGCTTCTTTCCACTTCTTATTCACATGCATCTCTTATTCTTGTTTTTCCTATTTCTGCATTTAGTATTGATGTTTTTTTGTTGTAGGATTGGGTTAAATAGTTGAAGTGAGTTATTTTGAAGGTTATTTACATAGTCACACTCATGATTCATCTTTAGAACAGATTTTGGAGGTCATTGGCATCACTGAGGTACTTAGATTGGGTTACTAGTTCATGAATCTAGAATTTCTCGAAGTCCTTGTAGAAAAATAGTAATAGTTTTCTGCTATTTTTTAGAACATGTTAATGAACTTCATTTGAGTTGATTCCACTTGCATTAGATCATAAAAAATTCAATTCAATAACAAAATTTACCCCATTTCATTTTCACTTTATTATGTTAGGAATTTGATAGGTTAACTAGCTCACTAGTTCTCGAATTTCCATATTTTAGACTAGTAATTTTCTGTTATTTTTTAGCACGTGTTAACAAGGGTATTTTGGAGTGATTCCACTTGGAATGGAGACATAAGACATCCTAATTAATAAAAAAAATTGTCCAATAATTGTATTTACTTGCTAATTCGATTAATTATCTCGTCCTGTAGCAATTTTGTCTTCTCCTATAGCAAATATTTCCCTTCCTGTAGAAAACTTGTAACACCACTTTCCTTCATCTGTTTTGATCCCCACTGCAACTATGACATAGTCTAGATGAATTATGACCCCCATATATGATATTATGATCAGGGGGAGCTCCTAAGACACTCCAACCCTTCCTTTCAAAAATAGAGTAGACTTAGTTTCTTTATCCCAAGTATGATGCAAGTAGGTTATTTATTTACAAGCAAGTGTGAACTAAGTAGATGGTACATGCAATTCTGATTGGTAGTTTGATGAATTATGAAAGATAAAATATATTTCTTTATGCAATTAGATTAACTTTTGTCCTTTCATGAATTGATTAGTTAGCATTTATAAGTTGAGCAAGTAACATTTCCATTTCTTGCAAATAGAGTAACAATTCCAATTTTGCAATTAGTTTAGGCTTTGATTTCATGACATTCACTCCATTAAGTCAGATCAACAAAAGGACTCGTTGTATGATGCACATATAGTGTTGATGTCTCTTAAGTTTGTACAAACCCTGGGTTTATAATTAAATTTGGTAGCCTTGGGAGTTGCAACATTATTTTTGCAATCCTAAGGCTCATCACCACCATGCACCATTGGACCAAAAAACCAAGCAAAATAGTAGGCCTTTCTCAAGAGGGATCAATTCCATTCTTCAACAAGAGTAGCCACAGGAAGAACATGAGATGGGACATATAATATTTGCACTTGGGACAAATTTAAAACACACGAGGGTCACAGGGAAAGTCCTTTTCAAACTAGATAAACTAGATGTACTCATTTATGAAGTGAGCCAATTATAAGGGAGGAAACTAATTTGGGCTCTACAACCAACTATGTTTTCTCTCATACAACACAAGTTCTTAGAGGAACCTTGTGAAGGGGCCAAACATTGAATTTCATCTTGTCTCAGTGACATCATGAGACCAACCACACCTATACCTCCTTACAACTATGATGTTATGAGGAGAGTTTTCAGACTGATAGTAGAGACTTTTCAGTACTTCGACAAAAATGCAGGCTCTACCTTTAGGAATAAGCTTGAGATTCTAGAAATCATGGCCATGGTCAAAACATATGAAATCATGTTTTATTTAGGGTGTGATGACTTGATCCATCAAATGTTCTAATGCTTCTTTATCATTAAGAAATGTCATCCTGACACGGTAAAAAAAACACATGCAATCCATTTTTTCCTCATGTATGGGAGGCCATGATGCCATTTGCACGAGGTTGTAGTCGAGATTGTTGGCCATTTGGA
Organism: Pinus tabuliformis; assembly: GCA_031772625.1. NCBI lineage: Eukaryota > Viridiplantae > Streptophyta > Pinopsida > Pinales > Pinaceae > Pinus > Pinus tabuliformis. The sequence goes on along the minus strand of CM062817.1, from coordinate 134,614,693 downwards.
GGAGAGAATAATTGGTCTCAGTTGATACTTATGAACTAGCTGAAACGTTGGTTAAGTAGGTCATTGGTTTGTTCATGAGATGATTGACCTAGGAGGAGTTGCGGAGGATTATTGGTTACCAACCCTGCAACAAGAATGAGATGAGGAGGATTAATTAGCAAGGAACCTTGGGGACCTTACCACTCATGCATGGGTGACACCGAGGAGATGATAGAGTTAGAGAAGTAGGAGGTTCCTTAAGAATTTTAGGATGAGGATTCTTCTTTGGAAGAATCCATGGGTTCAGATGAAGATGCCTCTGAGAAGCATGAAAAGTCATGTGGTGTTGTTGATAGCAGGCCAAATATATATTATTTTGTGTATGATGAGTAGGAAGTGGACCCCATGGGGAACATTCAAAGAGAGGCATCACCTGTGATGATTCAACATGAGCAATATATGGTGGGGCATGAGTCAGATCAGGAGGATGATATGCACATTGTGTGTGATTAGCCATTTTTAGAGAGCCAGATGGTGATTCATGATGAGACCATGATGGGGGAGGATGAGCAGCAGACCCTTGGGCCATTCATTGGCAAGGATAAGACAAAGGTACAAACAACCAATGGGGTGGTAGTATTTGTAGACACTTGTCATCAGAAGGTGTTGGAGCCTGACATGATAGTTTTGCAGGAGATTAGTAGACCTAAGGAGCATGGAGTTTCTGGACAAATGAGAGAGGATCTTATTGTTAGGTAAACTTGACTCGGGATAGAGTCAAAGTTGACCAGGTTAAACAGTGATGGTTTTGGGGCACATGGTATTGTGCACCCATAGTATTCTGCCCGTGGTATTATATGTAATGGAGCTTATAAAAGGCTAGAAAGACTTCATTGTAATGCAAGGCCTGGAGGTGAGCGGTGAAGGCTCACTTGGTCAGATTGGCCAAGGTTTTTGGTCAATGCTAATGAGATCTTATTAGGTTGGGTTTTTCCCTAGATTTGGGGTTTTCCTCGATAAACATTTGTGTTTATGTGTTTACGGTTCTTGCTGGTTATTTTCTTATATATATTCCCCTCCGTAATTATTTATGTTATGCAGTAAATTTCTTAACACTTCTGGAGATGGTGGTGTATATAGATGCACATGTAGCTGGCAGAGTTGCAGTACTTTTGGTGGGCTCCAGTATTGTAGCAATAATGCTACAACTCCTGGAACTTCCTTCTTTAATTTTATCAACCCGGTAGTTCGTAACAAACTTGGAAGCGACGGTGTTGTATGCACAAGTACTAGCTCTTACCGCAGCTGTCACTTGGTCAGCTGGCACAAGTCCGCTAGGGGCTTAAGCCAACTTCTATGAGCTCTTAGAAGAAGCTTTTTAACTGATGGACGAAAGCTAACTCAAAGGAAGCTAATCTACTTGAGGAAAGAAACTGAAAGCCAACAAGAAACGCAAACCCTAGCAAACCTTAATTCTACCAGCTAGTCCTACTGATGCAAAGATGGGAATGCAAACAACTGAAAGAGATGCCATTACTTCTATGAAGGTAAGATGCATGTGCCTAGACTACTTCTACCTAAAGAAAACATCTTTTTGTATTTTTGAATAAGTTATTTAGAATTATCATGCATGTGCTTTTAACTGGCTTTTTACTGTGCAGAGGTGGATCACGGAGGCGAAATTCTTGGAAGAGGTCGGGAAGGTTCGGAGAGGGTCTAAGGAGTCCCTAACATCCTTCCAGAGAGTTTGACAAAGTTTGGCTGCCAAGAAACCGCGTTTATGAGCTTCTACAGGAAGTCTGCAGGGGTTCTACAGGATGTTTCAGAATTTCTACAGGATGTTCAGCAATTCCTATAGGATGTTCTACGATTGGATTTTGGATGATGGGTGAGTGGAAGAGGCTGCATGGATGGATAGGGAGGTAGGAGAGGGGTTTGTAATGACTTAGTGACAGAGAGATGAGGTGATGAGAGGGTGTGGAAAGCTAGCTTGTCTTAAAGAGGGCAGAGGGAATGGAAGGCCAAAAAGGTAGGGTGACGTGGGCAGTAGAGTAGTTGTGAGACGAGGGGTCTAATTTGGAGATGAGTAGTTGGCCTAGAGGAAGCTTAGATGGACGAGAGAGTGATGGAGATGCACTGCACAGTGTAAACTGAACCAAATCATCCACGTCCTGCACATAATCAAAATATTACTAATCTATCCTAACTGTTAATGAAACCAATGAACAACAACGTTATTTCTAAAGAGAACCATGTATGGTACTGAAGCAAAGAAACATTCCAAGAGGTCTGAGCGCATGGATAACTTTTACAAATGAAAACATTGCACCAAAGATTGCATGAGTACGCAAACTAGTGTTTTTGTTGGGTAGCACTGTCTGCAATTCAGCCCCTAGAAAGAGGTGAAAATGAGAGTGCAGGAAACCCTTTTCTGGAACTCTTATCAATTCTAATCTCTTTACTCTATTCTAGACATCTGAAGCAACTCTATCTTCTAACAATGACCTACTTAACCACACCACGAAATCTAACTCAACAGACTGCGTTTCAAATGCATGTAAAGAAAACCATATTGCTGAAAGAAAAGATATCAATACAAAAGAAGGAGGCCCTAGGCTCTCAGGTTGGGCCCAACCCCGAGAGCTATGGCTCCTCTAGAAACTCAGAGCTGAGATCAAATCTGACTGCTTCTCATTAAAAAATAATAATCATAAGTCAAGAGGTATGCCAATGATGGCTACAAAAGAGCAAAAACAGAGCTGGCAGCTCGTAGTGTAGAATGTGCAACAGTTTTTCAAAAAGTCCCTTTCGAAGGCTGAAGCCTTATCATTTATACATCACGAGGCCCCAAGTTGGCCTCCTAAATCTATTGGACTTGGCTGACCAAACTGGGAGTGAACAGCTGCTTCCACAAAATCTATTTGGCTGCCTTCTAGATCCGGTTGTGGTGGCTTTTGGAGCTTGGAGTTGGGGGTGAAGATCTCGAGGAAGGCTATTTAATGCCGTGGACAACCCTCCTACGAATCCTAAACCCCATCTTGACTGTCTCCTAGCCCTTATCTACTCGGTTTTGCTCCAACATGTGTCAAAAAACCTGAAATGAGCACGTGTTAGCCACCTAGGAATAGTGACTGCCCTTATTCGTACAAATGACATAAACATACTAAAAAATGATGCATAAGTTATGAAAAATGAAGGATTGAGCACGGGTGGTTAGGCCAACTGAGCCCAAAATGTTACCAAATTTGGGGCTCATCATAACCCCCCAGCTAAAATCATTGCTCATTCATGAGCAACTAATCCAGCTCCTCGTCCTTCATTGCTTTCACCGCCACTCTCACATCCCAGGCTTCTGAAGTAGTATCCTCCTCACTGGCATGGAACCCAGCCTTCCTTTCCACCTCTTCCCATTGCTTATGCTCTTCTTTTTCTGTGCTGCCTTCCATCAATCCTAAAAGCAAAGGTGGGCTTAGCTTGAGGCCAATCTAGCTGGCTTGGAGGTTTTGTATGGACTTCTTGTAGAGGGGGACCCGTACTAGAGCTTCCCTCATTCAAGTTGGAGTGTGATATTCCCTGATTTTGAGGCTGTGGGACAATGTGTTCCATCGGCAGGTGCAAGCATGAACACAATTGTCCCCTAATAGTCGCTCCATATCCTCGAAATGTGCTATAGCCTGAGCCTGCTAATCCATGTACTTCAATAAAGCTTGAGGGTTGGTGGCTAAGTGTTGGTGGGCCGATATCAATGCAGTGGGATTCCCTGGCTCTGCTCTAATCAGCAGTGGTTCATGTAACTCTCGGTTCATGATCTCTTTGACCTCTGCTGCTCTCTTTTCTTCATGGTTCAACCATGAGGCAAATGCCATCAACTGCATATCTCCTACGACTGTGTTGGGATCCCATGAAGTCACATTAGGAAGGGCCAAATTATGGAGATAGAACTCTGATAGCTTGGCCTTGTCCTCTGATGAACTGCTATTGCATAACTCTGTGAACTGCTGGGGGTCTTGGATTTGGGAGATACCCCTCTGTGCCAATGCATTAATTTGGAATTTCAGCCACTGGTCCCGTAGGTATAGGCCATAAGATTTGGCCGGTTGTCTACATTGTAGAGCATCCATGGCCCAACTGGCCATGCAGGCCAGTTGTGCCTCTTTTTGCTGCAACTGTTGTTTGCGAGCTTGTATCTCGATTTGTGCTTGTAGTTCCCTTTCCTGTAGATGCGAGGTTAGCTCCCCAAGACCAACTTGCAGTCCTTCTTTGCCTTGAGGTTCTGCTGTAGTGTCCCCTGATGATGTGCCCCTTTCTTTCCTCTGTTCCTATAGCTGCAGTTTGAGTTTCTCATTCTCTTCCTGTAGGAATACCCGCTGGCATTTTCCCACGTGTTTGGCCATAGCTAATTCTCTTTGTGCCTCCTTGAGTTGTTCCTCCAAGGGGCCTATATCTGCCACTCCTTTAGATTTAGCTATCTTCATCCACGTGTGGGTTCTCACTCTTTCTTACTCCAACGCAAAGAAAAGCGGCACTGTGAATTTCTGTGGAATAATTTTTCCAGCCTCCAAAAAGTTATAATACGAGCTCAAGCTTGGTTGGGGACTAGGTTTGGGAATATGCTCTACCTCTTCTTCCCTCGGTGGCTCTACTCCGTCTTCCCTAAGTGGTGATGTGGATGCCTCTCCCTCCATTCTTTCGGTCTCCTTGAGCCTCGCCAATGTTTCCTGTAGAACGGCCTCAGCATCCTGTAGCGGGGTTTTTGAAGCCAACCTGTCCATTCTCTCCTTCCAGGCAGTTGTCTTCGGGCTCCCCCACTCATAAGTGACTGATATTTTTGAGGGGGACCTCTCCCTTGGCGAGGTAGGGGTGTCTTCTATGGTAATTGGGCTGCTAGATGGAGGTTGGGGCCTGCCTGTTTTGATTCTCACACTTCTCCTGGCTTTGAAATACAGAGGGATCTCCCTCTTTCGTTTTTCCTTCGGCTTGGGAGGGGTACTAAGGGTGGCCAGCACGACTGTTGCCTCCCTTGCAAGGATTTCGGCTGTCTTCTCCTTCTGTTTTCCTTTCTCAGGACTTCCTGTAGAAAGCCCTGTAGCGGCTGATTTCTGGCTTTCTGTAGAAGTCGTTTGTGATTTTCCTGTAGAAACAGCTGTCACCGTTTTAGCTTGTTTGGCTGAGGGTGCTTTGTCTTTTGACTTTGCTGAGGCTGCCTTCGAGGTGCCTTCACTGACGTGGACTTGTTCAGTCCTTTCCACCCTACTCTGTAACCTTTTCTCCCTGGGTGTCAATGTGAGTTTGTCATCCTCTGTTTCGGCAACCTGGTGTTTCTCTTGTTTCCCCTTTTGTTCTTTCTTTGGTGCTTTGGCCATGGTTTCTTGGCCTTTTCCTTTCTTCTCTGTTTGTATTGGTTCCTTCTCCTCGCTGCTGGAGGAGGTGAGCTCCTCGGCCAACATTTTGGTGTCGCCATCCTTAGTCAAATTTCGAAAGGCTTCCCACGAGAGAGGGACGGTGTATGTGTGGAGTGCATCCTCCACGAGGAGCTTAATGAGCCCATGATGGGCTACCTGGTCTGGCATGCCCTCTCGTAATTTGGTGCCACATTCAGTCATGGACTGCAGGAGGAAGTAAGGAATACTTAGCTTGTTTTCTGAAGGTAGGTCCATTTGGTGCCTAAGTTCTGTGAGCAGCCGGAAATGGTACCCATATACGATGCTGAATCATCCTTTGCACGTGATATATTTCATAATTTGGAGGCTGGCCTCACTCCAGAGTGGCTGTAGGCTAGCTCTGCAAACCCCGTTCTTATCCTCTGAGAATTGCTCCTCCGACAGAAAGAACTCCTTCTTAGCCTTCTGGCCTAGTTTTCTCTCCTCCTTATCCCACGGTACCCCCATTGGGAGATTAGTGACTCTGCTGATGAACTATGGGGTGAGTTTGAGATTCAAACCCCTAAAATTGACAACGACCATCGTTTTTGATTTTGGCTTCAAAGCTCGCAGGAATTCCTCTGCCACCTTGTCATCGTAACCTTGAAGCTTGTCGCAGAACGACATCCATCGTGCACGAGAAAACAGGTCTACCACCTCAGGGTTTTCCCGTAGCTTCTTTGAGTCTGTCGGTTCTTTCCTAATGAACCCACCCGGCATGGTGAAAGCTTGCTGTGTTAGCCGGAGGTGGCTGGCCCGTATCAAAAGATGAGCCTTTGGGATTTCCTTAGACAGAGCGCAGAATTACGCCTCTGTCAAGCACACAGTTCATGAATTCTCGGCTATCTACAGGTGAGCCTTGACAGGGGCTCAATTACGAACCAAATCCTGTGGAAAACCCCGCATATACACTACGACGACAATTCTCATGCAGAAGGAAGACGACGCTTGCAAATTTATGCGCAGACTGTAGTTCTACTTTTTTAGGACGTCGACTTCGCCACCCTTCAAACCAATTGCATGGGAGGACCAGGTTCAGGCTTACCTCTTCCAATTCACCACCTTTGACGTGAATAGATTGATTTCCTCCGTAGCGGTGAGCTTCCTGTAGCGCAGCTTCCTGTAGAAGTCGCGCACGGGTTCTGGAGAGCGCGTCAGTGGTTTTGGGCCTTCTGTGCAGCCACCAAACATTTGAACAAGCCGAGGACTCAGAGTAACAGGCTTCAGGGAATTTCGGATGCTTACTCGACTGCAAAGCGGTTGATGATAAATGAGTGGAGTGCCATACACGATCTAGCCGGTGGATTTGAATCCCTGCGGAACTTGTGGTGCGGGGGTGAGCTGTCCCTGCCGGACCGTTGGACAACGTCACCTATTATCATTCCACTGTAAGTCTGCCTGACCGCCGCATCATTCCCTGCATATCTACTGCCGCCATTTCTGTTAGATCGCCGCTTCTCCCCGACTGGACGCTTCCCACGTGTCCATTTCCTGTCTTTCTTGACACAACCAACACTTTCTGAATCTGACGAGACCATCGGACTGGTCGTGGTGGCCAGTTGAATGGCTACCCGACTGGCTCAACCCATTCATTTTCATACTCGCACACATTTTAGAGCATTGTTCATGTAATTTGATGAAAAAGGGTGAGGCACTTACCTGTGCGGCCGTGACGTTATTTTCAGGCTTCAGGAAGAGGGTTACGGATCCGCTTGCTGCTGCTTCATGCACAGGCACGGGGGTTCCTTCTTGCCGACTGCTGCTGGTTACGAGACTTGTTACCTGGCTGCGGATGGTGCATGTACCCGCTCTATGTGTTGCAGGTGCCTTCATGGTGTACGCTCTAGCTGGATGAACTGCTACAGGATTCCTGTAGGATATCCTGTAGTCGTTTCTCCTCCTCGGGTGCATGCCGAACCGGTGGAAATGGTGGCATCACGGTCACAGTCGCAGGGTCCTCGAATGGCTTTGATAAGTAGTGCATGGGGCCTCTGCATACTTTATTCCATTTGAGAATTGTTTCTTCTGAGAATCCAATGTTCTGATTTGACTGTGCAGGTATTTCCATTGCATGGCAATAGGGGTGGTAGAAGGAGGCGACAACAGTGGGTGATGGAGAAAAACATTGGCTTACATGCCTCCGTATTGGACCTCGGGCTTCAAATCCTCCCACACAGTTGGTCCTGGGCCGTCCAAAGATTCTACAGGAAGTTTCCTGTAGAAATACAGAACTTCCTATAGAAAGTCCTGTAGCTTCCTGTAGAAGGCTAAACTGTGATCAAATCATGCCCAGACCTTGGAAGAGATGAGTGTTTCTGGAGGGAGTGCTGGTGAGATCACCTGGTAGCATAGTAGGGACCCTTGTCCTTGAGTTGAGGGACCTCTTTTTCCTGCATGAAATACCTGCAACTTGCATGAATTGTCAAATCTTGAACCTGTTTTCCCTGTTTCTTTGTTTGTTTTTTTCTTTTTTCCTTTTTTTTTTTTTTTTTTTTTTTTTTGAGATGTTCAGGGTATGCCCAAAACAGAGGCAGAACCCTTCTCTATGACCAGCACTGATTTTTCCACAGTTTTGATGAATTCTTGCCTTGAAAGAGGTTTTCTGTAGATCTTTAGTCGATGCCCATTGACGAGCATGGGGATGGCCTCCTCATCAATGGTCCGAATAAGAACAGACCCATTGCCATTACATTTTTCCACTGCATATGGTCCCAGCCATCTGGTTCTCAGCTTCCCCTTGAAATCCTAATGCCTGGAATCGTATAACAGCGCCCAATCTCCCGGCTGAAATTTCTTGTCATTGAGGTGTTGGTCATGCCATACCTTCCTCTGAAGTTGAACCACTTTTGAGTGGAGAAGGGCCTGCATTCGGTGCTCGTCCAATCCATTCAGCTGCAATAACCTTTCTTGTTGGGCATGGCTGAGATCCAGGTCCAGCTGAGCTGCCATCCTCAAGGTGTTGTACTCGAACTCAATTGACAGCAAAGCTCTCTTCCCATAGACCAGCTCATAAGGTGTGAAGCCGATTGCGGTCTTCCAAGTGGTGTTGTAAGCCCACGTGGCCTCAACCAGGCGATCTGCCCAATCTTTTCTACTGCTGCTCACCACCTTAGTCAAGATCCCTTCCAATGCTCTATTGGTGACTTCCACCTGCCCATTTGCTTGAGGATGATAGGGGGTGGAAGTCCTATGCTTGATTTTGTGATGAGCGAGTAGGTCTTCAATTAAGTTGGAGGTGAACTGGCTTCCTTGATCGGTGACTAGCTCTCTTGGGTAGCCAAATTTGTAGAAGATGTTTTCTCTTAAGAACTCGGCCACCTTTTCTTCTGTCGCTGCTTTGATTGCCTTGGTTTCTACCCACTTTGTCAGATAGTTTGTGCACACAATGATGTAAGACCTTTGCCTCGAAGGAGGATTGATTGGACCCACAAAATCCATACCCCACTTCTCAAATGGCTCAAGAGTCACTTGAGGTTGGAGAGGCATTTCTTCCCTTGGAGTCGGTTTCCCCATCCTTTGGCATCGGTCACATTGGCTGATATACCTGCTGACATCTTGATGAAGCGTGGGCCAATAGTAGCCTGCCTGTAGGATTTTGAAGGCAGTCCTTTTGGCTGCAAAATTTCCTCCACAAGGCCCGTCATGACAGGTTAGGAGGATATCAAAGACTTCCTCCTCCCTTACACAACGCCTTAAGATCTGATCGGGGCCAAGCTTGAACAGGTTGCCCCCGATCCAAGTGAATGAGGCACTCTTCCTTACGATTCTGCTCTTCTCTCTTGAGGATAGGTGCGGAGGGAACTGTGCTGAGACAAGGTAGTTTGCTATATCAGCAAACCATGGAGAGAGTACTGAGATAGCAAATAGATGTTCATCTGGCATCTGGTCATCCACTATTCCATCCTCAACTGCAGGTAAATCCAATCTAGACAAAAAGTCAGCAACAACATTTTCTTTACCTGGTTTGTCAACGATAGTCAAATCAAACTACTGCAACAAAAGTAACCATCTAATAATACGAGCATTCACATCTGGTTTATTCATTAAATATCTAATTGCAGCATGATCCGTATGTACAAATGTTTGATAGCCATTGATATAATGTCGGAACTTGTTCAGTCCATGGACCACGGCCAAGAATTCTTTCTCAGTTACAGTATAATTCAGTTCTGCCTTGGATAAGTTTTTGCTGACAAAGTATATGGCGTATGGAAGTTTTTGTTCAACTTGTCCTAAGGCTGCCCCTATGGCTTTTTTCGAGGCATCAGTGTGGATGTGGAAAGGTAGGGCCCAATTTGGACCTCTCAAGATTGGGGCAGACACCAACTTATCCTTTAATTCATTCAGAGCCTTCTGACAATCGTCAGTCCATTTAAACTCAACATCTTTTGCCAAGAGGCTAAACAATGGCGAGGCTAGCTTACTGATGTCTTTAATGATTCTCCTATAATACCCTGCTAAACCTAAGAAACTTCGAACATCTCTTACCTTCTGAGGAGGTGGAACCTTCTTGATGAGAGCAATTTTGTTAGGATCCACCTGTAACCCTTGGCGAGAAATGGTATGTCCTAGCACGGTCCCTTCAGCCATCAAGAATTCACACTTTTCAGGACTAAGGGACAGGTTCATCTCAATGCACTTGGTTAGGACTTTTCCCAGATTGGACAATGCTTCCTGGAAGTTGGACCCATAAGGAGTGAAGTCATCCATATAGATTTCCACCGAATCATGGACCAGCTCAGAAAAGATGCTCAAGACGGCTCTCTGGAAGGTGGCAGGAGCATTGCATAGTCCAAAGGGAAGAACTCGGTAAGCAAAGGTACCCCAAGGACAAGTGAAGGTGGTCTTATCTTGGTCTTCCGGGCTGATTTGGATCTGCTTATACCCGCTAAACCCATCTAGGAAAGAGAAAAACTTCTTTCCCGCTAATCCATCCAACACTTGATCTATGAAGGGTAGAGGAAAGTGGTCTTTCTTGGTGGCTTTGTTCAGTTCTCGATAGTCCACATAGATTCTCCACTTCCTGTTTTTCTTGGGAACCAACACCAGAGGGGACACCCATTCACTATCCGAGATGGGGTAAATGAATCCGGCATCCAACAGTTTTTGCAATTCTTCCTTGACGATGTCCTTAAGGGCTGGATTCATTCTCCTTTGGGGTTGCCTAACCGGTTTACAATCTTCTTTGATGTAGATGTGATGGGTACAGACCGAAGGATGGACTCCTTTCATCTTCTTATAGCTCCAAGCAAAAGCATCTAGATGACTGGCCAACAGACTACACAACTCCTTTTCCTGGGAAGGAGATAGGGAGGAGCTGATCTTTAACGTTCTCTCGGGGCCGAACTCCACATTTTTGACTCTGGGAGCAACTGGGTTGGTCACACAAAGGTCCACTAAGGTGCTCGCTTGGGCATCCTCCACCAATTCCTCTAAGGACAATGTGCTGGGAGGTGGATTCTGAATCAAGGTCTCAATCAAATCATCCTCGCTTGGGGGGCCTCCCCTAGTGGTGTCTAGGGTGCACAAGGGTGCTGAGTACACCTCATCCTCTTCTCCTTCCTCCAACCAAAGTGGTAAGTCATGCTCTAATAAGGGTTTGGCAGGAGGGTACAGGACTAGCTGCTTGGACATAGGACCATTTTTGATGGTCATGTTTCCTGCACGACAGCTTATGTAAGCATCTGCAGTGGCTAACCAAGGCCTTCCCAAAATAAGGGGGTATCCAGTAAGCTTTGCCTTTGGTTGCAGAACCAAGAAGTCTGCAGGGTACTCCCAAGAGTCAACAGAGACCAAGACATCCTCTACAATCCCTTCGGGAGTCACGGTGGAGCGATCTGCTAGTTGCAGGACTGTCAAGGTCCTTCTCAAGGAACCCTGAAGGTTGAGTTTGAGCATGGTATCTCTAGTCATCACATTAATGGCAGCCCCTAGATCAATCAATGTGTGTGGTATGATGGTGCCATTGATGTGGACATCAACTACAGGACTCCCAGGATCCAAAGACTTTGGGCAGATTACTTGCCCCAACATAAGATCAGACAGTTGTCCTATGACATTGATGGTTGAAGCGTCTCCTTTTCGCCTGCCTGGGTGTCTGAAACGCTTTTTCTTAACCAGTTTGTTGTATATTGGTACATCTTTGATGGCTTGGAGAAGTGGTATTCTCACACACAACTGTTTGAGTTCTCCCAGAAGCTCATCCTCCTCTGGGTTGGGTTGTGTGGTGGCCGTTAGTCTCTCAGGAAAGGGTGGAATGGCTTTTGGTTCACTTTCCTGTTTATCTTCCTCGTCCTCTGGGGGAGGAGGTTGGCGATCCGGAAGAGTCTTTCCAGATCGCAGGTTGATCTCCTGGATCTCCATAGCATAGGTAGGGCATGATGTTTCCCCAGTATATACCTGCTGGGCTTGTCGGTTGTTGGGGTTCGGGTTCGGTTGAGCAGGCATTTGGGGTTGCCTTGGAGGAGCAGGAGGTAATGGTTGTGGTTGAGCTGGTGGTGGAGGCAAAATGGCGGGAGGAGTATTGTACTAGGGCCTCCACCCCGGTTGAGGTGCATTCCACTGAGGCTGTGGCTGGGCATGTGAGTGAAACGAATGAGTAGTGGGCTGAGTATGGTACTGAGGCGAGTAAGACCATGGAGGAGGAACAGACCAGGAAGGATGAGCAGGGGGACCCCAGGAAGGCATAGGAGCAGATTGGTTGGGGCTATAATAAGCTTGGGGTGTCCCTTGCATCCCCTATTGGTAAGGTCTAGGTCCATGTGGCCTCCTTTGGTTGAGGAAATAGAGAGGTTCAGTGGGCGCTTCTGTCCCTTGGTACATGGCTTTAAGCCCAGGTAAGGTTGGACATTGGTTTGTGGGGTGGTCCTCCTCACAAACAAAACATACCTCAACCAAATGTAATGGGCACTCGTTCTTAGGGTGCTTCCTTGTACACCTAGGGCAGAAGATAGCCAAATCCCTCTCAGCTTCCTCTTTCTTCTGCTGGATTCGGAATGTATCAAGTTGCATGGCAATGGTCTGTCTCACCTCACTCTTGAGGTCCTCTAATTGATTTTTAAACTCATGTTTGGAGAAAGGAATACTAGCTGAGAGGAGGTTTCCTCTACCTCTTTTCCAGGCTGCCCTAGAATGGTTTCTAAACACAGTCTTTATATCCTCATAAGGTAGTTGGTAAATATCTCCTCTAGCTAGCATGTGAATGGTATCTAAGAGGTCTTCAGGGACTCCTCGGAGCAGGACCAACTTGAGAGAATCAGGGTCAAGTGTGCACCTGGCCCGCTTATAGCTAAGTTGGAACCTTTCCTCGTAATCTTCTAAGGACTCATCATTCCCCATGGTCATCTGAAATATTTCTCCCTTGGCTTCCTTGGACCTACAGTAGTCCCGGTATTTGGTATTGAAAGCTTGCTGCATCTGGGCCCAAGTGGTGATATTGTTCCCAGGTAAGCCCATGAACCAGCGTAATGCTGCATCCTTAAGGGTAGAGGGGAAGAGTTTCAGTTTTTTCTCATCTTCGGTATAGTCATAGGTTCGACAAAGGATGGAAAACTCAAACAGGAAGGTATCAGGGTCTTCAGTAGTCAGTCCATGGAAGTGAGGTAAAGCGGAGGGGCTTATGTTCTTCATTTTCATGTCTCCATTGGTATCTCGGATGGGGAAGGCACCCTCTATTCTCTCATCTTCTCCCCTATTGTCAGCCATGGCTTTAGATGGAGTGTTCTCTAACTCTTCTTCTGTTATAGGATCTTCATATATCTCAGGAGGCTCGCCTATAGGTTCTTCTGGATCACTGTCACCAAAGAAGAGAGAAGGGTGACTCAGTGACGTGGTGGGGGTGTTGGGTAAGAATTTGCCTGTTTTATCTCGATTTCTACGAGGCATGAAATGGAAAGACTTTTGATTGCTTTTGTTCTTTTTTCTGGTACCTGCAAAACTAAAACAAATTGAACTGTAACTAACTATCTTGCTGAAATGGAAATGCGGAATTGAAATGAAAGCATGAAAGAACTAATCTATTTTGCTCAAATGAAATTGCAGGAATGAAATGCTAGGCTACGCTTGCGGAATTGAAATGCTAATCTATGCTTGCAGAAATGAAATTGCGGAATTGAAATGTTAATCTATGAAAGCAGGAAATGTCTATGCTACTTTTGCGGAAAGGAAATTGCAGAATGGAAATGAAATAAACTACTTAGCAGAAGGCGAGAGTAGGAAAATAGAAGAAAAGCAACAATCACCAATACTCTGACGCTTCCCCGGCAACGGCGCCAAAAAGATGGTGGGCTCCAGTATTGTAGCAATAATGCTACAACTCCTGGAACTTCCTTCTTTAATTTTATCAACCCGGTAGTTCGTAACAAACTTGGAAGCGACGGTGCTGTATGCACAAGTACTAGCTCTTGCCGCAGCTGTCACTTGGTCAGCTGGCACAAGTCCGCTAGGGGCTTAAGCCAACTTCTATGAGCTCTTAGAAGAAGCTTTTTAACTGATGGATGAAAGCTAACTCAAAGGAAGCTAATCTACTTGCGGAAAGAAACTGAAAGCCAACAAGAAACGCAAACCCTAGCAAACCCTAATTCTACCAGCTAGTCCTACTGATGCAAAGATGGGAATGCAAACTACTGAAAGAGATGCCATTACTTCTATGAAGGTAATATGCATGTGTCTAGACTACTTCTACCTAAAGAAAACATCTTTTTGTATTTTTGAATAAGTTATTTAGAATTATCATGCATGTGCTTTTAACTGGCTTTTTACTGTGCAGAGGCGGATCACGGAGGAGAAATGCTTGGAAGAGGTCGGGAAGGTTCGGAGAGGGTCTAAGGAGTCCCTAACATCCTTCCAGAGAGTTTCACAAAGTTTGGCTGCCAAGAAACCGCATTTATGAGCTTCTACAGGAAGTCTGCAGGGGTTCTACAGGATGTTTCAGAATTTCTACAGGATGTTCAGCAATTCCTACAGGATGTTCTACAATTGGATTTTGGATGATGGGTGAGTGGAAGAGGCTGCATGGATGCATAGGGAGGTAGGAGAGGGGTTTGTAATGACTTAGTGACAGAGAGATGAGGTGATGAGAGGGTGTGGAAAGCTAGCTTGTCTTAAAGAGGGTAGAGGGAATGGAAGGCCAAAAAGGTAGGGTGACGTGGGCAGTAGAGTAGTTGTGAGACGAGGGGTCTAATTTGGAGATGAGCAGTTGGCCTGGACGAAGCTTAGATGGACGAGAGAGTGATGGAGATGCACTGCACAGTGTAAACTGAACCAAATCATCCACGTCCTGCACATAATCAAAATATTACTAATCTATCCTAACTGTTAATGAAACCAATGAACAACAACGTTATTTCTAAAGAGAACCATGTATGGTACTGAAGCAAAGAAACATTCCAAGAGGTCTGAGCGCATGGATAACTTTTACAAATGAAAACATTGCACCAAAGATTGCATGAGTACGCAAACTAGTGTTTTTGTTGGGTAGCATTGTCTGCAATTCCAGCCCCTAGAAAGAGGTGAAAATGAGAGTACAGGCAACCCTTTTCTGGAACTCTTATCAATTCTAATCTCTTTACTCTATTCTAGACATCTGAAGAAACTCTATCTTCTAACAATGACCTACTTTACCACACCACGAAATCTAACTCAACAAACTGCGTTTCAAATGCATGTAAAGAAAACCATATTGCTGAAAGAAAAGATATCAATACAAAAGAAGGAGGCCCTAGGCTCTCAGGTTGGGCCCAACCCCGAGAGCTATGGCTCCTCTAGAAACTCAGAGCTGAGATCAAATCTGACTGCTTCTCATTAAAAAATAATAATCATAAGTCAAGAGGTATGCCAATGATGGCTACAAAAAAGCAAAAATAGAGCTGGCAGCTCGTAGTGCAGAATGTGCAATAGTTTTTCAAAAAGTCCCTTTCGAAGGCTGAAGCCTTATCATTTATACATCACGAGGCCCCAAGCTGGCCTCCTAAATCTATGGGACTTGGCTGACCAAACTGGGAGTGAACAGCTGCTTCCACAAAATCTGTTTGGCTGCCTTCTAGATCCGGTTGTGGTGGCTTTTGGAGCTCGGAGTTGGGGGTGAAGATCCCGAGGAAGGCTATTTAATGCTGTGGACAACCCTCCTATGAATCCTCAACCCCATCTTGGCTATCTCCTAGCCCTTATCTGCACGGTTTTGCTCCAACATGTGTCAAAAACCTGAAATGAGCACGTGTTAGCCACCTAGGAATAGTGACTGCCCTTATTCGTACAAATGACATAAACATACTAAAAAATGATGCATAAGTTATGAAAAATGGAGGATTGAGCAAGGGTGGTTAGGCCAAATGAGCCCAAAATGTTACCAAATTTGGGGCTCATCAACTTTTAGGGAGCAACTCCCTCCAGGAGTGCATAGACAGGGTGTGCAACACAATTTGGCCCCCTGTACTCATTGTAGGGAGAGAAGCAAGGTTTTCTCAGTGGATATTGTTGATTGGCTAAACATAAAAACATTAGTTGAGTGTGGACCAACATCAACCTAGAAGAATTGTTCCTTACATTGGTGTTCATGCCTTAGATTGGTAGGAGATCATGATTTGGTATCCTATTGATGGAGCATCATTCTTAGTCAGGGGTATAATACAACAGGAACCCTTAGATGAGAGGATTATTACATGTTTCAGTGGGTAGTGGGATATGGATTGACAATTCATCAGTATTCCAGTAGCACTATCCCAATAGTAGCAGATTGCGGTTGACCTCGGCCTATGCTAGAGGTTGGATTGGAGAGAGGTAATGAGTTGGTTTTTTTACTGGTGGAGTAGCATTTATGGCTATATACAAAGCATAATGGGAGCCATGGGACATGGGTGATGATTGGCCATGGTGGCATTGAGATCTAGGTGGATCTGCTAGTAGCAGGTTGAGACAGATATGGGCTTGAGATCCAGGTATTTAGGGATCCAATTATGTTTAGATTTCTCAGAGGCATGATGTGGAATAATGGTTCATATGGGATATTGGTATCAGTTGGGAGATGCCTATATAATGGATGGGTGCATATTGATTGAGGGAATGAAATCTTGGGGTGGGAGGATTTATCATGTCCCCATTTTTATTTTCCTCTATAGTACAACCCGAATGGGTTACCGGGGTATGTGATGACCAGACTGCAGGAGCAAGATTACATCATCAGGGGTCTCAGAGGAGTTTTGAGGAGTTTTTATGGGATCTGATGGAATTTTCTTGGAATATTCCATCATCCACACAACTTGCCTTTTGTTCTGTTGCATTTCAACAAATTAAAAAAAATAACATTATTATGGGGCCTAAATTAATTATGCTCGAGGTGGAATTCCCAGAATATTATTTGATGGAACACCTCAGTGTAATAGCTCTTTGGAACCAAAACGAGAATATCTACAAGATGATAAGCTGAGAAGTGACTTCCAGTGGTCAGAGAGAGTATGGTGGGTGATTTATCATTTTCTTTAATTAAAATGACTTTAATTAGTCATTTAATTAAAGAAAAAATAATTAATTAGAGGAAAAGGTCCAAAAGTGACTTAAGTGAAATAAAATAAAATTAAAAAGTCACTTAAGGTAAAGTCAATGGAGGAGCATCTAGAATAATAGTAAAATAATAAAATAAGATGCTTCTAGAGGCTTAGAGATCTATCCATCAGATTTATAAAAGATGAGGAGGAGGTCATTTGGAGACATATGGTTTTGAGCATTTGTCTTTGGTGTGGACCGGAGAATTTAGTTCTCTAATATAGTAGCCCGAGGATAAAAACCCTTAGGTGATTTCAATGAGAGTGGGCAAGTACCCATCTCTCCCCTTGGTGAATTGATTCATAATTCACAAGTGTTTTCAGCATATCAATTTATATTTGGAGGCCCATTGTTGCAGTATTATTGATCTTTTGGGGCATCATTCAACCATATTCAACATTTTTTATTAGCATGTTATTTCATATTCCATATTAATAAAATAAGGTTGAGAGTTCTTCTGCAAGTTTATCTTGTTCATATATTTCAGTTGTAGTTTATATTTGCAGTTTTTTTCATTGGTTTATGGTTTATTTTGCATAAATTGTTTGTGAAATTAATAGTGCAAAATTTTCAAGCAAAACTCAACAAATTGTAATTGGGACAAAGAAGCCATCCCCATGGAATAAAAGGAAATTCTAAAAGGAGTGTGCAAAAATCCACTCAAATATGCTTGTAGAAGCTTGGAAGACAATAGTGAATAGATGATTTGTACATCTAGATTTACTCCAGATTTTAGGGAACCAAGCAACCAAGCCAACAAGAATCATCATAAATGTAAAATGTATGGCATAGTGTATTTTGTTGCAAGAAAATGGGGTCATAAGGCTAGAAATTGTTGGAACTCTAGAAGGCCAAGAAACCCATGTAGGAACTATTGCTAGTAGTTTGACTAGACATTGAGAGGCCAATTATTGGGTGCTTCACTCAAAATTCTCCCAACCACCTTCTCTAGATGTCTTGCCTTCCAACTAGCCAACCTGCTGAGAATAGCGGGTCAAGTAGAAGTGGGTAGGGGTTCGTGGGCCTGCCTACCTAACTCTCTTATTTGTTGGCTAGAAAGTTGAATTCAGGAGTTGCCTCCTACATTACCTAAGTTCCTTCCTTCCTCTCCCCATAACTGAGAGTGGCCTTAGGGCACCTATAAATTGATTCTCGTTGGGAAGAAGATAAGGAAGAGTAGAAGCATGGAAACATAGATCATGAGGATGATAAGGTGTCGGGGTCCAAAGGTCTTGTGAGGAATCAAAAGTAACTTTGAATGCCACAAATTGGCTAAGAGAAACCAGGGGGCTCTATAACACATTCATATTATCTGCCAAGAAGCATGGCTACGCTAGAAATACCTATCTCATTGGATTCAGAGGAATGAATAGGTAATATGTCTAATGTGAGCTTAACCAAACCCCAATAAAAACCAAGTAGTTTGGTAGACATGAAGAGACTAGATTTTGTTAAGTAGTACAATTTACAGTATCTGTGCAAGCACAACGTTGGCTACCACTCCTGCAATTTGGTGATGAATGTGGGACACTCAACAAGCCAGCCAAAGGCCTATCTATATATAATATAACTATTTTTTTTGGTTGACATTCATTAAACCCTTCCTACCTAATAAAGTAGCATTTAGATCTGTTTCATCTGGTTCCCACAAGGAAGCAAGAAATAATATTGGGCCTTCAAGAGTCTTGGCCTTGTTCAAGAACCGTTTCACTGGATATCACCTTATATAATATCTCAACTGATGGAAGGATTAAACCGCCCATGGCCTGCGCATTGAAGATTTTTTACCTCATACTCCTATTTGTTTGTTTGTAAGACACCCTCCCTATCTTGCCTACTTAGTAGCCCACGATGTATGAACATGTAAGGAAAAGCTAGTACTCCATGAGATTGTTCTTCCAAATACAGGGTTTGAGCCAATCGAACATCGTAGTCTTGCCTTGGTCCATATTGATAGGCCACATTTCACTAGCGAATTTACCAATTTCGTAGGCAAATACCTCTAAGAAAACACATCAATTTCAACAGTTAATGATGCCACCATCCCAAGAACTAGACAACTAAGAAGAAAGCTTGGAGAGTCTAGGTCAAGGGGAAAGAGGAGTTTTTTGCACTCTTATCCCAAGGAAAAGTGGTTTTCCAATGATCTATTGTAGCAGAAAATGTCATCTCCAGCTATGATATGGACATTAGGGTTATGCCAAATGCAATCCACACTCAGTTCTTATCTTCTATCATATAGGGAAGGAACCCTTTTTTGGAGATTTTTGAAACTCTACTTGATGATCAAAGAAGAAGATTAAAGGGAGTTGAATCTTTTGGGGATCAAAAGATTGTAAATGGGGAGGTGTGATTGACAATTGAATCCTTGTCTAAAGTTCTTTTTAAATTTGTAATAAGCTTGTAATTGTTTTTTATTTTTTAAATCTAATTTGTCTTTCTGGAAAAATGGGAAGCACAAAAAAATGATTGTAATGGTTGGCATTCCAAAGGAAATCATTAAATATGAAATTTTAGGGAAGAAGTATAAATGAAGAAGATGCAAGAAGAGCTTGGTGTTGACCACATGTGTGTCAATTACCCCCAAGAAGCAGAGTACACATCAACAGATAAAAATTTTCAAGATCATCTTCATCATGCAACTTCTAGATTATCATTGTAATCCAAATTTTACATCCCTGTGGGCCTTCATTGTAAAAATTATTCTAGTATGACAATGAATCCATGTAAAACATCTAGGTAAGCCTTTGATTATAAGCAAAGAGTTCAATCTAGGGAGTTGTTTACCCCCCGCCAATTATTTGCATTTCCGAACCCAAATAATTGACAAAGTTTTTCTCCCACATATCCCCCAAAGCTAGAGTGGGGCTCAATGGTAAGGTCTTAGGTGAGTCCTAGTGTTATCAAGTCTATGTATTTTTATCATACTAGATCATATGTCTTGTGTCACAAAATTTGGTTAAGTCTAGAGGTCATGTGTCAATTGTAAAAATTCCCCTTCTAATAGGATGTTTATGTAAGTTTATTTTGATGTAAAGAGTGTTGTCTAGGGATATTTTGGGTGGATGGTTATTCATATTTAGACACCATTGCAAAAATATTTTTTTAGACCCACTTGGAGGGTGAAAATATGTCTAATCCCCTCTAATGTCATTTTAATTTATTTTCTGGCAAAAAATGGCAAAAATTTAGCCAAAAAATGGTTAAAACACAAAAATGAGAGGACACAAAAATTCTCTCCAATGTAAAAATGAATTTTTGGGGAAGATGGAAATTTCCAAGGAAGAGTAAATGTGAAAGACTCATTCCCATGGAGAAAAATCCCTTGAAAATTTGTGGGTACAAAAGAAATTAATTTTCTGAGGTCCTACATCAAGGGAAAAATCAATTTTTTAAGAAAAAATGAACTTATGGACCAAGGTGGTTAAGTCAAAAGGGATTTTTTGAGGAAATAAGTTCAAAATAATATTTTTTGGACCAAGGAAAAAGAGGCTTATCATGGAATTCGAATTTGTCCTCTGGATCAAGGGACAAGATTTAATCTTGGCATGGATCAAGCAACAACTAACTGTTATTCTCTGGGATTACATCAAATTTATGCACTTCTTTAGACCTAGCCATTTTCCACTTGGAGGGGGATCTAGTGTTGGAAATACTAAGACGGAGTGGGGGCGTTGGGGGGGGAGGGAAGAATCAATATTCCTTAGCAATGATCACTTTTAAATTTTTTCAGAGCACTAGTTAATATTTAATTATTATTAATATTTATGCAGTAATAACGGTAAATAAAAGAACACAGTAAGAACAAGAATTTTAGGTGGAAAAGCCCCTCGGGGTCAAAAACCACTGAACACTTTTGTAATAAATTCTTTAATCTTCAGCCCCAACTGAAATGAAAGAAACAACTTCCTAGAATTATATAAAAGCATTCTTCTCCAGCTCCCACTGGAAGGATGCCCTAACACCATGGTTTCTTTAGTAATCAACTGAATGGATGCCCCAACACCCTAGTGAGCCACAACTCGCCCTAGCACCACCCTACCACCCTAAAGTGTTCATAGGCCCCAACCTGTAGGCGACTTCATACACCTTCCTAGCACCTCCCTGCCACCCTATAATGACTGAAATAAGACAAGACTGTGGATTCCCAAACCAGGGACAACAATCCACGATACAATAAGATGTACAATGATTTTCGTGTACTTCACCAAATACCCAATCACTCTATGACCTGCAACCCAACCATGACATCATCCCAACAGTGACTCCTCTACCTCCCAACATTTCCATTTCGACTCTAGGCAGAATGACTCTTTCACAAATGACTCTTTTACAATCTTTACAATGATGAATCTTTTACAAATGACTCTTTTACAATGATGACTCTTTTATAAATGACTCTTTTACAACTTTATAATGATGACTCTTGGCCTTAACAATACTTCACAATATATGGATGGTTGTCATGTCTTAAAGGATGTCCTGATGCAACGCTTCCTTTGATTTGATACTTCTGCTCTTGAATTCTTGCTTGATGTTGTAATTGAATATTCTTCTACATGCATGCAAAAATTTCCCAACGAAACCAATCCCAAAACAAAACAAAATACCCTTCATCTTACCACTGCCTGAAAAACACATGTAAGTGCATAATAATGAATAAATACAAATTAAAATTATAATGCGTACTTGATGTGTGCTGGTCACTTTTGTTGTTGACTTGTTGCAGTAGTAGACAAAGACTCCCACTCTTGATATAGGCCTGGACTCTATGCAAGACTATATCCAAAACTGAACTATACATATATATACAATAAAAGTTGATGACATACCCTAGACTTGTGATGGACCAAGTTCTAAGTACAACAATAGAGACCATTGTTAATTTTAAGTATGTTCTATGCTTAGAGCAATTTATTTCAATTTTCATAGTTAGCTCAATATATTTTCCAGATTAGCAATCACATCAGCATTAAAGTAAATTGCAGATAGAACATAAACATAGATCACAAAAGACAAGCCAAGAAGAGAGGAGACAAGATGTGGTGTGAGACAAGGACAAACCCCAATGTGGGGAAACCCTTGATCAATTCTTCTTATATGTTCTTCAATAGTTCAACAGAGAGAGAGAGATAGCATATTTACAGCAAAAGTCAACACTTTGACTTATTTAAATAAGAGCATAGATAATATCTAAGAAGATGATACATGAGATGGCTAAACTCAGTTGAAGACATGTTGCTTTAACTGATTCTCCAAGATGACTTCTTCACCTATCATTATATAACATCTCGTTATCATGTTGCACCTCGCTGTGTTGTACCATGCTACACCCATCATCACTATGATGGACCTCATGACCATGCCGCACACATCATACTGCTGCACCTTATGCTTCCACTGTTGTCCCATGTGCCATTGTTGCACCATGCTACCACAACCGTTCCATGTGCCGTTGTTGCTGTCTCACTGTTGGTGACATTGCCATTCCATGTTTAGCATACTGTTGTACCTTGCTGCTGTCCTAATGAGTTTGCAGCACCATACTTGTTGCTATCCCATTGCATCATGCCATCATACTATTAGCATTGTTGTCCCATTGTTAGTGACATTGCTTCTCCTATGTGGCAGTATCAGACACCTAAGAAACCCCTCCACATGGCTTCTAACATATTCTCCAAGTGTCTAATAAATTACTATAGATGTTGGCACTCGTTAGGGCATCTAACCACCAAGTCTACCCCTCCACTTTGGTTACAACAGGCTGAAAGCACATACCATCCAAACTGATCCAAAATCATGGACCCAACACAAGTCATTAATGGAGAACATACATACCTATGTATTGCTGTTCATGGACATAGTTTGGTCACTAGTTAGGGAATCCTCCTGTAACCTACAACAGCCCAACGATCATGCCATAACTCACCTTGAATTATGTGGCCTCCCTTTCTTTACGAGGCATCTCCTTTTATACTAAAACGTTGAGCACATATGGGGTTTATTTGGTTGCTGGCCGACCTTGACGGATTGTCTTATAACACAAATAAATTCATGACGCCATGAATACTTATTGGAATCGGATGATCTGTAGATCAATCCTAAACCTCTCGATGAGAGGGATCCAAGAAAAATATCAGCTTCCATAAATAAGATGGCCCACATGGAGTTTGGCCCTAGTTTCCAATTTTAACACTCCCTCTCAACTAGGGAGAACTCCATCCACTGATACATCTACTAGACTGTACTATCTTTGCCATCAATGCCTTGCACTGCTATGCTCTGCTTTGCTGATCTGCTCTACTCTGTTGAACCATGAAGAAGAAGAATTGATCGAGAATGTCTCATACCATTCTCTACTAACCCGAAGTTAGTTCCTTATGAAGAGAGTGTGTCATACCACTCTTACTGATCCCAGATCAATTCCAAGAGAGTGAGTCATATCACTCTTATTGTCCCGAAGTCAGTTTCATTTCTCCCATATTAATATCACAGGTGAGTGTGTCAAACCACTCATATTGATCCCAGATCAGTTTCATTGATCCCAAATCAATGGAGGTCATCCTAGCATAGGGAGTATGGTAGATACAACGATGCATCCATCGATAATACTACTATGGTCCCTAACCCCATTTCCCTACTCATTGGAAAGATGAGAGGTACTTCCCATGAGTCCCAGACTGCATGGGTAGGATGCCTCGACAAGAGAACCACTCATCCTGTCCCTAAGTCACCACGGGATATCACAGGGGAAGGTTGAGCCATTCACCCTGTACATAGCACAACATTAGGGGAGAGTGAGTCACCCTGTGGTTGCTTGTTGCTCCAAGAAGTACCCCAAGTCCCCTGGAGCTCCCAGAGTTCAATGCATGCATCATGCAAGACCCTCA
Organism: Pinus tabuliformis; assembly: GCA_031772625.1. Classification (NCBI taxonomy): domain Eukaryota; kingdom Viridiplantae; phylum Streptophyta; class Pinopsida; order Pinales; family Pinaceae; genus Pinus; species Pinus tabuliformis. The sequence goes on along the minus strand of CM062817.1, from coordinate 134,590,866 downwards.
TAAGAGGGTCTCTCAATGACTCCAAGTCAGTTGGGAAAGTCACAAATTTGACCTTTCCCTGGGGCTTCAACAGAATGTCTGCGACTTGTACATCAGTCTCAATGCGATGGAGCCTTCTCGCTCATCGATGTACCATATCACAGATAAGGTAGTATTTAATGTCTATATGTTGGACCAATCATAGAATACAGGATTCCTCAATAATCGAATCCCTCCCTGGTTGACACAAAGGATCATGGTGGTATCCATCATGTGTGCAAGCAACTTATTGAAAATCTTCCACAACCAAGTAGCTTCACATGACATCATACTCATAGGTATGTTTTCGGTCCCAGCGGTGCTTATAGAAACCATCTTCTGCTTTGTTGAGATTTTCTGTTTGGAGTAAAATAGGCAAAAATCTCTGTAGGTGACAACAATAGAAATTCAATTCCTAGATTAGCTCTAGGTTGTTGGGAGATGATTAATGCCTCCTATATTTGATGTGAGTGAGTTAATGAGGTTGTTAGATTCTCTTTGCTATATAACAGGCAACCATTCGGATTGTTTGCTATGAGGGTGAGAGTTTTGTGAGGATTTCATTATGTAATCTCCTGTTTGATTAATAAGATTGCCGATGCCTATGTTGTGTGGACGTAACCCAGATTGGTTGGGTGAACCACGTTAAATTCTTGTGTCTTTATGTGCATGATTGATCTGCTGTGTATTTTGTTTAATTTAGCTGAGCATCTGATCTCCAACAAGTGGTATCAGAGCAATGTTGGAGTGCTGGAGGTGCTGAGATTGCCTGCTGGACCGTTGGGATTAAACCATATCGAATTGCTGCGGGTGTGTGTTGTTTGCTGTGGTGCTGGATCATATTACAGTGCAGCTGAGCATTTCATTCATTGCTGGTGTGTACTCCAGCGTCGAGTCTGGTTTGTTAATGCTGCTGCGTGGAGCGCTGGTGAAGCGTCTTTCCCGAAACTGGTATACGTGCTGGAGGTGGAGCGCTGGTGGATGGTGGATCATTTGCTGGTAGCGTGTGAAGGTTGTGCACACTGTTGCTAATTGCCGTGGAGTAAACCTACATTTGAGAGCTGAGTGGATTGCTGGCAACGTGTGAAGGTTGTGCACATTGTTGCTAATTGCCGGAGCAATGATATATGACCTGCGTGCTGTGTATTACGTGCTGGAGTGCTGGAGGATCTGTGTATTACATGGTTGGTGCATATTGCTGGTATAACCGTCCACTGGTTGGTACGTATTAAATCAAGTGTGTAAATGCGTTTTGGCTGGCTTCCCCGTCTCTGGTTTTTACTATCAACCTTACTGATATGATGCATCATTTAATTCGGTTACCGTGACTCCACTACCAATTCAAACTATGCTCTATCTTTGGTAAAAACAATGAGCGTTTGTATTATGAGTATTTAAGGACCAGTTTGAAGGCAGGGCTTATAGCCGGTTTCATTTCCCTCGCGGAAGGGTTAGCGGTTGGAAGAACATGTGCTCTCTTCAAAAACTATCAGTAGCCGAAAATTCTGTGTGACTTCCATAACTTAGTTGCGTAATTCGAAAATGAAATCTATATAAATTCGATATTTGGAACAGAATAGCGCGGAGCAATAACAGGCTATTGATCTATTCTAGAGTTGTGTCTATGTGGAAGAACATTTGCTCTCTGCATGAATATTGCAGATTTCTTTTGGTTGTGCCAGAAGTTAATAAAACAAAAATTTTTCGTTTTTGGCGGTGGTATTTAAATATTTGTAACTTGCACAGCAAATGCAATTTTTTTTTTATTTTTGGCAAAGACAAAAAAGGCATAGGCAGTTTTGTTTTAATTGCTGGTATTTAAAAGTTGGGTTTTGGAGGTTATTGTGTTTTTTTTTTTTTTTTTGCTGATACAAAATGGCAAAAACTCAGAGTGCCCGGTTTGAAATTGAGAAGTTTAATGGCAAGAATAATTTTGAGATCTGGAAGGTGAAGATGCATGATTTGCTTGTCCAACATGGCGTGGCAAAGGCGTTGTTGGGCAAGTCCAAACAGCCTTACAACATCACAGATAATGAGTGGGCCGAGATGGATGAAAGAGCGATAAGTGCTATTCGACTATGTCTAGCTGATGATGTCCTGTTTAATATCGTGTCGGAGACAACAGCTGCTGGTTTGTGGACGAAACTGGAGAAACTGTACATGACCAAATCCTTAACCAATAGGATTCTCCTGAAGCGACAGTTGTACAGTTTGTGAATGAAGGAAGGTACATCGATTGCTGATCATTTAAATGCTTTTAATACTCTTCTTGTGCAATTACAAAGTATAGAAGTAAAAATTCCATCCGAGGATAAAGCTATTACTTTATTGTGCTCGTTGCCCGAGTCATGGGATCATTTTGTTACTTCTATAAGTCTTAGTTCATCAGAAACTATTGAGTTTGATGATGTAGTTGCATCCTTATTATCGGAAGAAACAAGGAGGAAGTCGCATTCCGAAACCTCTACATCAGAAGCTATGATGGTTAGAGGTCGTTCGAAAGAAAGACGCCCCAGGAAGCCGAGCGACTCACGTTCAAAGTCGAAAGGGAAGAAGAGTAAGCTAAAGTGTTGGTTTTGTGGCAAATCAGGGAATTTAAAGAAGGACTGTTGGAAGCGGCAGCAGCAAACTTCAAAAGCAAATTCTTCGACAGAGAAGGAGGCAAATACGACAGATACAGGTTCGACATCTGGTTCAGGTATGAGTGATGAAGTATTATCAGTTAATGTGTCAAATCATGGTCAACATTGGTTGTTAGATTCCGGTGCATCAAACCACATGTGTATCCATAAAGAATGGTTTAAAACATATAAATCAATTGATGATGGTGTTGTGTACATGGGTAATGATGTAACATGTAATATTGTTGGGATTGGAAGCATACAACTACAAATGTTTGATGGGACAACTAGAATATTAACTGATGTGAGGCATGTACCAGATTTAAGGAAAAATTTGATTTCATTAGGAGCACTTGATTCAAATGGATATAAAACTGTAATTCAAGGTGGAGTAATGAAAATTTACAAAGGTATTTTACTAGTTATGAAAGCTAAGAAAGTAGGAAATCTATTTCAATTAGAAGGAGGTATAAGGTCAGATTTTGTGTCTACTGTGTCTGAACATGACAGTAGTTCCATTCACTTATGGCATCAAAGATTGGGGCATATGAGTGAAAGAGGATTAAAAATTTTGGCTGATCGCAAGTTACTTCCAAATCTAAAGTCTGGAAAGTTAGATTTCTGTAAGCATTGTCTGTTTGGAAAACAAAGTAAACAAAAGTTTAAAACAGGCAAACATACTAGTAAAGGCATACTTGATTATATCCATTCAGATGTGTGGGGTCCAACTCCTACAACTTCATATGGTGGTTCGTCTTATTTTGTATCATTCATTGATGACTTTTCTAGGAAAGTGTGGGTCTACATGTTGAAGAGAAAGTCTGATGTTTTTTCAGTTTTCAAGCAGTTTAGAGCATTGGTAGAAAACAACACTGGTAGAACAATAAAATGTTTACGAACTAACAATGGTGGTGAGTTTACTTCCAAGGAGTTTGACAGCTATTGCAAGGATGCAGGGATTGAGAGGCATAAGACCACGATTTACACTCCTCAGCAAAATGGAGTTGCTGAACGCATGAACAGGACTCTTCTAGAGAGAGCACGAAGTATGCTGAGTAACGCCGGGTTGCCAAAGGAGTTGTGGATGGAAGCAGTGGCAACAACTTGTTATGTGATAAACTGATCTCCATCGACGGCGATAGACTGCAAGATTCCGCAAGAGGTATGGAAAGGACACCCTTGTGACTATTCTAAACTCAGAGTGTTTGGTTGTGATGCATATGCTCTAGTGCCTAAACATCAGCGAACTAAGTTAGATCCAAAGTCTAAAAGGTATATCTTTGTTGGGTATGGTGTTGGAACAAAGGGATATAGATTGTGGGATCCTACTACCCGCAAAATCATCATCAACAGAGATGTAAAGTTTAATGAATCCTCTCTTGTACAGTTAGATGTAGATAGTAGATTGAAACAGGATGATGTATCTGACTTTCAGCACATTCAGTTTGATAGCATTTCTAACGATAGTCATGATGACCATAGTTCAGATACTAGTCATGAACAGGTTTCAGAATCAGAACATGAACAGGGTTCAGGTTTAGATCATGAACAGGTCTCAGATACTGATCGGCAAGAAGTTCCTACAGATGGTAGTCAGCCAATCGAGGAAGCGCCAGAAACATCCTTAAGGAGGTCGACAAGAATCAAACGGCCACCGAGAAGGTATGATGATTATGTCACTTCTGTTGCATTTACTGCTAATGACAATGAACCTCTGTGCTATCAGGAAGCAATAGAAGGTTCGAAAAGTGACAAGTGGAAAGCAGCCATGAAGGACGAAATGATGGCCTTGAGTAAGAACGGCACATGGGATCTGGTTGAGCTTCTGAAAGGCAGGAAAACTGTGGGGTGTAAATGGGTTTTCAAGCTGAAATGGGGTGTGAATGATACGGAAGACAGGTACAAAGCGCGACTGGTTGCAAAAGGGTTTTCTCAGAAAGCCGATATTGACTTTCATGAGATTTTTTCACCAGTGGTTAAAATTGTTTCAATTAGAATTATGTTAGCATTAGTGGCTTTGCTTGATTTAGAATTGCAGCAGTTAGATGTTAAGACTACATTTCTACATGGTGATTTAGATGAGGAAATATATATGGAACAACCGAAAGGGTTTGTTCACCATCGCAATGAGAAATTTGTCTGCAGGCTCAAGAAGTCATTATATGGCCTGAAGCAGTCGCCTCGGCAGTGGTATAAGAAGTTTGATTCTTTCATGTTGAGTCAGAAATATGTTAGAAGTGAATATGATCATTGTGTTTATTTTAAACAGTTGAATAATGGCATATTCATTATCTTGGTATTGTATGTTGACGATATGCTTTTAGCAAGCAAAAGCATAGAAGAAATCAACAGGTTGAAGGCTCAGATGGCAAGGACATTTGATATGAAAGATCTAGGAGCAGCAAGACAGATTTTGGGCATGGATATTTTCAGAGACAGGAGCAATGGTAAGCTATGGCTATCACAACAAAAGTATATTGAGAAAATACTTTTGAGGTTTGGTATGAATAATGTGAAGCCTGTTTCAGTCCCTTTAGGTTCCCATTTTAAGCTTTCTTCGAGTTTATGTCCTAATACAGATGAAGAAAAGGATTATATGTCTCGAATTCCATATGCCAATGTAGTAGGGTGTTTAATGTATGCGATGGTTTGTACTCGACCAGATATTTCACATGCAGTTGGGGTTGTCAGCAGGTACATGGAAAATCCGGGTAAAGAACATTGGTCAGCAGTGAAATGGGTGCTTCGGTATCTGAGAGGCACAAGTAGTTATTGTATCACTTACAATAAGAGTAGTGAATTTGTTTGCGGATATGTTGATTCCGATTTTGCAGATGATTTTGATAAGAGAAGGTCAACTTCAGGGTATGTCTTTACTCTTGCAGGTGGAGCTATAAGTTGGATGTCAAAGCTACAGAACATTGTCGCTTTGTCCACTACTGAAGCAGAATACATTGCTGCTTCTCATGCTTGCAAAGAAGCGATTTGGTTGAAAGGTTTGTTTGGTGAATTTGGTAGGTTGCAGGACAACATCAAGTTATTTTGTGACAGTCAAAGTGCAATACATTTGGCTAAGAATCCGGCCTATCATAGTAAATCAAAGCATATACCGATCAAGTACCATTTTGTAAGACAGGTTATCACTAAAAGGGGAGTCTCTCTTGAAAAGGTGCATACAAAGGATAATTGTGCAGACATGTTCACGAAACCAGTTTTATTAGAGAAGCTACGCTGGTGTTTGGCTTCTCTTGGCTTGCAGAAAAGATAAAATAATAATAACAGGGCATCAGGCTAATTGTTGTCAAGGTGGAGATTGTTGAGATTTTCTGTTTGGAGTAAAATAGGCAAAAATCTCTGTAGGTGACAACAATAGAAATTCAGTTCCTAGATTAGCTCCAGGTTGTTGGGAGATGATTAATGCCTCCTATATTTGATGTGAGTGAGTTAATGAGGTTGTTAGATTCTCTTTGCTATATAACAGGCAACCATTCGGATTGTTTGCTATGAGGGTGAGAGTTTTGTGAGGATTTCATTATGTAATCTTTTGTTTGATTAATAAGATTGCCGATGCCTATGTTGTGTGGACGTAGCCCAGATTGGTTGGGTGAACCACGTTAAATTCTTGTGTCTTTATGTGCATGATTGATCTGCTGTGTATTTTGTTTAATTTAGCTGAGCATCTGATCTCCAACATGCTTCTTGCTCATCCAGGATATCGAGCAGAACCCAAAGGGAACCAACACCCAGAAGTGCTCTTGCGATCCTCCACACTGCCTGCCCAGTCAACATTCGAATAGTAATGCAACTTCACATTTTCGGCAATGTATCTCAATCCATGAGAGATTGTGCCCTAAAGATATCTTGGAAGATTCTTGGCACCAATCTAGTGATGCTCAACCATATATGAGCTCATCATGCTATCTGCGAAACATATATCCAGACGGAATTTCACCAAGAACATCAATGAAAATGACTTTATGGAACTCAAAGGCATTTCCCAAATCTGGTCCGGCATCACTACCACATAACTTCTGAAAGTTAAGCTCCATCGAGGTAGTCACAGGTTTGCAGTTCACTATTCCAAATCCGAAATCCAACTCCCTCTTACTTCTGCAAATGAGAGGGTCTGCACCTATCAGAAAGAGGTTGTCCTTACAAGGTGCCGGTATGAGAGGTCTATCATCCACAACCTTCAAGCAATGGTTTGGATCGGCTTCACTCCTAGTGAATCTCAGCTTCATCAGACAACTATCAATCCTCTCATACTATGCTCGGGATGCTTTTTTTCAAGCCATAGAGGGATTTCTTCCACCTGCATACATGAGATTCCCAATCATGAATCTCAAACCCCTCGGGTTGTTCCAAACTTGTGGACCTGCTTCATGAGGGGAATGGTCCCCTTGTAAGATTTTCCTTCGGTACATCTCAGATATGTACCTTCATTCTCTTTTTGAATTCAGGCATCCCTGTCACCATATTACTCACATTGGGTAGGGCCCCATAATAAGTAGACCTCTGGTGCTATAAATGAGAAGTGTCAATTGACATGGTCCCCAATGGACCATCCTACAACTTGATACATATTTCCAACCCTGAACTCAAAAGCATATTTGAAAATTCCATTTTCAAACATGTACCTTTCCATCGATGAATGCCACCCTGAAACCTTTGACTTCCATTGCCAAAATGGACACCAAGTTCTTCTTGCGATCAGGTATATAAAATAGATTCTACAAATGAATCGAGTTACCCTCATTCACTCAATGAGGGGTAACATTCCCTACACCATTTCTAGGATAGATGGCACTGACTCCAAGTATAATCTCACGATTGTTTCCATCTCTACCAAGTTAGAGAGAGCACCCTTTTATCCGATGAAGTGCCTTGAAGCACTACAATCAATAAGACATATGCCCAAAGAGTCTGAAGGAGAGGGCCAAGACAAGATAACACTTCTTTATCTTATCATAAACAACATTTGATTCTTCATACCTGGGGTTCCTTGCTTTCTTAAAGAGTCGACTATTTCCTTCATGACTTGCATTACCTGTCATTCCTCTGATCATTGAAGATGTCCCTGGAATGATTGTTATCATCATCATGTGATGTGTCCCTACCTCGGACACTCCTTCGCATAATGGCCGAACTTATTACACCCAAGGTATGTACCTTTCCTTCCACCCTTAGATTGAGACTTCCCATTGAAGTGATCTTTAGGTAGGTCATTAAAAGCTTCTGATGCACCATTCTGATAATATTCTCTGCTTCGATTTCACCCTCGGTGAATTTGAAGAGGGATGAGGAATCCATTGTTCCTTTTTTCCTTTCCCAACCGTCTTCGGTGATTGCTCTTTCACTCTTGCTTTGGAATTGTCTTCACCTCAACTCTGATACGATCTTAATTTTAAGTATGTTCTATGCTTAGAGAAATTTATTTCAATTTTCATAGTTAGCTCAATATATTTTCTAGATTAGAAATCACATCAGCATTAAAGTGAATTGCATATAGAACATAAAAATAGATCACAAAAGACAGGCCAAGACAAGACGACACAAGATGTGGCGCGAGCTAAGGACAAAACTCAATGTGGGGAACCCTTGATCAATTCTTCTTATATGTTCTTCAATAGTTCAGTAGAGAGAGAGATAGTATATTTACAATAGAAGTCAACACTTTGACTTATCTAAATAAGAGAATAGATCATCTCTAAGAAGTGTTTGGTCAATTTAGAGTGTCCTAAATTGCTATATTAATTGTCAATCTGGGAGTCGTAAACTGTTGAAGTGTGGCACACTATATGTGCAAGATAACCTATCTCTTACTTTTTGTCATTTTTGACTTTTGTTTTTTTTGTTTTTGGGTTTGTCTTCGTTGATTTCCTAATGTGAGATGGAAATTCTAAAAGACAAGTATGGATATAAATGTTCAAGGCAATGATGTCCTTTATAATGATTTCCAAAACTTCAAACTTTCAAAAGGGTTTTAAAACATGCAATGATGAAATTAATTCCTAAAAGAAAATGAAAATGTGCCACTATTCTAATCAAACAAACAGTGAACTATTGATCATGAAACCATTATCCCTGCTGCTGTCTAAATACAAAAGAAACTGTACTCAAAGAAATCCAAAAATTGCAAGTAAAGTAGAGCTAAAATCAAATTACGTCAATTCATATTCTGACCCCTCACCATTAGTCTCGCTATGGCTTTCGGAGGTAATCATAAACAACTTGAGCAATCTGATATCTAATTTGCAGAAAATAAAACTAATATCAAATTACACACTCATACTTCAATCCCTCACCATTAGTCTCGCTATGGCTTTCGGAGGTAACTGATAATGACATGATCAATTCAATAACTAACTTGCAGAAAATAAACTAATATCAAATTACACACTCATACTTCAATCCCTCACCATTAGTCTCGCTATGGCTTTCGGAGGTAACTGATAATGACATGAGCAATTTAATATCTAATCTAACTAATAAAGCCAATGAACAAAACTGAAATAAACAAAACAATGCTGGAATTAAAAACTAAGAAAATAAATTAGCAGAAAGACAAGACTGATTCCATGTCATTATTCATTGTGGAAACTATATGCAAATGCCCGGGCTGCCTACTATAATCTGGAACAAATACACTGATCAACATTAACAATGTAAAGCATGTAAAATCATGGACAAAAATAAAACGTTAGCACCATAAGAAATGCAATATATACAAGTGAATAATTATGGCATAATGAACGTAAGAAACACAATGTGAAACTATACAACAAATAAACAAAACCTCGGCGTGTGCAGGGGCCCTCTGCACAACCTCGGGCAACAGCTATCAACCACGAATTGTGCTTATAAACAGAGTCTTCTCATATATTCAAAACACAGTCATAACAACGAAACAGTGTCACGACACAGTGGGCTTTCTTAACAGCAAAATTACATTACAAAGACTAACTATTATGCATATGGGAACACATTATTTATAACAGAAGGCTACATAACTAATTTCCTAAAAACTGCGCTGATAGAGGACACGTGAATGACAATGTCCATGGATCTAGCATCATGGCTGCCGTGATGATTAAATCTATTGAGGGTGGTTGTTGGATTCGGCTTATGGAGTAGTCCATAGGTGTTGATATGTCCCCAGAAATCTAGGAAAGGCCATGCAAGTCTTCACGTGCTTAGAAATAGAGTTCTGTTACCGTAGGACTCTTCTGTTGACCACCGCTTGACCACCGTTGACTATGGCCTCCTCTGATGAATTCGACTGAGCCAATAGGACTCGGTCCATGTCCATGTCATTTCCAACTTGCCCATGTGGCTCGATTTGCCTGAAGACACCTGCAATATAGAGTTTAACAAAAAGGCTGCGGAAAGTTGAACTGGCTGTGGAAAGTGACAAGATTTCGTAGCTTATGAGCAAAAATCTAGTTCAAACAGCAAACACAAGACATAGTTAGAAAACCACTTTATGTGCTCTTTTAAACTCAATATGCAATGATGTTGATAGCTTATGAGGTTCAGGTGGATGGAAAAAGTTTAAGAAAATGTGTAGGAAAAGTGTGGTTTCGGGGCTCAACATACCCCCACTGCGAAGGTGTTGCATGTCCCCATGCAACCAAAATTTTGATCATCCTCCCTTTAGTCCATGTGCTCTGACACCTCTGCCAGCACATCCAATCCTCTTCTCCTCTTCCTTGGTACTACCACCATCCTAGGCTTCCTCATCAAGCATCTGAATTTGAGGTTGATAAGTGTTGTATTCAACCTCTTGCATTTCTTCTTCAATTTCCTGTTCTTTTTCTGCCACAGTCCCAGATGTAACATAGTGTTGTCATGAATGATCTTGTCCAATCTACTTTGCTCCTTTAATGCTTCATTTTCATTTTTAATATGTCTATTTAAAACCTCCAATTCAAAGACTTCTTGTTTCAACGATTGGACTAGAGCTTCTTGTGTTGTGTGAGGCTGAGTGGATGAAGTGCTTGGGCCTGTGGCTACCTTTTCCAAGGATTCTAGATAATCATACATCTCCTGCTGATTTGGGTCTATCTCGGGTGTAGTTTTCCTTGGGCTGACCCCAAAATCCTGTTGAGAAGGACTGATTTCCAAATCTGGCCGAGAAGGACTCATGTCAAAATCTGGCTGTGGAATGGAAGTATGGTGTGGGCTACGGTCAGGAGATGTTGCTGGAGGCTTTTCTGGGGTTTCCTCCCCCAAATCAATAAAGTGGGGCCCTTTGGTTTTTACTGTCTTTAATTTCCCTTTAAGCCTAGAGCTTCTTCTTACATGCTGTGGACTAGTATCTTCCTCCATACTTTGCTTTCCTTTTCATTTCTTCTTGGCTGCAGCCACTTGTTCTCTAAGATAAGCTAATCTTTCAGACAGTGTTTGGTGGTCTTCTTTTTGAGAAGGCTCTGCAGTTTGATATACAGCTTCTATGTCTCGTTTCCCTTTTGACTTTCCTTGGTTTCTATCCTTGGTTCTTTCCAGCCCCTCTTCTTGATTAACTTCTTTGGTTTTGCTAATAGGAGGGTCCTAAATTCTTACACTTGTCTCTTTCCTCCTACTCCTTCTTGCTGTACTGCTCTCAGGTACCTCGGGTGGCTCTTGAAAATAGTTTCTCACCAAAAACCGTTCCCAAGTGTCCCCTTTTTTCTTCAACTGGTCTTCAATTAGAATTCTAACAAGCCCATGATGATACAAATGGGGTTCTATGTATTCTATATTCTTTTGGACTGTCGTACACATCTTTTTCAAGCTTAGCAATACAAACTAAGGCAGATTGAGGGTTTGGTTTTCTAAAAAGTTCATCAACAACCGGGTATGATACATATACATTGCCCCAAAATGGCCTTCACAAGTAATGAACTTTTGAATATATAACAATAAGCTGGCCCACTCCTCTTTTAAAGCATGGACAGGAATTTCTCATTTGAATATAGTTACATCCATACCTGGATTGCGTAGTATGACTCTCCAAGCCTTGTCGTCAAAGCTCTTGTTCTTGAACCAACGTTCACCTTCCTGGGGAACTTCTGTAGCAGCTGTTATGGATGTCTCAGTGATTGTAAACTTAAGGTCCCCAATCTCCACCTCCTGGCCGTTAAAAGACCTTGCAAATGTCTTTGTAATCTCCTTATTGTAGCCTTTGAATTTTTGTATAAACCGTAGCCATCTTGCCTTCTTCAGTAAGTCTTTCACTTGAGGGTATCCTTCCAAAAATTTGGGCCCTTCCAGTTCTGCCCTCAACAACAGACCCATCCCTCCTTCTGTTCTTAAAATTTGTCTGCGTGAGGAGGGTTTAGCGGAAGTGAGACGGCTAGGTTATGGGAGTGAACAGAGTTGATGGAGAAAACCAGTGACTGTGAGCGGAAAACAGAGGACAGGAAGCGGAAGTGAATTCGTGAAATGGGGCGAAGGCTTATGTGAGCAAGGTGGAAATGCAGCCATGATGTCAATAGAACAGTAGGGGAAGTAAAATGCATCTGGCAGAATTTTAAATTGAGTGGCTGCGGAGTAGACGCGAACATGTTTATGAAATGACTGCGGATTTTGTGCGGCTGAGAAGAGCCGTAGTCAAATCGACTACGTCCTCATGATTACAGGTGGAGTGTTAACATACAGCCAACACAAATTAAATCTGAAGGCTAATCATAAGACCGTTTGGAAAATAAATGCATGGTTCATGGAGGAATGTCGTGGAATGGTTATGGAGGCTATCATGCCAATCATTGCATATAGTGGAGCTTATGGTTTAATAACTATGCAAAAATGTGTTTTGATTGCTATTTGAAAGAAATTTTTACTCATACCTTGGAATTTTTGCCATTTGTTGTCCATTAACCCTTAATCAACTGCTCCTTATTGATGCCTTTAGGTGCCCCCATGTATTCATAATATGTCCTCAGTCATACCTGCATTTGATTTCATGATTATAAAACTAACACCTAATTGTTAATTTTTTGAAAAACAGAGTGGTGGCTACAAAAACTGCTTCTGGCTGCGGAAACTAGTTCCAGTTGCGGAAACTGACACAACCATCATTTGACTGAATGGAGATGGATAGATGATAACTGACTGCATGAAAATGGTCATGAAAGAAACTTTTATTGGTGAAATGAAATGAAATGGATGAAATAGAGTGGAATGAAGTGGAGTGGAATGAAAATGAAATGGAGTGAAATGAAAATGAGGTGAAGTGGAATGAAAATGGGAAAGAAAGAGATTTTTTTTGGATAATATAGGGCGTCAGAGGATTCTGATTTTCGCCCAATATTTTCTGTATAAGACTACTAATCTATGATTGGTTTTCAGGTTTATACACTTTTTTTACTCACTTTTTTTTTTACTCTTTTTTTTTTTCTAGAAATAGAAAAGAACAAAGGCTAGGTTGGTGGAGAAGAAGGATTCTTCTTCACCAACCTTATTTCACAACTATCTTGAAACATTTTGACAAATTCCTCTTTTGAGAGTGGCTTATGATAGACCTTTAATCTGTGGCCATTCACAATAAGAGGAGTTTTAAATTCATCAATGGTTATGATTCTTACCGCTCCATTGCTAAAGACTTTGTCAATCTCATATGGCCCAAGCCAATGAGTCTAAAATTTACCTTTGAAGTCTTTAAACTTGGAATCAAATAGCAATGCCCAGTCTCCTTCTTGAAACTTTTTCTCTTTGATGTATTTATCATGCCACTTAGCTCTTTCATATTGAACTAGATCAGTTCTTAGGATTGCTTCTTGTCTGATCTCATCTAGCTCATTCAACTGCTCCATTCTATGCTTTTAAGCTTCTGATAGATCCATCCCCAATTGAACTGCCATCTTGAAAGTTTTGACTTGAAACTTAATGGGGAGCAGGATTTATTTCCCATAAACAAGTTCATAGGGAGAATGTCCTGTTGTATTCCTCCATGTAGTTCTATAGGCCCATAAGGCTTCAGGAAGCCTTTTTGCCCAATCTCTTCTGTGTAGATGAACAGTTTTGGTGATGATGCCTTCAATAACTTTGTTTGTCGACTCCACTTGGCCATTTGCTTGCGGATGGTAAGGAGTAGATTTTTGTGCTTGCTTTTGTATTCTTCCATCAACTTCTCCACTAGGTTGGATGTGAATTGACTTCCCTGATCTGTCACAATTTCTCTTGGAACACCAAAGCGAGTAAAAATATCCTCATAAAGAAAATTAACAACTGAATTTTCAGTAGCAGAAAGTAATGCTTTGGCTTCTACCCATTTAGTGACATAATCAGTACATACCAATATATACTTCTTTTGTTTAAATGGTGGATTAATAGGTCCAATGAAATCTAAAGCCCATTTTTCAAAGGGTTTGATGAGTACCTGTGGTTGCAATGGCATTTCATTTGAAAGAGTCGGTTTCCCTACTCTTTGGCAGTTGTCACACCTTTTGACATATTATTTTGCATCTTTGAGGAGAGAAGGCCAATGATATCCTAAAGAGAGGATTTTATAGGCTGTCCTTTTGTCAGCAAAGTGTCCGCTGCATGGTTCGTCATGACATGCCTTGAGGATGTCAGGCATTTCATCTTCCCTAACACATCTTCTGATCACAAGATCTGGCCCTGTTTTAAACAATTCGTTAGAAATCTATGAATATTTTGAACTCTCCTGAATAATCTTTCTTCTTTCACTAGGAAATAGATGTGGAGGTAGTTTCCCTGTAACCAAATAGTTCGAAATATTTGCATACCAAGGGGTCTTAGTAGTTACTGCAAATAAATGTTCATCCAGAAACTTATCCTCTACAGGAGAATCTTCTTTAGTATTCTGTATCCTAGACAAGAAATCAGCTACTGTATTTTGTTTTCTTGGTCTATCCAACACAATAATATTGAATTCCTATAAAAGTAAGAGCCACCTTGTAATTCTACCATTAGTAACAGGTTTGTTCATTAGATATCTAATCACAGAATGATCAGTATGGATAAAAGTTTCATAGCCTGTTATATAATGTCTAAACTTATTGATTGCATGAACAGCAGCTAAGAACTCTTTTTCAGTCACAGTATAGTTCAACTCAGTGGGAGTTAAATTTTTATTGGTATAGTAAATGGCATAAGGAACTAGATCTTTTTGTCCCAACACAGCTCCTAGAGCTGTATCTGAAGCATCTGTAGAAATATGGAAATGAAGTTTCCAATTTGGTCCTCTCAAGATAGGTGCTTAAGATATTCTTGTCTTCAAAGTTTCAAATGCTGATTGGCAATCATGATCCAATTTGAATTCACAGTATTTTGTGAGCAATTTGAAGAGTGGAGATGCTATTTTAGTGAAGTTCTCTATAAATATTCTATAGTACCCAATAAATCCTAGAAAACTTCTAACATCTTTTTGACAATTTGGAATAGGCAACTTGGAGATGACTTCAACTTTTGATCTATCGACTTTAATCCCATCCCCTGAAATGTGATGTCCCAAAATAATACCTTTAGTAAACATCATAAATCATTTTTCATGACTTAATGAAAGGTTTGTTTCTTTACATCTTATAAGGACCTTTTCCAAATTCTCTAATGCCTCTTCAAACGAATTACCATAAACTGTAAAATCATCCATATAAACCTCTACACAATCATGGATTAGATCAGAAAAGATTCCTAGTACTTCTCTTTGGAATGTTGCAGGTACATTACATAATCCAAAAGGAAGCACTCGGTAAGCAAAAGTTCCCCATGGATAGGTAAATGTGGTCTTATCTTGATCTTCAGGTGCTACCTGAATTTGATTATAGCCACTAAAACCATCCAAAAATGAAAAGTACTTTTTGACTGCTAGTGTATCTAATACTTGATCGATAAAGGGAAAAGGAAAGTGATCCTTCAAAGTTGCTTTATTCAATTCCATGTAATCAATGCATACTCTCCATTTACCATTTTTTTTAGGTACTATAACCAAAGGAGAAACCCATCGGCTATCTGAAATTGGATAAATGAAGTTTGCATTGAGTAGTTTTTGGAGCTCTTCTTTCACTATCTCCCTAAGGTTTGGATTCATCCTTCTCTGAGGTTGTCTGATTGGTCTACTGTTTTCCTCAATGTAGATGTGATGAATGCAAGTCTTAGGGTCAATACCTTTCATATCAGTATACTCCCATGAAAACACAGTAGAATGTCTTTGCAAGATTTTGGTTAGCTCTCCCTGTTGTGATTTTTCCAAGTTTTTGTTGATATTCAATGTTTTACCTGGAAAAATATCAATGGTAGAACTACCAAACTCTTCCACAGAGTAAAGAGACATTTGCCTTGATGATAGATACTCAATGTTAGAATCTAACTGAAATTGTGTGTGGTCATATTCTGAAGATGTTTCAAAATTTTCTAATGTGTTCAGAATTTGACTATCTTCACTAATTTCAAAAATGGTAAAGACAGGTTGTATAGTGTCCTCATCATCGACCCATTCATTATCTCCTACTTCTGTAATTGCTTTTGTTGGAGGATACAAATTGAACTTCTTTGTCGAATTACCATCAGAAATGTACATATCTCCAGATCTACAACTAATGAAAGCATCAGCTGTGGCTAGCCAAGGTCTTCCTAAGATGAGTGGGTGCCCTCCTAAATTACTCTTGGGAGTCAAAATCATGAAATCTATTGGATATTCCCAAGAATCTAAGGAGACTGAAATATCTTCTAATACACCATCTGGTTTGATTATTGATCTATCTGCAAGTTGCAGTAGGATAGGTGTAAAAACAAGATTAGGAAGTTTTAACTGTTCTATAGTCTGTCTACTCATAATGTTGATAGCAACCCCTAAGTCAATCAAAGTATTTGGAATTTATACCCCATTTATATGTGTTTTGACAATTGGACTACCAGGATCTACATATTTCTACATGGTAATTTTTCCCATCATGATATCTGCAATTTTTCCTACCAAGTGGATTCTTCTTGTATCTCTTGGTTTCCTTCCTGGTCTTTTGAGACTCAAGTCCTTTATTTTTTTTGCTAGAATATGAATCTCTCTAATGGCTTGTAGCAAGGGAATCTTGATAAAGACATTCTTTAATTCATCTAGGAAATCATAGTCAGGCAACAAGATTTGTTTTTCCACCCCTTTGTCAATTTGTAATCTTTCAGGGAAAGGAGGTGTGGATGAAGATGCAGGTTGCTCAACTATAGGAGTTGTGGGGGTTGACTCTTTTTCTTTTTCTTTTTGAGTGTTTTGGTTTTAAAGAGATGCTTCAGAACCTTTATTGGCTTTACGAGAATCTTCCTCAAAAATACTTTGCTTTTGAGCATCTATAGAAGGTTTTTCTAAAACTCTACTAGATCTGATTTGTACATCATTAAGAGGAACAATCATATAGGTAGGAAATTGTTGACCTTCTACCATGTAAGCATTCTAAGGATTTTTATTATTGGGATTTGGCAATGGCTAGGATGGTAGTTGATTTGTCTTTTGTTGGAATGGAAGCAAGAGTTGAGAATTTGGATTTTGTTGAGAAGGTTGTCGTTGTTGTGGAAATGGAAATGAAAGTTGTGGATTTTGATTTGGAAGTTGTGGAGCTTGTTGATTTTGAAAAGATGGAGGATATTGATAAAATTGAGCAAATCTCCCATAAGGATTTTGCATACCTTGTACCCATGATTGATATGGATTTTGAGGTTGGGACCAAGGTTGTTGCCAAGGATTCCAATTTGGTGGGGGTTGAAAGTTCATAGGGTTATTAAACCCTTGATTTTGTTGCCCTTGCCAAGGTCTCCTTGAAAGAAAACAGAGAGACTCTACTGAATTTGGGTCTTCTTGAAAGACAACTTTGAACCCAGGAATTGAAGGACAATCCTTGGTCTCATGGCTTTTCGAGCAAATCATACATGTTTCTACAACTTTTGCATCCAAGGGGCATTCCCTTAGAGCATGTTTCTTCTTACATTTTGGACAAAAGATGGCCAAACCTTCAGCTTCTGCTTTCTGCTTGTTTTGTATTTTAAGGGTGTCTAGTTGTTCAGTAAGGCTCCCTAAAATATCAGTTTTGAACTCATCAAGCATATTTCCAATCTCTGCCCTACTTGCTGATCCAGTTGCGGATTTGTTTTCTCTAATGAGAGAAGGATCTCTAGGCCCTTTTCCCATTCTAGATTTTCCCCTCGAGAGATGGACACATAGTTCTGCTATGTCATGAAGTGGAAGTTGAGAAATATCTCCCTTTCCCATCATGTTTAAAATATCTATCCATTCATCTCTAATGGCTTTTAATAGAAGGGCTTTCAAGGTCTCCTCATCTAAGTTACTCATTTTTGCTCTTTTCAGGTTGTATTGAAATCTTTCAAGTAAATCCTCCAAGTTTTCATCTTCTTTTTGCACCATTTTGAATACCTCATGCTTATGGTTGGTGGGCATGCAATAGCCCAGGTATCTATCCAAAAAAAATTGTTTCATATCATTCCAAGTCCTAATAGATTGAGTGACTAATCCCATGAACCATTTCAAAGCAGTTCCCTTCAATGTTGAAGGAAACAATTTGAGTTTTTGAGAGTCTTCCATATAGTCATAAGTTTGGCACACAACTTCAAACTCAAATAGAAATGTTTCAGGATCCTCACTTCGCAACCCATAAAAGTTTGGGAGGACAGATGGTGAGATGTTTTTCATTGTTGTACGAGATTCCTCATCAACTATAGGAAATCCAAACGAGTTATCTCCATCCCTATTTCCCCCATTGTTACCTCTACCTCCTCCATTGTTTCCTCCTCCTCTACCTCTACCTCTACCTCCTCCTCCTAATCCGTTTACTACTTCCTCTGTCATGATAGTTTCCTCAGAGATTTCAGAGTCCTCTGGTTCTTCTATTAATGGCGAACGAGGAGGAATTTCTCCCTCTTCTTCTTCAGGTGATTCTACTTCTTTGATTACAATATGTTCCCCTGTAAAAGTGAAGAAAGGTTCTTTTCCTAAGTCAGATTTGGTGGATAGTGTGGGAGAGTCTCCTAATTCAGCTGCTGCCCCTTGAATTCCAGGAATCCTAAGGCTAGGAGTGTGAGTTGGAGATGATGGAGGTGTATCTTGTCTATGCCTTGAAGTAGATGGAGTTGTAAAAATCGAACTCTTGGCCCTAGCTATAAACCTTCCCCTAGAATCTCTTGCTCTATGCATGTCATTTTTTATATTTTATCTTCAAGTCAGGCTAATAATTCTCTTTCTGATCTTCCAGATCACTCTAAGTGCAAGAAGAGAGCATACTCAAGAAATTATTAAACCAATAACTCTCTTTTCTGATCCTCCAGATCACACTAGGTGCAAGAGGAGAGCATACTTTGAGAAGTTATCAATTTTTCCCTTCTTTGAATTTTTCTTCTCATTTTTTGTAAGAAATTGGCTACCTAGTTACACTTCCCCGGAAACAACGCCAAAATGTTTGGTCAATTTAGAGTGTCCTAAATTTCTATATCAATTGTCAATCCGGGAGTCGTAAACTGTTGAAGTGTGGCACACTATATGTGCAAGATAACCTATCTCTTACTTTTTGTCGTTTTTTATTTTTTTTATTTTGTTTTTGGGTTTATCTTCATTGATTTCCTAATGTGAGATGGAAATTCTAAAAGACAAGTATGGATTCAAATGTTCAAGGCAATGATGTCCTTTATAATGATTTCCAAAACTTCAAACTTTCAAAAGGGTTTTAAAACATGCAATGATGAAATTAATTCCTAAAAGAAAATGAAAATGTGCCACTATACTAATCAAACAAACAGTGAACTATTGATCATGAAACCATTATCCCTGCTACTGTCTAAATACAAAAGAAACTGTACTCAAAGAAATCCAAAAATTGCAAGTAAAGTAAAGCTAAAATCAAATTACGTCAATTCATATTCTGACCCCTCACCATTAGTCTCGCTATGGCTTTCGGAGGTAATCATAAACAACTTGAGCAATCTGATATCTAATTTGCAGAAAATAAAACTAATATCAAATTACACACTCATACTTCAATCCCTCACCATTAGTCTCGCTATGGCTTTCGGAGGTAACTGATAATGACATGAGCAATTCAATAACTAACTTGCAGAAAAATAAACTAATATCAAATTACACACTCATACTTCAATCCCTCACCATTAGTCTCGCTATGGCTTTCGGAGGTAACTGATAATGACATGAGCAATTTAATATCTAATCTAACTAATAAAGCCAATGAACAGAACTGAAATAAACAAAACAATGCTGGAATTAAAAACTAAGAAAAATAAATCAGCAGAAAGACAAGACTGATTCCATGTCATTAGTCATTGTGGAAACTATATGCAAATGCTCGGGCTGCCTACTGTAATCTGGAACAAATACACTGATCAGCGTTAGCAATGTAAAGCATGTAAAATCATGGACAAAAATAAAACGTTAGCACCATAAGAAATGCAATATATACAAGTGAATAATTATGGCATAATGAACGTAAGAAACACAATGTGAAACTATACAGCAAATAAACAAAACCTCGGCATGTGCAAGGGCCCTCTGCACAACCTCGGGCAACAACTATCAACCACGAATTGTGCTTATAAACAGAGTCTTCTCATATATTCAAAACGTAGTCATAACAACGAAACAGTGTCACGGCACAGTGGGCTTTCTTAATAGAAAAATTACATTACAAAGACTAACTATTATGTGTATGGGAACACATTATTTATAATAGAAGGTTACATAACTAATTTCCTAAAAACTGTGCTGATAGAGGAGACATGAACGACAATGTCCATGGATCTAGAATCATGGCTACCGTGATGATTAAATCTATTGAGGGTGGCTGTTGGATTTAGCTTATGGAGCAGTCCACAGGTGTTGATGTGTCCCCAGAAATCTAGGAAGAGCCACACAAGTCTTCACGTGCTTAGAAACAAAGCTCTGTTACCGTAGGACTCTTCTATTGACCACCGCTTGACCACCGTTGACTATGGCCTCCTCTGATGAATTTGACTGAGCCAATAGGACTCGGTCCATGTCCACATCATTTCCAACTTTCCCATGTGGCTCGATTTTCCTGAAGACACCTGCAATATAGAGTTTAACAAAAAGGCTGCGGAAAGTGACAAGATTCCACAGCTTATGAGCAAAAATCTAGTTCAAACAGCAGACACAGGACATAGTTAGAAAACCACTTTATGTGCTCTTTGAAACTCAATATGCAATGATGTTGATAGCTTATGAGGTTCAGGTGGATGGAAAAAGTTTAAGAAAATGTGTAGGGAAAGTGTGGTTTCGGGGCTCAACAAGAAGATGATACATGAGATGGTTGAACTTAGTTGAAGACATGTTGCTTCAACTGATTCTCCAAGGTGACTCCATCTATCATTGTACTGAATCTCGTCATCATGCTGCACCTCACCATGCTGCCCCATGATGCACCCATCATCCCTATGCTGGACCTCATGACCATGCTGCACACATCATACTGCTGCACCTTATGCTGCCACTGTTGTCTCATGTGCCATTGTTACACCATGCTACCACAGCTGTTCTATGTGCCATTATTGTTGTCTCACTGTTAGTGACATTTCCATTCCGTGTTTGGCATACTGTTGTACCTTGTGGATGTCCTAATGAGTTTGTGGCACCATGCTTGTTGTGATCCAATTGCATCATGCCATCATACTATTAGCACTGTTGTCCCATTGTTAGTGACATTGCTGCTCCTATGTGGCAGTATCCAACACCTAAGAAACCCCTCCACATGGCTGCTAACATATTCTCCAAGTTTCTAATAAATCACTGTAGATGTTGGAATTGGTTATGGCATCTAACCACCAAGTCTACTCCTGCACTTTGGTTACAACAGGCTGAAATCACATCCCATCCAAACTAATCCAAAATCATGGACCTAACACAAGTCATTAATGGAGAACATACATACCTCTGTACTACTATTCATGGATAGAGTTCGGTCATTGGTTAGGGCATCCTCCTGTAACCTACAGTAGCCCAACGATTATGTCATAACTCACCTTGAATTATGTGGCCTCCCTTTCTTTACAAGGTAAGTGACCTCGCTATTTGAGGAGACACCTACGGATCGATGTATAGGGTTTTTTGACCATCAAAAAAATACATACAGGCCTGCGGTTTAATCATCCCTTCACACAGACTTTGTTGTCTCTTTAAACAGTCACAAGGGTGACCTTAACGTCCCCTCTCCTTTACTAAAGTAGACCTTATATTGCGGCCTTCTAGCCCAGCTCCTCAGCCCTCCTAACAGTAGCTCAGTCCTCCAAAAGACCCATGACTTTGCTGCGGCTAGGATCTATTTGGGCAACATATATCCTTTTCTTGATTGTGGCTAGGTTACCCTTGAGACAGCGCGGAGGATAGGGCATCTCTTCATGACTGCGTCCTCTAGGTTAGGAAAACATTAGGGCGTCCCCCTTAGGACTGTGTAGATCATTTAGGACTACGTCTCGGGTTTGTAGAGGGTAGCGTGTAGGCCTCCTTCCCTCCTGCATTTTAGGGCTACTTCCTCCTATATTTCTCTCACACTAAAACCCAGAACAAGTGGAGAGAAATCAAGAGTGAAGTGTGTTTGAAATGACTCTCAAGTCATATCTTTTTATACTAAAATGTTGAGCACATATGGGGTTTATTTGGTTGCTGGCCGACCTTGATGAATGGTCTTATAACACAAATAAATTCATAACTCCATGAATAATTATTGAAATCGGATGATATTTAGATCAATCCTACACCTCTCGATGAGAGGGATCCAAGAAAAATATCAGCTGCCATAAATAACATGGCCCACATGGAGTTTGGCCCTAGTTGCCAATTTTAACAACCATTCTATCAACTATGACAAGACAAGAAACATGAACTTACAACATCATATAGATTTAACATACTTGGTGTAGCATCAGATGTGTAGTATCAAGAATAAGACATCCGAATTGTGGTATCAAAACTAACTGTGACATATAGAGACATAAAGGTATAACCGAGACCCTGTATATACTTACGTTGTCCTACAAAACATATGTCAGAGATGATACTCAAAATTCAAATGTAAACACTAATCATACATACATTTTTGTAGGAGACTTACCCTTGATTGTTGATGTGTGGTCCTTACTGCAATGATCCTTGCACGCATGCGTTTTCTTGCCTTCTAGGAGCTCAATATTGAATCTGTTCTATCTATGTGAGTTCGGATATCCAGGATCCAAAATTTCGTGATGTTATAGCCCTCTGAGTCCTCTTTCCAACCCCATAGGTGTGATCAAGATTGGATTATTCAAGAAATATTTATGCCCAGTCTCCCACGATGACCTGATTATAGACTAGTTCCATAGAGCGAAATTGTATGAAGTGCCACGTATCATGGTTGCACCCTTCGGCCCTAAAAATGATACCCAAAAAACTAGAGTTCGTCCTCTTTCTGTCACTATTTATGAAATTTGAATCTAATGCTCAGAGAGAAAGTTATGATGATTTTCCCAATGTCACCTGTTTGACATGGAATTCAGGAGCCTGCAAACACCCTAACTTCCTTAGATCGTCTCTCCAAAACTATAGCGAACCAAGATATAAACTTTGGTCATGAGGTTCATCAAGATTTTGACTCAAATGGGTTTTAATTTCTACTTCTAAAGCTTCGCAGAAAAAATGTTATAGCGAAACTTCCATGATGACCTATTTGAAGCCACACAATCCTTACTAGAGGAGGATATGAGGGTCACTATTTATATGAATGTCTTGAGTTGAGAGGGTCCTCAACAAGTGAACGTTGGAGGGATTTTAGGAGCAAAAAAAAACATTATTAATTATTGACTATTCAATGACCACAACCAATTATGAGTTCCATGCCACAACTCCACAGGGTTTTAGCCCACTAACTTGGGTTACTAACTTCAAACACAAATATCTCTCAAATCGTGAAGAATTATGTGGTGTGCCATATTTCAAGGGAAACATCTTGACGAGTAGAATCCATCTAGAAGATCCCTAAATCAGCATATAGTAATTTGTTAAGTCAAAATGCCCATGTTATATCGGGGTAGCCCCTAGTGCTGCTTCGGTTGACATCAATGACAACCACTGATCAAGAATCTCCTCCTTTGGCATTGATGGCAACACAAGTACTCCCCCTGCAATCATGACACCTCTTCCTACTACCTTCTCCCCCCCTTTGTCATCAATGGAAAAGGGTAAATCCCCCTAAAAAAATGTCATCCTGCGGACCTGTACAGACCTCCACTCCCCCTTTCTACTTAGTTAGATAAGAGAAGGATTCTAATGAGAACTTGGGAGAATCCCAAGCTGTTGGTGAAGATACTAAAATTCTTCACAAGGTAATTGTTTGGTAAAGATGTCAACAATTTGTTCCTTTGTGCCAAAATATTCAAGCTTGATATTCTTGTCGGCAACCTGCTCTCTAACGAAATGATATGTGATTGGAATGTGCTTTGTTTTGGAATGCAACACAAGATTTTTGGAGATACTAATGGCACTGGTGTTATCATAGAAGATAGGAATAGGATCATCAAACTTATCTTGAAGATCTTGCAAGGTTTGCTTCATCCAGAAAACTTGAGTACAACAAGCTGCTGCAGCGATGTATTTTTCTTCCGTTATGGATAACAAGATTGAAGACTGTTTTTTACTTAACCATGAGGCAAGGAAAACACCTAGGTAGAACGCTGCTCCACTGGTACTCTTACGATCATCAAAACTTCCTGCCCAATCTGAATCTATATAAGCTTGGATGATCAAATTGTAGAATTTCCCACTGTAGATCAACATATTATGCAATATACTAAAGCAAAATACAAGATCTACTTCTACAACAAACTTGCAGAAGCTTAATCGATTATGAGCCAGATCATATAAAACACATATAACTGAGAATGAGAAAGCAACCACACATGAACACAGAAGAATACTCTGGGGAAAGCGTCAGCGAAAAACCCCGATCTCTGTAATATCATACAAGTGGAAATATGTCCGGATTACACAAAGATTTAGCTCACAAGCTATCCAGCTCTCAGTACAATCCCTCAATACAGCTCACAGATTGAATAGACACAACATATGCCTTCCCTCAGCCCTCCAAGCCTCCTATTTCCTTGTGCAGTTTCTCTTGGGGTCCAATGCTGCCACCTGTGTGAATTGGCCTCATCACACACTCATCAAACTCAAAAGTAACTACACAATCTCCAAGGAATGAATTCCTTCTGCATGATATCCTCAATGGAATATTCCTGCAACTGATAGTACACTGTCCCATCACCTGATCTCAACTGGGTCTATCACTGAACTAACATGCATGAGTTATTTATGAGAGAATATTTAGTTATCTGAAGTGCAGTAGTTACATGCATGCATTCATTAACTAACTGAACTCACGATTAGTTCCATAGACTGTTGGAACTAATCTAACTAGACTTAACTCAGATAACTGAGCTAACTAATTACAACTCAAAGTACAACTCATCCTGATCTTCATAATCAAGGGATAACTTCCTCAATCAATGGAGAAACTTTTGCATGTCTTCACATAGACTTCATGTTTTATTTCCTACAACTAATTAACTCAAGATGAATTAATTAATTATTTTACAAACAGCTGCTAAGATCAAATTCGAATTTTAATTCTCAATTTTAGTTCAGGGACTAACTAAAATTTGAATGTATCTCAAAGTTCTATTTATAGTAGTCTTGTTGCTATTTTCAACAGTCCCTCTCAACAAGAAAGGGATTATCAGTGACCCCAATCCTATCTCTGTGGAACTCGAACTTGCATTTTGACAATGCCTTAGTCAAAATATCTGCATCATGTTCCTCGGTCAAAACATACAGCAACAACATGATCCTCTTCACTACACAGTCTCGAAGATTATGGTACCAGATATTGATGTGCTTGGACCTATCATGAAATACTAGATTCTCAGAGAGTTTGATACAACTCTGATTATCACAGTAGATCACAATTGGATCCATCCTCTGACCAAACAATACCACTAGAATATTCTGCATCCAAATGGCCTCACATCCTTCCTAATTGGCAGCCATGTATTTAGCCTCTGCTAAGCTAAGTGCAACTGACCTCTGTTTCCTATTGTACCAAGAAATTACAGCTGAACCAAGGTTGAAGATTCCTCCTGAGGTTCTCTTCCGGTCTGATGGACTCCCTACCCAATTTGCATCTGTGAAACCCTGAAGCTTCACTCCTTCTGTCCGTCTGTACCACAATCCATATTAAGATGTGCCTCCGAGGTATCTTAGTACATGTTTTGCCGCCTTCCAAAATAGCTTGGTAGGCTAAAACATGGCTTGACTCAGCTGGTTCACCGCAAAGCATAAGTCTGGTCGTGTGTTCACTAGATACATTAGTGAACCCACAAGCTGCCAATAAACAGTAGAAACTACTACTTCACTTGAAGTAGCATCCTCCTTCCTCCAATTACCAGCTAGAGGAGTCTGCATGGGCTTGCACTTCTCCATGTGGAACCGCCTGAGTATCTCATTGGCATACTTTCCTTGAGACACAAACACTTCCCCATCCTTCTACCACACTTCCATGCCTAGAAAGTAGTGCATAAGACCCATGCCTTTCATCTCGAACTCTCTTGCAAGGTCCTCCTTGCAAGACTTGATCAACTGATCATCACTTGTCAGAATCAGATCATCGACATAAATAACAATGATTAATGGCTTACCTCCTACCATGATGTGGTAAAGGTTTGCATTTGTGTCACTCTTGGTGAAGCCCAACCTAGTGAAATAACTGTCGATCTTGGTGTACCAAGCATGAGGTGCTTGCGTCAGCCCATACAAAGCCCTCTTGAGTCGGCACACATGCGACTCACGATCAAAGGTATCAAAACCTTCTGGCTACTCAATGTACACCTCTTCCTCAATATTCCCATTGAGGAACACAGTCTTCACATCCATCTGATGGATCTTCCAACCCATGTGAGCTGATAGTGCCAACATCGATCTGATAGATGAATACCTTGCTACAGGAGAAAAAGTCTCATCATAGTCGATCCCCTCGACCTGTGAGAAACCACGAGCAACAAACCTTGCCTTGCGTTTCTCAACATTTCCATCAGCTGCCTGCTTTACCTTGTAAATCCATTTGGAACTCACCACTAATTTTTCCTGAGGTTTTGGGACAACATCCCAAACACAATTTCGAACGATGGAGTTTTACTCCTCCGCCATAGCATCAACCCAGACTGGTTGCTGTACTGCCTCCTCGAATGAACAAGGTTAAGAGTCTACACACTCCCTAACTAGGGCCATGTAACCAATGTACCACTCGGGTGACCTCCTCTGTCTACGCTAAGAAGATGGTTGTCCCACATTCTCTCGCACATCCAGCATCAACCTGTCAGCTTCCCTTGAGAATTTTTGCCCATCTCTAGAAGACTCAGCATGAGTGGATGTCTCCACTCCCGAATCCTCTGCATGTGGCTGCTCCGCATCAATCTGAGGCTCCTCCTCCTTGGGAACTGAAAGTTCCTCCTCTGCATGCAACTTGATCTCCCTCTCAAGTGATACTCGCATGGATTTCTGCTCGTCAAACTTCAGATCTCTGTGTACCACTGTCCTCTGACTAGTAGGCAGGAACACCCGATAGTTGTGCGGTGTATTCATGTACCCCACAAGTATCCCCAACTCAGCTGTTGGATCTAGCTTCTTCCGGGAATCTTTGGTCACATGGCAATAAATGGATGATCCAAAGATCCTGAAGTGACTCACATTTGGTTGCTTCCCAAAAAAGGCCTCCATAGGTGTCTTCATTCCCTGTATACGGTGCAGGTTTATGTTCTGCAAGTATACTGTTGTATTGCATGCCTCATCCCACAAATGAAGTGGTAGGCTTTGGTCATGCAACATCGCTCGAGCTACTCCCACAATCGATATGTTCTTCCTTTCAGCCACCCCATTCTGCTATGGGTTATGGGGTGTCGTCAACTCCCGTTTAATTCCTTCTGCAATGCAGAAGTCCTTAAACTATTGGGATACATACTCTCCACCATTGTCACTATGCAAGGCCCTTATTTTATTTCCAGATTCTTTCTCTGCCAAGGCTTTAAACTCACAAAACCTCAAGAAGGTATAATCCTTCTTTTGCATAAAGTAGATCCAACATCTACAAGAAAAATCATCAATAAAAATAACATAGTACCTTTGTTTAGCGGTGGAGGCTATAGAGAATGGTCCACAAACATCTGTGTGAACTCGCTCCAGGATTTCTCCAGCTCTACTATCTCGATCCTGAAAGGAAGATTTCGCATACTTACCCAAGGTACAACCTTTGCATGTATATGTTTGTTCCAGTTTTCCCTTGGGTAGTTCGGTATAAATTTGTTGCATGATCTTCAAAGCTCCATGGTGCAAGTGGCCCAATCTTCTATGCCATAGCTCACCAACATTTTGGCTCTGCACCAACTTTGCTTTAGAACTCAATGCAACACAGTCATCTACCTCTAGCTTGTAGAGATTCTTTACCAGAATCCCAATCCTCTTGGTCTGTCCAGTGCCAATATGCCTGAGGAATACCTTTCCTTTACTAAAGACTACATCATAGCCTTTGTCTTCTAGCATAGCAATGGACACAAGATTCTTCTTAAGACCTGGTACATACTTTACATCAGTCAGGGTGACAGGAGTTCCATGCTCCCTCTAAAGCACAACTGTACCCTCACCTGAAATACGGTACTTTCCATCATCGCCCATCTCGATCTGCATCTGGAGATCCTTCTCCTCCAAGGTACTGAAAATATTCTTGTCATCGGTCATGTGGAACGAAGCTCCACTGATCCAAAATGGATCTAGAATAGACTTCTAAGTCTAAAAATGTTCATTACAGAGGAAAATGAAAGTCAAAGGATGCTCCTGGAAATAGTCTCATTGCAGAGATCTCTTCATTCTGAATCTAATGCAATTTGAATGGGCTAAAATAGACTTCGGATGAAGAAGTTATCGCAGAAAGAAGTTTGCCCATTGTCCTTTGAAAAGGAGGCAAATTCTTATAAAAATGGGACATAAGAGAAATAAGGCTGTCTATGTAAAAGTCACATCGGAAGGGTTTAAAGGGAAAACTTATACCGAAGGTCTTAAGGACTCTCGATCAGCGATCTCCAATATGTCGCATCAGAGGTAGGCCTTTGCCCGATATCGGGACCCCATTCAGAGCGATATGTGATATGTGATCAATGCGATGAAGCGATTGCGATGATTGGCGGATCAACAATCGACATAGTCAAAGGGAATAACCCCCAAGCCATTACAAATGCAATAGCAATATGCGATGTGCAATATCAGTCATCGGATCGGAAAAGAGAGCAACAGTAGTGATTGAATTAGCGGATCGACCATATTGGTGATCGGCGATCGGCGAATCCCCGATACAAAGGCCAAAGAACCATACGACTAGTGATTGCAATATGCCGATAAAGAGTGGACTCAATTAGAATTTTAAGCGCGAATGCATAAAATTTGAAATCCAGACTTTCGGATTTTCTGTGTATTATCTGTGTAACTAGGTTTTTGGCCATAATGAAAAGCGATTGTGATATGCAATGAAAAGGCGGACCCAATACAAATTATGGATGCGATTTCATAATATTTGAAATCCGGTTAAATTCCCATGATGTGTTTTGTGTGTGTTTCCTGTGTATTTCCTTTATTTGGCTATTTCGGCCAGAGGAAGGCAAAACGATCGGGTTGCCCGTGCTCGCCGGTTCCTTTCCATTGTAAACAGATTCTTGTGGTGAACAGTTAGGTTTTCCATGATGGAGGACTATAATCGTTGTGTTACAAAAAGCACAAAACACACAGTCAACAGAGATGCGCAAAGGATGAGGGATAACATAGAGAGCACCATTGATAGAGGGTCTCCTGGAGGTCAAGCAAACCCAGAAGCTCGTGAGAGCCAAGAGCGAGAGCGAGAGCGAGAGCCAGAGCTAGAGCTAGAGCCAGAGCCAGAGCCAAGAGCTAGAGCCAGAGCCAGAGCCAGAGATCCATATCCAGAGCAAGAGCTAGAGATAGAAATCCTGAGAGCTTTAGAGCCAAGGATAAGATGGTATTCTAAGCCCATTGTTTTAGTTGTAAACCAATGGAGTTGAGCGTGGAGCTTGTAAAAGAATTCAGCGATAATCCCAAAGGGTCTAATCGAGTTGATTAGAGCTCACAGAGACATAGCCCAAGAGGTTTGGGTGAACTCCATATTATATTGTTGTTATGTGTGATTGCTATTGCTACATTGTATTCATTGTTATATGTTTCATATCAGTTCAAGAAAATAAACTTAAAGCACTTAACAGTTAAAGAACAAACACAAGTATAAACCTTATGTCAAGAACTTTTAATTTCGCAATTGGTTAATCATAAGCTAGATCTTGGAAATTAATAAGTTTTGGAGTGGGAGAGGTTCTTGTAAGCTTGAAAAGAATCCTTTAGTGCCCCATTTCAGATCAAGTGGTATCAGAGCTGGTTGTTGATTAACCCCACCTTCAAAGAAGGTGATATCAAAGCTGGTTATATCAGAGTAAGTTATACCAGAGCATGTGGTATTAGATCAGAATGCTTGATTGACAGAGCAATCCATTTGCTTGCTTGTTTGAAAGGTGTTTAAACAATCAAGGATTGATTGTATGCTTGTTTGTAGACTGACTATTGTGTGAGTTTGCATAAGTGAAAGCTATTGTTAGCTAAGTCCAAGACAGGACAAGAAGGAAGAAGGGTTGAAGGCATTCTTCTTATCCCAAAGGACCTCAAGACAATCCTTGAAGCACATGAGGTTTGTTTCAAAAGGTTGCTTGAATAAGCTCTTTGTTAACCTTGTTTGAAGTTCTTTTGTTCATTTGCATAATGACAACTTCTACAAGTGAATCCTCAAATTCCTCCTTCATCACAAGATTCTTTGATGAAGACATGAATCAAGACTTGTTCATCATGATGGACATGGTGAGAGAAATATATGAGGATGGAAGGAAGAGCATCACCCTTAGAGAGCAGTTGAATTCCATGAAGGAAGAGAAGCAGTTGCTTTCTGAAAAATTGCAGGAAATGGAGAGGCAACTTCATATTGAAAATATGAACCTGAACAGGAAGCATGAGTTGGAGACGCAGCTCTTTGTTGCCAATGAAGCCTTAGTCAAGTATCAGCTTGAAGAAGAGGTAAACAATTCTTGTTTGTCTTCAACTTCTTCTTAGAATGTTTATATTGGTTCTTTTGAAAAGCATACCAGAGGCATAGGTTCCAAGTTAATGTCCAAGATGGGCTATGAAGGAAAAGGCTTAGGTAAACATGCACAACGTATTGTTGAGCCAATAATGGTAGAGGAAAGGCCTAAGTATTTGGGTCTTGGCTATGGACAATCTTATGGAGAAAGTTCCAAAGCTACCATGAAGGCCATTGAAACAGTTCCAAGAAGGAGTTTCATGTCAGGTCTTCTACCTCAAGAGTGTAAAGATTGTATTCGTGGAGAATGCAATAGCTTGAGACATCATTTGCAGGTTGCAGGTGTTCATAAGAATGCACTTGAACCAGAGAGTTGTGGAAACTTTGACAACCTTGAAGAGATTGATGGTGTTCCAAAGGGAGATACTTCTTCTTTCAATTCACCTCCTCATGAAGGCAATAAAGGTGAAAAAGAAAGGTATAAATCTGGTTCTATCCATATTCCTTTTGATTATGTAAAGCATGATAAATTTCCATATAAGAATTGGAAAATAATTGCTTGTTCCTTTTGTGGTTTGGATAACCATATTGTTTCTAGATGTTGGAAGAGGATAGCCACATGCAGGAAACTTTTGAAGGAAAAGAAGCAAGAAGCCAAAGGTCCATTGGACAAGGCAAATCATGTTGTTGAGAAGATGCACATGTGTTGCACTTACTGCCATAAGCAAGGACATATTGCTGCAAAATGTTGGACTCTGAATCCAACAATGCTTCCACAAAACTTGAAGAAGGTGGAAAGAGAAAATGACAGGAATGGAAAGAAAGATTCCATGAATGATGTGTTTCAAGATGATTCACATGTTGATGTTGATGTGCAGACAGAGGTCCTACCTTTGAGATGGATTGGTAAGAAATGGTTAGAGTTCTTATCCAATTAAGGTTGCATGTCTTTTGAAAATGCATCAAATCAATAGAATGCATTTCTTTATTAATGAGATGCAAGTTGCAGGTTTTTACAATGAAGGTGAATGGAAAAGTTGAGTAAGAGACTCACTTTATTGCTGCAACATTATATTCATTTCAGCTTTGAAATTACAGTGTGCTTAAGTGAAAGTTGAAAGATGAAATGCATGCATAAGCTTGATATGCATGAACACAGGGA
The DNA here is from genome assembly GCA_031772625.1 of Pinus tabuliformis. NCBI lineage: Eukaryota > Viridiplantae > Streptophyta > Pinopsida > Pinales > Pinaceae > Pinus > Pinus tabuliformis. The sequence continues at coordinate 134,558,899 of CM062817.1, read as the reverse complement.
TGTTGATGATTTCCTTGTATTTCAACATGTATGTTTAATTAACTTGCAGGGTTGTTTGCTTTGACATGCATGTGATGCAATATTGACTTGGGCAAAGTTGATTTGGTCTCCAGGATGGAGATAATGATGAAGTGTTTCATCTTTGGAAAAGAATCCTTGAGATATTTTCCACATGTTTGACTTGAAGGGTCAATTGTTTAAAGGCATGTTTTTTTGGCTTGTTATCTAGTCAATCATTTGTATGCAGATATAAAGACATGGAGGTGTTCACAAGATGTGAAAATATGTTTCTTTTGTTGAAGCAGGAGTTTAGGCCATCCAGTGGTTGTCTATAATCCTGTTGTTGTTAACAATTGTTGTTGATAATATGTCAAACAAGTACAAATGAAAATTTTGTGAAGCAGATGTAACTTCACATTGGTTTGATCCACCTTGGACCAATGATCAAGGCAGAGAAGTTCAAACTACCTTCTGTGACCTTCTTAGCAGGAGTTTTGCATGAAGTCAAGGAGGAAAATAGTTCTTCCCAAGAGGACAAGCACATCCAGGAGGGAAGTGTTCAAAGGTATTGGCTCAGAGGCATTAGCTATGCAAGGCAAGTGTATGGAGGCTGAAAGAAGAGGGTGATGTACTCTAATTTATTGTTTAGATCAGTGTTTCATTCTTTTGGGGTCCAAAAGTTCTTTTTAGTGGGAAGATGTGATCCAAAATGGATCTAGAACAGACTTCTAAGTCTAAAAATATTCCTCACAGAGGAAAATGAAAGTCAAAGGATGCTCTTGTAAATAGTCTCATTACAGAGATCTCTTCATTATGAATCTAATGCAATTTGAATGGGCTAAAATGGACTTTGGATGAAGAAGTTATCATAGAAAGAAGTTTGCCCATTGTCCTTTGAAAAGGAGGCAAATTGTTATAAAAATGGGACTTAAGAGAAATAAGGCTTTCTATATAAAAATTGCATCAGAAGGGTTTAAAGGGTGGACTTAGACCAAAGGCCTTAAGGACCCCCTATCAACAATCTCTGATATGTCACATTGGAGTTAGGCCTTCGCCCGATATCGGGACCCCAGACAGAGCAATATGCGATATGTGATCAATGCGATAAAGAGATTCTGATGATCGGCAGATCGGCGATCATCATAGTCAAAGGGAAGAACCCTCGAGCTGTTACGAATGTGATAGCGACATGTGATGTGTGATATCAGCCATCGGATCGGAAAAGAGATCAACAATTGTGATTGAATCGGCGGATCGGCCATATCAGCGATCAGCGAATCCCCGATACAAAGGCCAAAGCACCATGCGAATTGCGACTATGATATGTTGATAAAGGGTGGACCCGATGAGAATTATAAGCACGAGTGTATAAAATTTGAAATCCATACTTTTGGATTCTCTGTGTATTATCCGTGTAACTGGGTTTTTGGCCATAACACAAAGCGATTACGATATGCGATGAAAAGGCAGACCCGCTAGGAATTATGGATGCAATTTCATAATATTTTAAATCCGATTAAATGCACATGATGTGTTTTGCATGCATTTCCTGTGTATTTCCATTATTTGGATATTTCGGCCAGAGGAAGTGTTATAGACATTTTTGTGCCTAACAGCATGAAGCATGAAATGTCAATAATCTGAGGGATCCAAAGTCCCTAAATATGTTGTTCCTACCCCTAGAGGAACAAGGTCAGCAAACCACAGCATTGAAAATCAGTTCTCCACCTGAAAACACTCAAAAACAAGCTATTTCTGGATCATGTCAACTGCTCCACTGAGCATCTGCGCTGAATGTCAACTGCTCCACTCTGTACCTGCGCTGAATGTCAAAAGCAATGAAGGCTACCTGCGCTGGGCGAGATTGGCCAAGTGGCACAGTCATTCTGCAAGGTGTCAAATGCCCAGGAAGCTTCCAAAATGACACTTGGATCAGGGAATTTGCCTTGTGATGAGTAAGAGGATCTAGATCTCCAAGTGGAAGCAAGAAACTCCAAGTGGACTCAAGAACTGAAGAATAACTGAAGTGGGAGAGGACACTAGTCAGCTTCATGTCAGTCTCAAGCTGACTCATCCTTTCTCTAAAAACTTCTATATATAGAACTCTCTCATGAGGTCTAGAGAGGCTGGAATTTTGTGTAAGTAAGGAAGTGCTGTTGGTTTGAGTATAGAACTATTGGGTGATTGCTTTGAAGGAGGTGAAGAGGAGATTTCTTTCTGCTGGGAGGTGTTGCTGGATTGGGCCTATTATGGTTGTAACATTCTCAAAACTTTACTTCTTCCATTAATAAAGCATTTGAGGTTCTTCTATATGCATGTATCTTTGTGGTGTATTGATGCTTGTATATTTGATTTATTCTAATCCTTGAATCAATTATGGATGCATGCTTCTTGTAGTTTCCTTTTCTTGTGCTTTTACAGGATCTTTGTGTAGCTGGGCCGGTGAAAGAGCAAGGAGCTAGGAGCAAGCAGCAAAGAGGGAAGATTGGATCAACCATTAGCGGAAGATAACGGTTAGTGGATCCCCTTTCTCTTCTCTCTCTCATCTCATAAAGAAGTAATCTTGAATAGCTTTGCATTCGGTTGTTGCTGAGGTACTGTCACCCTTAGAGTGGGATAGGGTCATTCCGTATTGGATACTTTTCCCAACAACAAATTGGCGACTCCGCTGGGGATCGTATCTTTTTGGTTGTTTGTGTTTTTTGCTATTCATTTCATAAACAAAGGGAGTACCGAATCGAACTGTGTTTGAATCTTTCAAATACAAAGTAGAGGGCAGCTACTCTAGCTCAGTTTCTGGGCAAGTTTATGATTTGAAGAGCTGATCCACAAGGACTCTAATAAGCTCTTAGTGATAGCTTTTCATCCTCCTTGTCATTCCTTAGTGTGTCCTTGACTGATAGCTTCTGATTTGAGCAAAAACTGTGAATTTTTGAGCAATCTGTGACCCAGAAACCAAGAGAAACGAAAGTTTTGTTCTTCAGTGCAGGCTGTACAAAGGTTGTCTGCATTTCAGCGCAGTTCCCGAAGGGGCTACCTGCGCTGAGGGTCAAACAGACAGTGTCCCACTTGCGCTGGACCAGTCTTGCCTTGTGCTACTGGGGTTTCCTGCTATTTCTTGCCCTGTTTTCACTCTTGTTTTTGCTGTTTGTTACCAGTCAGTGTGCCTATCTGAAACCAACTTCCCTTGTCACTATTCCGCCTCGGTTGTTAAAGGAACTTTGTTTGTTCTTTGTGTATTTCTTATATCATTTATAGTTTCCCATAACGAAAGTGAACTAGTCTTGCTGTGGCCTCTTAGATCTAGACCTGTGATAAAGTGTCGTTTTGATCTTAAGAGTTAGTTTGTTTGCTGTTCATAGCTGATTGGGCTTTTGCTGTCATCATTTTGTTTGAGTTTATATATTTCTAGTGTCGAAACAAGTAAATCTTAAGGTGTCTTTTGATTTTGGACAAGCTTGTTTGCTTTCACTTGAAATTGAATTCAAAATTATACAACAGCTTTCTTTTTGCATTACGCCAACATTAAGAAAGAGAAAAGAAATACTTGCATTGTGCATGTGCATTATGACAGTTTGCATGTTGATTTAGGGGAAATGAATTAGTGTGTGCTCTATGATCTATGTGAAAAGGTGTTATCTTTCTTTTCCCTCAGTAGTTAAGGTTTTCAAAGTTGAAAGATTGAAAAGCTTGCTTATCATCTTAGACTGCATTTAGGAGTGTTACTATACATCTCATGGTGATCCATAAAGGCAAACTGCTAAACAAGATCAACATTAAAATAAATTGAATTTACATAACAACGCATTGAAACATAATGCAAACACATAGAGGTCTAAGCTAGAGACGTGTTCCGGCGTCGTTAAACGTGATATCTTAGCGTTGAGTGGTTGGGTGATTCCTCCACGGTGAAGCGATAAGTATCAATACGGACTTGTGCTCCCACGTACCATCGCGTATATATTGGGAGACCCCTATAGGAATAAATCCTTTATCCAATAGGAAACCGTGTCGGCCGCCCTACTGATCGCAATGCAGTGAACACAGCATTCACGAAGATCGACCACCCGTACCGTAAAACGTATTCTGTGGTTTTGCGAAAGGTTTGGCACACCCTCTACCTAGATCTCCAGAGCAGTTTCTTTTGGCCTTTTTCAAACTCTATAACTGAAAAAGTCCATCCGAGCATTTGTCACTTCGGGCTCGTTAAAACATCGAAGGAGACTAGAGTCATCTTTAGCTTTTTCTCGACTCTTAAAAAGTGAAAAAGCAAGTTGTGTCTAAGCGTCGTTATAAAATTTATTTTAAACGGAACATAATCACCTCCTATTCCCGCGTTGATCTTAAGTTGAGAACATGGAACGCCCCAACCAAGGAATTCCACATGATGGAAATCCTAGTCCATTCTCCTCTTGGGGAGAAGTTGGTGCGCCCCACATGGCCACATTGTCGCTTCGAGGACTGACAATTGGCTTGCCTATTTGGCTATTCTCAACTAATGTAGTTCAGACCACCATAGTTCCTGAACAGTCGAGTCAACAGTTAGATGAGTCTAAAGCTGCCCACCGGCCTTCTACTTCCCATAACTCTTCCTCCAATCCTTCATCTTCGCAGGGTAGAGCCGGCAAAAGCCAAGCTCCCATGGAGAAGAAGGAAAAGAAGAAGAAAGAGAAGAAGAAGAAGGAGCCTAAGGCGACTGGGGGCAAGCAAAAGACATCTAACAAAAACCCACACACAGCACAGACCGGGCCTAAATCGCCATGTGTCATATGTAGAGGAGACCACTTCCATAGAGATTGTCCCTGTATTCCCCGGATACTAAGGGACTGGTCCCCTCGGTTGCACAATTCGGGAGCATCAACCTCTGATAGCCATGTTGAATGCTTACCGTCAACCAGCGAAAGTGAAGGTTCAAGACAAAAGGGGGGAGCAAGATCCCCCTGTAGACTGTGTGAAGGCGATCACGCCATCCACCGTTGTCCCTTCTTAGACGAAGCGAAGAGAGTTTTGGAAGATCGCCCGGTTTCACCGTTGAGACTTCCTCCTGGATACAAAAAACTCGTGCCAAGTCCTTCGTTGGTTGAAAATACAGCTGGCCCACTCAAGTGGTCAGCTGAAGCGTCAGTCATTGAAAATGAACCTACTGAATCCAGACCAGACAAAAGTCTAAAGGTCGATACGGTAGTTGACCCGGTTCTTCCTTCAGAGGTTTCATCCTCAAATGACACCGTCACTGAAGATTCATCTTCAAATGACACCCTCACTGAAGAGAATAAGGATGACACCATCCAGATTCTTTTCATCAACACAGATTCTGATGAGCATCAGGGCAATGCGCCCATTCCTTTATCACAGGAAGGAACATCGTCAGGGTCATATCCGGCCGTATATTCGGTCCCACCACCAAGCAACCTGGTTGTATCCTTTGATTGGAACCAACTAGGCAAACCCCGGTTACCAGCCAGTATACCATTCAGAATCATAGTCCAAATCTACATAATGGTAATGGCTGGAACTATCATTGATGAAGGGGCATCTGTGAGTATCCTTTCCTCTATTGCTTGGAAAGCACTGGGTTCCCCAGAGCTTTTTCCTGAGATAAGAAATCTCTCGGGTTTTGATAAAGGAACCAGTCGACCGTTAGGGATCCTCCCCAATGTACCTGTTACATTGAAAGGGAAGACCGTTCAAATGAACGTGATGGTCGTTCAAGGACCCTTGGATTATAACCTACTCCTTGGACGAGACTATATATATTGCATGGGAGCTATAGTCTCCTCACTCTTTAGAGTAATGTGTTTTCCACATGAAGGAAGAATGGTCAAGCTCGTAGACCAACTTTCATTTCCGGGATCACGCATCGCAAATAGTCAAATACCAACCCTGAATGGTCTATTCACCCAAGAAATGTCTCCACCCCTAGTCCTCCTTCCCGATGAGTGCGAGTGATTCGGAAAGATGGGACTGGAACCCAGGGGGCATGCATCCTGGTCTGCTTTGGGCAGAGGAAACCTTGGGTATAAGGTAGAATTTCCGCGAAGGAGTGTGACTAGTCCGTACCCCGTCCGTGGATGGAAGAGGGGTTGTTCTAGAATAGAATTCTTTTGATAAGGTTACTTGTCTGACAAAGGTCATTCACCATTGTCTACTTCGGTAGACAGTGCCGAAGAAAGAGATTGATTTGCGGCAGCAAATAGAACCATCTTTGGGTAACCGGGAAGAGGCAAGCCTCACCCTTTAAAACAAATGTTTTATCGGATAAGTAGGGGCAGCCTTGAAATTATACCTTACACCTGGGGGCATGCAACCTTTTGGAGTGCAAGCAAGGGACGACTATTTATTTTTTAAATTTTTAGGTCCTCCCTTTAAACCTGTAGGTCTAACCCTTTAAACTCATAGGATTAGCCGTTTCCAAACTTGCATAAAGAAAGGATATGAGGAGCATAGCTTCGTGAGATAAAGCTCCATAAAAAATAGCTATCTCACAGGAGACATTCTTATCTTATGACTGGTATTTCGAGCAGTTTTACCGCGGAATTTATGCTCGTTAAAAAATAGAAAAGCGAGATCCGAGCAGTTTTAGCGTCATAGTTCATGCTCGTTAAAAAATAAACATAAGCTTTTGAGCAAGTTTAAGCTCGTTAAAAAATGAACTTCCCGGTAAATAACCATTAAGAATGTACCTTGATCAACCATAAAAAGACCTTGGTCGTGTTTTGCTGCAGCCATCACCTCCACCGTTCATTTGGCCGATCGTTTACCTCCATATGATTGTTTACCCATTTTGAGGAACAGCTGCGAAGAGTGATTTCACCTAGCCATCCTTGTGACACTGCCGTGATTGGAAAATTCCAACCTGTACCTGGAATCTGCTGCTATCCCTGTTTATCACTCGTTCCTCAAAAGACGAGTCTTCTTTGAGCTCTTTTCTCCTGACTCGTAAAATATGAAAAGTTTGCCGAGTTTTGGCCTTCCAGCTCGTTAAAGTGACCGGAAGAGCTATCCCTCCTCTAGATTTTAATCTTTTTGGACCTGAGGGATTATTACACAAAAAGGTCGAGCGCTTGTTTTATTCGGCTCGTTAAAGTTATCGAAAACTCATCCCTTCTGTATTGTTTTATACTTTTTCGGACTTAAGGGATTAGATGACGAAAAAGGAATTTTGGAGTTAACTTTCTGTACCTTTTCAGACTCTCTAAAAATGAAAAGGACCGAGTTTTCCTTGTCGTTAGACTCGTTAAAATGATTAAATAGCGACAAACTTGTCTTTAGACGAGAACGAGTTTCCCTATCGCTAAGCTCGTTAAAACATAGCGATGGGCTTGCCCGAAGGGCAGGTTATAGAACAAGCATATGTTATCCTCCTCAAGCTTGACAAAAATAAAGAGGTACTGGTCAGAAATGACTGGGGAAAAATTGGGAGAACCTCAAAGCTTTAATGGTAGCAAGTTGCTCTTGAACATGACACTTTGTCCTCCGTATCACATCGGGTTGGGTTGTTTCATTCACCGGTCTTATCACCATGGTCCTCGCCAAACCATCCACATTTGGGGTAATGCTACCGATCCATCACATCAGTGTCGTTATATGTTCAAGAGATGTTGTTCAGAAAGAGTCAACCGTGTCCCATCCACTGCCATACATTATCCTTCATCCACCCATGATCACCACCCTGAATCATATTTCACAGATTGTTTTCACCTCCACTAAAATCATTAGCTCCGTTCCGTGTCATTGATGTGGGATTCATTAAGGCCCTCCTTTGACGGATCGCTTCTTGTCGACTTCAGCTCATTATCCAAGAAGTTGATCTAGGAACAAACCCCCCAGTACTTTGAAGCTTGCATGCCTCAATGGCAAGTTTCTCACTTCCGGCGACAGGTATACATCAATGACCTTCGACCAGAAGATTTTGCGTGGTGTTCGACGCCAAGCCCTTTATTCACACCACGTGAATTGTACTGCAGTACCTTGAGGGTCATTGTCATTATTGGTGATTCCTCTCGCGCTTGTTAACGGTTTACATTATTGACCGGTAATCAAGCGATGTCTTTCCATGTTCGACTTCAACGCAATTCTCACATGGATCGACTTGTACTTAGAGTGAAGATCGAACGAGTTTTGAAGACCCCGGATCTAGTTTCATCCATCCGGGCTGCGATATATATATTCAGGATATAAAGACATTTGTTATGTACATCATTGCAACAGATGATCATCCTACTCAAAGGATGATAATTTCAGCAGAGAATTATCAGTCTACCACCAGACGATCGTCTGTTCTATGTACCAAAATGAATTTATAAAGCTGAGCATGGGAATGCCCGCCTCAGCTAGATCATGAAAGCAGAATGAAAAATAATGTATTGTATTGTATTTTATTACAGGGCACCTCTCAGCGATTGAATGAACTTCGGATCCTCTTGATAAAGCATTTCACCCGATAAACGACCTCATACTTTAGGGGGAAACTGTTATAGACATTTTTGTGCCTAACAGCATGAAGCATGAAATGTCAATAATCTGAGGGATCCAAAGTCCCTAAATATGTTGTTCCTACCCCTAGAGGAACAAGGTCAGCAAACCACAGCACTGAAAATCAGTTCTCCACCTGAAAACACTCAAAAACAAGCTATTTCTGGATCATGTCAACTGCTCCACTGAGCATCTACACTGAATGTCAACTGCTCCACTCTGTACCTGCGCTGAATGTCAAAAGCAATGAAGGCTACCTACGCTGGGCGAGATTGGCCAAGTGGCACAGTCATTCTGCAAGGTGTCAAATGCCCAGGAAGCTTCCAAAATGACACTTGGATCAGGGAATTCGCCTTGTGATGAGTAAGAGGATCTAGATCTCCAAGTGGAAGCAAGAAACTCCAAGTGGACTCAAGAACTGAAGAATAACTGAAGTGGGAGAGGACACTAGTCAGCTTCATGTCAGTCTCAAGCTGACTCATCCTTTCTCTAAAAACTTCTATATATAGAACTCTCTCATGAGGTCTAGAGAGGCTGGAATTTTGTGTAAGTAAGGAAGTGCTGTTGGTTTGAGTATAGAACTATTGGGTGATTGCTTTGAAGGAGGTGAAGAGGAGATTTCTTTCTGCTGGGAGGTGTTGCTGGATTGGGCCTATTATGGTTGTAACATTCTCAGAACTTTACTTCTTCCATTAATAAAGCATTTGAGGTTCTTCTATATGCATGTATCTTTGTGGTGTATTGATGCTTGTATATTTGATTTATTCTAATCCTTGAATCAATTATGGATGCATGCTTCTTGTAGTTTCCTTTTCTTTTGCTTTTACAGGATCTTTGTGTAGCTGGGCCGGTGAAAGAGCAAGGAGCTAGGAGCAAGCAGCAAAGAGGGAAGATTGGATCAACCATTAGTGGAAGATAACGGTTAGTGGATCCCCTTTCTCTTCTCTCTCTCATCTCATAAAGAAGTAATCTTGAATAGCTTTGCATTCGGTTGTTGCTGAGGTACTGTCACCCTTAGAGTGGGATAGGGTCATTCCGTATTGGATACTTTTCCCAACAACAGGAAGGCAAAACAACCGGGTTGCCCATGCTTGCCGGTTCCTTTCTATTGTAAACGAATTCTTGTGGTGAACAGTCGGGTTTTCCATGATGGAGGACAGTAACCGATGTGTTACAAAAAGCATAGAGAACACACTCAACAGGGATGCGCAGAGGCCGAGGGATAACACAGAGAGCATCATTGACAGAGAGTCGCTTGGAGGTCGAGCGAACCCAAAAGCTCGTGAGAGCCAAGAGTGAGAGCCAGAGCGAGAGCGAGAGCCAGAGCCAGAGTGAAGAGCCAGAGCCAGAGCCAGAGCCAGAAATCCTGAGAGCTTTAGATCCAGGGATAAGATGGTATTCTAAGCCCATTGTTTCAGTTGTAAACCAATGGAGTTGAGCGTGGAGCTTGTAAAATAATTCATCCATAATCCCAAAGAGTCAAATCAAGTTGATTAGAGCTCATGAGATGTAGCCCAAGAGGTTTGGGTGAACTCCATATTATATCGTTGTTATGTGTGATTGTTATTGTTGCATTGTATTTGTTGTTATATGTTTTATATCAGTTCAAGCAAATAAACTTAAAGCACTTAACAGCTAAAGAACAAACACAAGCATACACCTTCTTTCAAGCACTTTTAATTCCGCAATTGGTTAATCATAAGCTAGATCTTGGAAATTAATAAGCATTGGAGTGGGAGAGGTTCTTGTAAGCTTGACAAGAAGCCTTTAGTTCCCCATTTCAGATCATCCACTGTCCAGGTACCAAACACATCCCACCATGGATGAAACCATGCATGCGATGAGAGAGAAATCCGACTCAAACTGTTAGGCCAATGCCTCGCGATCTGATCCCTTAATGGATCCCTTCTTGGATTTCTTCTATGGAAAATTCGTAGCATAATGGCCCACCTCATGACAATGAAAGCATCACACTTTCGATTTGTCAAACTTCTTCCCACCATGGGAAGAACTAGATTTGGAATGGGACACCTTTGCTTTTCCTTTCCTCACCTTAATCACTAAGGCTATATTTTCTTCATCATCTTGTTTTGATGAAGATCCATCTCTGGTGCTTCTTATCTCCTCCTGCATCAGATCCAACAAAAATCGTTCCCAATCTAGCAGTTTCTCTCTTCCATTTACCGAGTCTTGGTAGCTATGCCAGCTCTTAGGAAGACCGAGGAGAGCAAGACTCACCATGTCATCATCGGCTGTCGTGATCCCTACACTTCCAAGCTTGTCCCTACAGGTGGTGAGCTTGTTTAGATATGTAGAGATCGTGTGGCCCTTTTCACACTTGATTTTCCGAAGCTTGTCTTTCAGCGCCAGCTTCCTCTAATCGCTGTTGTTCCGATATAGATCTTTCAATGTTTTCCACATTGAAAACAATGTCTCCTTCCCATGGAGACTCGAGACTATGTGGTCTCGAACTCCCTCTAGAAGGATTCTCCTCACTCTAACCACACATTTCTTCCATTCCGCCAATTCTATAGAATTAGTTGCTGCCAGCTTGGGGACTTCTTGATCAATGAAATCCTTTAGACCATTGTCCTCTAATACTGCTTCCATGCGATCCTTCCAGGCTATATAATTTGAGCTGCCATCAAGGGCATACTCGAGTCTTAAACCGTTGAACACCATTGGTAAAATTTGAGATGTGATAAGAATTCAAATTCTATAATCAGGAACTTCTCCCTTCTTTGTATATTGTTCTTCACTTTGATCACCTTTGCTCTGATACCGTGTAGAATTTCCCACTGTAGATCAATAGATTATGCAATATACTAAAGAAAAATACAAGATCTACTTCTACAACAAACTTGCGGAAGCTTAATTGATTATGAGCTAGATCAAATAGAACACATATAACTGAGAATGAGAAACCAATCACACATGAACACAGAAGAATACTCTAGGGAAAGCCTCAGCAAAAACCCCCATCTCTGTAATATCATACAAGTGGAAATATGTTCAGATTACACAAAGCTTTAGCTCACAAGCTATCCATCTCTCAGTACAATCCCTCAATACAGCTCACAGACTGAATAGACACAACATATGCCTTCCCTCGACCCTCCAAGCCTCGTATTTCCTTGCATAGTTTCTCTTGGGGTCCAATGCTACCACCTGTGTGAATTGGCCTCATCACACACTCATCAAACTCAAAAGTAGTTGCGCAATATCCAAGGAATGAATTCCTTCTACATGCAAGAGATATCCTCAATGGAATATTCCTGCAACTAATAGTACATTGTCCCATCACCTGATCTCAACTGGGTCTCTGATTGAACTGACATGCATGAGTTATTTATGAGAGAATATTTAGTTTTCTGAAGTGCAACAGTTACATGCACGCATGCATTAACTAACTGAACTCACAATCAGTTCCACAAACTATTGGAACTAATCTAACTGGACTTAACTCAGATAACTAAGCTAACTAATTACAACTCAAAGTACAACTCATCCTAATCTCCTTAATCAAGGGATAACTTCCTCAACCAATGGAGAAATTGTTGCATGTCTTCACATAGACTTCATATTTGATTTCCTACAACTAATTAACTCAAGATGAATTAATTAATTATTTTACAAACAGTTACTAAGATCAAATTCGAATTTTAATTCTCAATTTTAGTTCAGGGACTAACTAAAATTGGAATGTATCCCAAAATGCTATTTATAGCAGTGCTATTTTTAGCACTTCTATTTTTAGCATTTCTTGTTGTTATTTTCAACACAGATAATTTCCTTTGCGATACCAGAGACCATATTCCACTATGCCCTTAACATATCGAAGAATTCATTTGACGACAATGATATGAGATTCTTTTGGTGCTGCTTGGAATCGTGCTACTTGTCCAACTTCCTGCATCACATCTGGCCAGGAGGTTGTCACATATAGGATATTACCAATCATGGATATATACAACCTTTTGTCCACATCCTTTGATGAGTCTTCTAAGCTTAACTTGCAACCTCTTACCATGGGGGTAAGGACTGACTTGCAATCTTCCATCTAGAATTTCTTTGATGTACTTGGCTTGATATATGAATATTCTTTTATCCTACTGAGATATCTCGATAATCGTTAGATTGTCTTGATCCACTTTTACATACAAATTGCTTGTCATTGCTTCCTTTCTTGAATCCCTGTTGATGTAGATATCAGTCAAGACGAGCATACCAAGCCTTAGGAGCTTGCTTGCTACCATATAGAGCCTTCTTTAATCTACAGACGTAGTCTTCTTTGTCAGAGAGTGGAAAACCTCCAGTTGTTCAATGTAAACTTCTTCCTCCAATTCACCATTTAGAAAAGATGACTTAACATCCATTTGGTAGACCTTGATTTTTCTCGAGCAAGCATAAGCGAGAAACATCCTGGTAGCTTCCATTCTAGCAATGGGAGCACATGTTTCTTCAAAATGGATTCCTTCAACCTGTGCATATCCTTTGCAGACTAATCTTGCTTTGTTCCCAATAACCTGTAATGAAACTTCCATCTTGTTCAAACTATCTATCCATCAATCATAGACTTGTGCCATATACTGTTGCATAGACTCTCATCTTCAAATTTCTAGGAGTTGATAAGCTAAATTATTCAGAATAGTGTTTCATTTAACGAACCCTTTGTTGGGTGCAGGAATTGCAGTTAAGAAACCTTTCAACACTTAATTTGTCAACCCGAGGTTTCATACACTTCGAGCCATAGCACAGGAAATGCCAAGAAATGATATGAACCTTCTCTAATTGTATTCCTACTTCTTTAATTACAAATTGTAGAATCGAAATGAAAGATCACACAACAATGAATACCAAGAAAACTCTCGTGCCGAATGAAAAGAATGTGCTTTGCAGAAATTCAAATAAAGGAAACTCTCAATTTGTCATGAACAATCTGAATCAATAAAATAACTCTTTGAGATTCTATTAAGTATAGTTGTAAGACAGAAGAATGATATAACTAATCAGGATGTCTGTCTTCCTCAACACACTTTTAACAAAGGGAGAACGAATTGGGTTGGCTGGGCCCTAGCCAACCAACTCATTTCCCTGTAACAAAATGGAAACTTCAAGCGCTCAAATGGAGCATCACAACGATATCGAAACATAAAACTTCACAACTGGCATGTTCCTTTGTATTAAATTTCAAAAATAGCAGTATGAATAAAATAATTCATAACTCAACTTCTGCATGTCCAAATGAGGTGATCTTTAGGTCGATTTTGGTCCTCTCGAAAAGAGGAATCTGGTTCCATCATCATATCCATAAAATAAGTATTCCAAAGTGGAATTTGACTGCATTTTCATATTTTTATCACTTGCTCTTAACTAGGGAGAATTCCACCTATCAATATTTGACCATCAATCAATATGACATATGTCTCATCTCAAGTATGTCATCATCTTGGATCATCAATGTACATATATTGCTAATTCCTGCTTGTTCTTGCTTATGTGTTAAATATTTTCGAATCTAGAAGAAGAAGAGATTGCCACTAGAGGGGACCTTAAGCTACCACCCTCTATTCATCGAGCTACAACCCGGAATCTCTATTAGTGAGCTATTGGACAATTGGAATTATCTAGATGGCTAGTAGCCTAGTGAAGGCATCTACAAGTGTGTTGGAATTGATGACAACAGTCATGCTAGGGAGATGTGTTAGGAAATTGGAATCCCCTAAATGTTGGCAGGAGTGTTGGCATTCATGTCAACCAGAATAGCCTGGATGCTTGTCGCAACAGATGTTGGTAGTGATGGCCCAGGAGGAAACTCACGATAGTTACATGCTTCATGAAGAAAATCATCATAGTAGTAGGCTTATTGGAGAATTTTTCAAATGATGATGATAGTGATGGACCAGATGGAAGTCCATGGTAGTTGTAGGCTTCATGCAAAGGATCACCTTGGTGGTTGTGATTCGAGCTGTCTAGAGAGTCAAGGAGCAGAATAATGTCAGAGAGCTTGGAGCCATCTTAGAGGTAGAAGATGGGCTCAAATCCTATGTCAAGCCCTCTCCATTGGAAATTAATCTAGAAGAGCTTTCCAACGATATGTGAAATCCGTAAAATGGACTCCTGGTTTAAAAGTTATGGCCTTTTGAAGTTTAGGGTTTTGAAGCCTTACATAGGGAAGAATATTGCATATCAGAGATTGATGATCCAGGCATATCAGCAATCACAGATCAAAGGTCCAGAAATATCAACGATTGCACATTAGCGACACCAGGCATATATGTGATCACAATTGGAGGTCGACACATTAGCGTATCGTCTCATCAGGAGATCGAAACCCCGAAGCATGGTGTATTGGCGCAATGGAATGTCAGAGGTCGGCATATCAGCAATCGCATATTGGAGGTCCAATACATCTGAGCAGTGAGCATCATAGCTCAAAGGAGATCAGCGCATCGACGCATTGGAATTTCAGAGATCAACAAATCGCAATATCATAACTTTTCAGGTGGTGAACATTTTAAATGTTGCAATATTGTTAAAATGCCAATAGCATTAAAAGTCGCCGGCAATGCCAAATGAGAAATAACAAAGGAATTCATTGCAAAACCAAAATTGGGCAAGCCTTTTTCTCTCTCCTCTAGTAGAACACGTGGGGGCATCTACTTTGCTCTGATAAGGACACATGGCAATGTTTGGTTGGCTCCGATAAGGACACATGGCAGGATCTGATTGGCTCCGATGAGGGATAAGTGGCAACTGACATCCGCATGACGTGGCAGTATGGAAGGACACATCGCAGGTGGTTTTGGAATTTTGAGGTGTCCTATTAGGCCATATATGGGTGACACATATCACCACTCAGGAAGCGCCATGTGGTAGTGATGACATCATATCGAAGGTCGGAAATCATAGGATTAGAATTTCCAAACTTTATAAGAATTTGTTATTGAAAACATTCCGATGAGAGGGGCTCCAATATGTGGCTAGCACATGGTGAAGAGGAAACTCAGAAAACCAAGTCTCCAGAGCAATAACCCAAGGAGAAATGACCCCGACAGGATGCTAAAGGACTTAACACCCTAATGCTAAGCGACATGTCACAAGCAGCGGTCCTATGGTGAGAAGCACGTCGTAAGGGCTAAGCAGAGGAGCTCAACAATCAGAGGATTAGGATATTAGAACTCCAAAACAATTGGTTATTGAAAAAATTTCGATGGAGGGCCTTCTGATATTGGGTAGGCTCTTGGTCATGTAAATCCATAAAGATAAGGGCGCATAGTGTAGCACGGGAAGATTAACCCCCGATAGGAACATTGTACCACTATGGTGTAACAATGTGGAATTTCTCCAGTAGTGCAGTACAAAGAGGTAAAGACATATGGGTCAGAAACTGTGAGATTGAATGCAAAGGAAGAAGATTTGGTCTCAGGAGTAATGGAGATTGTTAGAGATTACAAGGACCACGATCTGTAAGAAAGAGTCTTGGGTCTGCCTTGAGGTGAGAAAATCCATCTCTATGCTCCAATGCACGTCTTTAGTGAGTTAAATGAAAGTATGGGACTTGTGAAGTAGTTTGCAGGTCATCTGAGAATTAATTTCTCATTAACTTCTCATCAGTTAGGCGATGAAGGACTACAAGGTCGATCTATGTTTCTACACTAAGACAAGTAGCTGATAAGAGACACAATTGCGATAAGGAAGGCCATGCTTGAGTATAGTTGAGAATCCATACTGAAGGACAACCAAGCCATAGGACACGTAGTAGAGTCTACCTTGCGCAGAGAGCCACAATGACAGGAAGATTCACTTAGAGAGGACTGTGCCTGGTTGGAGTGTGCAGGTGGACTGAGAATTCATTCTTAGTATGGTGAAACTATCAGGTGCCCATTCTCATGGTTAATGCAGTGGAAAAGACCAAGTCATATGCAACAACAGAATAGAAGGGCCATGCCAAGGTACACACACATATTGTGAATACATGACATAGTGGCAACATCGATAGATGGGTTGTAGAGGAACAAAACCTAGGAGCTCTGATGAGCAATGGGCGGGGGTAGAAGCATAATTGTTAGAGACCTAAGCAGAAATGATCTGAGTGTGTGCATTGCTATCTGAGGCTAAGTGAGATCTAGTTCTGAAGATAAATGTTGGGTAGAAGAGGGCCCGCATAACGATGTTGGGTCTCAAAGCCCACAATTTTGGGAAAGGTATGGTAAGGACTCTGCGAAGTGTGCAGAGCGTTATTTTAAATGAGTCTAGCCAAAGGGTTGTCTACCCAAAAATAATGTAAAATAATAGGAATTAAGTTGGCTTGCCCATGGTTTGTGGACCATGGGAATGTATAAATAGAGCGAGGCTCTAGGGATAGAAGTTAGTTTTTGGTATGTACTATTGGATATGGAATGTAATGGGTTTTTGAAGAACAAAGTCTTGAAGCATTTATAAGTCCGAGTCAAGGGTGTTGGTAGATAGATAGAGGCTCTGCAGCTGTGTGTGCAGAGGCCTGGTAGAGTCCGCAGTTGTGTGCGCAGACCCCTGCAACTGTTAGGGTCCCACCCTAACCCCCTTATTTATGTAGTAGGATCGAGTCATAGTTATAGATAAGTAAAGATTCAATAAAGCCCATATTAATAATTGTAAGTGGTTAACCCGCATTTAAGGATGGGACCACAGTTAGTTGCAAATGGGCCATGGTATTAGATAGATGGTATTAATAAGAACCATGGTATTGCATGTATGATTCATATATAAAGGATAGAGACTCTCTGCGAGGAGCATCATGTCTTATTTTTTAATCGAGATCTGCTCTATTGGAGGTTGCCACCTCGAAGAGGCAAGTGAACATTGCTTTCTGAATAATAAAATACTTGTTGTTGCTTCTCACTATTCTATGTTCTGGGTATATTTCTTTGCATATTTGGTATTCTGGTATCATCTTGCATGTTAAGAGCATAACAAGTGGTATTAGAGCACTTTCCAAGGCCCGTGGGATCTCCATTTCTTAGCAATTTTTTTTTTTGTCTAGAGACATGTTCTAGTGTCTTTAAACCACGGGATCTGTCGTTGAGCGCATAAACATGCGGATTTGGGTAGGCATGCACGCAGGAAATACAAGAGGTGGTCACGCTTGTTGGACTCCCTTGTAACCCTTGTGGGTACCCCTTCGAGTAGTAGCGCATTAGACAGAACTGCGCACGGACTGTCTTCCAAGTACCCTCTGGGTATATCGGAAGCCCCTTAGCTCCTTTGAAACCTCACCATAGATAAACCGTCGGCCATCTTGCCGCTATAGTACACCGAGAACAACACTCAGAGAGATTACTCGCTCGTACGATAAGGTAGTCGGGTTGTACAGCTAAGGGTACGGTTGATCCTCCTTAGTTAGAGCCCTGAAACATTGGGCCGAGTACTACTATCAGACCCTTATGTATATTGTGATATGTAGCACCTGACACTCCTTGATACCATAGTTCCCTTTCCTATCTCTAGATCACGCATAATCTCTGCCAGATCAGATCTCGCAAGTAGCGTTTGCAGCAACAGCAGAAATCAGTCTCGCAGTTCAGATTTACAAGAACAACCATTCAAATCTCTCAGATCCACCAGATCAGCCATCCATATCTGAGTAGTTATGTGGGGTTCCTATACCGGGGCGTGATTTTCGCAGGACTTTTGGGAGCATTAACATTTTGGGGATTCGGCTACTACAGTATTGTTAAGTAAGGAGTAAAACTCTGTTAAAAAAAAAGTGTCTAAGACCCCCCGGGGTGCTTATTGGTGATCTAGCCCATAAGAATCAGGACGACGAACTGAGCAAGGTGGTACCATTCAATTGTTAGTGCCAAAAAAAATTCTGGCAGTCCCAAATTTCAAGTACATCGGATCGGTGCATGGTAGCAACTAGAGCTCAAGCTATGGCCAATGAGAAGATCGACAAACTTGAACAATCCTTGAAAAAACTCCAAGATCAGCTGATGACACTAACTAATGCACTCTCTAAGGGCAAGGTGGAAGCCCACGAGGAGGCGTATATTGGAAATGAACACAGTGAGGGTGAGTCTAGCCACTCTCTTCACCTCTGGGGCACCCACCAACAATCCCGTCTGCGACCTCCCAAGCTAGATATACATAAATTTGAGGGTTCTCACCCATCAGCATGGGTAGCACACATGGAGCATTATTTCAATCTGACTTACATCTTAGATAATGAGACTCAGCTTATGGTGGGGAGCATGTACTTGGACAATGAAAGGTGGCAATGGTGGCAATGGCATCAACGTTGCAATGGAAGGTTTTTGACTTGGGACGCCTTCAAAAAAGCTCTTATAGAGCGCTTTGACCATGACTCTGCTTTTTTGGGTCGTCTCACTAAGCTCTGACAGACTGGCACAGTGGATGAATATATTACAGCCTTCGAAGCCTTAGCTTTCCGCACTACAGGTCTCCAAGATGCGTTCTACACGGAATGTTTTATCAGCAGTCTTAAAGAGGCCATACAAGCCCATGTCCGACTGCACCACCCTCCCACATGGTCGGAGGCTTGCAAGGTAGCTCGTAACGTGGAATGTGCGTTAGCGGCCCAGTCCACTCGCCCAAATTTCACTGCCAAGGGTCGCCCCCACAGGCTCACAGCACGACTCAAACACTTAAGGTTCAAAAGGTGTTACTTGCAGAAATGGCAGAAAGAAGAAAGCAAGGATTATGTTACTACTGTGATGAAAAATACTCCCCAGGTCATAAATGCAAGAAGCCAAAATTCTTTCAAATTGATGCCACTGATTACAGCTCATCGGAGGAAGCCCCACCACTTAAGGAACCTGATGAGGAAGAAGAGGACAACCAGAAGGACAATGTCCTTGACGAACCACTTATTTCGCTGCATGCCTTGGCAGGGATTTCTTCCCCTCAAACTCTCAAAATCAAAGGTTTTATCAAGCATCGCCCAGTAGTAGTCTTGATTGATAGTGGAAGTACACATAATTTTATCCATCAAAAGTCACGAAAGCAGTGCATTGTTTTGTACGAGCCATTTCTAACTTCCAAGTCCAAATTACGGATGGGGGAACAATGAAATGGGAAGGCCACTGTGAAAATGTCAAACTTCAAATGGGGGATTATCAGTTGAAGACCCACATGTTTCCCATACACATTGGTGGGTGCGACATTGTCCTCGGTGCTGAATGGCTTCGCACACTTGGGCCAATCACAATGGATTTCCAGGAGTTATATATGAGCTTTAAGCAAAACAATGCCACACATACCCTCCACGGACTCCAGGAGGGAGCTCGCTCTATCATCAGATCACATAGGATAGAAAAATTGTTAAAAAAGGGCCATCATGGAGTTATAGCTCAATTTAATGCCATCTAGGCCGTCGAACCCAATTCTTTGCCGATTCATCCTGAGATGCAACAGATTTTAAATAACCATCTGCCAGTCTTTGACAAGCCTCATGAGCTTCCACCCTCGAGAGGG
Organism: Pinus tabuliformis; assembly: GCA_031772625.1. Lineage (NCBI taxonomy): Eukaryota > Viridiplantae > Streptophyta > Pinopsida > Pinales > Pinaceae > Pinus > Pinus tabuliformis. Next base: position 134,538,949 of record CM062817.1, on the reverse strand, counting down.
GAACATGATCATAGCATCACCTTAGTCCCAGGGGCCCAACCACCAAATGTTCGCCCATACAGATATCCGTTCACCCAAAAGAATGAAATAGAGAAAATAATCAAGGAACTTTTGGAAGCAGACGTCATTCGTCCCTGCATTAGTCCTTATTCATCACCGGTGGTCATGGTGCTCAAGAAAGATGGGGAATGGCGTATGTGTCCAGACTTCAGGGCCCTCAATAAGTTGACAGTCAAAGATAAATTTCCCATCCCGGTTGTTGATGATTTGCTGGATGAACTCAATGGGGCTCAATTCTTCACTAAGTTGGATCTTCGCTCAGGCTACCACCAAATTCGCATGAAAGAAGTCGACATTCCAAAGACTGCTTTTAGAACTCATGAAGGACATTATGAGTTCCTGGTCATGCCATTCGGTCTTTGTAATGCCCCATCTACTTTTTAGAGCCTTATGAACCACCTCCTAAAACCATATCTCAGAAAATTTGTCCTTGTTTTCTTCGATGACATCCTCATCTACAGTTTCACTTGGGCTACACATATTCAGCATGTAGATCTGCTCTTGCAACTGCTTCGCAAGAATAAATTATTTGTTAAGATGTCCAAGTGTTCTTTTGGAATGGAAGAAGTTGAGTATTTGGGCCACATTGTGGGGCATGAAGGTGTCAAGGTGGACCCCAAAAAGATCTAGGTAATGCAGGATTGGCCTCAACCTAAGACCTTGAAGAGCCTGAGAGGATTTTTGGGTCTCACAGGCTACCATCGCAAATTTGTCCGCAATTATGGTCACATTGCGCAGCCCCTCACTCAACTCCTCAAGAAAAATTAATTCTTCTGGAATGATGAAGCACAACAGGCCTTTACAGCTCTCAAAAATGGCATGTGCTCCACTCCAGTCTTAGCACTACCCGACTTCACCAAATCTTTTGTCATTGAATGTGATGCTTCATGTATGGGTATTTGGGCGGTCTTAATACAGGAAGGTAGACCCTTGGCCTTCACAAGCCAACAACTAAGTGGGAAGAATTTGGGACAATCTACCTATGAGAAGGAAATGATGGCCATGTTACATGCAGTAGATACCTGGCGACCTTACTTATTGGGGCGATGTTTCCAAATCTGCACAGACCATCATAGTCTTAAATATTTTTTGGAGCAACGCCTATCCTCCCCACAACAAAATAAATGGCTCGCCAAAATGCTGGGATATGATTATGAGATCATTTACAAGAAAGGGTGCGAAAATATTGTAGTAGATGCATTATCTCGCCAATTTGAGGAGGAAAGTACCCTGCTTGCAATTTCCCTTCCCATTCCAGAATGGATTGAAGAGGCTCGCAAGGAATGGTTTTCACATCCCTGGCTCTCCCAACTCATTACTCAATTGCAGGCGGATCCAAATTCCACCAAGGGCTACTCATGGCAGGATGAGATTCTTCGCTACAAGGACAGAGTCATAATATCACCAACATCCACCCTCAAAAGCCGCATTTTGGTGGAGTTGCACTCATCCCCCACTGCAGGACATTTAGGCTTTCAGAAGACGTATGCTTACACTAGAAGATCATTCTTTTGGACAGGCATGAAAAAGACATCCTTATGTTTGTAGCGGAATGCGATGTCTGTTAGCGCCACAAAGGGGAGACAGTCAAAGCACCAGGCACATTACAACCATTGCCCATCCCGGCATCAATATGGATGGAGGTTTCTATGGATTTCATTATAGGTCTTCCAAAGTCAGGAAACAAGTCAGTCATCATGGTGGTTGTGGACCGACTTTCTAAGTATGCCCATTTTTGTGCCCTACCCCACCCTTTTACATTGACTTTGGTCACTCAATCTTTCATGGATCAGATCTTCAAATTGCATGGCATGCCCACTTTTATTGTGTCTGATCGTGACCCGATCTTCACCAGTAATTTTTGGCAGGAACTCTTTAGGCTACAAGGTACCCAAATAAAACTTAGTACTTCCTATCATCCACAAACGGATGGTCAAATTGAAGTAGTCAACAAATGTATGGAAACCTACCTTAGGTGTTTCATTTCAGAAAAGCAACATCTTTGGGTACAGTGGTTACCTCTAGCTGAATGGTGGTATAACACCAACTATCATGCCACCACCAAAGTGACTCCCTATGAAGCAGTTTATGGTCAACTCCCTCCTTCCCCTACTTCTTATATCAAGGGGTGCTCAAAGGTACAAGCAATGGATCAACTCCTACAAAACTGCACAAACATGCTCGCCCATCTTAGAGAGAATCTTCATCATGCTCAAAACCGCATGAAGCAACAGGTAGGTCAACATCGCTCAGAGTGCCAATTTCAAGAAGGGGATCAGGTATTTTTGAGGCTGCAACCATTTAAGCAAACATCACTCAAAGACAAGGGCTGTCAGAAACTATCTCCAAAATTCTATGGACCGTATCGAGTACTTTAGCGCATTGGAGAAGTGGCCTACAAGCTAGCTTTGCCACCCACTACAAAAATCCATCCAGTTTTCCATGTCTCATGCCTCAAGAAAGTGATTGGGAACAATTGCAGAATTCAAACTAGTCTACCTGAATTGGATGAAGAAGGGTCAATCTGGCTCCAACCTGAACAGGTCCTAGACGCACAAGAACGGCACCTGCGTGGCCGCATGATCAAGGAAGTCCTCGTCAAGTGGAAAAACACCTCTCCGGAAGATGCAACCTGGGAACCAGCCACTATTCTTTAGCAGTTTCCGCAGCTTCAGCCTTGAGGACAAGGCTATTCTTAAGGGGGAGGGCATGTTAGGGTCCCACCCTAACCCCCTTATTTATGTAGTAGGATCGAGTCATAGTTATAGATAAGTAAAAAGTCAATAAAGCCCATATTAATAATTGTAAGTGGTTAACCTGCATTTAAGGACGGGACCACAGTTAGTTGCAAATGGGCCATGGTATTAGATAGATGGTATTAATAAGAACCATGGTATTGCATGTATGAGTTATATATAAAGGATAGAGACTCCCTACGAGGAGCATCATGTCTTATTTGTAATCGAGCTCTGCTCTATTAGAGGTTGCCCCCTCGAAGAGGCAAGTGAACATTGCTTTCTGAATAATAAAATACTTGCTGTTGTTTCTCACTATTCTATGTTCTGGGTATATTTCTTTGCATATTTGGTATTCTAGTATCGTCTTGCAGGCTAAGAGCATAACAGCAGCTGAGTGCGCAGGGTGGATATGGATGTATTGGTGAAGAAAGTGAATAAAGATAATTTGATTTTGAAATTCTGTGTTAAATTTGAATTATTGCGGATCTGGCTAATTTATGGTTGATATAACTGGTTGATCTATGCGCGTATGCTTATGTTATGAGTCTATGTGAATTTGTATCTTTTCTGGGTGTACGAACTGGTTATTTTTGGTAAATGTTTGCTTAAAGACCATAAAAGTAGATCTAATCTATAAACAACGCATTAATAAGTAGTAAGGATTTTCCTGGATCCGGATCTACATGAGGCTGAGTGGCGCAAAGCTACAGAATGGTGTGCGAACCATCCACACCACATCAAGACATCCGAAGGGTGCGGAAACCTGGTTCCAGCACCCTCCCCTGCTACCTCAGGTGAGACCTCAGTCCGCGCTCCGAGGGCTGTTGCCGAAAGGGCCGGTAGCTGCGGGATTTGTTTGGCTAAACAACTCTTTCGAACTTGGGTCAGGCCCATATAAGCCAACAAATGGTTCCGTTGCTAGGATTGAGATCTGCCTAAGGGATGTTTGATGTCGGAACACTGGAATCCTACAAAGAAAGAGCTTGAAGATTGGTTGGATCAGAAGCTTCACGAGTTCGTGGTTCAGGAAAATAGAAACCCGCAGATATTGGAGGAAGGGTGTTTTGATCATTACATATACATAGATATCCACGAAATATTCTTTGTAACATTCCCGATAGAGTTGTATGAGTGGATCACGAGGTTAGCTAACAGTGTGGGAAGGTGTAGACTAGATCAACCTATTATGTGGACTCCAAAATTGGTGCGCATGCTAGCAGCATCCGAAGATAAAATCGCACGCACAGTATATCACTGGTTGGATTGAGTAATAGGAGGGTTTATTACTAAGTTCACAATAGACACAATCGTGAGTTATAGTAAAGCAGAAAGGCACTTTCTCCAAGGACCGCGGGGTAGGTACATCAAATCATTGAATACTTGGATTAAGATGTTGTTGTGTGAAAAATAGATTATGCGCATTTATTGATGTCTGGCGTAACACGGAGTGGAAGAGGCTACCGAGGAACTGAAGGATTAGAGAACAGTCTGCTTATTTCTATTTCACGGGAAAGCGAGGAGGAGTTTGCGAGGTTCTCCCCAAGAAGCATGGTCCAGTTGATTAAGCAGCGCTTTCCACTGATACCACCTTCATCTACGCCATCACCTACTTCACCAATATCAAATCCATCTTCACCCACTCCACCTCCACCTCTGCCACCACCAAAGGTTGGGATGGCAAGCGCAGTCAAGTTTCCGGTATTTAAGGGTGCAGGAAATGAGGAACCAGGTCAGTTTTGGTTTGTGGTAAGGGCTGTATGGGAAGCCCAAGGCATAACGGACGATAACATCAAAAAGGATACCCTGGTGAGCGTGCTACAGGACCATGCGTTGAAATGGTATATAAAGTACTCAAGCGATCATCCGAATGCGGGAATAATGGCGATCCAGGACGCATTGAACAAAGAATTTGGTCAGCCAAAATCAGAGACCTAGTCGGTCATTGGGTTCAAGGAGATTGTGATGTTACCGGGTGAAACCCCATGGGATTTGGATCAGAGATTAAAGAGCACAATCTGCGAGGCTAACATGACATTGACGGATGCGTAGCACTTCACGTGGTTTGTGGCATCATTGACACCACATCTAAGAATGGCACTATCACAACAAAATATCTCAACCCAAGCTGAAGCATTAGAAACCGCGATGAGATTGCACGAAACCCCAATACAGGATCCGGGGTTGGGAGTTAAGCAAATCCACGCACAACTACAAAACCTATGCTTAGAGATGTGAAGTTTGAAACAAGGACAGGTGTCGCAGTCAGAAGGGCATGAATAAGTATGGTGTATCAAATGTAAGGGCTCGGGTCATGACAAGGAACATTGTCCAGTCTTTGCCAGTTATGTAGTGGTGGGGGGACCAATACCATTGCGACCAGAAGTACAAGCAGGGCCAACCGCGGCACCCGTATTTTGGTGCACGATATGCCAAGAAGGAGGAAAGCATGCCACAGACAACTATCATTTATTACAGAATCTGAGACAGCCCCCCCAATAGCTATTTTGCAAATTTTGTAGGACGATGGGCCATGATGAAAGAAACTGCCGAAGTTATGAGATGTTGATGGATCAAACACCTACTTATAGGATGGAGATGGAGGCGCGTGGGCAAGATCATGTCGTAGCAATAGCGTTGGGAAAATTCCAAGGACGCGGACGGGGTCGAGGGGGAATGGGACGCGGACGCGGAAGAGGACAATTGATCTGCTATAATTGTGCAAGACAGGGGCATTACGCGTGTTATTTCACGAACCTGACCAGAACCTCTTGCCCATATTGTTACCAATTCGACCATGAAGTAGTCGATTTCCCCATGCTAATTGCTCAGATGCGGGAAAAAGGAGTGGTTCCGGGCACCCCCACTCAGAACGTCCAAATGATGAAGGCTGAATCGTGCATGGAAGAACCTAACGTGAATATGATTCTTAGAAGTGGTGCAACTACAGGAGAAGATAAAGGGAAGCGACCAGAGGAGGATGAATGGGTTCGCAAGGCTCCCGCAAAACAACCAGAGTTTGAATTGAAGCGCGCAAAGGAAACATTTATGGAGGCCAAGAAGAACTTCGCAGAAGCTTCCACTTCGAGTAGCACGAATCAAACAGAGTCAGAGTGGGATACTTCTATGCTAACTACCTTCTTAGATACATGCATGAAGCTACTCCGGGATACCAAAGTGGTGAATGGATTGCAAGAGTTAATAATTAGGTGCGCAGGATCAGACGAACCTCGAATGGTATAGAAGTTGGACAAGCATGCATTGCGAATAGGGCGGGAAATGCGGTTGACTGCCCAGATTGGGGACTATGAGATTGATCAGGTTGTTCTGGACTTGGGTTCAGATGCAAGTGTCCTACCTAAAAAAACTTGGGAGCGCATGGGAAGGCTCGCACTACAATGGTCCCCTATCCAGCTGCGGATGGCGAATCAACAGAAGATCTTGCCTATGGGAAGACTGCAGGGAGTTACAGTGGACGTCGACAGTGTAAGCACACTAACTGATTTTAAGGTCATAGAGATTGTGGATGATAGTAACTCATATCTTGCATTATTAGGGATAGACTAGGCAATGGATATGAATGGAGTCATCAACCTAAAGAAACGAAAAATGATATTTGAGAAAAAATCTCTCCCCGTAGTGGTTCCGCTAGACCTAGCCAAAGGAGCACATTATACTGAACCAGTTCGCAACGAGGATAGCGATGATGAACTGGATTATATTTACCAGATCACCACGCAGGATCAGGACTGAGTGAATCCGACTGTGGACAGACGAATCTCATGGGACCGTGATAGTTCTTGCACATCAGACTTAGATGAAGAGATTGAGCGGTGGCAGAACCAATTGCATGAGGTAACGACACTAAATTGTAATATGATGGTTAGATCGCTATGCCGTGCAACCATGGAAACAAGGGATAGGCCAACAGATGAGGATGCCACACAGGCGGTTGACCAGTACGACACGATGATTCTGAGACAAAGGCCGCAGGATGACCCTGTGGAGACACCGTGTGCAACAATTGTCCACAAATGGAGCACATGCCCAAAGATTCAGCAAAAGTGGCGTGGATATAAGAAGAAAGTATGTGCAAGGGCTAAGGGGCAGTCTCATTCGCCAACATCTCGTGACAAAGTCAGCAGGGGAACAGGGGGAAGTTTTCTCAACGTTCGCTCGAGAAAATGACCCACCAGGAAATTGCGGATACCAGGGGTTCAATGGGCCTATACTAGAAGGGAGGCACAAATGAAAATGTCAAGAAGTAAACGGATAGGAGCCCAGACTAAACAGGGTAGCAGCAGGCCTCGTGAAATGGAGAACCTATGGGCACAACTCCAGAAGAAAAGTGCACTCGAAGATCGCGCGAGTCTGCGCATAAGGGAATTGGGCTCGGTCGGGTATCCCACAGAACACAAACGTGCCACGACCTTGCTATCATGGCTGCGCCCGCACCTATAGAAGGATACACCCCACACAACGGCACATGAAGAGATAACAGCTACAAGGACACTCAGAAGGTGCTCGCAGCCTGGGCTAGCAAGGAAGTCCCGAAATCGCACCAAGGGTGCAACCACCTGACTAGCTATAGGAAGCACAGTTCCAGCACCCCAAGTAGTTGAAAGAGGGCGCGGGATTGTAAACGAGTTTGCGAGACGCCGACAAAGCAAAAAGGTTCTCTATAGAGTCATATGGGCCACAACATCATGGTGGCACCCGGGTGACGGCGTTGCCACATGGAAAACTCAAGAATTGACCATTAACATCACTATTCCTGACAAGAGAGTCAAGTTATGTCAGGGAGGAGTGGGCGGCGGGCCATTAAGATGAAAGTTTCGAGCTAGATACAAAAAGATATACCGCCTAAATGATGTTAAGAAGCTAGAAGTGCAGGGAAGGGATTCATTCAAATTTACATGTTCATCTAATAACCTCTGGCCGGCACCGGGATATTTGAGATTGGAACCAATAATGACCAACAAACACTCGGCTACCAAGGTTTCCATGAGTACCATGGCGAGAACCTGAGCACGGTTCGCGGAAGAACTATACTCAACCCAAGAGGCACTAAATGAACTATACTCAACCCAGGAGGTGCTAGATGAAGCCGCCGCGGTCCTCGAAGTCCCAAAATCCCCACGTACACCGCAGTCTCAGAAAAATAAGCAGCCGATGGGGCCAGTCAGGATATTGCTGAGGTTCAATAAGCTATCAGGAGCTAAAAAGGGCAAAGCAATCACCACCAACCCTGAGGAGGACGATGAAGATTTGCAAGCTTTGATCGATCAGATTGATGCACAAGATGAGGACGAAGAGGATGCTTTCCAAATCCCATCATGACCCCCATATATTCCCCCATGGATCGGCATGGTCAAGCTACCAAAGGACGTGGACACTGCAAATAATACACTCCAAACCCCACTTCTTCCGGATGAGATAAGGTTCGATGGGCTGCCGCTGGGCTGAGTCCCGAGTATCAAGTTCGAAGACTGGGACCTTACATATAGCGACAAGTTCCTCGAATTGGCCGAAGACAAATTACTGCCATGGAAGTGGTTACTAGGAGTGGAGAAGGCAGGGTTACTCAATCTAAGGTGGATACCTTACTATCACCGCACAACCCTCACCAATTGTGTTGTCCGGCAGTTACTATGTCTCGTACATTATGGGTTTCTCTGGTTGGAGGAGCTGATTCCGATCACAGCTGATTTAGTACACCAGATTACCCACTTGCTGGTAAAAGGGAATGACCCCACAAATATAGCCGGAACAAGTAGCGATGCAGGTCGCGCCGAAACAATGAAGGTTAAGTATAAGTTGGAGAAGCGGAAGTGGTATGAAATAGCAAGCATCAAAGACCGAGGGGTGCGAATTGCTACCTAGTTACTAGTCGGTAATCTAATGAGGAAATGTCGTGCAGATGAGGTGCCAATGCCTATCATTGCGCTTGCAGAATAGTGCGCGGCAGGAGTTCAGTTTAACTGGGCACAGTTCTTATGCGACGAATTTTTGACAAACTATCAAGAAGAACAGGACAAAGGTAAGACATTTTATTATGTATGGTTGCTACTATCAATCCTTCTGGTTGTAGGAGAACTGCTGTAGGGTAGCCAGTTTCCCAGCATTGAAGACAGCCTACCGGAAGCAGTGTGGTATACTTCGCTTTGGGCTACAAAGGACGCAGCAAGGGCTTCTGACATCAGGGTTTTTTGGACCTTCATGGAGGGTACTATTTGGATATGGATCGCTCGCCAACCCCAGATGTCTCCAAAAATCTACAACACTTTGCAAAGCATGGCCAAGTTCAAAGCGGACATGCATAACTTATATATCCGGGTGCGGAAGGATCCGAAGCAAGCATGGGTCACGCTTCCATTCATGGCAACAGACGATGCTATTTATGTGGTGTTAGAAACATGGCCCCTAGAATCGCGCGCCCCCGCCAAGGCTGTACTAGAAAAAATGGTAGCGCAGCACCGTAAAATGGACCTCCAGTAGCGACTCACTAACTTGGCAGAAAAGGCCCATCAGGGACAACAAGCAACTTCATAGAAGGAAGCACCCAAGGAAGTGCTAACCGAAGGAACCATGAAAGATCAGGAAATGGCCTCGAACCACGATCTGCAACAGGAGAAGGAGATATAGGAATGCACAGACCATCTTACCAAATCAAACCCCGTCAAGCGACCGCGCAGCACGGAATCACTGCACACACGCAAAAATTCAAAGACAGCCAAAGCTCTAGAGAAGGAGTTTCTTGATAGCAGCAAACCGCTGAGTACTGTCCCTACCGATGCATTGACGGAACTCTTCACTGAGCAGACAACTGTGTTGGGGGAGATATGAGTGCAGTTGCAGGCGCTATAGGTGTGACCCTCGGGTAGGGTAAGCCTACAATTAACCGAGGGCACAGCCGCAGCCGACCAGATGGTGTGTACCAATACAATGAACACCTTAGTGTTGCCAACAGGTGTTGTCTTGGCTGAAGTAGAGGGGGATGTGCAAAGTTGGGGATTGAATCTGGCCGCTCTTCCTTGAGAAAGATTATACCAACTACAGGATGGGGTAGCTACTGAGCTTCATTCCTGGGAAGGCCGCACCCTCCAAACAGTGATGGAGCACAAAGCAAATCTGGTGTAGGTCAGTTTCCAGTGAGATGATTTGATCTCACACACCCAGGAAGTGGAACAGGCCGTGATGGCCGCTTGCAGCAAGGTCCCAGAATTAGCTATCCCAATCGAACTTCCAACCACTGACAAGATTCATTGCATGGCCACAGAATTCCGTACGGCCTAGGAGGAGGTTGCGAAGGCTCAATGGGAATTAAGTCTACAAATTGCAGAGCTAAGAAGACCCAATCATACAACAGGTAGAAACCGAGGCGCGGGAGTTGCAGCAGGCTTATGACATAGTCCACGGGACTGTGCAGATGGTCGCTATCACACAGCGGTTGGCTAAAATGAAGGAGGCCCAGGATCTCAAGAGACAAGTTGATGTCGCGCGACAAAAGGAGGTAGTGCTTAAGGACCACATCCAGCCTTGGATTGATGAAGCATTCGCAGTCTCCACCACCATAGAAGGAAAGATAGTGCACATGCAGGCAGTATGTGATCCCGGACAGGTAACTCCAAGTGATATGGATGCATCGGCGGCTCGCATAGAACAGGTACAGAAGCTAGCGGTCGAGTGTGTTGCAAGCACAAGCGATGTGCAAAAATTGTTGAATGACATCCCCGCAAAGATTACCACACCAGCCGAGTGACTCAAGACGATTCACGATGATTGTGTTGGGGGACTATTGGGTAGCAGAGGGCCCGCGTAACGGTGTTGGGGCTCAAAGCCCGCAATTTTGGGAAAGGTATGGTAAGGACTCCACGAAGTGCGCAGAGCGTGAATTGTAAATGAGTCTAGTCAAAGGGTTGTCTACCCAAAAATAATGTAAAATAATAGGAAGTAAGTCGGCTTGCCCATGATCCGCGGAACATGGGAATGTATAAATAGAGCGAGTCTCTAGGGATAGAAGTCAGTTTTTGGTATGTACTGTTGGATATGGAATGTAATGGGTTTTTGAAGAACGAAGTCTTGAAGCGTCTGTAAGTCTGAGTTAAGGGTGTTGGTAGATAGATAGAGGCTCTACAGCTGTGTGCGCAGAGACCTGGTAGAGTCTGCAATTATGTGCGCAGAGGCCCGGTAGAGTTTGCAGCTGTGTGCGCAGACCCCTGCAGCTGAGTGCGCAGGGTGGATCTGGATGTATTGGTGAAGAAAGTGAATAAAGATAAGTTGATTCTGAAATCCTATGTTAAATCTAGATTATGGCGGATCTGGCTAATTTATGGTTGATATAACTTGTTAATCTATGCATGTATGCTTATGTTATGAGTCCATGTGAATTTTATCTTTTCTAGGTGTGCGAACTAGTTATTTCTGGTAAATGTTTGCTTAAATACCATAAAAAGTAGATCTAATCTATAAATAGTGCATTAATAAGTAGTAAGGATTTTCCTGGATCTGGATCTATGAGAAGCCGAGTGGCATGAAACTACAGAACGGTTTGCGAACCTTCCACACCACATCAAGACATCTCAAGGGTGCGGAAACTTGGTTCTAGCACCCTCCCCTGCTACCTCAGGTGAGACCTTAGTCTGTGCTCCACGGGCTATTGCTGAAAGGGCCGGTAGCTACGGGTTTTGTTTGGCTAAAGAACTCTTTCGAACCTGGGTCAGGCCCATATAATCCAACAAGAAAGGCTGAGAGTTCCTATGCAGAGGTAAAAAACCTTGTGAATTATGCTTTGTGTTTTAGGCCGAAAGTTTCTTGTGAGCTGTGTGAAAGGATGAAGTACCTGTGCACTGTGTTAAAGGTCGTAGTTTCCTATGCTGTGTGAGCAAGGCCGAGATTTTTGCCTGTGTTTTCTACGTAAAGTTGTGTGTGTGCCTTGGAGAGCAGAAGGCCGAGAACTATTGTATGCTAGTAAAGAGCAGATACCAAAGAGTTGCATGGGCGAAGATGAGAGACTGTTGTTGAAGCAGATAAGAGTGTTGCAAAGTGCAGTAGAGTGAGAATAAATCAAAGTTGTTATAAGGGAGAGTGGATACCAGACTACAAATAAAATCAAAGTCCTATTTGAATGTGGGTTGGTGCCTGGATACAGGAAGTTGGTGCTTCCTACAAGTTGGTACTCGCAAAAATCCAAGGAGCAGCAAGTTGGTGCTTCCAGCAAATCCGTGAGGCCGGTGCCTCACATGATGATTTTGGTAAGATGGAAAGGTGTCTACAAACAGAGGGAGTTGGTGCTTCCTGCTAGTCGATGTTAGAAAAAAATAAAAGGGAGTTCGTGCTTCCTGTGAGTAGGTGCTCATAAAACATATTGATGTAATAGAGTAGGTGCTCTTATTTTACTTCAATAACAACAACAAGCTTTGTGGTTTTTTCCCAAAAGGGTTTCCACGTGAAAACTTTGTGTCTCATGTGTATGATTCTCATGGTGTGTATGCTTGTTTGTTGATTTCATGTTACAACCATATTACATATTTCTGTTAAGTATATGGATGATTTCGAAGTTTAAATAAGAAAATTAAATTGGCACAAAGAAGCTAACATTAGCCTTAATTATGATTCACCGCCCTCTCAGTATTATCATTTGTTTCCAACAATTGGTATCAGAGCCAAGTTCCTTTAGGAATAGTTTAATAGCTAGAAGGTAGATCAAAGAGAAACAATGGTTAATCTAGCTTGGCTAACAATAGAAGAAGTTCCATTCTTATACAGATCAGGCCATGAGCTCTAGTAAGAAATCTGGAAGGTTAGAATGGAAGCCTATTTGATGTCCTTGGATGGTGATATATGGCTCTCCGTATTGAATGGAGAAAAGAGAGAGAAGGATGAAGAAGCCCAAAAGATTATCATGAAAGGGATATCTAAGTCGGATGTTGATAAAGTGAGGCATTGTGAGTCGGCAAAGGAATTGCTGGACAAATTGCAATGTTCGTATGGTGGATATTGCCATGTAACTCAAGAAGAGGTTAAGGAGCCCTCCTACTTTATAAATTAACCAAAATGGGGAGAAGTTGTTGCGCATCACACTCTTGTTGATGAGGAAGAAGCGTCAGAAGAGAGACCATGTTGCTCAGAAGCTAGCACCTATGGTAGTGAAGAAAAGGATCTAGATGAAGGGATGCTTTCTAGAAATAGGTTGACCTTGGCTCTAAAGGAGGGCAAGGACCTATCAGAGGAAAATCTCAAGCAAGAGGAGAAGTTAAAAAATTATGAGCTTGAGAATGAAAAGTTGAGAAAAAAAATAGTTGAACTAAATTCTCAACAAGAAGAGGCTAGTAAACTGACTGAGATGTTAACCAATCAGCTGAGTGAGAAGGAAGCTTACTATGAGAGACTACAAATTGAGGTAGTCTCACTGAGACATGACTTAGAAAATTCAAAAATAGAGTTGTCCCAATATCAGAAGCTTGAGGGTTCCAACAACAAAAAAGAAAGGTTGTTGGATAGAAACAACAACATGGAAAGCAATAGCAACAAAAGAAGGAAAGGTAGCAGCAAAAGGCTAAGAAGCAACAATCGATAGTGCAACATAAGGCTAAGAAGTAGCAGCTGGTAATGCAGCAGAAAGCCAATAAGCAGCAACAGGAAGTGTAATAGAAGAGAGAAAGGAAACTTAAGGAAGAGTGCATGATAGCAATGCATGCTATCATGAAAGGCACATTAAGAGCCACCCAGGGTCCCTTCCACCTCAATTACAAAGCCTTCAAAGAAAAGGTAACCTCTGTCATCAAAATCCTTTTCATGGGTATTGTTTTTCTTGCAATAATTATGGACACAAATCCATAGATTGTATATAGCACACAAGCAAAAAAAATGCGTTGGGTAGAAGCAACCCAAGAATGCACAAAAATAATAGAAGAAGGCATGATGGCCATGATAGGAGTTTTGAAAAACAAATTGTCAAAAATAGTAACTCCTCTGCCCCACACCTAGGCCAAATAAAACGATATAATTGTGGAAAATTTGGGCACAAGAGAGCTAGCTGCAAAAATGAGAAGAAAATGAATACGTCTCAGCATATGCCTGCAAATGCAACAACTTGGGTTTTGAGGACAAGGAGAAAGAATGGAGTTGAGAGATACACACTTGTCTTTAATACACTAGTACAAAATGACTAATTAGTTACTAAAAAACAACTAAAATTTTCATATAAACGACCATTTTTCAGTCGATGACCAACAATAGCTAATTTACAATATCTTATAAGGCGACCAACTTTTAGTCATTTCTAGCTTAGTCATTAATTGGTTTCTTCAATTTTATCACCTAGTAGTATATTTAGTTATAAATTTGGTCATTAATTTTTCATTGGTTTAGTCATTAATTGTCATAATAAATTACCAAATATATAACAAAATATATTGCTATATGAATCCTCGAGAAAACCAATTAATGACCAAAGAAATATGACCAAAACGTTGGTCCTGTTATAAGATATTGTAAATTAGCTACTAATAGTCATATATATGCATACTTTAGTCATCATTTAAAACCAATTAATGACCAAGGAAATATGACTAAATTTTAGTTGTGTTATAGGATGTTGTAAATTACCTACTAATAGTCGTATATATGCAAAATTTAGTCATTATTTAATAATAATAAAAATTATCATTTGCTCGTTGGTGAATACAAACTGTGAAAATAGAAATGCAATAGAAAACTTCGGCTCTGCTGCGCGCGCGCGAACCTGAGATCGACCTCGGCCTGGGATCGCTTGTTCGAACTCCAGCATGGACCCTCCGAATCCGCCCGGTGGGGATCCAGAGCTGCAAAGAGCCTTCTCCAATCTGGTAAAGTCTCTACCTCCGCAAAGACCTAGACCAACAGCAACAAAGTTTGTGAAGAAGCTTGATGTATTACAAGAAGTTCAGCTGCCTCCTACGATTCCGCACATGGCAGCCATTTCCTTAGCAGAGAAAGGGTTAATCGGGCAATTTACAGGACTGTGGCCATCACCTAGAACAGTGCAAAGATGGGTCGAGAGAAACTGGTCGGACAAGATCCAGGGTAAAATATCCATCAAATTCTGTGGTAGAGGATATTATACTTTTCATTTTGAAACCAAAGAGGATAAAGATCTAATATTCAGAAATGGGCCTTACTTTATGGACTCCCGAGGCCTATATCTCAATAAATGGACTCCGAATTTCGATCCAGAACTTGATATACCAAATGCGGTCCCAGTTTGGGTTAGATTGCCTCACCTTCCCCTTCACTGCTGGGGGGACGACTCGGTTAAAGCAATAGGAAATGCGTTCGGGAAATATATAGATCGCAGTGAACCCAAAGACAACATGCAGGCGTGTGCACGGATCTATGTAGAAGTTGATCTGGGACGAGGACTGCCGGAAGCGATCAAACTGAAAGTTGATGACTGGTGCCATATTCAGCAGTTGGACTACGAGCAGATTCCCTTCAAATGCAAGGTATGCCACGAATATGGACACTTTGCAAATAGATGCACTAAAATAGTTAATGTAGAGTCTGATGAGTAGGATGGGCAATGGGAAACTGTAAAAAGGAAAAAATATTCTCCACCCCTCAAATCCTCGGAACCTGAGGCCCCTGGTCCTTCCCATCAGCATCATTCCCGCCAGCAACCTTCCCTTCAGCAACCCTCCTCCTCCCAGCAACCTCCCCTTCAGAATCCTCCCTCATCTCCTCGGCTTTCCGAACCCCCTATCCCTCCATCCTCTAATCCCTTCGTGATCCTCTCTGAGGCTAATTATGGGCCTGATTTCCTCTCCACTGATCCTCCTCTCCACCCTTCCTCTCCCCACACCTCTCAGCCCTCTCTTGATCCTCCTTCTTCTAGGATTACCAGGAGCTCCTCAAAGGAACATGGAGCATCCAGTGATGTTCCTAAAAAGCATGGACCTGGCAGGAAATCGGCTAAGCAGCAGAGGGAAGAAAATGCAGAGAAAGACATAGCCATGGGTTCCCAGACTCCAATAGAGTCATTCATTCTTGGACGCTTGGAAAAGGAAAATAGTAACAAAGGCAATGAGAGACGAGCACCTCTCCATGTAACCAGTAAATCATGATGAAAATACTATCTTGGAATAGTATGGGATTAGGGCACCCCTCCAAGATAGATGCCCTTAAGGACCTAATACACAGTGAAAGTCCTGAAATTGTTCTTATCCAAGAAACAAAGCAAGACCAGTATGAAATTAGCAGAGTAATAAGCTAGCAAAAGCATTTCAATGGATGTGCAAGCAAAGCAAGAGGAGCCTCAGGCGGCATACTAACTATGTGGGATAGTAATAAATGGATATGTGATTCCACCAGGGTCCATCAGAACTGGATTCGAGTCACATTGGAAAACAAAACTGGCGGACCAAAAGTAACAGTTTACAACATATATGCGCCGAATCAGTACAGAGAGAAAGAAGTGTGTTCGAACACATTCGAAGAAAGTATAGAAGAGGAGCAGAATAATAATCTCATTATAGCTGGAGACTTAAATCTGGTGATGCACGCCAACGAAAAAAGAGGAGGGAACTTCACCCCTGATCCTTTCAGAAGACAACTTGAGACTATCATGCAGGAGTAAGAACTTGTTGATATCAGACCCAAAAATCGTAGGTACACCTAGAGTAACAAAATAATTGGCGCCGACAATATCATGGAACGTCTTGATAGGTTCCTTATAAGTATAGCATTCTTGTCCACTTTCACTACAAGCCATTCAAACATTCTCAATGTTTCAGCCTCTGACCATTACCCAATAACGCTTACTCTTCATAATCAATGTCAGTTAGGACCCATACCTTTCAAATACTGCTCCATTTGGAATCGCTCCCCAGCAGCAAAAGATGTGGTGCGGCAGGCTTGGATTCAACATGTGGAAGGATCGCCAACATATATTTGGGAGACAAAACTGAAGAGAGTAAGACAGGCTCTAAAAAATTGGGCAAAGAACAATTATCAAGAGCCTGAGGTGAACAAAAAGAAAATTAAGCAAGAGCTAGAGGAAGTGCAACAAAGAATTGAAGCTCTTGGGCTATCCCAGCAAACTAAAGAGCAGGAAACTAGATTATATTCTCAGCTGAGTCAAACTATAAGGGACGAAGAAACAAAATGGAGACTGAAGTCCAGGCAACTCTGGTTGCAAGAGGGGGATAAAAAAACATCGTATTTCCACAAGCAGGCCACGGTTCGAAAGGCCAAAAATACAGTCAGTACAATAAAGGATAATGAGGGGAATAGTTACAACACTCAGGAATCTATAAAGGAAGCAGCATCCAAACATTTTAAAAGTCTTCTAACTGAGGACAAAGGTGAGGAGGATTATTCAAGCATGCTGCAACATCTGTCCAAAGGAGTCACTCAAGAAATGAACAACAGTCTCAGAAAAGAAGTAGAAGAAGAAGAAATCCAAGCAGCAATTTGGAGCTTACACCCAGATAAAGCTCCAGGACCTGATGGGTTTCCAATCAGCTTTTACAGAGAATTTTGGCAGATGATCAAAAAATATCTCTCAAAGATGATTTGTTGGGTTCTTAAAAAAGGCAAAATGGGGGGATTTACAAACTCCACCTATCTAGCCTTAATCCCCAAAGAGAACAGACCTTCCACCTTTTCAAGATTTCGACCAATATCTCTATGCAACTCAGCGTATAAAATAGTCTCAAAAATTATTGCATCCAGGCTCAAGCCATATCTCCCATCTTTGATCTCAGAAAACCAAGGGGGCTTTCTCCCTAATAGGCACATCACTGATTCTATCCTTCTTGTGCAGGAGGCCATCCATTCAAGTTTAAGTAGAAAAGAGAAAGGGTTTGTTCTTAAGTTGGATCTCGCCAATGCTTTTAACAGGGTAAGGCATTCCTTCCTGTATGTTGTACTTCATAAAATGGGGTTCGACCACTCCTTTATCACAATGATCAAAGCTTGTATAATGGATCCCTGGATCTCCCCCTTAATTAATGGGAGGCCGTGTGCTGCATTCCAATCTTCTCATGGCCTTAGACAAGGTTGCCCCCTATCTCCTTACTTGTTTATCCTTATGGCTGAATCATTCAGTCAAACCTTGGATCACAACCGGAGAATAGGACTAATCACTGGCATCAAGATCGAACATGGAACAAAGAACATCAATCACTCTCAATTTGCAGACGATACTCTCTTAATAGGAGGAGCTTCCACCACCATTGCAAGGCACTTTAAGAAGATTTTAGACCAATTCATGGATTACTTAGGTGGGAAGGTCAATCAGATAAAAAGTTGTATATATGGTTGGAACGCACCAAATCATACCATCCATAACATTGCAAGTATATTTGGAGTCTCCTGCAAACTAGTCTGGAATCATTTCTCCTATCTAGGGATGCCTGTAAGTATGGGACCGCTGAAAGATGATACCTGGAATGAAATTCTTGACAAGATAAAGAGAAAAATCTAGCAATGGGGCACCATGTGGCTGAATCCAGCAGGGCGTCTAGTTCTTCTAAAATCAGGTATAGCTTCTCTTCCCATATATCGGTTCTCCTTATATCAAGCTCCTGTTGTTTTCCATCAGAAAATGGAAAGAGCTCTCAGGCATTTCCTTTGGCAAGGAGGGAAAACCGAAAAAAAGAAATTCAATCTTGTAAGCTGGAAGAACATCATCCAATCTCAGGAAAAAGGAGGATTAGGCATCCGTTCACCAAAATTGCTAAACTTAGCACTTGGAGCAAAAATAGTTTGGAGGTTGATCATTGGGCCTGCAGCGTGGTGGAAGAAGGTTTTAGAAGCAAAATACCTGACCTGCACAAGGCACCAACTCTTGGAGACTAATATACCCAGCAGGGACAGTACAAAAATCTGGCAACTCTGAAAGAAGGCCATTACCTTTATGTCTCAGAATATATCAAAGGTCCCAGTAGGGGGGAGTAGCATCAACTTCTCCACAGACAGAATTTTAGGGCAGCATCCCATTGGAACAAACTTGGAGGCAATCCCTGCCATAAACTGGCTCAATGGCAAAGGAATAATGCACTTGGCCCAAATATCTCATTGGGACAATCACTCTCAAGCATGGACTGGTTGGAACTTCCCGGATCATCCCAGGGAGCTAGATACTAGCCTCACTATCCTAAAGACCCTTCTTCACAGCAAAGCTCCGATCCAAAAAGGCAAGCACGATGGATATCGTTGGGACCCAACTGGAACTCAATACACGGTTAAAGCTGGACACCAATTTCTTTGTGAGAGCAACTTCCAACAGGAAGTATGGAACCAATGGAAACTTGTTTGGAGAGCAGAAGCACCCCCCAAAATCAAATTTTTCATTTGGTTGCTCTTGAAGGGAAAAATATTAACAGCAGAAAACTTAAAGAAAAGAGGCATAATGGGGCCATCCAGATGCCCAAACTGTTGTAGATCAGAGGAAACAATCCAGCACCTGTTTGTAGAATGTCCGGTGGCTGATGAATGTTGGAGAAAGATGGCCTCAATAGGGGGAGCTTCATGGGAGCCTCAGGCAACTATAGCAGAAACGATACACAAGTGGAGAAATAATTGTCCATGGAAAGAGAAAAGGAGTAAATTGGTGCAAAGGGTATGGAACACCATTCCCCTAACACTTTTATGGCGCATTTGGTTGGCGAGAAATGGAAAGGTTTTCCAGGAGAAAGGCTGTTGTACCAGGATAATTTGTCATAAGGAAAAAATGCTAGCAGAGGAGACAATCACAAATCACACCAAAGGCAAGATAGAGGCAACTAAATATAGCATAGAAGAGAGAAACTTGCTCAGCTATGTCTTAGAGAATACTGCAAGCGCTCAGGAAACAAATCAAGCACGAACACAACTGAAAGAAACAAGTATCCCATGGAAACTGAGGCTAAAGGACGAGGAATTTTCGAACTGGCTGAGAAATTGTAACAGGTTCTATTTATTTTTCGATGGAGCTTCTAAATCGAACCCGGGCCAAGCTGGCGCAGGGGGTCTAATTTGTAATGCAAATGGAGAGAGCATGCTTCATTTCGAATGGGGGCTAGGAGAAATCTCCAACAATAGGGCAGAGGGATTAGCATTGTACCAGGGCCTCACGTAGCTGCTAAAGCTAGGGATACGAAAAGCAGTGGTCTTTGGGGACTCAGCTATTATTATCAGGCTTATGGCGCAGAGACAGAGCACGCCGAATATCCTCCTCCAGCAGATAAACCACCGGAATTAGATTCTCCATGCTTCAATGGAAGAGATCGAATACTACCACATATTACGGGGCTTGAACAAGGAGGCTGATAAGTATGCCAACAGGGCATGCGCGCGCTCCAAGGGCAGCCTGAGTTGTAATAACATTGTCTCTTTGCAGCCATTACCATGAATCTACAACGGTTAGTCAACAGCAGGTGTACCATAACTGACAGTAGTAATGACATCAGACAAGAAGTCAGAGCCGATGACGGAGCAGGTAAGGTAGGCAGGATTTGGATCAGCATTGAAATCAGAACATCGATTCATTACATGGAAACCAAGAGAAATCCAGCAGAGAATCGTCCTTGCAGTAGGATCTCATTTGCGGTTCATGATACGCATTTGACCAACCTGTGGACTACTTCGAGCCATAGCCGGGCATTTTCCCGCCCACACAGCAAGCAAATCGTTTCTATTTATACCTCAGATGGCAGAAATACCCAATACAGTAAGAAAATCAGTTTCTCCAGGCATCAGAGCATTATTGTTCCCGTTCAGTTACATTCAGCCCGAGGGAGTTGTTATTGCGACCAGCAGAAGCATAACAACCCTGTGAGAGTCGTGACCACAGTCTGCAGTAAGCTAAGAGCTCAGAGGACCCGCACCAAAGAAGCCAGCAACGCAGATAGGGAATTTTCAGAGGCAATGGCCCGTTCAGAAGATTGCTTCCACTGCAGAGACCTCCAGGCAGAGTTCGAGGAGCTGAGAGCGGAGCAACGTGCACTGGAGGATCAAGTCCGAAGCCTGGAAACGTGAATGGAAGACCAGTCCAGAGTACTCAATGAGAAGTATCGGGCAGAGATCAATTTTTTCCTACACAGAGTCAATTCTCTACATGAACAGTTCAGCAACTTGTCCAATCGGTGCAGCCATGCAGAAGAATCAATAGTAGTTCTCAAGTTCATGATGGACAAAAAGTTCAAGGAAACCCCTTCTTCCTCCAGTGCAAAACCGAATGAACTGGATCCACACCCAGAATAGTCCACAGCAAGGAAGATCAGCCATATAGAAATAGACTAGTTATGTTTTGTAGTTGTAAATTTTGGTGCTTGCAATATGTAAGGATTTACAGTAGTATAAGAAGCCTTAGAGGCAGGAAAATCAAAACAAGGAGCAAGGAATGGACCTTTTTTGTAATTCCTTGGATCCATGAAGTTCAGGAAATACTGTATGTATGGCGAACAACCTCTTCTTTTTTCAGATTATAATATAGCAACCGAAATTTGTCTAAAAAAAAAAAAAAAAATTATCATTTGCAGTAGTCATTTATCTTTTTTTGGTATTTTCATATTCATTATATAAACCACTGATTTAGTAGTTTCTATTCATTTCATTTAATTTCATTCATAATCATTATAAATGGCTAATTTAGTCATATATTCATTTTATTCGTATTCATCATTAATTAATATAAACTACTAATTTAGTAGTTTTAGATTGATTTTATGTGTTTATTATTAATCACTATAAATTAATTAGTATGATTTTGCGACTAAATTTTAAGAAAATGTCATACAATGTGCATGTTATCTAATATGATAATGCAAAGTTACATATGTTAATTACAAGACTAAATAATATCACATGCAAATAAAAATAATTTCAACCATATAAATCTTATTATATAAAATATCAAATATTACAATATGAGTTTCGAACTTAATATGGGTTGGGCTACAATTTACACATGAAGTATTGTTTCATTATTTCGAAACATTATCGCTGTGTTTCCAAAGCATTGCAGGTGAATTCACCAACTCTGAAGGCTTGACCATCAATCTCTATGAGTATGTCTTATGCAAGATATTGGCTCTAAGGGTATCACTAGACAAATTCTCTTCTCTCTCTCATTTTGCATTTGTCGCTCCAATGTTATTATTCTCCTCTTTCTTCAATTGTTGCTTCTTACCATCAATATTGAGTTCCTCTCCTGAAAATGAAAGAAGATACAATGTAGAGTATAAGACATGAAAGACGATGAATACTTGAATATAAAATAAAGTAGACTATAAAATATTTATATGACATATACCTCAACATTTGATAGTGGCCACTATGTGGCTAGATGACCTATATAAACAAAGAAAATAAAATGTCACCATAGAAAATGGAATTAGAGGGGGATTCATCATGCATGCTAGGATTTTTTGTGTGTGCACACATCATATTGCTCACTTCTAATTGTATCAAAAACAAAGAGTATGCACAATGACATGTAGTGACATGTGGGTGTCTATTTGACTCAATGATATGCTTGATTTTTTAACCCATTCCAATCCTACCATAATTAAATTAAGAGAGGTAAGGACACAAAAAAGACTATCAATAAATGAAATCAGAGACTTTAGAATGCAACTCAATTGTACCTGAATGTAACTATAAGTATTTCCAACTTCCTGGTCACCAATGAGCATCAAATCATACTGTGAAAAAATCCTTGCATTATGATAATTTGGTTGCACTTGCACTAATCCTTTGTAGTAGTCCCTTGACTTGCCTATAGATATAATTTTATAAAAAATCCTGCTCCTGTAATTCTTCCCTATATGGATCATATTTGTCCCCCCTATTGATAGTTATTTTTCAAGGAAATAGAATAGAACTCTCCAATTGCATCATCGCCTTTCAAAACAATGCTTGAGTATTTCTAGGTGATTGTTGAACCAGTCTCTACTTAGGTCCATGCAATCCTTGATTTTCTCAATCGCACAAACCTCTTGTCGTAATAAAATTATAAATCTCATGTATGCATTCCTCATCCCTAACATACCAATTCTTTACAGTGGAATACTTTATCACTTCTCCCTCAGTGCAATAGAGATCCACTACTGTGGCATGGAGGTGATTGGTGTCATAAAATGGTACAGTTCATCCTTCAATTTATGTCACAGAACCCCTCTCACCTCACATAACTCCTCTCATCTACAAAAATAAGAGTCCTCCCAAATGCCTGGTCTCCATCTCATTCATCCTGAAATAAGTGGATATTTCCATGGGTGACAAAGTGTGCTTGGAGATTTAATAGAAGGAGCTATCACTAAAAAAATAAAAATACAACGCAGCATAATAGTTATCAACAGGAGCAATAAACTTAGCAAGCTACTTCCTAACTAGATAAAGATGCTCCTGAATTACCTCTTATAACAAACAAAAGATAACCTCAACTACCTATAGAGTCTACCTATGCATGGTAGCAATGAAAACACTGTCGAAAACAACATCTACAACAACGTTGGTCAATCTCTTCTTCTAGTCAAGGGCATGCCCAAATTTTGAAAAGTATCAAGCAGGTCAGGGTCCACCTCATCCAAGCTCCTCTTCTTCTTCTACTCTCTATGTTTAGGTTTAGAATAATACCAAAGGTCTTCGAAATTGATGGGTGGGTAAAAGTTATCAGACCATTAATTTCTTCCATTTTTAATCATTGTCTGTAAGATTTGAATCTAAATTGCAAAAGTCGTTCAGGGTCCTTCTTTTTAGCTAAAATTAACCTAAGCTTTGGAGAGTTGTAAGGTTTAATGGATCTAAGTATATTCTACTTAAAATATAGTAACATGGTTTAAAAATGTAGGCATTGAGATCAGAATCTAAGGATGAAACATAAAAGATTTTATGTTCATGATTACAAGAAATTTTAATTTCATGTAACAAAGTTTGAGGAAGGTCTAGTATTTGCATCTAACCAGAAAATTTTCTTGCATCACTTGAGCCCTTTTAATTTGGGCATGGTAGAGTCCATTACACAAACAATCAACCACTAAAAAAAGGTGAAAAGAAAAAATAAAATTTCATGCATTCTGACCCTAGAAAAGTTAGGGAGGATCAAATTGATCTGTACAATAAGGACATGAAAAATGCTTACTTGTCCATTTTATTTTGATGAATTGTTGGCCGCAATCAAGATCTGCATTATCATAATCATTAAACCCTTTGTACAATAAGGACATGAAAAATGCTTACTTGTGCATTGTCTTTTGATGAATTGTTGGTTGCAATCAAGATCTCCATCATAATCATTAAACTCTCAACTCTAGATAAAATTTATGATTTGATCATATAAACCCTCAAAATTATTTACCCAAAAAAAAAAAAATCCTCTTTAGTAATAAGGAAGAACAGAGTCCAAATTCATATCTATGTGCAAATTACCAAAATATCATAATCATTAAACTCTCAACTCTAGATAAAATTTATTCTTTGATCATATAAACCCTCGAAATTATTTACCCATAAGAACAAAATTCATATTTAATAAAAGGAAGGACAAAGTCCAAATTCATACCCATGTACAAATTACTAAAATATCCACGCCCAATGACCTTGCCCTTATCAAAATCATTAAATCCTCAACTCTAGATAAAATTTATGCTTTGATCATATAAACCCTCAAAATTATTTACCCATAAAAACAAAAATCCTCTTTAGTAAAAAGGGTGAACAGAGTCCAAATTCATACCCATGTACAAATTACCAAAATATCCACACGGAGTGACCTTGCCCTTCCTCCATCTAATCGTTGATGCTCTCCTAAGGTGTTTTCCATGCAAACTCCATATGGGGTTCGAATCCCATGAAATCCATAGATCAGGTTGATGGTCTTCCTTATTCAAAATCCATAGATCAGGTTGATGGTCTTCCTTCTTCTGGAATTTCCATGCAGATATAGACAAGGAAGAGAAAAGTATAGTGCTACAATGTGATGTTGTAATCTTTGAATATTTTATTTGAACCTAACGCTAAATTGGAAATGAAAAAGAAGATAAATATTCATAATAGAAAAAATAAAAGAAATATTTATAATATAAAATAAAATAGATAAATTGCAATTGGGTTAAATGATTTATTTTTAATAAGAATTTGTTATTTTTGTCTAATATGCTAAATTAAAAAGAAGGACAAGAAGTTAAAAATGATATTGGGATGAGTGTAAACATTTAAATATTACCTCAATTAATAATAAAAAGTTACATAATAAAAATAATAAATTTTGATTTGTTATATTTTGATTTTGTTTTTAACTTGTGAATAGACTCTATTATAATACCATGAACCAATACCATGCATTATCAATACTACAAGTCAGAAAACATAACTTATTTCACAACTTACAATTTGATATATATATATATATATATATATATAGAGAGAGAGAGAGAGAGAGAGAGAGAGAGAGAGAGAGAGAGAATTGACATAGATCCATCTTAGGTAAGGATGCAAGGTATGAGAGCAAGCAAATTGACTAATTATAATAGATTAAATATAGTGCATGTTTTTTTTTAAGTTTTTCATTATTTTATTTTCTTTGACATGATTGATTCAAAATATAGGTTTAATATTTTACAGCCAATACCATGGCTTATCAGTAGTATAAGTCCAAAAACCATAGCTTATTTCACAACTAAAATATTTTACAACAATATGACAAGATTCTTAACCGTTGATATTCACCGCCACATTATGGTAGATGTTATTAACCATAACTTATTTCACAACTAAAATATTTTACAACAATATGACAAGATTCTTAACCGTTGATATTCAACGCCACATTAGCGTAGATGTTATTAACTTGTAAAAAATAGCCTTTGTTACAATACCATGGGTCAATACCATGGATTATCAATACCACATGCCCAAAAAACATAAATTATTTCACAATCAAAATATTTTATAACAATACCACATGCCCAAGAAACAAATTATTTCACAATCAAATATTTTATAACAATATGACAAGATTGTTAACCATGGATATTCACCCTCACTTTACCATGGATATTAACTTGTAAATCCAATATGTTACAATACCATGGGCCAATACCAAGATTTATCAATACCACATACCAAAAAACCATACCTTATTTCATAGTAAAAATATTTTATTTTAATTTAATTTTACAACATTTTTTTAATTGAACCTAAAAGGGAAAATGTTACAATTTGAGATATATCTAAGATGGATATATATATATATATATAAAGAACCGGCATGATCCATCATAGCTAAGGATCCAAAGCAAATTAACTAATTATAATAGATTAAATATAGTGCATGATTTTTTAAAATTTTTCATTATTTTATTTTCTTTGACATGATTGATCCAAAATATAGGTTTAATATTTTACAACTAATTAAGTTTTTCTAATTTAGATAATTTCTTAAACACAATACAATGTGATCAAATTTAAGAGAGAGTTGGGGAGGGGGTGGAGAGAGGGAGCGAGACGGTGAAAACGTTGGAGGATAGAGAGAGAAAAAGAGAGTGTGAGGTGGGAGAGAGGGAGCGAGATGAAGGAAGAGAGAGGAGAGAGAGAGAGAGAGATGGAGTTGGAGTGGGAGAGATAGGGAGGAAAGAACAAAGGCATAGCGAGATATAGATGGAGAGAGAGAGGAGTGAGAAGGGAGAGATGGAGAGAGAGAGAGGGAGAGAGGAGAGGAGGGAAGAGAAAGAATAGGAGAGGATAGAGAGGGAGAGAAGGGGAAGGGATAGAGATGGAGACATAGAGATGGAGAAGGTCAGGGAGGGGAGGAGATAGTGATAGAGTTGGACGGAAGATAGAAAGAGAGAAAGGGAGATTGATTTGGGAGGAGAGATAGAGGAAGGTGGGAGATAAGGGATAGAGAGGAAGGAAGATAGAGATGGGGAGAGAGAGATGGAATTGGAGGGGGTAGGAGAGGGAGGGAACAAGAAAAACATAGATGGAGAAAGGTGGAGAGAGAAAGAGGGTGACAAGGGAGTCATGGAGAGAGAGTGAGGGAGAGAGGAGAGCAGAAGGTAATAGAGACAAGGATATAGATAGAGAGGGAGAGAAGGGGAAGAGAGAGATAGACAAAGAAGGGGAAGAGAGGGAGAGAGTGTGTGTGTATGTTTGGGGGGTGATATAGAGAGAGGGAATAACAAAGAGACACAAATACAAATATAGATATTATATAGTATTATATAACCAACCTAGATCCATATTAACCCTATAACTATCAAGTGCCGAGAGGGATCCAATCTCCCGAGGTGAAAACATTTCCTCAAGTTTCGCACTAGAAAAAAAAGTTTGCACCTCGAGAGATTGGACCCCTCTCAACACTCGATAAATTCGAGGTTAAGATGGATGTAGGTTAGTTAATATGAAATTAAAGTAGTTTTTATTTGATATTATAGTCTTAAAAATTAAAATTTCCCTTTAAATTAATTTCAAATTAGAACTAGACCCAATTAGATTCAATGAATAGATTTTTAAAAAATACATAAAATTTATTTTTTTATTAAAAAATATATTTTTAAAATTACAAATTATTAGAGATACATAGTGCAAAGTTGGCTCACCTATACACCATGTGAGGATGAAGAAGTGTTTAAGGAAGGATAACCTTTCAACCAATCTTTAACAACCTTTCAATCCCCTATCACTTGTAAGTTTAGATTGCTTGACACAATTAAGATGACTAACATAAAAAATTGATTCATATTATTGTAGTACTTGTTAGGTAGTTGTATTTTTGTTCTTAGACTAAATTAGTCATTTTTAGTTGTATTACTTATTATCTAGTCACATATTTTAACCCGCGACTAAATTAGTGATTTATGTTAGTTGTTTTTAGTTCGGTCACTTAAGATTGCTCATTTTTGGTAGTATTTCACTTGAAAAATCTGTGGTGACTAACGTTTTTAGTCACCTAGTCACTAATTGCTCATTTTCTACTACTGATACTCTGTATCAACAGAGTAAGTTGAATAAGGGAGGAAGAAATCAAAAGAATGATCCTCCTACTATTGTAGCAGACCCCTCTATAAGGCAGAAAGGCTCCAAGAGGATTTAGGTGAAGAAAGAGGAGTTAAAAGAGAAGGTTCCTCTACCCATGTGAAGCCGAGAAGAAGCCCAAACAGAGGAAAATAAGAAGATGGAGAGCAATGCTTCTATCAAGACTCGATCATTGAAGGTCTGGAGGAAGAAGGAGGATGATCTGCTCAAGGGGAGTAGATCATCTGTTTCTCCTCAGTGAAGGAAGAGAAGGGCCTAAAGGGAGGCCGAATAAGTCAGATGCATGCAGCCAAGAAGAATGAATGAAAAGGTGCAGCTAATTGATGAAGGTGGAGTGCAACCAACATGAGGAGTACACAACAATGTCTTATGTTGTGGGAAGAAGATGAGCTGCAATGGAAGTGTGGCATGATAGGAATCTCATAGTCATTTCAAGTCCACAGGATCAGTCCCCATGCAAAGGCGAGGAATTTGTTGCAAGAGATCAAAGACCATTGGCTCAGGGGGGACTTCTTTGATAAGTAGTAGCAAGAAACAATGGGCAGCCTCAGAAAGGGAGATTGTTGAGCAAATGAAAGGTTTGCATCTTTGGTGAAATACCCTTATTTCATTTAAGTTGTAAGTTTGATGCATAGAAATCTTGTGTTCATGAAACATAATTGGTGTAAGCTTTTCATGTCCCTTAACCTTCAATTTGTATCTCTATGTCAATTGGTTGTGTTGGGATCATGTTGAGTAACCTTGTGTGAAAATGAACATTTATTTTTGAGAAAATAAATATTAGAGTTTGCCTGGAACATTGTTCCATTTTTATAATTTATTTTGGTGCAATTGGTATTAGCTGTGAAGCAGTCCCTATTTTAAAGATATGATCTCAAGGGGAGAAGTGGAGATGCTAAATAATGTGAGCACGATCTCGGAAGAAGCAAAAAAAATCAAGAAGTGTGAGCTGAAATGCATCATCGTTAATTGGTATTTGCAGCATCAACAATACCATGATCTATTTAATAGATATCAATCTTAATTGATACAAAAGATGCATTAATGGAGAGAGTGATCAGGCAGCAACCATAAGGAGTCCAAAACTATAAGCATTCAAATCATAGGTAGTATATGTTCAGGGGGAGCATATCACATACTCTCAGTTTATGGAGAAACAATAGTGATAGTCCTGGAAGAGATGTCTGTGAGGAAGAATGCACATCTTGACAACTAGACTTTGGTCTTCACAACCAAGTGATTACATGGGGAGAGAAAAGAAGCTTGTAGCCCCTTGCCATTGATGTAAAAAGGGGAGAGAAGTTGTGGAGAAGTTGTGATGGCCTGTGCAGAAGAAAGATGACCATTGGTGTCTCATGCAATGAGATGTGTGGAAACAACATGAGGTTTGCCCATCACATGAAGAGAAGGATGGAGTGTTGCCATCAATTCCAAAGGGGGAGATTGTTGGATAGTTGGCATTGTCTGGATGGCCAGTGGCCTAGTGAAGGCATCTAAAATTGTGCTGGCATTGATGACAACAATAATGTTGGGGAGATGTGTTGGTCAGTTGGCATTGCCTAACTGTTGGAAGGAGTGTTGGCATTCATGTCAACTAGACTAGCTTGGATGCTTTTTGCAGTAGATGTTGGTAGTGATGGCCCATGAGGAAGCTCATGATAGCTGCAGGTTGCATGAAGAAAATAATCATAATAGTAGGCTTATTGGAGAATCCATCAAATGACGATTAGAGTGATGGACCAGATGGAAGTCCATGGTAGTTGCAGGCTTCATGCAATGGATCACCTTGGTGGTTGTCACTCCAGTTGTCTGGAGAGTCAAGGTGAAGAATAATGTCAGAGAGCTTGGAGCCATATTAAAGGTAGTAGATGGGCTCAAAGCCTACATCAGACCCTCTTCGTTGGAACTTACTCTAGAGGATCTTTCCAATGATATGTGGAAGTCCTAAAATTTACTCTTGGTCCACAAGTCATGACCTGCTCAAGTTCAGGGTTTCGAAGCCTTAGGCAGGGAAGAATATCACATATCGAATATCGGTGATCCATACATATTGGCAATCACAAATTAGAGGACTAGGGATATCAGTGATCACACATCAATGACCAGACATATCGGTGATCACAATTAGAGGTCAACACATTGGTGTATCGGTGCATTAGGAGATCGGAGCCCTAGAGCTCGATGTATTAGTGTAATGCAATGTTGAAGGTCAATATATCAGTGATTGCATGTCAGAGGTCCAATACATCGAAGTAGGCAGCGTCGTAGCTCGAAGGAGATCGACAGATCGACGCATTGGAATGTTGGAGATCGATGAATCACAATATCATAACTTTCCAAGTGGTGAACCTTTTAAATGTTGCAATATTATTAAAACACCGATAGTGTTAAAAGATGTCAGGAATGCCAAAAGAGAAATAAAAAAAGAATTCATCACAAAACCAAAGGTGGGCGAGCCTTTTTCTCTCTCCTCTAGCAAGACATGTAGTGGCATCTGATTGGATATGATAAGGACACATGACAGTGTCTGGTTGGCTCTGACAAGGACACATGGTAGGATTTGATTGGCTCTTATGAGGGACAAGTGGCAGTTGACGTTAGCATGATGTGGCGTTATGGAAGGACATGTGGTAGGTAGTTTTGGTGACACATGTCATCACTCAGGAAGCACTACGTGGCAGTGATGACGTCATATCGGAGGTCGGCGATTGGAGGATTAGCATATCAGAACTTTATAAGAGTTTGTTATTGAAAATGTTTCAATGAGAGGGGCTCTGACATGTGGCTAGTACACAGTCAAGAGGAAACTCAGAAAAGTACCAAGGGTGCAAAGCAATAACCCAAGGAGAAAGACCCTCGATAGTATGCTAAAGGACTTAGTACCTTAATGCTAAGTAGAAAATCAGAGGAAATGGTCCTATGGTGAGAAGCGCAGTAAGGGGTAAGCAGAGGGAGCTTGATAATTGAAGGGTACGATATCATAACTTCATAATAGTTGGTTATTGAAACATTTCTGATGGCGGGGCTTTTGATATTGGGTAGGCTCTTGGTCATGTAAATCCATAAAGCCAAGTGCGTAGAGTGTAGCATAGGAAGATTGGCCCTTAGTAGGAACATTGTACCATTGTGGTGTAACAATGTGGAATTTCTCTGATACCTTTATCGTTTCTCCGAGGTAAAGGTGTATGGATCACAGCTGAAAGAATGAGTGCAGAGGAAAAAGAGTTAGTCTCAATAGTAATGGAGACTATCAAATATCGTTGAGTCAAGGAAACAAGGACCACGATCTGCAGGAAAGAGTGTTGGGTTTGCCTTGAGGTGAGACAAGCCATCTTTGTGCTCCAATGCATGTCTTTAATGAGTTAAATGAAAGTATGGGACTCATGAAGTAGTGTGCAGGTCATCTGAGAATTAATTTCTTAGCATGGAGCTCCATGTAGTAAGGCGATGAAGGACTGCAAGGTCGATATCTATTTCTGCACTGAGACAAGTAGCTGATAGGAGACACAACTGCGACAAGGAAGGCCATGCTTGAGTATAATTGGGAAGCCATGTTGGAGCATGTCCAATCCAGACGATATGTAGTAGAGTCTACCTTGTGCAGAGAGCCTCAATGACATGAGATTTGCACACAGAGACGTCTGTGCCTAGTTGGAGTGTGCAGGTGGACTGAGAATTCATTCTCAGTATGGATAAACTATCAAGTTCTAATTCTCATGGTTAATGCAGTGGAAAATACCAAGTCAAATGCAAAAATAGAATAGAAGTGATGTTGAGGTACAATCGCACATTGTGAATACAAGACATAGTGGTAGCATTGATCAGGGGGAAGCAGAGGAACAAAACCCAAGAGCTTAGATGAGCAATGGGGAGGGTAGCAACACAGTTGCTAGAGAGCTAAGTGGAAAATTCCTGAGTGTGTGTACTGTTGTGTAAGGCTGAGTGAGGGCCATTTCTGCAGAGAAAGGCTGAGAGTGCTTATGCAGAGGTAAGAAACCTCAAGAGATGTGGTCTATGTGTTAGGCTGAAATTTTCCTGTGAGTTGTGTTTAAGGATGAAGTGTCGAATGTTGTGTTAAAGGCCATAGTTTCCTATGCTATGTGATAAAGGCCAAGAGATGTGTATGTGTTGTGTGAATCATGCCATGTTTTTGTCTTGGAGAGTAGAAGGCCAAGAGTTGTTATATGTTGATAAAGAGTAGAGATCAAAGAGTTGTGTGGGTGGAGATGAGTGATTGTTGGTGAAGTAGATCAGAGCGTTGCAGAGTGCTGCAAAGTGCAGAAGAGTGAGAAGAAATAAAAGCTCTTATCAGGCAGCGTGGCTTCCAAAATATAGAGAACATTCAGTTCCTATTTGAATGTGGGTTGGTGCCTGCATACAGGAAGTTGGTGCTTCAATTCTCTAGTGGGTGCTTGAGAAGGCTTGGGGGTTGGTGCCTCCTACAAGTTGGTGCTTGAAACAAATCCATGAGGTCAGTGCCTCACATGGTGCTTTTGGTAAGCTAGACAGATGTTTAGAAACATAGGGAGTTGGTGCTTCCTACTAGCCGGTGCTAGAAAATAGTCAAAGAGATTTGGTGCTTCTTGTGAGTGGGTGCTCACAAAATAGATTGATGTAATAGAGTAGGTGCTCTTATTTTACATCAATAACAACAACAAGATTTGTGGTTTTTTCTCGAAAGGGTTTCCACGTGAAAACCTTGTGTCTCATGTGTATGATGCTCATGGTGTGTATGCTTGTTTTTTGATTTCATGTTGCTACCATATTACATATTTCTACTGAGTACATGGATGATTGCCAAGTTTAAATAAGAAAAGTAAAGTGGCATAAAGAAGCTAAAATTATCCTTAATATTGTTTCACCCCCCTCTCAGTATTATCATTTGTTTCCAAAATGGGCTATTACCTGGAATATTTTTCAATGGGCTACAACCCAGAATATCAGTTGACAGGCTACTACACAGAATCAGTTAACAGGATACTACCCAGAAATATGTCATCATGCTACTACTAGGAAATGTCATCAGGCTACTACCTGGAAATACATGTCGATGGGCTACTACTCAAACATATGTCATTAGGCTACTACCTAGAAATATCATTGGGCTACTACCCGAGAAATATTGGTGAGGAGTCAGATCTAAGACCCGCATCAACATTGGAGAGCATATAATCAAGGAGCACGCCTCAACCTATAACCACATTGGGGAGCTACTACTTAACCCATCTTATTGCCTACTGATCTTCCCATCAATGACCCTAAATATTCAAGTGGTAGAACACTTGCATGATAATATATCTTGGACAAGATACCCTAATTACCAAAGGTAAGGATCTCACATCCCCAAGCCTCCTCAAATGTTGGCCAGACAGAGAGGGATAATCCCAACAATCCCAGCTTATGGGTATGATGCCAATTGGGGTATACTCTAGAAATACCAAGATAGGGTGAGCTACTACTCCAATCCTATGGGTAATAGATAGGGGTAATGTCATATTATCCAAAGTTCCCTCAACCCTAGGAGCCCTTTATCTCAATTCCATATCTTGGGAGCTCATACAGGGGAGGAAGATCTTGGCTCAGTGTCCTCAATCAGGGTTGCTCTCATTATACTCATATCATCGTACTTGTATCAAGTAATCATCATAGCAACAATAGTTGTCTCTTTTTTATACAAGACATCAAATCAAATATCATGTTAGAGCACAAATAATCATATAAATCACAAAATTATACCATAATCATCCTCCCTCTCAAGGAGGTGCCAACCACAAGCCTAAGCTTGTCTCGTATAGTTGCACTGTCTCAATATATGAGAATATCAATTTCCCAAATATATATATATATATATATATATATATATATATATATATATATATATATATATATATATATATATATATATATCTATATATATATATATATATATATATATTTGGGAAATTGATATTCTCATATATTGAGACAGTGCAACTATACGAGACAAGCTTAGGCTTGTATATATATATATATATATATATATATATATATATATATATATATATATATATATATATATATATATATATATATATATATATATATATATATATATATATGGGATTTTCTGTCAATCGAATCCCACTCATTATTATTGCAATGTATCCATGTCATATCTAGATCATGCTCATACAACTCTCTAAGGAGCTTCTTCAACCTGCTCATAGCTAGTCATGATAGCAACATCATACTCATCCTCGGTTGTGCCACAGACCTCTCATCATGGTAGATATCATACTAAGGAAACACTCATATGTTCTCATCTCATCAATAATCAACATTAGCATATCCATACAATCATATATCATAGGAAGAATATCTTAGACCAAGAATAGATCATATCATGCAAACATATCGAAGGATTCTTGGAGGAAATGTATATGAAGCGGATCAATCATGAACTTATTCAAGTTCTATGCACATTATATATATATATATATATATATATATATATATATATATATATATAGATATGGATGTTCAAAACGGAACATCAATGCTTCAATCAACTATCGAGTGCCATGTCAAGTTCAACAACATCTTTAACTTCAAGGATTTTCATTTCCAATTTTCAATGCTTCTTTAATAGCTTCACAATATATATTATATTTTCCCAACTTCAGAAATTGATTCATCATGCCATGATACATTATTACAAGATTCAAAAACCATCTCCCTCTTACTTATATCATGAGATGCTCTTTACCTGACAATAGTAGATTTCCAGTATATATAAAAACCATAATCAAAATCAAAGTCATACCTTGGAACACTTCTAAGGTAAAGGCTTGGATCAACACATCATTCGACTTCATTAGATAATTGTCAATGCAGACATATCTAGATCAGGGGAGCTTGCTTCATGCAATACTCATTGCAACCATAACACTTTAAGAAACCATCAACCTTTCATAAATACTTATTGGTCAATCAAATCATCTCATCAAAGTTTAGAAGGAAGATCAATACTAATATCAAAAGTCATGAATATCTTAGTGTCCATTCTTTGAACTAGATGTCAGGGAGGGATTTCATCAAGTCATGTAATCATCTATTATCATGTCAATGGGTTGTCATCAACCATGCAATATCAATCAAGTCATTCCCATAATACAAGTCATAGGAAGTCATTATGCTCATATATCATTGATATCGAGGAAAATCATCAATCGTCAAGTCAAAACATTAGACATCATGTCAATATCCAAATTTTCTATCATATTAAGATCTATATTCCAAGACATATCTCAACATTGAGTTAGAGGTCTGGGTCATCATCAAACATCATATAACTCATATATATCAATAATAAAAATCATGTCAAACTCTTAAAGAACAAACTTCAAACATAATGACATATCTATATGCATGTCATGGTCACCTGCAAACATTCAAACTTCCCTGCTTTCAGATATTTTGTATATCTGCTACTTATCTGTGGAACTGGCATCCTCCAGGGGAACATTTGATTTAGAGTTAATACACCTTCAGAAATCTTCGAATGATGGTCAAATGTAGTCAAACCCTTGGATGCTCCCTTCAGGTTAGCATGGGAGCGTCTTTAGTTGCATGACACTACCTAGGCCTTAGCATGCATGCGTTCAAGGATGAGTGTTCCCATTTCTATGCATGTGTCCAGAGTAGAAACCCTAATTTATGTACAGGCTTCATATCTAAGACCTTGTTGTAGATCAACAATTTCATATGCACATGAATCATATTCCAGCAATAGAGAATGCAAGTAGCAATAAGAGTAAGAATCTAGAGAAGAGATTCTTCCTCTGTTTGGGAATCTACTTCATTCGTCTTCTTTCATGTCCTCATTATGTCTTTACTAGAATCATATAACGACAGATATGTTAGATCATAAACATCTATTTATCATGTCCATATCATGCTCATGTCAGCTACTACTTTATATCATGAGATCAATCTTTCCTCAAAGGTTAGATTCACATGATAGGGACAACAAACAAGTGTGACAACATACTTCAAAGGTCATGAACACAATATCACTTTTATCTAGTCAATCCATTAAGTTAAGGAATTCAATTTTACCATATGCTATAATTACTATCAAAGACATGAACACGGTTAATAATATCTTTAGAGTATCAAACTCATAGTTCTATCATCAAGGTTACCATAGGGCCAAGTTAGTTCATTCAATAAAACTTTACCAAAACAACAAGAGTGTCCACACACTTCCTTCATACTTATCACAAGCATTATCAGTATCAATGAGGTAACCTTCTATAAGAAATCCATCATTTCAAGTGTCAAGTGTATCATTTACTAGAGTCAAGGTACTAGCCTTCTTCACAAAATCAGGATCTCCAAGAACAACAGATATTAGCTAAACATCAAGTCATGCCACTATATCCAATATCAGCAATAAGTAGCCTCATAGGATCAATAAGGTTAACATGATCAAAATATTCAATATTAGGTGCAACATTTCATCATAGGAAACATAAATCCAAATCTCTTTCATATGCAAGCATGAGCCATTTGCTAAGGAGACATTCTCAACATACCATAAGGATTACCTAGTCATCCAATGTTATAGCTGAAACATAACATTGAAACAATATACCTTTCATACCTTGTAGTGTTCAAATACCTGTGCACCTTCTCATAGGAAACTTGTAGTGCTTGTCACCTTTTCATCAAGTGCCTCTTTACCTCTTTCCATATCTAGCTTTTCTTTCTTGCATATCAAATGATCCTCAAGAGGGATCTACTTATCACATCTCATAAAGGAGGTTAGATACATCCATATACTCAAATATACGTTCAGGAAGTATAAGCAATTATCATAACAATAATCATAATAATAAGATCCATAAGTCTAAACAAGAGTAAAGACACAAATAAACATCATAAGTCAAGGAGTACTTATCTTCAATGGGAGGTGATCCTCTCCCTCTTGAACCAGCCTTTAAGAGTCATCACCATCCATAGTTCACATAAGAATGTTTCCTTCAATCAACTTTATCAACAACCAGGCCATTTAGGGCTTCATCATATATGTCCCAAGTGTTTGATGATCTTCACATAGACCATGCTAGATGCCATCAAATCTCAAATCTTTGCCATAAACTAGGGTTTCTCTCAAACCCTAACCATCAAATCCTTATGCACTAACTACCTAGTGTTTCCTTCATACCCTAGGATTATTTTAGGTCTCCACCATCCTCTTCTTGCTTCCATCAAAAGTGTCTCCATGGGGGTGATCACCATGGCTTTTCTTCATCCCAGCATTAAAACCATATTAATTTTTCATAGGGCTATATTGTTCTTTACTTTGATAATTTAATTTCTCCATTAACACATTAACTTCACCCCATAACATCATAACATTATACATATTTATATCATTATTCATCAACATATGCAACTATGTAGAAAGAAAAAGCATGCACACATAGAGACACCAGGATTGGTCGAAGACCAGGGAAAAATCCTTGAAAATATTCTTCTAATAGACTGTCATTCAAATGATTCAGCAGAAGAGAGTATAATGATCCATATCTTAACAACAACTAGAATATCCATGAAATCCATTTACACATCTAAAACTTTGATTATGATAAATGTGATGTACTGTCACTGCTTGTAGCCTTCTACTGAACACTCCTGTCACTAAGAGAAATCTTCGAAATATTGAAATATAATCTTGGAGTCCTAAACGTAGGTAGGAGGAGCTATGTTAGTGATTGTGGTAGACTTGGACGCTCTCTATGAAATGTATGACAACGACTATGTCAACTCACACGCTCTCATACCATTATGTGCAGGTGTCTAGGGACCAAACTGACCCAGACTCCCAGATGCTGTCATGAAGACTCTGTGCCAACATCCAAGGGTCCCTAGACGGTCTCATGACCACTGTGTGCCGGCATTAAGGGACTAAAATGCTTAGTTTTGTGCCAGTGTCCAGGAATAAAAAAACCTAGTTCAGTGCGAGCTTCACCTTGTAGTTTCGGACCCTTGTGCGAGCTTCCTCTGTCAGACCTATGCGAGCCAAGAAAAAATAAAAGAGAAGAAGAGAGCTTGATGTGTGTCCAAATGATCTTGAGGTATCTTATATTTATAGGTTTCCATGAGGGTCCACTT
The DNA here is from genome assembly GCA_031772625.1 of Pinus tabuliformis. Classification (NCBI taxonomy): domain Eukaryota; kingdom Viridiplantae; phylum Streptophyta; class Pinopsida; order Pinales; family Pinaceae; genus Pinus; species Pinus tabuliformis. The sequence continues at coordinate 134,500,997 of CM062817.1, read as the reverse complement.
GACTTGTCCATTGGTAGATGTGCATAGGACCGACGTGATCAAGAATATATGTATGAATAAAATAATTCATAACTCAATTTCTGCTTGTCCAAATGAGGTGATCGTTAGGTCGATTTTGATCCTCTCAGAAAGAGGAATATGATATCATCATCATATCAATAAAATGAATAGTTCAAAGTTAATTTTGACCGCAGTTTCATATTTTTAACAAATCCTACCTTGAATATTGTTGAAGTTCATGGTAAAAGGTTGTAGTATGCGTTGAGTTCCCTTAAAAAATGGTGCTCGAACGATGTTCGTTGAAGACTCCCCATAACTATTCTCTGGATTTACATCGCGTTTCAGTCTCCTCCTATGCATTGGAATTGACCCTTGAATACCATAAATTTCGTTGAAGGGTTTAATTGTTCAATTTTCTGGTGTGTACGTTACTGCAACATCAAGAATCTGTATGTACGGCTCTATGATACTCCGCACGTATGTTGGCTCTCATATCTACATTCAAGACCGAGATGCTTATGGTTGTTGCGGTGAGTGTGGATTCATATATGCATCAAACAATTTTTTGAATTTCGTACATACTTCATATGCATCATTTGGTGCATTGAAATTATGTGTACCCTTTTAATATAACATTGACTTGAAATTAGCATATATCTTTGAAGGCCATGGGTATGAATGGTAATGGTTCATAATGGAAAGGGGAATATATGGTCTAAAATGGTATATAATGGAATAAAAAATGGGAAAGACCATGACGTATATCTGTAATGTGATCCTTTTACATATACCATAATGACACATGAATTCGTTGATATCTTTTTAATGGGCATATATTAAATTATATAAATCTACCATTGGGGTATATGGAAGGTATATAATATATATTTGGTGAGTGGAGGTTTATATACTTACATTAAATTATGAAAATAGTGAAGAGTGAAGTGGGTAGTGAGGATTTTAAATCAGTTTTCTAAGAAGGTAGAAAGTATGGTTGTAATTATTTTGGAAATAAAAATCACATAGTTTGATGTATTCAGTAATCTCCATTGTGTGAGTAGTTCTCTCTCGAAAAAAGAACTATCATGAGTCATTTAGTAAGATAAAACATGCCATTTTCAATGAATTTTGGAAAGGAATGTGTGAAGGAGAAGGAGACAATGCACTTGAGAAACCCATTTCTGACAAGGAGCTTTCTATTTGGGAAAACAAGAAAAACACAACCTACGCTTTGATTGCAATGTCAATAAATGAAGAGGTGAGTCGAAATATTTGGACATTTTCAAATGATTTTGAAGCTTTAGATAATTTGAAGGAATTATATGGCTCACACTCCGATCTTGAAGTTGTTCAATTGATGTAAAGTTGTTCAAGATTGAGTTGAAAAATGATAACCCTCTTGCCTTAGCATCAGAAATAAGATCCATTATGCATAACATAAAATCCATTGGTGTAAAGATAGATGTTCCTCTCACAACCTATGTAAAGGAACTATATCCCAATTATTCACATTATCTTGAGTCATTGCAAGTAAGTGGAAAATTTAAGGATATTTCCTTTGGCTCCTTGGAGAAGAAGTTCGTTGAAAGAGAGAAGGATTTTGGGAAGAAGACAACTACTCAATATTTTGAAGAAGTTGTGTGCCTTTCATATAAAGAGAAGAATCATGCACAATATTCTTCTAGAAGAAGAGGTGGTCGAAGAGGAAGAGGAAGGAATAATTTTAAAGGTAGGTAGGGCAAACGTTTCCCGGGAGAAAGGTATGATCTTCATTGCATATGATATAATAGAAATGGACATGATGCTTCCACATATAAGCTTTCTTGGGACAGAATAGAGCTGGAAAGAAATGAAGAAAAAGGTAAAACACCTAGTAAAGGGAAAGGAAAAGTAACCAAGTCCGCTCATTGTTGTGGCACATTGCAACATTATAGTTATTGAAGACTTATTCAATGCTTCACTTTCTTCCTGAAAAGATGCTTAGTTGCTTGATTTAGGAGAAACTTGCCACATTAATTTTAGAAGAGATTCCTTTGAAGAATTCACTGACAATGTTGATGGAGCAGTCTACTTTGCAGATAATTAAAAACTCTTGCCATCAGGGCTTGGCATCATTAGGCTCAAACAGCCTCGTCTTCTAGAATTTCTTCTACATGATGTTCTATACCTCCCGAAGTTGAGGAGAAACTTTTTGTCTTTAGTCCACATCTCCTAGCAAGGACACTCCATTCACATACTTGATGGCAAGGTTGAAGTCAGAAAAGCATCAAACCACTCACTTATCATGACTTGGATAGAAGAAGAAATACTTCTAAACATGCAAGGAACCTCTGCTCGTGCAAATAACTTTTCATACAATTCTCATTATGATGAAGGTACACTTCCATTAAGTATTTTATGGCATGATAGACTTTTTGATCCATGTGGATATTGGTGGCCACCCTCCTATTCCACCTAGAACCCCCAGTCAGTTTCATTTGTTTACTTGTTCATTTCAACATTTACTATTTTTAGCAGTACGCAACAAGACCTTTCCAACAAGGTATCATACATGCCAAACAGAGATAATATGACCAAGTTACGACCCCCGGAAGTTGCCTGCCCAACTAACCTATTGTAGTGGCTACAACACCCTCCAAAATTTTTCCTTAGCTTTGTTTTGGAGCCTCCCTACCAACGATACTTAACAACATGTCTTGCACTGTCAAGTACTTAGGGTTCAGCTGAGTTTCATTGGCCTACCGGTCTGTGCATGTCAGCTTGCTTGTGTCCGTCCTACAAGTCAGCATTCCAAACTTAGACTATTGGCTGACTGAGACACTCCCCCATAAAATTGTGCAATTCTGGAGGGGAACCAACCTTCCCTCTAGAAATTGTGCAAATCAGCTGGACAGCCTGTTGGGCTCCAGAATTGCGTAGAGCAGTCAGGCGGTCCTCCTTCAGAAAACTACGCAATCTGACCCAGCACTGGGCCTCAGCCCAAAAATTATGCAATTCTGGGAGGCAGTGACTTACTAAGACCATAAATTGCGCAATGCCTAATAGAAAGGTAGCTCTTCTCAGCCCAGAAATTGTACAAATTTTCATCCCAGGCTCGCAGACCGATGCATGTGCCTTCAGGGTTGACCAGTTCCCTCTGGGACCGAGCAAAACTAATTTGCATGCATGGGCTGCTTTTCCCGAAATAGAAAAAGGTAGCATGCAAAAGGCATCCCTAGATTTAGGGACCTATTTTTAGTAGCTGGAGGTTACATGCATAGATCATTTTAGAAACCTCTCGCCAAGTGTCGCTTTTTCCTAGATTTGTGGCATGCGCATCATAACCTCGATCTTATCAAAACTTATGAACTGGATGCTACAGAGCTCATTCTTAACATCAATATTGCAGCTCTGACATCCCACACCACATCCAGGAGTCTTTGGCACTTTTAGCTTCGCTGTTTTAGGGTAAGTCCGCTTCTTATGTCTTGTGTCACGTTTCTGTCACTTTTTGTGTTTCACTTTGTGTAAGTGTTGTCTACTTGATTTCAATGAGCATTTGCTGTCGTTTTGATGTATGTTAGCTTGTAGAAGCACCATTTTAGTTTTCATTTGCATCTCACTGTTGTCGCATGCATGACACTGTTTTGGCACTGACAGTCACCATTGTAGTGACCTGCTTCACACACATGCATGTTTTCTTGTTTTCTGAATCCTACACTGACTGTTTGCATGCATGATCATTCACTCTTTTTTACACTCAGTATCACCATGCATTGAGACTTCTCATGTTTTTAGTTGCCCATCGGTGGGTCTGGGCTGCCTTGGCCCAGACCTTGCCTTGCCCAACTAGCATTGCCAATTTCTAGGAGTGAAGGCTTTGCCTTCCTTCCAGAAATTTTGCAAGTCTAGCCCAACACTGACCTCCAAGCTTGCATTGCAAAATTCTAGGAGGCAGTGCCTTGCTGGCCCCAAAAACTATGCAATGTAGTTTGTTGGTTTGCATGTCTCTGCTAACTGAAATTGTGCGTTGCGCAGTTTCAGTCCTCAGCAGGCTAGGCTCGACTATGCATTGTATAGTTCCAACAGTAAGTCAACCTCCCAATAGCCTAGACTATGCCTTGCGTAGTTTTGGCAGTTAGTCTCCCAGCCTCCCGGTGAAAATTGCATAATCTTCACAGATAGTCACACAGGTATGTTGCATGCCAGTCTTCTAGTTCGTTTTGGTTTTCAACTGATAGATTGATTTCCATGAGTGTTGCTATGTATCCAGGTATTACAAGTGTTCATCTACCTCTCAGTAGCACAGGTACAATAGCTTCCAGGAGAGTAGAGTCAAAAACAACATTGAGAGCACAAATGGGGATGTAGTCAATCAAGTGTCTATGAACTTCCCTATCTATGAAGACATCAAGTTGTTCATGAACAAGGATATCAAGATGAAATGGTAACGACATCATAACAAGAAGAACCATCAACACTAGCAGAAGGTAGCATACCTGCGTGTGACAAATGCAAGAGGAAGGTTGATGACAGCGCAGGGGCAGAGCAAAGTTGCAAGTTCAAGAAGATCCACTAGTGATGAAAGTAGCTTTGGATATTGAGGCTATTAGGTGACAGTGTAGCAATAGAATCATGCGAAGGTAGAGAGAGAAACACAGGAGTTCCAGGCACTGAAGCGGCAACTCAAGGACGAACAAGAGCTGCACATATGAGAAAAGGAGTTGCAGCAGGAACAAGTACAACAGGAGGTGCTATAGGAACATACTGATGAAACTGCACCCATATAGGTTATAGACCCATTCAACAGCTGGCACAGAGCAAACAGGGTGATCAGTGCCTTCGATCACATGTAAGGGTGTTCAAGAGCATGGATGTCATTATGCACATGCATGCGATTCCACTCATTTGGCACACTCACCAAGGCAAAGACAAGAAGCAAGTCCGACTGGAGTTGAACATGTATTTCAACAAGTTGATGTGCATGGTCACTAGCACACACTTGGAGATTAGAACAGACACTATGCATCAGTATGTTGCTGGTCTAGCTACACTCAAGATGATGATGCACATGTTATTAGACGAGTTGGATAGAGGAGCCATATCGGTGTACCTAGATGCAATGGAGGCAAGAGTTCGCTTTCAGAATGATGTCACCATTGAGTGCGTGGACACCATTACAGATGACCAAGATTTGCTTCAGTTCGCCACCGTCAATCATCGCAAGGATTTCGAAGAGTTGGTCTTTCCACAATTATTCGAGTCTTAGTGATGCCTTGCATGGCTTTCTCAAGCCTATTTTGTCTCACATGGGTACATGTGCAAATTGTATGTCACATCTTTTAAAGTGAAAGTCCAAGTGTCAATAGTTGAATGTAACAGTCATATAGTAGATGAAGATTCATGAGGGTAGGTGAAGAGTCACAAAGGGGAATGTCAAGGGTCACCCCACCCTTTGTTATTTATATAACCTCATAACTCATTTTAAGGGCTTTTGGTCAGCCAAGCTTCTGATAGAGAAATATTGGAGAGTATTGTAATGAGCCTTGGCTTCTCCACAGTGCAAAGCTAGTACATCTCTTTGGAGGAGCAGGCGGCAATGACTGTAACGTTCTATTATCGGGACTAGTAGTTGGTCTGGTTGTACTGTATGATTGGAACTTTCACTTCTTAATATAACAGAGCCAACACATTTCATGCATATGTTGTATTATGTTTCAGTTAACTTGGTTACTCTAATGATATATGTATATGTTTAATTACGCATGTACGTATAGACTCTTTTTGTATATGTATGTATGAATATTACTGAGATATGTTGTTGGTTTAACCATCACTTTGGATTTTTGGTTCACCTTCCTTCCAGTTTGTGATGCATCTTTTCTCGTGTGTTCCCTTCCAAGCTGCGTGTTTACACAAGTTTCCAAGGAGCGCACTCATTCCACCTTCCATGTGTTAGAACCATTCATGCACCTTCCTTGGCTTGCTGCGCATGTCACACCCTTCCTACCAACAAGGAAATCTCACTTACCTTTGTGCGCAACCGTGATTAAGGCGATACCATACAACCCACTACTGGGACTTCTACACCAAATGGTTCGTTTTAGTTGGGACTTCTTACCAGGGAGATCCCTTGACATGTTGGCAGGCCCAACACTGTCAAAATAACCTCAATAGGGCCCACAAACTCTTGGTGTTACATCTCATGGGGTTAGGGTTTTGGTTGATTACAATTTTCTCATGTTTTCCAATAATAAATAGGCCCTTGAGCCTCATTGTAACACATTTCAGAGGCATGTAGCCACCACATCTCTTCTCAGAGATAAGCTACCATCGCCTGAGCTATCTTATTTCCATTATGTTTGTAAGCATAGTTCAATATTTTTCTATTAATGAAACAAAGTGTTTTTTTGTTGCATCTCTGTGTTTATGAATATATCTATAAGTTGTTGCATTCTTGTTTAATTTCAAATCAGTGGTATCAGAGTGGTATGCTATTTCTCTTTTTTCTTTGCATGTCCCCAATGAGGTCAAGGTATAAGGAGTTAGGGCTTAATCTGGTTGAACAATTTCAAGATTTGCCTCGCAAAACCTGATGACGTCCCATGGTGGAAGAAAAGAAAGATGAGGGGGTAGGAGATCCTTTAAAAAATTTGCTCAAGGAAGCCCTAGAGAAATAGAGGGATGCGATGATGGATAACTTTGCATAGATCCTTCGACGACTACTGACAAGCGATGCATCTTCATCCAGCAGCCATTCTAGAGGCGCCACTCCTTTTAAGGTACAAGTTAACTTTGATATTCCCATATTCAAATGCCTGATAGATGTAGATGCCATACATAAATGGTTAAACTTGTTGGAAGGATATTTTTCAGTTCATGAATTTTCCAATCAGGAAAAGATTACTTTTTCACTTCTCAAAGTCGCCCCACATGTCAAGGACTAGTGGGAAACCTAATGTGAACAAAAGGACGAGAGTGAACCCTCGACGTTTTCAGCTGCACCAACTTGGAATTATTTCCGAGATGCCATCAAGGAACAATATTACCATGTTGGGAGCTATGAAGACAAATACATAAAGTGGACCACACTACAACAGGGAAGGGACCAATATCTGCTATAGTTCACAAATATTTTCCATACCCTTCGCACAAAGTTGGGTATCAAGGATACTGAGCGACATTTGGTGCTCAAGTACCATGATTGTCTACATAAGTACATCCAGGACGTGATGGAGCTCCTGGATATTTCTTCACTCGGCACAACGTATCGGTACGTTGTCAAGATTGAGTAGAAGTTTAAATAGAAGAAGAGGGACTTTGAATCTGCAAATCCATAGCAAGGAAAAGGCGCCCTCAAACCACAGAAAAAATGACCAAGCCAAGGCGGGGCTACCCAGGATAGCCTGTTGAAGCCGCAAGAAAAGAAAAACACGATGAAGATAAATAAGGACACGAGAAAATGGTGTGAGTTCCATAAGAGCTCCACTCACAATACAAGTGAGTGTCGGGTCAAGCAGTCGCTGGTGGCCGAGCTGAAGGCTTTCGAATCAGACATAGGTTTCAACTCTGAATCAGAAAATGATAAGGGAACTGACAAAGAGAAGCAGATCACTGATGCAGAGCCTAATGCCACCATGGCCACCACCAAGATCTAGAAGATCGAGCCTGAAGATCCAGAGGAGGGGGAACGCCTCTTCCACTCAAAAATGTGGGTGAAGGGTTCTTTGATGTAGTTCATTATTGACATCGAGAGAAAAAATAACCTCATTTCAGTAGAGGTTGTGAAGCAGCAGGGCCTAAAGACCACAACACATCCACAAAGGACGATATCTTTGCGATAGCCAAGAGTGTCTCCTTCCCTACAACATCAACCCCTTCACGGATGAGGTACTATGTGATGTTTCTCATCTTGAATTTTTTCATATATTGTTAGGACAACCATACTTGTGGAATCAACATGTTATATATGAGTCTAGATTTTGCTCTGTGATTATTACTTTGGCTAATAAGTTGTATAGGATACCAGAGGTAGCCCTGCTTACCACCATCTCTTTGATCACTACAAGGAAATGTAGTAAGATCATTTCCCAGACCAGGAAATTTGTTTTCCTTATGTTTTTCCCCCAGGGAAAGAAGAAGGTTATGGCCACGAATTCTAGACAGTGTTCCTCTGCACAACAACAACAGATGGACAAGGTTGTGGAGGAGTACAGGGATATTTTAATCTCACCCATAGGGGTACCTCTAAACTGTTAAGTCAAGCACTCCATCGATTTGACCCCAGGTGCGTCACTACCCAATGGAACGATCTATCAATGCTTTGTTCTAGAGAACGATGAGATCAAGAGGCAGATTCAAGAACTATTGCAAAAAAGGCGCATCAAGCCAAACTCATCACCTTGTGGGAGCCCGATTGTATTGGTACAAAAGAAGGATGGGACCTGGAGGCTCTGTATTGACTATCAGGCACTAAACAAGATCATTGTGTGGAATAGGTACCGAATCTTGCAGATTGATGACCTTCTAGAAGAGATCAAAGGGGCCAAATATTTCAGCAAGATTGACTTGAAGTCAGGTTATCACCAAGTTCCTATTGAACCCTTCAATGGGTGGAAGACTGCCTTCAAATCCAAGAAGGGCCTTTTCAAATGGTTGGTCATGCCATTTAGATTGATGAATGTCCCTACAACCTTCATGAGACTGATGGACGACATCTTGTGACCCTTCATCAATGCATTCGTGGTGATCTATTTAGATGGCATCATGATCTTCAGCCAGAGTTGGGAAGAGCACCTCCACCATATTCGACAGGTCCTTCAAACCCCGTGACAACACAATTTGTGTGCTAACTTGGAGAAATGCACCTTTGGCCTGACCCAGGTTCAATATATGGGATACATCATTGATGAGCAGGGTGTACATATGGACCCATCCAAGATACAAGTCATTCAAGATTGTCTAGCCCCAACCACTCTAACAGAGATCCAAAACTTTTTGGGTCTTGCCAATTTCTACCATAGGTTCATGTCGGGGTTCTCTCATATCACTTGGCCTTTAATTCAAGTCACCAAGGGTAGAGTGAAAGATTTTCTTTTGTCAGAAACCCAATAAAAATCGTTCTTCGAGTTGAAGAATCACCTTTTCTCTACACCAATGCTCACTGTTATAGACATATTTGGGCACTTCAACCCCAATCACATATGTTGATAAACCAAGGGTTCTTTAACCCCTAAAAGTGTTGTTTCATACCCTAAAGGATCATGGTCAATTGATTACATCATTTCCTAGAAGTTCCACCTGAAAACCACTCAGAACTGGCCAAAAATGGACCATACTGACTGCTCCTTAGCTAGGTGTGATGCATACTAAAAGTGCCTTCTGTGGGGTACGATGAGCGAGAATAGACAAATGGCAGAGACAATTTTCCAAGTGGATACCCAGGGAATCTTCTAGAAACTTCTCATATGACACATGCCTCTCTGAATTTGCCCAGGGATGAGCAAGAGATCAAAGAAATCTCCGAGTGGAACCAAGAACTATCAGTGGAATGACACTAATAAAAAACCCAGAGCTAACTCACACCTTTGCAAGACATCTATAAATGGATCCCTCATCTGAGAGATCTGGAGGCTGGAATTTTGTAATTTGTAAGGAAGTGCTGTTGGTTTCTCTTTGAGAAGGAACATTTTATTGTTGGGTGATCTTGCTTTTCATGAGGTGAAGAGGGCTTTGATGTTAGGAGGATGATGTTGGATCAGACAGTTGGGTTGTAATCCTCTCTTCTATTTCTACTATTAATAAATTTCTTTGAGTTTTCCTCCATACAATCGTGTATTTGTGAATGCAAGTGTATGTTCAATGTATTTCTGATTCTGCATTGTTTATGATATTATAGATCGAGATGCTTTGATGGTGTTTTGTTACTTTGACTCTACAAGTATTCTCTAAAGCAGGACAAGTAGGAGAGGAGTTGCAAGCTCTATCAAGGGAGAGAGAAATCAAGCAAGGAGTCAAGCAGAAGATCCAGGTTGGCCCCCTTTGTTTCTCTCTTATCTATCATACATAAAGGAAATCACAAATTGATTTTATTGTTTGTTTCTAAGATAGCTACCCTTCTTAGTGGACTAGTAGATCGAAAAGACACTAGTTTTCCCAGAAACAAAATGGCGACTCCACTGGGGATTTATTAGTTTTTTTGTTTGTTACTGTTGTTTGCTTTATAAACTATAGACGGAGCCTGAAGTTAGCCAGATAACCTTCGAACTGCTCTTGTTATGCAAGTGCAAAGTAAATGAACTCTACTTCAATCAATCTCCGAGTTGGTTTATGAATTGAAAATATGACTTACAAACATCCTAAGTGCATATTAGGATTCATACCTTGTCCTCGCGGTTGTTGTTGCCTTCTCTGTGTCAACGGATAGATAACTTCAGCTTCTTCATCTGTTGGTTGTAATGCTACTTTGATTTCTGGTAAAGAAGGGCATTGTTGAGTTTCATGATCCTTATCACAAAGGGTGCAAATTGGCATTTTGTCCAATGGGCATTCCCTTAGTGGGTGCTTTTCTCTGCATTTGGGACAAAAGATGGACAGAGCCACTTCTGCTTTGGCTTGTTTCTTTTTAGTCTACAAGGTGTCAAATTGTGAAGGAAAAGAACTTAACATTTCAGTTTTAAAATCCTCAAGTAAATTACCTATTTCTGCTCTTGTTGCTCCTCCACTGGCTGATCTTTGAACTCTTGAAAATGTGGTATCCTTGCTGTTTGATCTATTCCTTGAAGCTCCTCTTGAACATCTTTACAGAGGTTGACAATTTCATCATATGATTCTTTATATATGTCCCCTTTACCAAGCATATTTAGCATATCTAGACAGTCATCCCTTACTCCTTTTAATAATATTGTTTTAAGAATATCTTTACTTACATCGGGGTGACTGGATCTTTGTAGATTATACTATAGTTTTTCGACAAAGTCCTCCATATTTTCATCCTCTTTCTGTATCATCTTGAATAGTTACTCTCTTTTTTCTCTTGTTCGACAATAGTCTTGATATTTGTGCAGAAATTTCTGTTTCATCTGATCCCATGTTGTGATTACATGACCTCCAAGACTTATGAACCATATTAATGCATTTCCCTCTAATGTTGCTGGAAATAGCTTTAATTTTTGAACATGGGTAATGTAATCACAACTTCTGCATAATATATCAAACTCGAAAAGGAATTCATCAGGATCTTCAGAAGATAAACCATGAAAGTTAGGTAAAGCTGAAAGTGGAATATTCTTCATAGGAACTACTCCTCTAGGAAGATCACCAATAGGAAATCCTAAGGTAGAAAGAGAGTTTTCATCTTGTACCTCTCCTTTAGGACCTTCCTGTTCTTCATGGTGTAGTTCTTCATAATTCTCATCCATGGTTTCTTCTGCTTATTCTCCCACTGCATTTGCTTGATCCTAAATGTTTTCTGCTGGTTTCTCAACTGTTTTAGGGCTCACAATCTCTTCCTTTGTTTCGAAGTTCACTTGAAAGGAAGGTTGAGGCTTTGGTTTTCGAGAGCTTAGTCGCTTAGGAACAGAAAATTTAGATTTTGATATAATCTCGTCGATAAAAGTCTTTCTTCCTCCTCCCCTTCCTCTGCCCCTACCACCTGTAGGGTTAGTTTTCTTGGGGGCTCCACATCCTCTCATGCAATCTGTACATCTGAAAGAAAAACATAGCTTCTTTTGAAATCTATAATTGCCTTCCCCGGCAACGGCGCCAAATTTTGGTCACTATAATTGTTTATTAATTAAAATAGTCAAGTGCTACATAAATTGTCAACCCAAGGAAGTCTATTTTTTTCAAAGGCAATCACACACTGTATATGCTCAATCTCAAAAGAAATCCAAAGTTGTAGTAAAATTTACACTAATCACACCTTACTTTGAATAGATTGAAGCTCTACTTTGAATTATAGTAAAAGCAATCTTTCTATTGCAGAATTCAAGATTCAAAGGAAAACAATTATCAGAAGAATCCTGGATTATATTAAGAAACAACAACCTAGGAAAAGGAACCTTTCAGCAATCTGCAAAAGAAAAGACTAACTATGTTGTAATAGAGAACAGGACCCTATTCCCCAAAGTAGGAATCTTCAGCACCTGTCTCTGACTATCACACTTTCATAAACTCATTCTGCAAACAGAATTACCAATCGAAATGATCAACAATTACCTAGGAATGAATTGTATGAAAATGATGCAACAATCAGTTGAAACAGAGTTTCAGCAATAGATAGCAAAGTTCTAACAATGCATAAACAAGATTTCAATAATGCATAACAAAGTTTCAACAAAACAGGGTTTTAACAAGGCATGAATAAAAACAATAGTTAGCAAACTACAAAAACTATTGGGTGAATCTTGTGAGGAAGGTGGGCCCTCTCATTCTCACAAGATTCCCCAGAAATGAAAGGGAACTAAGAATAAATGCTCAAAATGATCTTTTATTCATCTGTCCAATGTAACAAGTTACAATATCAAAAGTGAACATGCTCCTTCTCTGTAATTCCCTTCAAGCTAAGCCTTCCGTAATCCCCCTCTAATGTTGATTTCTCCCCTATTTAAAGAGGATAATCCTCTTAATACAATTAAGCATATGATTATATGTGTACATACAGATCCTATTCTTAGCCTGATCTAATCTTCTATGCTGGAATAGGATATTCTGATCTTTCGTAACAAAATGTTGTTACAGTGGTTGTAGTGGTGCTGGCTTTGAGGTACAGTTGTTGTGGCCATTGTAACAGCTCCTTTAATTATCTTTTCTTGTTAATGTTGTATATGAAATACTGTTTCAACATCGCAAATCATGGATTGTTCCAGCAACCAGATTTGTGTACTGTTTAACTGTTTCAGCAACGTCGTCTTCAAGTAGCAACAATATATTAACTGCAGTCTTCAAACTGTTTTAGCAACTATATATTTCTGATTAATGGCTAAGTATGAAAGTAATGTAAAATTACATGTAAAACAAATTAAACATATAGCAAAGAGAAGAAACATTATATACCTTTGGAAAATAGAATAAGGTAATAATGTAGGCTTAAATATGAGCGGGAAAAGGATGTAATGATAGCAAAAAGTATGAGCAAAAAGGTACATTATAGGGTCCTAACAGGGTAGAAGGTAGTTTTTGGGGGTTTGAATGAATCTTAGTGTTATGGGTCTATGAAGATAGTATAATATGCGTCTGTAAGTTTGGGTCAAGGGTGTTGGTGGGCAGATAGAGGTTCTACAGCTGTGTGCGCATAGGCCTGGTAGAGTCCACAACTGTATGCGTGGACCCCTGCAGTTGAGCGCGCAGGGCAGATCTGGATGTATTGGCGAAAGAGTTGAATAAAGATAAGTTGGTTTTGAAATATTGTGTTGAATCTGAAATATTGAGGATCTGGTTAATTTATGGTTGATATATCTGTTTGATCTATACGCTTATGCTTATGTGTTGAGTTTATGCAAATATTTAACTTTTCTGTGTGCATGCACTGGTTATCTCTATTAAATGTTTGCTTAAAGACTGTAAAAAGTAGATCGGATCTTTAACAACTCATTAATAATTAGTATTAAGGATTTTCCTGGGTCCGGATCTACGCAAAGTAGAGTGGCGCAAAGCCACAAAACGGTGCGTGACTCCTCCAGACCACATCGCGACATCCCAAGGGTGCGGAATCCTGGTTCCAGTACCCTCCCCTACTACCTCGAGTGAGACCTTAGTCCACGCTTTGCAAACTGTTGCCGAAAGGGTTGGTAGCTGTGGGATTTGTTTGGCTAAATAACTCTTTCGAACCTAGGTTAGGGCCTAATAAGCCAACAAATGGTTTTGTTGCCGAGACCAGGATCTGCCTAAGGGATGTCTGATGTTGGAACACTGGAACCCTACAAAGAAAGAGCTTGAAGATTGGTTGGATCAGAAGCTTCACAAGTTCGTGGTTCAGGAAAAAAAAAATCCACAAATATCAGAGGAAGGGTGGTTGGATCGTTACATATACACAGATATCCACGAGATCTTCTTTGCGACATTCCCGATAGAGTTGTACGAGTGGACCACGAGGCTAGCTGACAACGTGGGAAGGTGCAAACTAGATCAACCTATTGTGTGGACCCCAGAATTGGTGTGCAGGCTAGAAGCATCTGAAGAAAAAATCGCATGCACAGTAGATCACTCGTTGGATCGAGTAATAGGAGGTTTTATCACTGAGTTCGCGATAGACACAACTGTGATTTATAGCAAAGCAGAAAGGAACTTTCTCCAAGGATCGCCGGGTAAGTATATCAAATCATTGAATACTTGGATTAAAATGTTGTTATGTGAAAAACGGGTTATGCACATTCATTAATGTCCGTCGTAATGTGGAGCGGGAGAGGTTACCAAGGAATCGAAAGATTAGAGAACAGTCCTCTGATTTCTATTTCATGAGAAAGCTAGGAGGAGCTCATGGGGTTCTCTCCAAGAAGTGTATTCCGGTTGATTAAGGGGCGCTTTCCACTGATACCACCTCCATCCACACCATCACCTACTTCACCTACATCAAATCCATCTTCACTGACCCCACCTCCGCCACCACCGAAGGTCAGGATGGCGAGCGCAGTCAAGTTGTCGGTATTTAGGGGCGTAGGAAATGAGGAACCAGGTCAGTTCTATTTTGTCGTAAAGGTTGTATGGGAAGCTCAAGGCATAACAGATGATAACATCAAAAAGGCTACTCTGGTTAGCACGCTGTAGTACCGCGCGCTAACGTGGTATATAAAGTACTCAAGCGATCATCCAAATGCAGGAATAGTGGTGATCCAGGATGCATTAAATAAAGAATTTGGTTAGCCAAAATCAGAGACACATTCGGTCATTGGGTTCAAGGAGATCGCGATGTCACCTGGTGAAACCCCGTGGCATCTGGATCAGAGAGTGAAAAGCACCATCCAAGAGGCTAACATGACATTGATGGATGCGCAGCACTGTGCGTGGTTTGTGGCATCTTTGACACCACATTTGAAGACAACGCTATCACAACAAAAGATCTCAACCCAATCTGAAGCATTAGAAACAGTAATGAGGTTGCACGAAACCCCAATACCGGATCCGGGGTTGGGAATTCAGCAAATCCACGCGCAGCTACAAAACCTGAGCTTAGAAATGCAAAGCCTGAAGCAAGAAATGGAAACCTGACCAGAGGTGCATATAGAGGTAGGATGCATTAAATGAAAAAGTCAAGGACATGACATGAACCACTGCCTCGTCTTCGCGAACTATTTGGCGAGGCGGGGGGGGGGGGCGCAATGCCATTAAAGCTAGAGGTAAAAGTAGGGCCAAGTGCGGGACTGTTATAGACATATTTGGGCACATCAACCCCAAACTCATATGTCAATGATATTAGGGTTCATCAACCCCTAAAGAAGCTTAGTCATCTGAATGCCTCATTCCCCAAAAGTTCCATCTCAGAAATCATCCAACAAGTGCCTGAAATGAGTCATTGTTGAAAGCCCTGTGTTAGGGTGAGATGCATCTTAGGTGCTGCACTATCTAAGTGAGATGCATCGTATTTTAGCCCTCTAGAAAGTGCGATGGGCGAGGTAGGACAAAATTGTGGGAGAGTTTTAGAATTGGTTGCTCATGGAACCTTCTAGAAACTTCTTCTATGCCACTTGCCTCTCTGAATTCGCCCAAGGATGACCAAGAGAACTAGGAAACCATCTCCAATTCCCCTCTTTTATGGAACTAATTTCAACAAATGGAATAGCATTCATCATCCCCCATTGATGACTCACCCTCTTGCAATCATATATAAAAGGATCTCTCATCCAAGAGATCAAAAGGCTGAATTATTTTGAGTTGCAAGCAAGCGCTGCTAGTTTCAGTATTGAGGTGAGAGCATTGTGTTATTGTTGGTGTGTTCTTACTAGTTCATGAGGTGAAGAAGGCTTGAAGCTGGGAGGATGGTGCTGGATCAGACCACTAGGTTGTAATTCTCCTTATTATCAATAAAGTTCTTCAAGATTTTTCCCAATTGATCGTGTTAACTGTAAATGCTTTCATTTGTTCATTATATTTATGATTCTATAATGTTTATGCTGTGATGGATCATTATGCTTTGACATGTCTTTGTTTTTGTAGCTGTGCAGGTACTCTCCAAGCGTGTTAAGTACGAGAAGGAGTTACGGGATCAACCAAAGGAGAGGGAGATCAAGCGAGGAATCAAGCGAAAGTTACAGGTTGGTCCTCTACAATCTTTCTCTTATCTATCACTCCTAGGAAAGATATTGAATTGCTTTGACTGTTATTTCTAGGTTAGCTACCAAGCCTAGAGGGCTAGCATTTCTTAGAAATACTAGTTTTCCCATAAACAAACTGACGACTCCCATGGAACATCTGTTCCTCGTGGGCGTGCCACTGGTCTGATATCTGCATACACACATGAGTTTATTTAATCTTAGTAACAATAAAAAAACACAAAAATAGTAGAAAAATCAAAAAATAAAAGATGTGGTCAAATCATTTTACCAATAGCACTCCACTACTCCCCGACTAGTAATGCCAAATCTAGATTGCCTCGGAAATCCATCCATATATATGGATACTCTGAAAAAGCCATCTCCTGATGGTCAAACCACTCAAAGAAGGTAGATGAGAATGAGATCTATGACTGGCCAGCATGCCTAGCCATAATGCTTACCCATCTCTGCATCCATCTCCATAAATATTTCGACGAAGCCTAATGTTGTAGAAAATATTCACGTCGGCAAGTCTTGTTCTCCATCAGAACTAGATGATTATCTTTTTTGCAAATTCAGAGATGTCTTTGCATGGTCTTATGAGGAAATGCTAGGCATTGACTCAGGCATTGTTGAGCATGAGATCAAAATGTATCCTGATGTCAAACCGGTACGTCAACGGCGTCGACCTGTTCATCCAAATAAAGTCATTGCCATTAAAGAAGAGGTTGAAATTTTTTTGTGTGTTGGCTTCATCTACCTTGTACCTCTCACTGATTGGGTATCAAATATCATACTTGTGATGAAAAAACAAGGGACGATTAGAGTGTGTGTCAATTATAGGGATGTAAATCAAGCACATCCAAAGGACAATTATCCTACACCCTTTATCGACCAGATTATTGACGAATGTTCCGGATGTGAAATATTTTCATTCATGGATGGATTTTCTGGCTATAATCAAATCAATATCTGCCCATAGGACCAATCAAAAATTGCATTTACATGTCCTTGGGGCACATTTTCATATCGCAAGATACCTTTCGGTTTGAAGAACGCAGGGGCTACATTTCAAAGGGCAATGAATTATGCTTTCCATGAAATCAAACGCATAGTTCAACCATATCTTGATGATTTACCTGCTCATTCACGAAAACGGACTGATCACCCGCAACATTTGAGAGCAATATTTTTACGTTGTCAACACTACAAAATAAGACTCAATCCACACAAATGTGTGTTCTGTGTTGGCTCTGGTCGATTGCTTCGTTTTGCAGTTCCTAAGGACGGAATTCGACTCGACCCAATAAAGATTGGAGGACTGACGACAGAATCTGATGTGCTAATGGTAAATTGAACATCTTTGACCACTGAGCAAACTTTTTGTCTTCTTTTCGAGCTTTGATCTAAAAATGAAAAGAAAACTATAGAGTCCTTTTAAACTCTTTTCAGACTCTCTAAACATGAGGAATTACTTTATGAAAAAGAGCTTATGGAGTTTTATTTTTGTCCCTTTTTCAATCTCTCCAAACATGAAAAGGACCGAGTTATCCTTGTTGTTAAACTCGTTAAAATAATAGTGACAAATTTGTCCATCTAGACAAGACCAAGTTTGATTGTCGCTAGACTCGTTAAAACATCAAATGGTGATGGGTTTGCCCGAAGGGCGAATTATATAACAAGCATATGTTATCCTCGTCAAGCTTGATAAAAATAAAGAGGTATTGGTTAGCAATGACTGGGGAAAAAGGGGAAAAATCTTGAAAAACTTATGGTAGCAAGTCGCTCTTGAACATGACACTTTCACTTCATCTCTATGTGTTATAGACATTTTTGTGCCTTACAGCTATAAGCATGAAATGTCCATAAACCAAGGGATCCTAAGTCCCTAAAGGTGTTGTTCCTACCCCTAAAGGAACAAGGTCAACCAATGACAGCTTCTCCCAGAAGTTCTCCACCAGAAACTGCTCAAAACTAGTCAAATCAGGATCAATTCAGATGCTCCACTAGCTGCCTGTGTTGCAAAGCACCCAAATACACTGGCTAGGTGTGTTGCAATGCACTTGAATGCACTACCAGGGTGCGTTGAGCAGGAAATGACAAATGGCAAAGTCATTCAACGAGGTGGAAAGACAATGGAAGCTTCCAGAATCTTCTCCAATGACACTTGCCTCACTGAATTCGACCAGTGATGAGTAAGAGGCTCTCAGTCTCCAAGTGGAAGCAAGAACTGACAGAGAGAAGCCACAAGTCAAAACATAAGCTGACTCATCCTCTTTGCATACATCTATATATGGATCCCTCATCCCAGAGATCCAGAGGCTGGAATTTTGTACTTTGCAGAGAATTGATGTTGGTTTTGAGATTGAGATTAGTGCATTGGGTGATTTATGCTTTGTGGGAGGTGAGGAAGGGATTCCTTTGCTGGGAGGTCGATGATGGATCGGGACTCACTTGGTTGTATCTCCTCTTGGACTTTCTTATCATATCAATAAAACTATTTGAGTTTCTCCTACATGCTTGTGTATCAATGATATTTTGTTATATTTGCATGTTTAGCTTAAATCTGATCCTAAGCTATTTATGAATGTAAATCTATGTTTTTGTGTAGTTTTCCTCTTCTGTGATCTTGCAGGAACTTGGTGAAGCTGGGCGAGTAAGGGAGCAAGTAGCGGGGAGCAAACAAAGAGGAGAGAGATTGGATCAACAAACTAGCGAAAGACACAGGTTAGTTACATCCTTCCTCTTCGTTTACATTTCATAAAGAAGAATACGAAAGTAGTTTTCCTTGTTTGTTGCTAAGGCACTGTCACACCTTAGAGTGGGATAGGGGCGTTCAATAGATACTTTTCCCAACAACAAATTGGCGACTCCGCTGGGGATCGTAAATGTTAGTTTATTTGTGTTTCTCTTGTTGTTTGTTTCATAAACACAGAAGTAGCAATCGAACTGCACTTGCCATTATCAAGTGCAAAGTAGCTGCTACTTCAATCCACTCACTAAGATTTGTTTATGATTTGAACAACTGATCCAAAAATTCTCTAACTGCCCTTTGTGATAGCTCTTAGTCCTCCTTTAAATCAACCCTCTGATTGTGCACATTTGATTGCTTTTATCCGGCCAAAAACCATAGATTAAACTGCAAACCGTGACCCAGAACCCAGAAGAAATTCTCGTTTCTGCTTCAGCGCAGGCTCTGTGAAGAGGTTCTGCATTTCAACGCAGGTCCCGAGAGGGCTACTTGTGCTGCAATTCAGTTTCTCTGTGCAACAGGTGCGTTGATCAGCCTTTGCCCTGTGCAGCTGAGGTTCTTTGCTTCATTTTGTTCAGTTTTATCTCTGATTTTTGCAGCCTGTTATCAGTGTGTGTACCTATCTGAAAACCCCTTTTCTTTGCCTCAATTCCGCCTCAGTTGTATAAAAGAAACTGTATTTGTTTTTGTGTATTTGTTATGTCATTTACAGTTTCCCATTGCAAAAGTAAACTAGTCATACTGTCGCCCTTAGATCCAGATCTGTCGTAAGTATCGTTTTGATCTTAGGAGTAAGTTTGTTTGCTGTTGACAGTTGATTATGCTTTTATTTTTGTCTTTGGCTTGAATTTGTGAATTTCTAGTGTCGAAACAAGTGTTTACTTCAAAAGCATAAAGTGTCGTAATCGTCTCTACCTTTTTGATTTCGAAAAGAAGCTTGTTTGTGTTTTTCACTTGAAATCGAATTCAAATTTGTACAACAACTTTCTTTTTAGACATCAATATTAAGAAAGTGAAAAAAAAATACATGCACAAGTGCATTTGCATATTGATAGTTTGTATGGCTTGATTTAGGAAAAGTGCATTTACAGTGTGCTCTTTGCTCTTTGAGAAAAGATTGTGTCTTTCTTTTCCTCTTGTAGCTAGGATTTTCATTGTTGAAAAGAGATAAAAGCTTGCTTATCATCTTTAGACTGCATTTAGGAATTACATCTACATCTCGTGGTGATCCAAAAAGGAAAACTTCTAAGAAAGATCAACCTAAAATAAATTGAATGAACTTAACAACGCTTTGTAACTTAACGCACAACATAGAGGTCTAGGCTAGAGACGTGTTTCGGTGTCGTAAAGCCTGGTAACTGTTGTCCTCACTGTTGGTTGGGTGATTCCTCCACTGTGAGACGATAAGTGCCAGTACGGATTGTGCTCCCATGTACCGTCGAGTATATATTGGGAGACCCCTATAGGCATAAAACCTTTATCCATAGGAAACCGTGTCGGCCGTCCTACTGATCGCAATGCACTGAACACAGCATTCGGGAAGATTGAACGCCCGTACCCTAAAAAGTATTCTGCAGTTTTGCGATTGGTTTGGCACACCCTCTACCTAGATCTCCAGAGCAGTCCCTTTCGTTCCTTTTCAGACTCCTTAACAGAAAAGGTCCATCTGAGCACTTGTCACTTCAGGCTCATTAAAAATCGAAGGAGACTAGAGTCATCTTTTGTTTTTTCTCGACTCTTTAAAACTGAAAAAACAAAGTTGTGTCTAAAGCGTCTAAAATTCATTTAATTCGGAAACATATTTCCCCTTTTGTATTTTAGTTGATCGAGTAATCCGCAATCGTGGAAGAAAGTCAATTGAAACCCCGTCGTTCGCGGAGGCTTACGAGTCAACCGTCTTTGTCTCCGGAATCGAAAACAATATGGACAAAGCAAACTCGTTTAACCGGTTCGAAATCTCCTATTAAAGTTAGAACAAGTGTTCCAACAACATCCGAGATTCTGGTTACTCCAAACATTTCTGGAAACCCTGCCTCTACAGAAGAAGTTCAACAGCCACAGAGGGACAGTGATACTGATCCTAGTCTGAAAGTAAACACTTGTGTTACCGAACCAGTTCCATCTATAACCGGTTCGGAGAGTCTTGCTCTTCAAACATCTGTAGCTGTTGATTCAACCCCTTCTTCGGCACCAGAAATATTTTACGGACCTGACGGTCTTCCCCTTCCACCTGGTTTGATTGCGATAGAAGAAATTGTAGAAGATCCTCAAACAAGTACTCCAACGCATTTTGGAGTCGGGGTCACTCTATTTCCTTCTTCATCAGAAGTTGGTCTACCACCAGCGGAAGTTCCTGTAGAATCGCTAGGTAATCTTTTGGATAGACTCCAAATGTCTGAACAACCGTCAACATTTAGGACTGTGTCGACTGACACAGCGACAGCAGAACTCCCTGCCGTCACTCCGACAATGTTTGCCGGCGTACCATCTGTCCCGACTAGCTCACAACCGCTAGAAGGAGTCCATCCAAGGGCTATTTCGATAGTATGGTCCGTTCCTGTTTGTTCCTCCGGAGTAATATCCGGCAACTCTTATGTTGAGTCTCGACAAATTGATCCATTTGGAGGTCAATTTGGGCAATCCAGTCCGCAAGGGCAGACAATCCCCTTGAGTTTCGGATTACCACCGTATGGGGGGCAGTATGCCCTTTCATTACCCCCTCCGGGAGGATATCCATATGGGAGTTCACAACAGTATTCAGGTCATACTGGAGTTACATCAAGTAGTTGGGTACCTATACTACCCCAACAACCAAGGGTTGTATATTCGATGTAACAATGCGTACCTGTGTCGAATATACCTACTACACCGGCTATTGTGACAGGGTCACAAGTTCAAACGCTACCTGTTGTATGTCAACCTCAGATTTCTTAGGTTGTAATGCAACAACCCCTTGACGCTGTGACTCAACTACAATCGCCAACTGGTGGGGCGACACAGGTCCAAACGGGTACAATTACCCCACACCTTGGTCCAATGGTTAGTATAGCGCAACAGAACATGGCTTCACAACCGTGGCTGGTGCAATACCAACAACCACAATTCCAACAAGTATACCAAGGTTCTGAGCAGCAGATCTTTGCGAACAGTGGACAGCCGTACATTCAAAACGGTCAAAATCAACCATTTTACAATGGTCATGTCCACCAACCGTATCAGTCATACCAGCATCAACTGCATTATGCTGGTATGCAAAGGCCAACTGCTCAGGCAATTCCATCATATCCTGGGTATGCTTCACCTAACCTGAATCAACAGTTACCATTCGTGGCAACTTTAGAGTTACCTGATTTACACCGGTTAACAAATGATCCAATTGCTTACGCCCCTTGGTGGCCAGTGATCCCTCATAAACTTCCATCAGATATTCCTAAATTTAATGGAAATCCAGGCGAAGATCCATCGAATCACGTGATGACATTTCATCTATGGTGTTCATCAAACACCCTAAACGATGATTCGATAAGGCTTCACCTTTTTCAAAGGACGTTAACGGGTCCAGCGGCAAAATGGTATATTGAATTGCCTAGAGCTTCGTTCGACAACTTCAGTGCCTTAGCCACGACTTTTTTAACCCATTTTCAATTACCGATAAGGTATGAAACGGGAACAGAACTCCTTACCAACTTCAAACAGACAACGACCACTCACATATCTGATCATATACATGAGTGGCGACGTCGTCGTAGGATGGTAAAAACGTATGTTCCCGATCAGCTATTAGCTGAATGGTTTATCAAGTCTTTACTACCTTCCATCACGGAAGATGTGGCAAAGGGGGGGGGGGGGTCGTAACGGAAGAGCAAGTTATAGCTCGTGCATAGTATCTGGACTTGATCTATACTCAGTCCGGCACGCTCTACGACAAAATACCCGACGCCCCTAGACCGGAATCCTCAATTCCTCCTCCTCCTAAATCAAACAATGACTCTCATGCCGGCGATGGCGTGATTGGCACGACAAACGCGAAATTGACAAAGGCTACGTCCAAGAAAGCCCGTAAGATTTCAGATCAAAATGCAAAAGACGAAATTCTTGCTTCGGAAGTAAATGCCGTATCAACAGATAAGGGCAAAGAAACCAAACAACCAGGAAGCAAGAAGAAACCAAGCAAAGGGAAGAAGAAGAAACAGGATGAGTCATCTCCTGAAAAAACTTCTTCAAACCCTCCTGGAAATAGGAAACCCCCCTCAGGGTGTCAGATATGTGATGAGGATCACTGGACAAGAGAATGTCCATACAAAGCTGAGCTTAAGAAATTCTTTAAAAGTTCGAAAACCTCAGCAGTGTTAACCGATCCGTTTCCGAATCCAGGAAAAAATCTGGTTGACAGTAGAAATGCTTCCCCGTCTCAAGTGCTAATGTTGTCGATTTCGAAACAGCAAAATGATGCTTTGATTTCAACAAGGAACAAAGATTACAGGAATCCTCAGCTGTCGAACAACAAGGATAAAGATCAACCAAGTAGTTCGACAACAACTTCGACAAAAGTTGTACCACCCACCATCCCTAAATTAACAATAAAACCGCCAAAGGGAGTAGTACACAAGTCGACATTTAATCCTCGCGCTAGACCGGCGCAGCATTATAACATAGTGGAAGATTTGGCCCAATCGCCATCCGCTATGTCGACTCTTGAAGTACTACAAAACTGTCCATCCCAAAGGCAGGCTTTGTTATCAGCCATTGGTGGGATTGATCCAAAGGATTCCAATCTTGTATCCTTTGACCACAAAGGGTACGATCCTCAGTTACCAGCTCAATTAGCTTTCCTTGTTCAAGTGAAAGCCCTCAACAAAACTATTCACCGAACGATTATTGATGAGGGGGCATCTACATGTATTATGTCGATGAGCTGTTGGAAAACTTTAGGATCTCCAACCTTGTCGCAATCTTCGATGGCGTTAAAAGAATTCGACGGAAGGACATATACCCCGCATGGTATCCTAAATAACTTAAAAGTTGAACTAGGGGGAAAAACAGTAGAAATAGATGTTGAAGTCATCGATGGGAATCTTGATTACAACATCCTACTAGGAAGACCATGGATATATGCCATGGCAGCTGTTGTGTCGACCTATTTTAGAAAGATTGCATTTCCCTTTCAAGGAGGGATTACAATCGTCGATCAACAAAACTTCCTCCCCAATGGTTCTCAAGTTATAGGAAGCATTCCCATGATCCATGGAAGCCCCCATCCGCTTCAGAATATCGGAGTAGGCCTACTAAAAGATCCTATACTAATGGGAACTTTCGCTCTTCCACCTCCAATCAACTTGGCGGAAGTAGCGTCGATAGGAACCTGCAATATGATATCTTCCACAAAGATCTCAGAAAATGATATCAACATGGATCATACAATGGTTTTGCCCCCAAGCCCGATAGAAGTATTATAGCAATCAATGTTTCTAGCATGGGAGGCAAACCCAAATCAACGCTCATCAAGCGTTTGGGTAGATAGGTCTAGAGAATATGGTACCCCTTCAGATCCTTGGTCACGAGTGCATGGAACCGACGAAGGAATTGTACAATCAATGTTGATTGAAGGAGCCCCATGGAGTGATTGCCACCATCGTTCCCTTCTTCCGGATTATGAAGAAGATACTCAAGATGACCTATATCATCCTTCAGTTTTTGAATTCCTATCAAATACTGTAAATACGGTGGATTCCGAGCGAAACTTATCCAACATTGAAGAGACTATAGCCATAAATATCTCGACTAAAACGGATGTTGTAGAGAATATTTATGTTGGCAAATGTTGTTCTCCTTCAGAACTGGAAATATACAACGCTCTGTTTCGCGAATTCAGAGATGTCTTTGCTTGGTCATATGATGAAATGCCAAGCATTGACTCGAGTATCATTGAACACGAAATTAAGATGTATCCAGATGTCAAACCGGTATGACAACGGCTCAGGCAGGTGCACCCCAAGAAAGCCGCTGCCATTAAGGCAGAAGTTGAAAAACTTCTCCATGCTGGTTTCATCTACCCAGTTCCGTTAATCGATTGGGTATCGAACATTGTCCCAGTTATGAAAAAGCAGGGGACAATTAAAGTGTGCGTCGATTATAGGGATGTAAATCAAGCTTGTCCAAAAGACAACTACCCTACACCCTTCATTGACCAGATAATTGATGAATGTGCCGGATGCGAAATCTTTTCATTCATGGATGGATTTTCCGGGTATAATCAAATAAATATCCGACCACAGGACCAGTCAAAGACTGCATTCATTTGTCCTTGGGGCACATTCGCATATCGAAAATTACCCTTTGGTTTAAAGAACGCAGGGGCGACGTTTCAGAGGGCAATGAATTATGCCTTCCACGACATCAAAAACATCGTTCAACCTTATCTCGACGACCTTCCGGCTCATTCGTGAAAGCGGACTGATCATCCGCAACATTTAAGAGCAATATTTCTATGTTGCCGACACTACAAGATATGACTCAATCCGCACAAATGTGTATTTTGCGTCGGTTCTGGTCGTTTACTTGGCTTTGTAGTCTCCAAGGATGGGATTCGTCTCGACCCGTGCAAGGTCCAGGCAATCATAAATTTGCCTCCACCTTCAAATTTGCTTCAGATTCAGAAACTCCAAGGGAAAGCAAACTTTCTGAGGAGGTTCATTCCAAATTACGCCGAACTTGCTAAAGGTTATACACGTTTTTTGAAAAAGGAGGTACCCTTCGTCTGGGATCAGGATGCGCAAGCTTCCTTTGATGCTTTAAAAGATTCCTTAATAAAAGCATCATTAATGTACGCCCCCGATTATCAAAGAGATTTTAACCTGTATCTGGCTGCAGCAGATACAATAATCGCAATGGTTTTAGTTCAAGAAGTCGATGGAATTGAACACCCTATATATTATTTAAGTAAGAACTTAAATGATACACAAAGAAAATATTCTTATGTTGAAAAACTAGCGCTTGCAGCTGTTCAAGCGATACAAAGATTTCGACACTATGTCCTCTTCCGGAAAACTACCATTCTGTCAGATTGCAACCCCATGACTTATATATTGTCGCGACAGTTGCTGGGGGGCAAATATTCAAAATGGATAGCAATCCTTCAAGAGTTTGATCTGGAATTTGTAAAATCCAAATCAAAGAAAGCTCTAGTTTTCGCAGAATTATTATGCGATCTCCCATCGTCATCCAATGATGAAACATCCGAAGAATCAATCGTGGATGAGAATTTGTTTCTGATATCTACAAGCAATGAGTGGTATGGAGATATAATAATTTATCTCCAAACCCAAAAGTTTAGGCCTAACACCTCTCACTCTGAACAAAAACGTATTCGATACCAAGCAAAAGACTACATGATCGTCGGTGATACGCTTTACTGTCGTGGTATCGATACAGTTTTGAGAAGGTGCCTCACCCATGAGGAGGCCGAAAAAGCCCTGAATGAGTGTCATTCAGGGGCCTGTGGGGGGCATCAATCTGGATATGCTACAGCACAAAAAATCTTACGAGCAGGATACTTCTGGCCAACAATGTTCAAAGATTGCATAACCGCAGTCAGAAGTTGCCATGCTTGTCAAATTTTTGATAGCAAAACCAGAAGACCACCCGCACCGTTACAGCCAATAGTTGCTGTTGGGCCATTCGCCAAATGGGGCATCGATTTCATGACATGTAACCCCACCTCGACCGGGGGGCATGGGTATATCATAGTCGCAGTTGACTATTTTACCAAATGGGCTGAGGCGATGCCTACATTAGATAACACTGGTGAAATAACTGCCCTTTTCTTTTTCAATCATGTAGTCGCCAGATTCGGCGTACCACAGGCTATAGTCACGGATCATGGATCGCATTTTCGCAATCACATGATGCTCGAATTAGCTGCCAAACTAGGATTGTCTCACGACAGCTCTACTCTGTATTATCCGCAAGCCAACGGACAAGTTGAAGCGATCAACAAGGTCCTAAAGCGTATGTTGCAAAGGATGATCGGAGTTCACAAAAGAAGGTGGCACCTAATCCTGTACTCAGCCTTGTGGGCTTATCGAACATCGATAAGGAATGCGACCGGGTTCACACCCTTCCAACTGGTATATGGCCTGGAAGCAGTCTTACCAGTCCAGTGTGAAATCTCGTCTCTTAAACTCGCAATCGATCTCCTCCCCAGAACTTCAGAAGAAGAGGCCCGTTTCTTGGAATTAATCCAATTGGATGAAACCTGTCGTGATGCCGCTTTGGCTAACGAAGCCCATAAGAAACGAGTCAAGGCGCAGTTCGACAAAAATGTCAAACCCCGTGTCTTCTCGGAAGGTGACTTGGTCCTGCTTTACGACCAAGAATCCGACAAATTGGGAGCGGGTAAATTTAACTCTTTATGGATGGGCCCCTACATTGTTAAACGGGTGTTAGCAAAAGGAGCCTACGAGTTGATGGATTACGATGGAATTCCACTGGCACAACCTCGTAATGGGTTGTACCTCAAGCGTTACTACGCCTAGTAGTGACCAGTATGCTTTTGTTATATTTTTGTTTTCACTAAGAGTGTTTGTTTTGGTCGAGTAATCCACCTTTTTTTACATTTATTGCAGATGTCAAACCCATTGGAACCATGTGTTGGATATTCCGACGGAGCGAGTCGTAGTTCGCGGAACCTGTCCTCCGCAGCTTGGGCTATTTTTGATCCAAGCGGCAAGTTAGTAAGTTTCAGAGGTGTATGTATTGGTCAATCAACAAACAATATCGCTGAATATAGTGCGTTGATAGAACTTCTCTCTGATGCCATCACTCATGGTATACGCCGGCTAATCGTCAGGCTAGACTCACAGCTCGTAATACTACAACTCAATGGTATATATTCCGTCCGAAACCCAGCTATTTATCGCATGTTCCTAAGGGTTAAGATTTTGGAAAGATGATTTGATCTTATTCAATACCAGCATATTTCCAGAAACTTAAACACATTAACTGACTCATTAGAAAACTATGTGTTAGATAGACATTTGCAACATTTATAAAAAGAAACACATCATCAATGTTCTACATGTGGATCACATAACTCAATCAGAATAAAACTCCGAAAATCAAAAATACATATATAGCTGTTTATGGTTTACATATAATGTTCTGTAACCAAGACAAAATCGCTCACATGACCCAAAAACTCAAAATTCTAGGGGGCACCCTAGTCTAATGATGCTCGTGATAGCAAGTCACAACCTGTGCGATCATACGTAAGAGATGAGTCCATCGTCTAGGCACACTAGTAGTATGCCGCTGTAACTGCAAAGGTAGCTCATCGATCCTCACATTTGGAATACCGAGAGTAAGGCTCTCAACCTGCTCCTGCACAGCTGTGAGAGTCTCGGCCACATCAAGGTCAGGAAGAATAACCCTCCCGGCGGCCTCTCCTGCTGGGGCAACGGCTGGCACTCTCAGGCGAACTACTGGACGAACAAGACCAACATCTGCATGCACACATGAGTTTGATTAAAGTCTTGATAGAATAAAGCACAAGGACATTATAAATAAGAACAGTAAATAGTGATATGGTCAAAGATTTTACCAATAGCGCCCCACTGCTCGCCATCTGGCAGTACTAAATCTGGATCACCCCGGAAGTCCATGCCGGCATATGGATACTCGGAATAGACCATCTCCTGACGATCAAACCACCTGAAGAAGGTATCAGAAAAAGAAATCTGAGATTGACCAGCATGCCTAGACATATGGTCAACCCATCTCTGCATGCGTGGTTCAGTAGGAGAAGGTAAGTCAAGTGCAATGTACTGCGGCTGCATCAGTGGTATCTTCTCCAAGGCAAAGGCGGTCAAAATAGAACCGAACCCAAATTTCTTCAATCTCCCATCCTTTATCTTGGTCAACTGACTTTTCATCACAAGAAGTACTGCATCACACCAGTTGAATATTTTCGGTTGGAGGCATTCCAAGGCATGCTGCATATAGGATCTGTTGGCTATATGAAGAGACGCACTACCGGCCATCCTACCAAAAGTAAACAGGATAGACCTAAGGGACCTGTCAGTGACATCACAGATGATGATCTTGCCGTCTTTACTCGGCTGAGATCCTTCCCTGCAATACTGGCGGACATAATCTCTCACAGAGTCACTCCCTCGGGCCGAACCTGACAAAGAGATGGGGGCACCCCGCCTCGACAAGCCAGTCAAGAAGTAAATGTCTACTGCAGTCAAGGGGATAGATTTGCCCCTAATCTGAAAAACTTGATTGATAGGATCCCAAGCATCGAGCAAATACTGCAGTAGGTTGATCTACTGTCTCATGCTAGAGATACGGAAGAACTTCAACAAGCCACAGTTCCGCAGCGCGTTCACTGTAACCGGATCATGTAGGGCAATCATGTCCTCTTCTTCATGTTCTCATTCTCGCCATGTAAGGGTCATTTTGCTCCGAGATCTCTGAAAAACAAACAAGAGAGGAGTTAGATCCTGATTTTGATGAGAAACAGGCAAAAATTTTCATCAAAAACTGTGCAACAAGTTCCTTTTCTGCGCTCAATGCACCTGCACAGTGTTCCACCTGCATTTAATGTCAAACTACCTTCATGCTAGTCAACATTCAGCACAGGTTTCGAATTCCCAGGGTGCATTGATGGCAGAACGAACCCATCAAACACCAGGGGCTCAGAAAAGCAGAGAATGAAGCACAGAATGCAGAAAGGAAACCATGAAATGAAAGAGCTCAGGTTTAGCTCCTACCTGGTCCAGACGGCGCCGAGAATCGTCCACAGAATCTCCCGAAATTAGCTGATGAAAATCAAGGGGGAAGAGGCACCTCCAAAGCTCCAACAAACCAAGTTCAAATGAAATGGTAAAATGAGAGGTAAAAACACTTTTTAATTGCTTTTTACGTAGTTCAAAGTAAAATATTAGCGTTTTAATCTCATTCTCAAGCAAATGTTGTTCATTTCTAACTAGTTTGATGAAGCAATTGAAAGTACAGTACTATCTTTGAAAGGACGAAGCTATTTATGGTAAAAAATTAGAACTAGACCATGTTATCGAGCAGTTTTAGCGCATAGTTCATGCTCGTTAAAAAATAAACATAAGATTGAGCAAATGTTTCAACCCATGTTTAAGCTCGTTAAAAAATGAAATATCCTCCGGTAAATAACCACTGTGAATGTAGCATTATCAGCCATTAAAGCCTTGGTCGTGTTTGCACCGTCACCTCCACTTTTCCATTGGCCGATCATTCACCTCCATTTGATTGTTTACCCATTTTGAGGAACAGTTGCGAAGAGTGATTTCACTAGCCATCCTTGTGACACTGCCGTGATTGGAAAATTCCAAACCTTACCTAGAATCAGCTGCTACCCATTTTATCGCTCGTTCCTCAAAAGACGAGTCTACTTTAAGCTCTTTTCATCTGACTCGTAAAATATGAAAAGATTGCCGAGTTCTGGCCTTCCAGCTCGTTAAAGTGACAGGAAGTGCTATCCCTCCTCTAGATTTTAATCTTTTTGGACCTGAGGGATTATTGCACAAAAAGATCGAGCGCTTGTATTGTTCGGCTTGTTAAAACTATCGAAAATTCATCCATTCTGTATTGTTTTATACTTTTTCAGACTTAAGGGATTAGATGACGAAAAAGGAATTCTAGAGTTACCTTTACGTACCTTTTTAGACTCCCTAAAAAGGAAAAGGGCCGAGTTATCTTTGTCGTTAAACTCGTTAAAAACATTAATAGCGACAAACTTGTCTTTAGACGAGAACGAGTTTCACTATCGCTAGGCTCGTTAAAGCATAGCGATGGGTTTGCCCGAAGGGCAAATTATAGAACAAGCATATGTTATCCTCCTCAAGCTTGAAAAAAATAAAGAGGTACTGGTCAGCAATGACTGGGGAAAAATTGGGAAGAAACTCAAAGAATCTTTATTGGTAGCAAGTCGCTCTTGAACATGACACTTCCGCTCCGTGCCTGAGTCAGGTTGGGTTGTTTCATTCACCGGTCACATCACCATGGTCTCGCCATACCATCCACTTTTGGGGTAAATGCTACTAATCCATCATATAAGTGTCGCCGACATGTTCAAGAGAAGTCATCCAGAGAAGTCACCTGTGTCCCATCCACTACCATACATTATACTTCATTCTTTCATGACCGCCATCCTGAACCATATATCATCAGATCGTTTTCACCTCCATCAAAATCATTTGCTCCGTTCCGTGTCATTGATGTGGGATACATCAAGGCCCTCCTTTGACGGATCGCTTCTTGTCAACATCAGCTCATTATCCAAGAAGTTGATCTAGGAACACCCCTTCAGTACTTTGAAGCTTGCATGCCTCAATGGCAAGTTTCTCACTTCCGGCGACAGGTATACATCAATGACCTTCGACCAAAAGATTTTGCGTGGTGTTCGAAGCCAAGTCCTTTATTCACACCACGTGAATTGTACTGCAGTACCTTGAGGGTCATTATCATTATCGGTGATTCCTCTCGTGCTTGTTAACAATTTACATCATTGACTGGTAATCAAGCGATGTCTTTCCATGTTCGACTTCAAAACATTTCTCACATGGATCGACTTGTACTTCGAGTGAAGATCGGACGAGATTGAAGACCCCGGATCTAGTTTCATCCATCCGGGCTGCGATATATATTCAGGAAAAATAAAAACATTTACATGTACAGCATTGCAGCACAGATAATCATCCTACCAAAAGGATGATGACTTCATCAGAATCATCAGTCTACCATCAGATGATTGTCTGTCCTATGTACATAAAAATGAATTTATAAAGCTGAGAATGGGAATGCCCGCCTTAGCTAGATCATGAAAATAGTATGAAGATGATGTATTGTATTGTATCTTATTACAGGTCTCCTCCCAGCATTGAAAGAACTTCGGATCCTCCTAATAAAGCATTTCACCCGATAAACGGCCTCATACTTTAGGGGGCAACTGTTATAGACATTTTTGTGCCTTACAGCTATAAGCATGAAATGTCCATAAACCAAGGGATCCTAAGTCCCTAAAGGTGTTGTTCCTACCCCTAAAGGAACAAGGTCAACCAATGACAGCTTCTCCCAGAAGTTCTCCACCAGAAACTGCTCAAAACTAGTCAAATCAGGATCAATTCAGATGCTCCACTAGCTGCCTGTGTTGCAAAGCACCCAAATACACTGGCTAGGTGCGTTGCAACGCACTTGAATGCACTACCAGGGTGCGTTGAGTGGGAAATGACAAATGGCAAAGTCATTCAACGAGGTGGAAAGACAATGGAAGATTCCAGAATCTTCTCCAATGACACTTGCCTCACTAAATTCGACCAGTGATGAGTAAGAGGCTCTTAGTCTCCAAGTGGAAGCAAGAACTGACAGAGAGAAGCCACAAGTCAAAACATAAGCTGACTCATCCTCTTTGCATACATCTATATATGGATCCCTCATCCCAGAGATCCAGAGGCTAGAATTTTGTACTTTGCAGAGAATTGTTGTTGGTTTTGAGATTGAGATTAGTGTTGTTAGCGCTTGAAATTTCACCTCAGGCTGAGAAAGGAAAACTCCAAGGCAACATCAAACCACTTAGCCTCGTAGCTAGCCCTACGGGGCAGGAGAGGGCTCTCTCCGGTATATCTCGGTAAAGATCTTCAACGGGCGAGATAACCAATAAGGAAACACTGATTTTAGGCTAGTAAACTGATAAAAAAGGTTTGAATTAGAAATTTTAAGATTTTGGTGGAAAGTTGGGGAAAGGCAATTTTGGGTGCGGGGATTGGACACAGTTTTTGCAGGGGGTTCTTTGGGGCGAGGTAGGAGACAGTATTGATGCCTTTGATAGAGGTGGATGGATGAGAATGACCGGTGAGAAGTTAAGGAGAGCAAGCAATAACCTTGAATTCCCCTTAAACAGTTGAAAACATTGATATTAAGCAAACTTAAAAGCAGAGCATGACAGTCATGAATTCTACTTTAACACTTCATT
Source organism: Pinus tabuliformis (assembly GCA_031772625.1). Lineage (NCBI taxonomy): Eukaryota > Viridiplantae > Streptophyta > Pinopsida > Pinales > Pinaceae > Pinus > Pinus tabuliformis. The sequence continues at coordinate 134,468,011 of CM062817.1, read as the reverse complement.
TGCCTAATTTGCAGAAGGAAAAGTAAGGAAATGATTCACATAAAACACTTACAAGTACAAAGAGAAACACACCATCAATATGTGTGACCACAAGAATCCCAAAAAGGACTGCAAAACCCTGGTCTTCCTTTGTCAAAAATTGCAGAGATACAATGAGTAGTACAATAGAGCTTATCCCTCAAGAGTCCAACCATGAAAATGAGAAAGAAAGTACATTATATAGGCCATCTAACATCTTTCCCTGCCTCTAGGGGTCGAGCTCACTATCCTAGGAGCTGTTTCAACCAATTCTAAACTAAGCACTAAAATCTAGGCAATCAAAACAACTTGCCTCTATAAGCTAGGAAATCAATTCATTCATTAAATTTTTGCCTATCTTATGAATGAATCTTCTAGAAGAGATAAATAAGTGTCAAAATATCATAAAATTACATCATTTACAACAAGGAGGATGAAAATCAACTCCAAAAAGTCAAATCCAGTCAAAACTGCGTTTTGCTGAGCTGTAGGTTGAATTCCTGTGCAAACTGCCTGATGGGTCACGCGCAATTCCTGAATGGGTCGCGCGCCTTTGGAGGCACTTCCAGGTGTCCAAATGAGGCAAAAGTGGGCTTGTTGGAAAGGTCTGGATGTCTACTTTCCAACCCAAGTAGAATTTCTGAATTTGATGGTCATTTGCCCCTCCAAAGTTGCAATCTCCCAAGACTGCTACCTGTGTGTCAAAAATGTGGCAGAAAGTCATTTTTTGCTTGTTTTTTGACTTTCTGGAGGCCCAAAACTTGGTGAAATTTCTTGGCAATGGCTGAGCAAGTGTAAATTTTCATGACAAATCCAGAAATGCTGAGTTTTCCCAAAATGGAGTTGCCAAACGAAAGGGTCGCGCGCCATTGGTGGAGAAAACCTGTTTTTTGCCCAAAAAATCACAAATGACCCAAAATGCTCAAATTTTTTTGAAATTTGTGCTGGAGTTGAGTTATTTAGTATCATGCTCCTTCAAAGAAGCCTCAGCCAAGATGTGGAGGGGGTCGGGCCTTTTCCTTCGTTTTTGTGCTTTGGCCAACCGTCTTTGGAGCACTTTCATTCTTGCCTTGCATACATGCATCCGCGCCCAATAATGTTTTTTCATGTTCCTGAGCAAGTCCTTATATTGATTTGCCTTGGCCAGCAACCTCTCCAAATGAGCATTGACCTGGAGAAGCATAGCCTCTCGCTCAATGGGTACCAAATCGTCGGGTCTCTTACGAGCCAAGTTGCGGTCCTCATGAATCCTCCGCAATTTATCAAGAGTGTGCTCATCCTCCAACTGCTTGTTGCGCTGATCTAAATATGTGATCGTCCATTGTGCCCCTTCCAATCTTTGCTGCAATGAATCATTTTCAGCTCTTAGGTGCTGAATGATCTCCTTTGACTCTAGGCTAGGGGAACTGATGTCAAGATCAACAACCTCTATGCCCGGAACACCTGATATCCCCTCATCAATCTTGGGATGCTTGCCTCTCTCTGGTACCTGTGCTGCTATCGGAGACGAGGCCCCTTCCACCTGGTGTGGAGATAACACTCGCTGAGCTGATGAAGAAGACGAGACCCCTTCCACCTGATGTGGAGAAAATACTCGTCGAGCTGCTGCAAATAATGCCCTGTGGCCTCTCTGATAGGTGACCAATGGAGGAGAGCTGACATGTCTAGTCTCAGGGATATCATGCTGCTGTGATGGTCCTCCCTCCTCATGAACAATCTCAGGATGTGGTGGTGGTGCTGTGAAAAACTCACGAGAGATAAACTCCTCCCATGGGATGCCATGCTGAGCCAACTGATGTATGACCACAAGCTGGATCAAACCATAATGATAGAGGCCCCTATATTATTGTGCTGGGCTTTTCCTCTGCATCAAGGGCACCATCCTCTCAATATTCTGGCACAAGAAAACAGGGATGTTCATCATCTGTACCCGTGTGAAATGCATCAACAAGCGAATATGGTATGAATACACACGTGAAAATCTACCCTCACAGGTGAAATAGCGCATGATAAACCTCATCAAAGGAGCATACTCATTCCTCAAAAATCTGAAAGGAAATACACCTGTCAAGTGTCTCATAAATGCAGGTTTAATGTAAGGCTCGTACTGAAAATTGTCCAATATTTTGCGCTTGTTCCACACTTCTCCAACATTAGGTATCCCTGTTGCTTGAGCAATCATCTCGGGTGTCAATGTAAAATCCACCCCTGCAAGGTTTACATGCCCATCATGCAAATGCAAGACAAATAAGTGTGCCAACTCCCTGTGATGCTGAATTTGAGAGATCCTCTCGCAAAACTCATAACATGACAGATAGCAGAAACATGTGACTACAATTGGACAAGCCTGCAAATCGGTCAAAGAGGTGGGCTCCTCTCTCCTATGGTGACCGCTCTTACCACCCCTGTGAGGCCTCCTATGTACCTCCAACTCTGATGCTGACTCATGATCATCACTTTGCTCATAGTCGGGTTCGGTTTCTGACATGGTTTCAGGAGCAAAGTGACTGAAATGTACTGCCGCTTCTGCTTTAAAATCTGTTGTTTTAACTGTTTGAGATGCTGTTTCAAGGGGACAAATAGCACAAGGGAAATGTTAGGGAAGGGAGACTTTGAAGGGAAATTGGGAAAAATATATGAAATAGGGAGTTTAAGGGGAAGAATCATGACATATACATCATCATACAATTTCATTTGCAAGGATGTTATGGGAGGTAAGGTTTAGGGTTGATTCTTGACTTTTTAGGAATAGGGGTAGAGTTTTAGGGCTTTTAGTATTTTTGGTAGGGAAATTAAATAAAAATGATAAGGGAGTAAGAAATGGGATGTAGGAAAATGTAGGAAAAAATAGGAGTGAAAAGGATGACCTTAAAACAACAAAACAAACCCTAGCACTTTGACATTATTAAGAAAATGCACATGGAGTCCTTATTTTGCAAATGATGGCTTTTTTTTAAACATTTTCTCATGATATTCTCAAGCTCTAGCAAATAATAATCTTGATGATGGGAGGCCTACCTCCAAGCTTGAAAAATTCCGGGGTCGTTTGGCAGCTCACTGGCAAATTTCTGTGGAGAAATCCCCAACGGGTCGCGCGCACTGCCCAACGGGTCGCGCGCCCTCAACGGGTCGCGCCTGTGTAATTTTTACACTGGCAAAGGCACTCTGATGGGTCGCGCTCACCCAACGGGTCGCGTGCACTGCCCAACGGGTCGCGCGCACTCAGACTTCACAAATTCGCCCAAATTCTCTTCAACACAATTCTCTCTATTGCTTTGAGGCACAATGAAGACTAATGGAGGGAGAGTGAGGCTTTATATTCTTGTTTTAAATTGATTTCATTTCAAAACCCTCTTTCTAATGTTTATCATGGCACTTTTTCAAAATTGGAATGCTATTGACTTTATGGTTTCCTTTTGTCCTGAAATTGGTTGAACTAATGTTTTTTCTTGAAAATTTTTGCAGGGATAGATTCTGAGGAATCTTGGCAAAGGGAACCAAGGCTGCATGGTGATTTTTAAAGACTTTGAATTTTTACAACTTTTTACAAAAATGAGAAAAATGACCTTGTCTTTAAAAACAAGGTTTTTAAACCCAAGGTAAAAATTAGCTGTACAAGATGAAATCTTTTAAGGAAACACTTTGATAATCATCCCTCTGGCCTGCTGGGCATTTATTGACTTTTAAAGACCTGACCTTAAAGACAAATTGGACCCAAACCCTAGACCTAGGACTTTTGACCTCAAGACAAGACAATCAACCTTAAAAGAGTTTATTGACTGAAACAACTTGATCCAACAGTGCCAAGAGGGGAATAAAGACACCAGCTCCTCCATCAGGGTTATGGCATGCCTAATGGAATGCAATAAGATGACACTGATGAGACACCTACTTATGCAAATTCAAAGAGCTTTGATCACTGATGGAGGGCTACTAGACCGACTCTAACATTGGCTCCAATGGGGATGGTAGCTCCTTGGAGGGACCAAGAACCTTAGACCTCTGGGAGAGCAGATCAGTGCTTTATAATCATTGGGCAATGGAGTCATTATTTACACATGTGACCCAAATTTGGACAACTTTATTGACTTTGACAATTGACTGAAAATTGGACTAAATTTGACACAAACTAACTCAACTTCGTACAGAAAATTGACTGATAAAAATGACATAAAAACTCATACCAACTAATCTCCATCTTCAGAATTATAGCCTTCACCACGGGCCCCAGACTAAATATGAAAGATCAGTTCACACTTGCAGCAGAATGAAAGTAAAATGGTAATTACAATGATAATGACTAGAGCAGAAAATGCTCAAACATGATACCTTTTGAGCAGCCGGCCATTTACCGACCCACCGAGACAATCATCACCATTCATTTCTTTGAGAAGAAAGGCATTTGGACCACGGTATGCTGCAATTTTGTAAGGACCTTTCCATAAATGATCAAACTTTCCATGTTTCCCTTTGTCTTCATTTCTGGCATCCCACCTCAAAACAACATCAGCTATCTGGAAATCATCCTGCTTTGCTTTTCTGTCATAGATTTTCTTTATGCGCTCTTGCAACTTAAGGGAATTTTGAAGAACTTCCTCTCGTGTCTGCTGTAAATGAATCATTTGACTAATCCGCCGTTGCATAGGATCCTCCTCACCATCAGCTTCTTGAAGCAACTTTGCTACCGGAATACTAAGTGAAGTAGGAAACACTGCATCCGTCCCGTAAACCAGTTCAAAGGGTGACATACCAATTGACTTCTTTTGACTTACACGATCAGCCCATAATGCATTTACTAACTTTTTGTGCCAGCTCTTCTTATTGATTTCCAGCAATTTCTTTATGATGTTTACTAGAGATTTATTCGAAGATTCGACCAGCCCATTTCCTTGCGGATGGTAGGCGGTTGAATGCCCCAAGCTGATGTTATATTTGTAGCAAAAATCAACCATTTTATTTGATTTAAACGTTGCTGCATTATCTGTAATCAACTTATGTGGACAGCCGAAATGTGACAATATGTTATTCTCAAGGAAAGAAATAATTACTGAGTTCGTAGCCTGCCGGGTGGGAATGGCTTCAATCCACTTCGTGAAGTAATCAGTGGCGGTCAATATCCATCGATGCTGCCCGGAAGATGCTGGGTGGATTTTGCCAATAAAATCTAAGCCCCATTGCTGAAATGGTGCACTAATTTCAATGGGCTTGAGAGGTAACGATTGTAATTTCTGCTTTCCTTGAAAAATTTGACATTCATGACAACTCTTAACTGCTTTATATACATCAGAAAACAATGAAGGCCAATAGAAACCTGCCCTTAGGATTTTATTAGCCGTGGTCTTCTAAAACAAGTGACCCCCACAGTCACCTTTATGAAAATCCTCTACAACTCTCTTAGCTTCTTCCTCGACTAAAAAATTCAGCAATATGCACCGGGGTCTTTCCAATAAAGTGCAGACTTGATGATGCAAAATTTGGCAGCTTTTAATTTCAATGTCCTAGCTTTGTTTCGAGGCATCCCAGCTGGTGAATTGTTTGGGTGATTTATGCTTTGTGGGAGGTGAGGAAGGGATTCCTTTGCTGGGAGGTAGATGCTGGATCGGGACTCACTTGGTTGTATCTCCTCTTGGACTTTCTTATCATATCAATAAAACTATTTGAGTTTCTCCTACATGCTTGTGTATCAATGATATTTTGTTATATTTGCATGTTTAGCTTAAATCTGATCCTAAGCTATTTATGAATATAAATCTATGTTTTTGTGTAGTTTTCCTCTTCTGTGATCTTGCAAGAACTTGGTGAAGCTGGGCGAGTAAGGGAGCAGGTAGCGGGGAGCAAACAAAGAGGAGAGCGATTGGATCAACAAACTAGCGAAAGACACAGGTTAGTTACATCCTTCCTCTTCGTTTACATTTCATAAAGAAGAATACGAAAGTAGTTTTCCTTGTTTGTTGCTAAGGCAGTGTCACACCTTAGAGTGGGATAGGGGCGTTCTGAATAGATACTTTTCCCAACAACACTATGACTGAGAAAAATCTTGAAAAACTTATGGTAGCAAGTCGCTCTTGAACATGACACTTTCACTTCATCTCCGTGATTGAGTTGGGTTGGGTTATTCCATTTTTTGGTCATCATACCATTGGTCTATCATACCATCCATCTTTTGGGGTTAACCCTACCAATCCATCTTAGTGTCGCCGATATGTTCAAGAGAAGTCATCCAGTTAAAGTATCATACGCTGCAATACTACCAACCTTCATTTTTCATGACCGCCATTCCTAAACCTTTTGTCGTCAAATTCGTTTTCACCTCCAAAAATCATTTGCTTCATTTCAAGTCATAGATGTGGGATACATCAAGGCCCTCCTATGGCGAGTCACTTCTTGTCAACATCGGCTCAATATCCAAGAATTTGACTTAGAAACACCTTTTCAGTGCTTTGAAGCTTGCTTACATCAATGGCAAGTTTCTCTCTTCCGGCGACAGGTTGACATCAATGACCTTCGATCAAAAGATTTTGCGTGGTGTTCGACATCAAATCATCTATTCACACCGCATAAAATGTATTGTAGTACCTTGAGGATCATCATCATTATCGGTGATCCCTATCACGTCTGTTAACAGCTTACATCATTGGCTGATAATCAGACGATGTCTCTCCATGTTCAACCTCAGAACATCTTTTCACGTGGTTTGACTTGTACATCAAGTGAATATTGAATGAGTTTGAAGACCTCGGATCTAGTTTCATCCATCCAGGCTGCGATATATTCAGGAGTACAAAAACATCAAATGTACAAAGGCTTTACACAGATGGTCATCCTAATCATGGATTACAAGTCTATATCTGCAGACAACTATCTGATCTATGTACATGAACTGAAATTTATAAAGTTGAGCATGGGAATGCCTCGCTCAGCTAGTTCATTAAAAATAATATCATCATGATGTATTGTATTGTAATTTATGCAGGTCACCTTCCAGTTCGAAACTTCTGATCCTCATGATAAAGCATTTCACCTGACATGAACATTTACGACCTCATGCTTTAGGGGGCAACTCTTATAGACATATTTGGGCACATCAACCCCAAACTCATATGTCGATGATATTAGGGTTCATCAACCCCTAAAATAGTTGTTTTATGCCCTAAAGAAACTTAGTCATCTGAATGCTTCATTCCCCTAAAATTTCCATCTCAAAAACCATCCAAAAAGTGCCTAAACTGAATCATTGCTGAAAGCCCTGTGTTAGGGTGAGATGCATCTTAGGTTCTGCACTGTGTAAGTGAGATGCATTACAGTTTGGCCCTCTAGAAAGTGCAATGGGCGAGGTAGGACAAAATGCTGGGAGAGTTTGAGAGTTGGTTGCTCATGGAACCTTCTAGAAACTTCTCCTATGCCACTTGCATCTCTGAATTCACCCAAGGATGACCAAGGGAACTAGGAAACCATCTCCAATTCCCCTCTTTTTTGGAACCAATTTCAACAAATGGAATGGCATTCATCATCCTCCATTGTTGACTCACCCTCCTACAATCATCTATAAAATGATCTCTCATCCAAGAGATCAAAAGGCTGAATTGTTTTGAAAGGTAAGGAAGTGCTGCTAGTTTCAGTATTGAGGAGAGAGCATTGTGTTTTTGTTGGTGTGTTCTTGCTTGTTCATGAGGTGAAGAAGGCTTGAAGCTGGGAGGATGATACTGGATCAGACCACTGGGTTGTAATTCTCCTTATTATTAATAAAGTTCTTCAAGATTTTTCCCAATTGATTGTGTTAACTGTAAATGCTTTCATTTGTTCATTATATTTTTTATTCTATAATGTTTATGCTGTGATGGATCATTATGCTTTGACAGGTCTTTGTTTCTGTAGCTGTGCAGGTACTCTCCAAGCATGTTAAGTATGGGGAGGAGTTACGGGATCGACCAAAGGAGAGGGAGATCAAGCGAGGGATCAAGCGAAAGTTACAGGTTGGTCTTCTACAATCAATCTCTTATCTATTACTCATAGGAAAGATATTGAATTGCTTTGACTGTTGTTTCTAGGTTAGCTACCAAGCCTAGAGGGCTAGCATTTCTTAGAAATACTAGTTTTCCCAGAAACAAACTAATCCCTCAGGTCCGAAAAAGGATAAAATAATACAAGAGGGATGTCTTTTCCAATACTTTAACAAGCCGGAAGAGACAAGCGCTCAACTATCTTTTCATGTTTAGAGAGTCTGAAAAGAGTTTGAAGAGGACTCTATAGTTTTCTTTTCATTTTTATATCAAAGCTCGAAAAGAAACAAAAAGTTTGCTCAGCAGTCAAAGATGCTCAATTTACCATTAGCACATCAGATTCTGTCATTAGTTCTCCAAAATAAAACTCCAAAAGTCAAATAGATAGTTGTTTATAAGTTTTCACAAAATATTTTATGTCCAAGACGAAATTGGTCATCTGACCCAGAAACTCAAAATGAATGCAGAAAAACATCCTAGACTAGTGATGTTGATGATAACAAGTCACTGCTTGTTCTATCATGTGTAGGAGCCTGGTCCAACAACTCGGTACACTAATGGTATGACGTTGTAGCCTCATAGGTAATTCATCAACCTGGACATCTAGAATGCTAAGAGTTAAGCCCTCTATCTGATCCTGCAATTGTGCCAAGGTCTCCACTATATCCATATCTCTAAGGGCTGTCCTCCCTAAAACTCCCTCCACTGGAACATCTGCTCCTGGTGGGCGTGCCACTGGTTGACTTGGTCCGATATCTGCATACATACATGAGTTTATTTAGTCTCGATAACGATCCAAAAACTCAAAAACAGTAGAAAAATAAAAAAATAAAAGATGTGGTCAAATCATTTTACCAATAGCACTCCACTGCTCCCCGACTGGTAATGCCAAATCTGGATCACCTCGGAAATCTATCCCTACATATGGATACTTCGAAAAAGCCATCTCCTGATGGTCGACCCACTCAAAGAAGGCAGATGAGAACAAGATCTGTGACTGACCAACATGCCTAGCCATAAGGTCTACCCATCTCTGCATCTGTGGTTCTCTCGGTCCAAGCACTCCCAGAGAAATATTCTGAGGTTTCATAAGTGGGATTCTCTCCAAAGCAAAGGAAATCAAAATGGATCCATAACCAAAATTCTTGGTCTTTCCAATCTTTACTTTGGACAGTTGATCTTTCATGATTGGAAGGACCACCTCACACCAGTTGAATACCTTTGGTTCCAGGAATTTCAAGGCATATTGTATATAGGATCTGTTCACTAAATGTAAGGTCGCACTGCCAGCCAATCTAGCAAGGGTAAAAAGAATAGTCCTCAAAGGTTGATTAATAACATCCTGGATATTAATCTTCCCATATCTGCTAGGTTGGGATCCTTCCTGACAGAACTGACGAATCTAATATTTCATTGGTTCACCTCCCCGAGCAAATCCTGATAGTGAAAGAGGGGCACCATGTCTCGACAAACCCGTCAAAAAATAAATATCCTCGATCATGATAAGAATAGCTTTACCCCTGATCTGAAATACCTAGTCAATAGGATCCCAAGCATGAAGAAGATACTGCAACAAATATATATGTTGTCTCATGCTAGATAAGTGGAAGAAATTTAGCAAACCACAATTCCTTAATGCATCCACTGTGCCCTGGTCATGCAAAGAAATCATATCCCGCTCTTCGTGTTTTTGTTCTCACCATGAAATGACCATCTTGATCCAATGAATATCTGAAATGCAAACATTAGATTAGTTAGGATCCAATTTGGGAAAAAATTAGTTCAAGATTTGATGAAAAAACAATGTGTAAACTTAGCTTTCTGTGCTCATCGCACTTAGCCCTTGAGCAAAGTGAGATGCATATCAGGCTGCCTGTTAGCAGCCCAGTATGCATCGCACTTTTCGATAGGGGCAAAGTGCGATGATTGGAAAAAGAGTTTTTAAACCCTAGAGGCCCAGAAAGATGAGGAAAGTTACCTGGAATTGAAAAAGATGGAATAGAATTGAAGAGCATAAGGATAGCTCCTACCTAGTCCTGACAGTGCAGGAAATGATCTACAGAATCTCTCACAATCGACTGGTGAAATTAGGGGGAAAAACCACTTAAGAGCTCCAAAATCCAATTTTAGAAATGAAATGGTGAAAATGAAATGTTAAAACTACTTTTTATGTTTATTTTTCCATGTACTTCAAGTAAATGTTAGTTTTTATTCATTTTTCATCCATAAATATGTACTTTTAATCAATTTGATGGAGTTTTGAGCAGGTTGGATAACTGATGACAGAATCTGATGTGCTAATGGTAAATTGAGCATCTTTGACCGCCAAGCAAAATTTTTGTTTTCTTTTCGAGCTTTTGATCTAAAAATGAAAAGAAAACTATAGAGTCCTCTTTAAACTCTTTTCAGACTCTCTAAACATGAAAATATAGTCAAGCGCGCTTGTCTCTTCTAGCTCATTAAAGTATTGGAAACGACATCCCTCTTGTATTATTTTATCCTTTTTTCGGACCTAATGGATTACTTTACGAAAAAGAGCTTATGGAGTTTACTTTTCGTCCCTTTTCAAACTCTCTAAACATGAAAAGGACCGAGTTATCCTTGTCGTTAAAATTGTTAAAATAATAGTGACAAACTTGTCCATCTAGACAAGATCGAGTTTCACTGTCGCTAGACTCATTAAAACATCAAATAACGATGGGTTTGCCCGAACGGCGAATTATAGAACAAGAATATGTTATCCTACTCAAGCTTGATAAAAATAAAGAGGTACTGGTCAGCAATGACCGGGGAAAAAGGGGAAAAATCTTGAAAAATTTATGGTAGCAAGTCGCTCTTGAACATGACACACTCGCTTCATCTCCATGATTGAGTTGGGTTGGGCTATTCCATTTGCTGGTCATCATACCATTGGTCTATCATACCATCCATCTTTTGGGGTTAACACTACCAATTCATCTTAGTGTCGCTGATATGTTCAAGAGAAGTCATCTATTTAAAGTCTCAAACGCTGCAATACTTCCAACCTTCATTTTTTTCATGACCACCATTCCTGAACCTTGTGTCATCAGTTCGTTTTCACCTCCAAAAATCATTTGCTTCATTTCATATCGTAGATGTGGGATACATCAAGGCCCTACTATGACGAGTTGCTTCTTGTCAACATCAGCTCATTATCCAAGAAGTTGACTTAGAAACACCTTTTCAGTGCTTTGAAGCTTGCTTACATTAATGGCAAGTTTCTCTCTTCTGGCGACAGGTTGACATCAATGGCCTTCGACCGAAAGACTTTTCATGGTGTTCGACATCAAATCATCTGTTCACACCGCGTAAAATATACTGTAGTACCTCGAGGATCATCATCATTATCAGTGATCCCTCTTGTGTCTATTAATAGCTCACATCATTAGCTGGTAATCAGGGGATGTCTCTCCATGTTCGACCTTAGAAAATCTTTTCACATGGTTTGACTTGTACACTGAGTGAAGATTGAACGAGTTTGAAGACCCTGGATCTAATTTCATCCATCTGGGCTGCGATATATTCAGGAATACAAAAACATCAAATGTACAAAGGCTTTACACAGATGGTCATCCTAATTATGGATTACAAGTCTATATCTGCAGACGACTATCTGATCTATGCACATGAATTGAAAATTTATAAAGCTGAGCATGGGAATGCCTCGCTCATCTAGTTCATGAAAAATCATATTATCATGATGTATTGTATTGTAATTGATGCAGGCCACCTTCCAGTTCGAAACTTTCGATCCTCATGATAAAGCATTTTACCCGACATGAACATTTATGACCTAATGCTTTAGGGGGCAACTGTTATAGACATATTTGGGCATATCAACCCCAAACTCATATGTCGACGATATTAGGGTTCATCAACCCCTAAAATAGTTGTTTTATACCCTAAAGAAGCTTAGTCATTTGAATGCCTCATTCCCCAAAAGTTCCATCTCATAAATCATCCAAAAAGTGCCTGAAATGAATCATTGCTAAAAGCCCTATGTTAGGGTGAGATGCATCTCAGGTGTTGCACTGTCAAAGTGAGATGCATCGCAGTTTGGCCTTCTAGAAAGTGTGATGGGCGAGGTTGGACAAAATTGTGGGAGAGTTTGAGAGTTGGTTGCTCATGGAACCTTCTAGAAACTTCTCCTATGCCACTTGCCTCTTTGAATTCGCCCAAGGATGACCAAGGGAACTAAGAAACCATCTCCAATTCCCCTCTTTTATGGAACCAATTTCAACAAATGGAATGGCATTCATCATCCCCCATTGATGACTCATCCTCCTGCAATCATCTATAAAAGGATCTCTCATCCAAGAGATCAGAAGGCTGAATTATTTTGAGTTGTAAGGAAGTGTTACTAGTTTCAGTATTGAGGTGAGAGCATTGTGTTATTGTTGGTGTGTTCTTACTAGTTCATGAGGTGAAGAAGGCTTGAAGCTAGGAGGATGGTGCTGGATCAGACCACTGGGTTGTAATTCTCCTTATTGTCAATAAAGTTCTTCAATATTTTTCCCAATTGATCGTGTTAACTGTAAATTCTTTCATTTGTTCATTATATTTCTGATTCTATAATGTTTATGCTGTGATGGATCATTATGCTTTGACAGGTATTTGTTTCTGTAGCTGTGCAGGTACTCTCCAAGCGTGTTAAGTATGGGGAGGAGTTACTGGATCAGCCAAAGGAGAGGGAGAACAAGCGAGGAATCAAGCGAAAGTTACATGTTGGTCCTCTGCAGTATTTCTCTTATCTATCACTCATAGGAAAGATATTGAATTGCTTTGACTATTGTTTCTAGGTTAGCTACCAAGCCTAGAGGGTTAGCATTTCTTAGAAATACTAGTTTTCCCATAAACAAGCACCCGCGCTATGGTGCGCGATTTGTCAAGTGGGTGGAAAGCACACAATGGACAACTGCCACCTGTTGCAGAAGTATACCTAGACCCCGTAGCAACTATATTGCAACTTTTGTAGATCAGTGGGTCACGATGAGCAAACATGTTGAAGTTATGACTTAATGATGGAAAGGACCCCAACCTACCGAGTGCAAACTGAAGCGCGAGGTTTCAACCCAGCCGTAGGGCCACGCGGAGGATTTCAAGGACGTGGCCAAGGAAGAGGAATGGGGCCGGAAAAGGGCGCGAACACTTGATCTGTTATAACTGCGGAGGGCCAGGACACTATGCTCGCGATTGCACTAACCCAACGAGGATATCTTGTCCATACTGTGAGTAGTTTGACCATGAAATGGTAGATTGTCCGACGTTAATTGCCCAGATGTGTGAAAAGGGAGTGTTATAGCCCACTCCAACTCAAAATGTCCAAATGATGAGGTCGGAACCACACGAAGAAGACCCCGGCATAAAAATGGTACTGAGGAGCGGCATAACCATAGGAGGAGATGCGTGGAAGGGGTTTGCAGAAGATGGGAAGGGTCATGATGCCCCCACAAGGGAACTTAACTTTGAGGTGGAACAGGGGAAGAATATGCCTAGGGAAGCTCAGAAGAGCTTCATGGAAGTCTCTACTCCAGGTAGAAGGGACCCAATTGAGCCAGGGATGGATCCCTCTATGCTTACTACCTTTTTAGAGACATGTATGAAGCTGTTGCACGACAATAAAGCTGTTAAAGGACTACAAGAGCTGATCACTAAGTGCGCAGGGTCTGGCGAGCCGTGCATAGTCCAAAAATTGGGAAAACATGCATCGCGGACTGGGCAAGAAATGTGATTAATGGCACAGATTGGAGACTATGAGATGTATCAGGTCATTCTGGACCTGGGCTCAGATGCAAATGTACTACCTAAACAAACTTGGGATCGCATGGTCAAGCCCACACTACAATGGTCTCCTATTTAATTGTGAATGGTGAATGAACAAAAGATCCTGCCCATGGGAAGACTGCAAGGAATTATGGTAGATATTGAAGGCGCAAGCACCCGGACGGACTTTGAAGTAATAGAAATCATGGATGAAACTAGCCTTACCCTGCGTTGTTAGGAATAGACTGGGCCACCGATATGAATGGGGTTATTAATTTAAAGAAGCAGAAAATGATATTTGAGAAGAAGTCGCTCCGCGTAGTCATTCCGCTAGATCCAGTTGAAGGACAGTGTTACATTGAACTCGTGCGCAACGAAGAAAGTGATGATGAATTAGATTGTATCTACCAAATTTCTACACAAAATCAAGAGTGGGTCAAGCCAACGGAGGAAAGGAGAATATCGTGGGGCCATGCAGAGTCCTACACCGAAGATTCATATGAAGAAGACAAGTGGTGGCATAACTGGTTGAACAGAGTAACCATGTTACATTGTAATATGATGACTAAATCGCTGTATTGCGTTAGAGCTCAGGATCATGAACTGCCGATGTATGATGGGTTGACAGTAGTAGATGAATTCCTGACCAAGTTTGAAAGTGCAGTACCAGAGCACCAGTGGTTTGATGAATTGGGATGTGCATTGCACACGATGCCTACGCGATGGTGGGGCACACATTAAGGAACCTTCGAAGATTGGCACGGCTACATGCGCATGATATAGATAAGATTTGGGAGTCCGGAACTACAAATAACTGAGAAATACGATGGACGTGATGATCCGTGCATGCATGTTACCAAATGGGTCCAAGCCTATGGAGAAGAGCCTCAACCGGAGTGGGTACACTTATTTTATCATACCCTGGATGTCATTCCAAGGAACTGGTATACTGAAACAGAGCTCCGACATGGCACAGGCGAGTGGGATATCTTGCGCGAAGGGTTTCTGTCAACATTCCTCTTTGAAGATCAATGGATGGATACTGTGGATGACATGTTGTAGGTTGTGAAGGCTACTATTTTCAAAATACCACTAGAACTAGAAGAAATTGTGCAGCCAGATTGGTCGCGACAACTGAGCCAGACCCTGGAATGTTACAATGTGTAAGTAGAAGATGATGAGGACGACCCTAGAAACATCAATATTTCGGAAACAGAGGGGAGTCGAGAGGTGCGCAGACTAGCAATCGAGGATCCAGACATCACCGCACCACTGAAAACGAAACAAGTAAACATCAGAATGGAGGAAGAGCCGAAGTATGCAACGCTTGGGGACTATTGGGATGATGCCACGGTGGAAAAGGTCGTCGAGTTGCTTCGAGAATATCGAGATTTATTCCCAACAAAAATCATGGAGTTAAAAGGGATCCTTGGTGACCTGGGAATGATGAAGATAACCCTGAAGCCAGTTAAGCAGGGCCTTACCAGTTGAATCCAAAATACAAAGCGAAGGTCCGCGAAGAGTTGGACAAGATGCTTGCAATAGGAATAATTGAACCAGTAGAGGAGTTCGACTGGGTAAGTCCTATGGTTGTGCAGGAGAAGAAACAGAAGGGTGAAATTTGCATCTGCGTGGATCTCAGGAAGCTCAATGATGCATGTGTTAATGACCCATTTCTGATGCCATTTACAGATGAGGTACTGGAAAATGTGGGTGGACAAGAAGCCTACTCCTTCACAGACGGTTTCTCGGGGTACCACCAGATCAAGATCGTGCCAGAGGACAGGAGTAAAACAACTTTCACCACTGAATGGGGTTGTTTTCAGTATATGGTGATGCCCTTTGGACTAAAGAACACGCCGACGATATTCTCCCACATTGTGGTAGCTGCATTCAAGGAATTTATACACAAGTTATTAGAGGTATATCTTGATGATTGGACCGTATTCGGGCTAGTTAAGAAACATATCACGAGCTTACAGTTAATGCTGGATACTTGCCAACGACACCAGATTGCACTAAACCTAAAGAAGTGTACTTTCCTCCTCCCCTTTGGGAACCTGCTCGGCCATGTGGTTTGTAAGAAAGGTTTGATGGTGGATCCAGAAAATATCGTTTTCATACTCAACCTGCAAGCACCGAAAAGTATCAAACAACTACGTGCCACACTGGGAGACACTGGTTACTATTGGAAGTTCATAAAAAGCTATGCACAAATCACGGTACCAATGGAACATTTGCTAAAGAAAGATGTTACTTATTGTTGGAATGAGGAATACAAGAAAAGTCTGGAAACGCTTAAGGAAAATATGGCATCAACCCCTATATTGGTCTTTCCGAAATAGGACATCGAATTTCACGTGCATGTTGACGCATCATGTATCGTGTTAGGTGTGGTACTCACTCAAGAAGGAGCAGAGGGAATTGATCACCTGATTGCATTCGCAAGTCGACAATTGTCAAAAACTGAGAAGAATTACTCCACTATTGAGCGAGAGGGATTGGCGATGGTATACATGCTCCAGAAATACCGCCACTATTTGCTTGGAGGACACTTTAAGATGTATACTGATCACTCTGCGCTAAAATACCTAGTGAATAAGCTTGTGTTTGGCAGCACATTTGTCGGTGGCTGCTATTATTTCAAGAATATGACTTCGAAGTCATCGTAAAGCTAGGACGTCTAAATGTAGGCCCAGATCACCTATCCCAAATTGAGAACAGTGAAGAGCCCACAAACTTAGAAGAAGGACTACCAGATGCACAGTTATAAGCAGTGCGCATTGCGGATGGCCATTTTGAGGATATAATCCACTTCTTAACCACAGGAACCACGTTGTAGGGATATTTCGTTCAACAAAAGAAATAATTGGTGATACGCGCTGCAGACTTTACTGTTATTGCAGGGTACCTCTACAAAATGGGAAACGACGAAATATTACGCAGATATGTCCTTGAATTTGAGCGAGGATAGATCCTGGCCAAAGCACATGGGGGGGTTGTTGGAGGACATCATTCGGGTTGCGCCACAACACAGAAGATTCTTTGCACAGGACTATGGTGTCCAACTCTACATCAAGACTCGAAAGCGTATTGTCGGGCCTGCGACGTATATCAATGAACTGGGAAACCATCACGGAGGGATGAAATGCCACTCAAGCCACAGATGACGCTGAAACCATTCGAGAAGTGGGCAATCGACTTTGTAGGACCTATCACACCTCAAGGGAAGATGGGCGCATGCTATATCATCACTGTGACAGAATACTTGACCCGGTGGGTAGAAGCACAACCAGTTAAGGACTACACGGCTGCTACATCTACGAAATTTTTGTTCGAGAATGTGTTGACACGATTCGGATGTCCCAAAAGTCTAATGAGCGACCAGTGAACGCACTTTCTAAATGAAACGATCAATGCGCTCACTGAGGAGTTCCAAATATATCATCAACAGAGTACGCCGTACCATCCGCAAGTGAATGGGACTGTCAAAGCGTTAACAAAATTTTGGAGACTGCATTGACGAAGGTTTGTAATGTGCAACAAAGTGATTGGGACTTGTGCATCCTGTTGTGCTATGGGCATACCGAACCACATGCAAGAAGTTGATGGGCCAGACACCTTTCCGGTTAGTCTATGGCAAGGAAGCCGTCATGCCCATGGAATACATGTACCTATTTTGCGAATCGCAGCAATAACATGCATGGAAGACCATGGGGCTTTGGAGGAACAACTCGCACAACTGGAGGAACTTGAGGAGGAATGGTTTTTGGCCAGATTCCATCAGCAAGTACAGAAACAGTGAGACAAAGCGTGGTATGATCGCCATATCAAGGTGCGCACTTTCAAGGAGAATGACCTAGTGTTACTATATGACAGCAAGTTCGAGAAATTCCCTGGAAAGCTCCGAATGCATTGGTTGGGACCCTATGTAGGCAAAGAAGTTACAGATGGAGGCACAGTCCAACTTGCTAAGCTCAATGGAGACCCCTTCTCAGGAAGAGTAAATGGTAGTCGCCTAAAGCTCTACACGGGTGGGCTGATCGCCTGACTAACCGACCAAAGGATAGTCTCACCGCTCCAGCCAGTTGAAAGAGAGCGCGAGACAATAAAGCAGTCTGGGGGGAAGCTGCGCAACTACCAAGGTGCGCGTAGATTTGGTCTGTCACAAGGGTCATGGTTGTGCGTAAAGGGCTACACTACTGTGTTGACAAGTAGAGAGGTGACCGTTGTTGTCACTATTCATGACAAGATGTATGAGTTATGGCGAAAGGGAGCGGGTGGTGGGCAATTAAAAGACGGGGTACGAGCCAGATCTGGAACGATCTGCCATACGCTTAACATGAGGGCATCAAAAAAGGTGGGAGCCAATGAATTTGAATTTTGAGACACTTATAAATCATAGGGGGGCATCCACCGAATGAGCTGCGCTTCTGAGAACCGTAAGTTGTTGTGCCTTCCCACTGCTATAGAAATTTTCATTATCTACACTCAAGGAGTAAGCCCGAGGGTTGTGATATAGCCAATGGAGATGCAAGGCTTTCTAAAGAATATGGTGTGGATAGCTGCAGGCATCGTGCAGAGTTCAACATCGATGATAGGGGATGTGTTGGAAATTTATAGACACGAAGTAGAACTGGTCCGGATGTCGCGACCTCACCCATGGGCTGGTCAGCGAACCATAAAAGATAAGGGAAAGGCTGTAAATACAGAGACAAATGGTGGAATTGCAGTTAACAAGTCGTCTCTGATGTACCTTGAAGATTGGGATCTCACGGACAATAGCAATGGTCTTGCAAAATTTCAACACAAGCTATAGCAGACAGTGCGAAGAGAAGATGCAAAATTAGCAATTGGCTGCATTGGTACGAGGAGGTCCCGTATGCGGCATCCTAGCTTGAGCTAAAATCCTATGAGGGGGTGTTCTGTGTTAACCGAGCAGAGTAGAATGAGCATTATCGGTTGCGCGAAGTGGTAGCGACAATGAGGCAGGAGCCGGAAGAAGCATTGTAGGAGACAAAGAGGGAGCAGTATGTCACTCGCAGGAAGGTGAACCGCGGAGCCTAGGCAGCGCGTATCGCCGCACCGACGAGTAACTTGGGACGAGTCACGATGATTGTGTTGGGGGACTGTTGGGTAGTAGAGGTCCCACGTAACAGTTTTGGGGCTTAAAGCCTATAAGTTAGGATGAAAATATTGTAAAACTCTGAAATATGCGGAGCACGAAATGTAATAGGTTGAGTCAAAGGGTTGTCCACCAATAAATAATATAGAATAATAGGAAGTAAGTCGACCTACCCATGGTCCGCGAACCATGGGAAGGTATAAATAGAGCGAGTCTCTAAGGGTAGAAGGTAGTTTTTTGGGGTTTGAATGAATCTTAGTGCTATGGGTATGTAAAGATAGTATAATTTGCGTCTGTAAGTTCGGGTCAAGGGTATTGGTGGGTAGACAGAGGTTCTGCAACTCTGTGCACAGAGGCCTGGTAAAGTCCGAAACTATGTGTGCAGACCCCTGCAGCTGAGTGCGCAGGGCAGATCTGGATGTATTGGCAAAAGAGTTGAATAAAGATAAGTTGGTTCTGAAATACTGTGTTGAATCTGAAATATTGTGGATCTGGTTAATTTATGGTTGATATATCTATTTGATCTGTACGCTTACAGTTTATGCAAATCTATAACTTTTCTGGGTGCGCGCACTGGTTATCTCTATTAAATGTTTGCTTAAAGACTGTAAAAAGTAGATCTGATCTATAACAACTCATTAATAATCAGTATTAAGGATTTTCCTGGGTCCAGATCTACGCAGAGCAGAGTGGCGCAAAGCCACGGAACGGTGCGCGTCTCCTCCAGACCACATCGTGACATCCCAAGGGTGCGGAAACCTGGTTCCAGTGCCCTCCCCTGCTACCTCGGGTGAGACCTCAGTCTGTGCTCCGCGGATTGTTGCCGAAAGGGCCGGTAGCTGCGGGATTTGTTTGGCTAAATAAATCTTCCGAACCTGGGTCAGGGCCCAATAAGCCAACATGAAGTTAGCTTGGCCTCAGGGGGAGACACTAAAGGAAATGAATGCCACCATCTAGTCAGTGTTAGAAGAGAAACAACAACTCAGTGCGAGAGTAGTCCTTAAAACATCTTAAAAAGAATACTAGTTAGATATGAAGTGCGGGAGAAGTGCTTTTCTTGTGGGTAACATAAAAGGCAAAGATAGGTATAAACCAAAACAAATGGTGGTATCCTTGATTATAATTGAAGCTAAATTCATAAACAAAGTTGACACATGAAGAAAGAATACCAATAGATCTCCTAAAGAGCTCAAATGGCAATGGTTGCAAGTGAAAAAACCATATCAAAGGAATTAGCATGGGAGTCCCATGGACATGGACCAAGGCATCATTGGGAACGAGGTAAAATTCCTAAACAATATAGAAGTGAGGCACTCAAAGGTTATTTTGTTGAGTATGAGTACTAAATGGTTTGATCTCGAAAAGAAAATTAGCATGATATGGTATTGAATTATTTTATTCTATTAAGGGGTCAAACAAAATAACTAAACCATCAAATACATGATCTATCACTCAAGATGAAGCCTTGGTATCTATTGCATAAACTATATCAAAGTAGTATTCTATGGTAGTCGAAGTAATGTAAAATTAAAATAAATTCTCTAGGAAGTGTTGGCATCATAGGCCTAAAGAAGTTTCATCACCTATATGAGAAATCCTACAGCCCTCATAATCCCAAGGGAATATTGAAAGTGAGTGTTTAAGCAACACTTTCGATTCTTAGAGTCAATACTTCCATAAAGGGTGGAGACAACTTGCTAGAATGATAAAAATCCACAATCAATGTAGGGGATTCCATATGCAGAGCCATGATTTCATATATAAAGAAATACTATTCTAATGATGCTTTGAAGAACATGTTTCCTGAAAATCCCTTTGTAGGCTAAGATAATAAAAGAACCATGGAATTGTCTTCATAGATGTAATCCCCTCATGAAACTGATGTGAATTATTCAACATGTATTGGGATTGGAATGCCTACTAGAACTAATCATCAGAAATGAAAAGCTTCTAGAGGTTCAAGAATGGTACATATGTAGCATGGCCCTTTTAGAGTGAAAATCACATGTTCAAAGTGTTGTGGAATTAAAAAGGTTATAAGGGAGTTTTGTAAGTCATTTCATGGCAAAGGAGTTGTTGGAGCACCGAAAATAGTAAATTTGGATGCCGTGCAATGCTTTAAGAATAGAAAAACATTGAGGATGTCTCGAAATGGTGGGGAAGACCCTAAAGGTGCTTTGTAAAGGAATTGACATTCATGTAAAGGTAGTCATAAGCTTCACCTAGGTAATACTTGGTGAGACTATTCAGTTTCCAACTCTAATGAGAGGCATTGTATTAAAAGTCTGTGAAGGGACACAATATGGTCAAAAGCTTTCTTTGAAAGGAAAGGGAATTATATTGTGGAATTCTACCTAGTATGGAAACCATTGTGTACACTTTAGAGCCATTGTTCCAATGAATTTGATACATAAACTGACCCGGATTTAAACAGGAACGCAATAAAGTACAGAAATAGGCATAAATACAGAGATGCAATAGAAATAATACTTCATTTCATTAATGTAAAATACTGAAATATGCTTACAAACAGAAATGGAAATAAACTAGCTAGGGCGATGGTAGCTTATCTCTTAGAAGAGATGTGGCGGCTACATGTCTCTGAACTCTCTTACAATGAGGATCGAAGGCCTATTTATTGTTGAGAAATAATGGAGAACCCTAAACATCCAAAAACCTAACCCTAGGAGATGAAGCGCCAAACTATGGGCCCCGTTTTGGGTAAATTGGTACATCAACTTCCAGGGGTCGTAACTTTAGCATATGATCTCCGTTTGATGTGCACAATACCTCACTAGAAAGATCTATCCGAGGACTACAACTTTGAAAATAGAAACATAGGTCCACAGACCCATGTTGCTCCCAGTTTTCCCAAAAAGTGTCGTTTAGGGCATCAAAACGGCTCTGGAAGTTCAGGACCCGAAAAACTGCTAAAATTAGTAAATTGTGCTACAATTAAGGAAATTGAAAAACTGAAAGAGAAAGTTGTGGGGTTCCAAGTGGGATAGGTGGGTGGCCACCAACATCCACCTGGATCGTAAACAATGGATGGTTATAGTGGAATTAATAAGGGAGGAGAATAGTGACGATGATAAAAGTATTGTTGGGGCATCTGACTCCATACTGGTGTTTTTTTTTATGATTCTATCAATGTTAGAAATAAAATATTAACAATGCACCGAATGTTTGACCAGTTCACAAATATGAAATTAAGAAACTTGAACCTTGCAACAAAGACAAAGTGATCAATATGATACTAGAGAAGGAAGACACCATATGAACATTAAACCATAAAATTTAACATGAGGACAAAAAAATTGATATCAAAAATATATTATAGGCCGAAGGAATAGAAATTTCAATGATGTGTTGATGGCCAAAAATGACCTCATCAACATTAGGGAAGGCCACCCGGTCAAAGTCCCAAATTTGACTCTTCTCTATTTGTATAATAGCTCCAAATTGTTCAATTGGGTCTAGTTACCCCCTCTCCCTCCCTGTTGGCTTATGGTTTGTTTATTACTTACCAATAGAAGAGAGCAACCAAATTTTCCCTCTTGTTGTGCACATCATAGAAAGAAAATCCTTAAGCTAACTTGAGGGCTTAGCTTAGACGCACCTAAAGTCTTCCCTTGCGTAAGGGGATTCTATAATACAAACTTAAATCTAAATGTAGATCTATTCTATACAAGTGATAAAAATAAATTCTAAATCTATTTCGATTGTGAAGATATAGATCTATCCCAACCGAGAGCTGAATAACTACACAATTGGGGATTTTAACATGCCTCGTTTATGATGAATATCTGGCTAATGAAATAGTTCTACTAGCTAATATTATAATTACCAAAACATGTTTTGTTTAAATATCTTAATAACGATGAATGATTAACTATTAAAACTAGGAAAAATTTCTCATAATTTCAATAGTTATTATATCAATTTTAGGTGGCAGATTTCTGAGTAAATAGTTACTCAGAAATTTGATTTAAATACTTGAGCAAAGACGAATTCCTTAGATTGACTATTGTTAAAAGATAAGTTCTCTATAATTGTTTATAGATGTACAATTAATTTTTTTATGTAATGGAAATTAAGTATTTTGTATGTTATGTATGGTTGTGCTTAAATTTGGTCCTGAGCATTGGTTTAACTTGTGCTAATCCATGCTTGTTTATATGTATTACATTTTTTTCTTTTGGTAGGTAACCACCCACGGGGGATTTGAATCAGTGACCTATCACAAGGAGTGCTTTAACAGTGCACCTATTCACCGTCAATCCAAAGCCCCGTGGGCTATATGTATTACATTTTAATTAACATATCGATAAATACATTATATTTAATTATAATTCTTCCAAATGTTTAACTATTTTTTTAAGTGAGAATGTTAAGGAAAATAACCCACATTTAAATAGTTTATATTGATATTTATCATAAACATTATAATATTGAAAATAATTCTATTGTATTATAAGATATATATATTTCATATACTCTTTTAGTTTATATTCATATAATATATTTTCTTAAAAAGGAGAAGGAAGCTTAAAAAGAAAAAATATTCATCAAATGTTTTTTTTTACTTAATTGAAATAAATAAATATATATTTTTTATTATTATTGTTATTATTATTATTATATTACTATTATAAAGGAAACTAAATTTTATATTTTCAAAATTTAATTTATATAAAATGATATATTTTAATTTTTCTAAATTACTCAAAATATAATTTAATAAGGATATAATATATCATTTGATATGATTAACATAGTTATATAAATTAAATGACTGAGAAATGTTCATTGTCTTCAAAACAATTATGTGTCATTTAATTTATTAACCATTTAATTTATATAAAATTCAGAATTTGTAAAGTCAAGAAAAAATAGATGTAACTCAAGTGGCAATGGCCGTGGAAATGAAGTCTCACCGAACCGGAGATCTTGGGTTCGATTCTTGTGCTACCCTCCCCGAAAATGGGATGAATAATGGACATGTAAAAACTCGAAAATGAGAGGGTCCTACCAAGCTTACAAAAAAAAATAGAGGTAACAAAAACACCACATAAGATTTAAATGGGAAAATGATTTGGAAATCCTTGATTTTCTTATTATATAGAACAAATAATATTCTCACATTATTAAATTTAATTCATCAATATGTTTTAATTTTTAACAAATATGAAAATTTTGAAACCATTATTATCCATCTAATTATTAAATTGAAAATTATATTTTATAATTAAATATAAGTGAAATATATATTTCAAATACTTACAAATTATATTATTATTATTATTATTATTTTAAACAAAACATGTAAAGATTTATATTAAAAAAATATGGATTACAAAGCTAGAACCTTTACATATTTCAATTTTTTTTGAGAATTTGAGATTGAGCACAAAGGCTCAATTCAAACCCTTAAATGAGTTCTCCATAACACAAAAACTCCATGTAATGCCCCTAATTTTCATATATATATATATATAAATATATATATATATATATATATATATATATATATAGCATTGTATCATCTTGTATCATCTATAAACACTTACTATTAGTGTAATTCAATGCTGAAATATAATTCTTACTGTTATTGTTATTTTTGGATATCCCAAATCCTTTCCCTTTTCCTCTTACTTATTGGTCTGACTAAGGTTTATATGTAGTAGTTAATGAATTTGCCTCATGTATACCTTAAAGGTGACATATAGGTGTTTATGTACCAAAATATAACCCCTATGCTATACACCTATATTGCAATTGTCTTATACATAATTTCCGATCCATCAAATTAAGGGTTAACATCCCAATTCCATCGTAACCATTCCTTCTACGATTATATATGTAAACTGCAGGTATAATTTGAATTTAATTTATAAATCATCCAACAATCAATATCCACATTAAGAGCGATCACGCGAATTTCACATGATGTTTTGACATCACGCTTGGGGTAGTGCCATGATGAGAGCGAGTTATTCATTATTAGTCCCTGCCATCTGGCAATGGCCAGGGACTATAGTAATCGGAAACCACGATGTTAACATTAATTGACCTGTTTGTGACCTGCTTCTTAGTGCTGGTTGAGGAGTATACCGAAAGTTTTTTGGTACATAATAATTTACTGTGTTATTTGGCCTCTTCCCGAGGCGGGAGGCAAAAACATAGGTTATATATAATTATTTTTTTCGAATCAGTGTTAGAGCAGTGTAAAACATCCTGTTAATGCTAGCATTAATCCTAGGCGTTTAATGCTTGGGATAATGCTTGGCACATTGTACTTTCAGACCTACAGGTTGCTGCATGAAGATGGGAAGACATGTGCCTGTTGCAATGTGTTTACAGGTTGCTGCATGAAGATGGGAAGACATGTGCCTGTTGCAATGTGTCTGCAGTGTCTACTCTGCATGTTGCTCTGGCACAAGTCCACCTGGTCATTCAGGCTCAAGCTGTCAAGCTGTCATTCACGTTGAAGCTGTCATTCAAGCTGTGTTTCAGGCAGGCCTAATACAAAACTAGAAGAAGCTAAGCTAACGAACATTGGTAAAATCGATACATACCTGACCAGAGCCATCCCTTCGCAGAGCCTGCTTTTCTGTTTCTCTGTGTTAGGGGGAAATCATTCTGTAACGCTGCAATTCTCTGAACCAGGTCTACTCCTAAGGGAAACCCCATGGTGGGCCTCGTGGTGTCTGCGCGTCTATGCCCTCCCGCCGTTATGTCGTCCAGTAATCAGCGGTGAGCCTGCCAAACTCCTCTTAAGTGTTCCATCACAATTCCCCCGAGACATTCAATGGAAGAAGCCGAATCCTGATTGCAATTTCAGACTGCAATTTTGCGCCCAATTTGACGGTTTTGCCCTATTAACAGATGAGACAGCACAGCTGCACAGTTTGGACATCCAGCTGAAGTTTAGTAGTTTTAGACAAAATTTGAGCTGGATGGAAGGGTCAGGGCTCCGGCAAAGTACCAGTAAAGTAGACGCCCTCGGCTGTGCAGGATGATGAAGTGCCGGGATGAGTGAATTTATGTGAAAAAGGTAAATCCTAATCGTTTATGTACGATAATATTGCCCTGAGCGAATGTGCGTGAATCGTTCGAGCGGTCCCCGGTCTTGCGCAGTGCTTCGGCGTCGGCTTCGGCGCCGGTGAGCCGGATGTGACTCGACGGCTTAAGTATTTCCTGGTTCGCCGTCAGATGCGCGAAGCGGATGAAGGGCATCACCTGGTTCAAACAAAGATACACCGACTCGAGCTCCTGTCAAGGGTGCCTCTTGTCCTGCTACTGACTGCGGCCAGGTAAAAAGTGCAAGTCCTCATTTTTCCGGAATCTCACGACTCTTTCCTTCCAAATGAAAATGCAGCTCAAAGAACACCCAAATGTGCTCAAAGAAAACACAAATTTGATCTGTTGATATATTTCTGCGTAATAGGAAACTTAGAAAAGCTCTTACCTCTGAAAGTTTTTTAAGCAGGGTTTGAAACTAGCTATTGTTTCTATGTAACATTTCTCTATTCTTTTTGCTGGCAAATTACGAGCTGAAAAAAATAGAAGGATAAAGGAAATGAAAAGACGGTCAAGCAAGTCCCTGATATGAAGAATTCCTTCCTTTATTTTCTTCGAGATGACAACAGAATGAAAACGCAGTTAAAAAATTATTTTAGTTGCTCCTCCTCAGAATCAACCAACCAAGTTATATTACCATGCCAAATGTAGCAAGCTCGACCATATCCAACCTGCAATTTCTGCTACGCGGTGACTGTGTATAGTCTCGGATTTGCTGAAACAAACATATGGCATTTTCACTATGCAGAGGTACCTTTGTGGATTTGTTGAAACGAACAAATGGCAGTTTGACCGTGCATAGAACAGTGAATTTCTTTTACTATTTACCTTCAATGCTATGATGACTAATGCTTTTTTAACTGTGCACTGTTGCCATCTGTTTCATTGTTAGCTTGTTTGCAAACTTCAACCGTCAGATAAATATTCAAAGAATGGTTCAGATCGATCCCCACACTGTTCAAAGTTTGGTGCACACAAGACTATGCACTGAATTAATTCATTGCCACATTTAATTAAATTTTTTAATTTATTGCCACATTTAATTAATTTTTTTTTAATTATGCAAAATTAAGCAATCACTTTATTTAGACGTCAACTATTTTTTCAAAATATTATTATGGATAGTTGGGTGTTGGTAATGTGAGCAATCTATGCTTATGACCTGTGCGTTTGAAAGCTTTTTTCCAGCTTGGAAGTTACTGTGTCTTTTAAAACCCACCTCCTTTCTTTTACACAGGAACAGAATGAAACAGGAAGCGGACGACTGCATATGTGCAGGTCCTTGCATCCCATGACTTCCCGTTGTAATTAACCAGAACCCTAAGCTCTGGTCAGATCGGGTTTTGATTTAATTTGTTTTTGATTTAATTTACCGAGTTGTCTTGATTTTTTGGTTTGCTAGTTTGGTTTGCTAGCCTTCACATCATTTATTATCGCCTTGTTTTCGTTCTTCTATTCTTGAAGACCTGTGCGTTTGAAAGTTTTTTTCAGCTTGGAAGTTACTCTGTCTTTTTAATACAACGTTTAAAACCCACCTCATATCTTTTACACGGGAACATAGTGAAACAGGAAGCAGAAGGCTGCATATGTGCAGGTCCTTGCATCCCATGAATTGCCGTTGTAACTAACCAGAACCCTTGCCATTTAAGTTGACATACTGTCTGAATGTCTGAACCCCAGCCTTGGGCAGACCTACCATGTCTACCCGGGCGCCTATCCCTTGGTTCATCCTCCACCGTCTGCTCAATGCAGGGACTTGCTGCCTCGCAGCTTCCCTTGTTCCCATTTGTTATTATTTTTTTAAAGACCATAGCCGCTTTGGCTAGATTGTATTTCCCACTGGCTCCTTACTTTCACTCTAGCTAATATGACCCGTGCCTTAGTTTTGTTTTCCATTTGGAAACAACGGTTTCAGGTAACCTCTTCTTTTTTTTTTTAAGGGTTTCACGAGAGTTTGTTTATTTATTTTCCTCTAACATTTATTTTTTCAGCACTATTTCCTTTGTGCTCACGAAGGATTGGGTTTTATTTTAACATTTGGTTTTGTTTAATGCTCTATACCATGGTGGATTTTAAAACTTGCTTGGAGCTTCCAATAAATGATCCCTCCCATTTTTCAGAAACATGCTAAAAGTGACACTCTAGTTACACTGTTAGACTTCAACCTATTGTTGTTTCTTCTCCAGGGTTCAGTGCCAATATTTTACATGTTACTAGTAAGTAACTTTATTTTCTTGTTTTACTTATACATTGTATTTTTGGTAAAATTCCAAAACCCCTTTTTACTTGGGGTTCCATCATCCCTCTTACTAAAATCTAGGACCGAATAGTTTGGGAATGAAATTTGGGCAAACTCATTTCCAGGTAAATAATGTTTTATGAGAGTCCTTCATTCCGATATTCATTTATACGATAATTTAGTTTATTATGTGACTCTAATTTATCTCTTTTCACAATTTATATCATTTATAGGTTTAACTTCGATGCCAAGGAAGTTGATAATCCTCTTTAAGCACTCCATTACAGTTCTGCACATTTTGATTTCGACTTCCTTGTCTATATGTTAGGTTCTTTACTGAGTTCTTATCGCCATCTGATGGCGTGGAAGTACACGGTTTATAAAATTGACTTATGCATTTCACAACCTGATGCAAGAGGTCCTTTAATTTACTTGTTTGTTTTTTTCTGACCCTACTAGGGTTTGACATGCTTGTTATGGCTATGAGCCTTCATTATGGTTGGACTACTATGGCGTTGTCCTTGAATTTTATTAATTTATATTAAATTACCTTGAAATAAACTTTGATATGTTTGTCTTATTCGTAATCTTTTCACTAGTAAAGATATGATATATTCACTCAAAAATATTTGAGATGAAAGTCTTAATTATGAAAGAGTTGGTTCTTTTGGTTTTGAATATATATATAGATATATATACCACTTATTTTGGTTATTTTATCTTATTTTCTCTTGTTTACTCATATATTGTTTGTCACAAATACTCAAATATAGGGTCTTGGGTTGAGAACCGCAACAGAGTGGAGGGCATACAACATAAAGAGACATGCAAGCAGGTAGTCCTAATACTTAAACTATTGAAGTATGAAGAAGAGGTATTACCCGGAGGTCCTACATTTGAGGTCATTCCTGTAGGGTCCAAACCCTCTGCTTCTTCCAATGCCTTAGAACCTGCAACTCATTCAAACAAATCATATACAACAACAGTAATAGAAAGTATGTTCATGATATAATTGTTAGGTCATATAAGCATGTAAGAAAATAAGAATTAAAATAAGACTTTATAAGAAAATCATAACATAGATTAAAGCATAGAGACCATAAACATTAGGAACAAGACAACACCTCTTTATTAGTGCAAGCTAAATAAAATACGGAAGAACTACAACCTAAGTTGTTCGCCGGCTCCAAGAGAAACTGTCCTCCAGATCCATCTTGCCCAGGCCTCAACAATCATCCTCCATAAGTATACACAAGGATGTCATGAAGGGATGATGGACGTCTCAAGAAGGAAATAAAGGTTTCCTATGACTTGGGAGTGTAGAAGTGTTGACGGTGTTGGACCTGCCAACAACAACGAATCTCCCCAGTATGAAGTCCCAATTAGACCTCACACCGTTTGGTGTGGGAGTCCCATCTGGTACGATGGCCTGGTTGCCATTATCTTAAAGATTTGTCTCAACTCTTTCTTGTCAGGACAAGAGAGTGGTCTGCTTTGTCTTGTGAGAAGTGAGGTTCACGTGCCTAGTGAGTGTAAGTGTCACTTGTGTCAATGGTTCTTTCACCATAGAGGGAGAGGGTGGGAGTGAGTCCCAAGTCGGTTAGGAGAAGTCCTAACTCTGCTAGGAACATACAACACAACAAGACATGCACAGCTTCCGATAGAACAGTCCAAACAGATGCGGCAGTCACAGCACACAAGGAAAGATAACACGTATAATACTCAGCGGATTAGTCCACGCGAGTATAATGGTTGTTATAGGAATTTCCATGCGAAAGGTATGTCTAATTTCCATGAGAGTAGTCTACACGGGCGAGACAACGTTAACATCATATACAACACATTTTCATTAACATATGTGTATTACAACAAGTGAATTAGTTCAAGTGTTAAACACAGGTTCAAGCAACATGCATTACAAGTGTTAAAGATTAGTCTTACAACAGATACAATACATGTGTGAAAATGTGTTGGCCTATTAGCAGGCTTCTGAATTAAACGAAAGTTCCAAGACACATCGTTACACCATACATCACTAACCCCACGTGCGGAGTGCTGAAACCACTAGTTACTCCTCAAAGAAAATATGATAGACTCTTAAGGCTATGAGGGAGGAGTTGAGGTGAAAAAGTCCTTTGCATGTACAAATGAGGGGGTATTTATAGCCAAGGGCGAAACTGACCCTTATGTTTTTTCGACTACCCTCATGATTGTTTGACTTCCATGACTTTTCGACTTTACATGACTCTTTGTACAACAAGTGGGTCTCTTTGACTTCCGCGTTACATTACATTGTTTGAAAACATGGCCCATAGTAGAGATGTGGGTGACATGACCCATGACATGACTCGACATGACAGTGCTGGTGCATTTGTGTTGCTGCTGGAGTGCATGTTGAGCTGTAGTGTTGCTCGGTGATTGATGTCTTCATGGTGTGTCACATCTTCACCATCGCATGGCAAGGTGCACGAAGTCTTCGATGCTCGTTGGTTCGCATGATGTTGCTTTGGAACATTGCTCCTTTCTTGTATGTTGGAAGGCTTGATAGGTTTGTCTGCTTGCGAAAGGTGCATGTTCATCCGTTCGTGAGCACATCTTGCATGTTTGCTCGTCCGTCCGTCCGTGAACACATCTTTGCATGATCATCTGTTCGCGAGCACATCTTTTCGCATGCATCATTCATTCGTCCATTGGTGGACCTATCCTTCTACATGTAGTCCCTTCATTCATCCCGATCGTCGTCGCATCATATTTGTTAGTGTCCCTATAATTGGAGTCACTCATGACGGGATGACATCAAATCCAAAAACCTCTTAGTCTACCATGACACATGATCATTTTGGATGCAGGTGACTGAGAGAAGCAGTAAGGTTGCGAGGCGGGATGATGGCTCCAGGTACTGCTGATGAAAACTACACAAGAGTCACTGGGTGATGAAGATGGGAAATATGAGTTGACAGTGACTTTCTGTGAGGTCTGGCTCGGCTGGAAGGAAAAAATGCACCAATTTTGGGAGGGACAGTCTGGGCTGCAGGAAGGCAAGGTAGATAGAATCTAAGCATTTTTCAGAACGAGTGGGTATTCGGGGCTTGAAAACAAAATTTTCACAATTTTCTAGAGGAACAGGTCGGGTTGCATAGAGGATTAGTGGGTAGAAATTGCACAGTTTTTTGGAGGAACTGACTGGGAGCCTGGCAGCAGAAAGTGCACAATTCCCAAGGGGAACTAGCAGTTAGTTGGTTGGGCCACTGGCAGTAGAAACTTCACAATTCCCAAGGAGAACTAGTAGTTAGCTGGCTGGGTGCTTAGCAGCAGAAACTGTGCAATTCCTGGAGGGAACTAGGAGTCTGTTGTTGGGAGATGCTGGCGAGAGAAACTGCAATGAGGCTGGGAGGTCGACCTGCTGATCATCTCTGCACAATTTTTGAGTTGTGCAGACTACTGGGTAGTAGAGGGTTTGCTCATGAAAACTGTGAAATTTTCTGGATGAGTAGCCAGTCGACTGTCCGGAGGACTGGATGGAAAAATGCACAATTTTCTAAGGGAGACAAGGACAGGCACTGGGTGTGTGTCTGGCCTGCCTGCACAATTTTCCTAGCCAGCGGAGCGGGCAAGGTCTACAACTTTTGCGCAAATTTTAAGGGGAATGAATCCTGGGGTGGCTTCTAGGTCAAATCCTCCAATCGACCAGCTTGAAGGCTGATTGATATGCTTGCAGGCAATGCAGCTTGAAATGACTTGCTTGGTGCTTCTGTACTGTTCTGGGTGACAGTTGATCGACTCGATGGCGGGGTGACGGTCTGGTTGTTAGAGGGGAGTTCGGTTGTCAAAACTTTAGCAAAATGACTAAGTGTGTGAATGAGTGAAAGATGCACATGTGATCTTGCAAACACACACCAACATGACTTGACGACGAGACAACCCAAACCATCCAGACACACATGCTCAACATGACTAACCGACGGTGGGAGTGATAAACACGACACTTGTGATTGATCATTGATCAACTGTGACAACACTTGTGTGACATTGAGTGTGACTCTATGTGTCAGTGCGACATATGCTTTCATAGTGAACAAAACATGTATACATGAAGTGAAGACCTTGATCACGACCAGAACATGGTTGCAATCATGACTTTGATACCAACATGCAAAAACTTGGATGAAATGAACAAGCAAGGTGGATGCAAAGACTCACATAGGCTCATGGAGTGAACCTGAGTGTGTGCAGTCATCAAGTGAAACTCTCAAGGGAGGCTTCGAAATTGGGTGCAGGCCAAAATTTTGGAGGGTGGTTGTATCCGCTACAACACTTGGCAACACATTGGTAGAATTCCAGCTTCTCTGTTTTGGTTTATTGATAACACAGGGCCTTGGTCTCTCGGGGAGTATTGAATTGTTGTGTAGGTTACTTCAGCTTCCCCACTTACCCCATGGACATACGTGGTTCGCCTTTTTCCAACTCAATCAAACACAATCAAAAGTTCAGCTTGATCATAGTGTTTTGAATCCGGGAAGGGTAGTTTAGCTCGTGAGTTGAAAATTTTCAGAGTATAAGTTTTCATCTCTGGTGTTACTCCACTGCCAGCAGGCCTGGATAGTACCCCAACGAAGTCACGTAAGAACACACACATTGCTCCACTTCCAAGGATCTTGGTTAGTGCCCCGGTGGAGTTGCATGCTTCACCTCTCTGCGTAGGAAGCCTTTCTCTTCTTTCACCTTTGTATTTTTCAAGAGGAATGTGCATAGGTATTATTTATTTTTACGGCGGAAGAGTGATCCTAACTTATTGAGAGCAGAAGAGGTTGTTCCTTCAGAGAAGCATGTAATATCTCTGACATAGGTTTGCTCGTTTAGATTTTCCCCTCCTCCGTTTCTACTAGTTGGATGAGCTTGAACACACAGAGCAGGAGGCTGAGTACACACATGGGGCTTCCTAGTGTGGACACAGGTTCATGGTTGGACCAAAAATTCCCTTGTAGACGGTTTGTATTTTTCGTTAAGACTTCATAGGCTGAACGTTACAACCAAGCACAGCGAAGACAGACACAAGACTAGCCAAGTGTTGCAGTGTCACAAGTCTCTTCAAATTTCAGCCACATACTCTATTCAAAAGCCAAAACGTAGTAGTTGGCAACACTTATTTCCAGAAACAAAAAGAGTAAGGTATTAAACAAAGCAAACAAATGAAAATAAAAATAGTAAGAAAATCAAACAAAGTGAAAACAACAACAAGCAAGCAAAACAACCAAGTTAGCAAGCAAACAAACATGCAAACCAGAAAGAAAAGACAAGCAAAAAATCAAACACTACTCCTACTCCTACGTTAAATGGTTGGGGTTACGTGAAATGAAATTTCCAATGAAACCACCGTAGGCATACCCAACCTGCAGTCACAAAGATACGAGCGATTAAAACAGATAAAAAATAGTGTGCAATAGAAAATGAAAAAACTTGAAAAACTTGCACACGAGAGAGAAGGTCTCACCTGTGGGTGGAAGAATGTGTCACAACCACCCAACACACATGCTTACCTCTTCTGTGACTATCATTTTTCAACAAACCTCGGAGGCCTCTTGCGAGTGTGTGTTGTTCTGCACCAAGTTTCTTAGCGAGTACGAGGAAGGACTGAAGCTTGTTACCTGCAACATGACTTGCCAAGTAAGATTGTTCCATCCATTCAATGATTGGATCATAAAATTTGTGATGTCTATTTTGAAAGATTCATGATCTTTGAGAAGATGGATTCTTGATTCGAGAGAGGGGATCACGATGGGAATCTGATATGGATAGATAGATCTGGTCATTCTCATCAGTCATGTCAAGATATTGATGTAGGAGCATCTGGACTTAGCCAACAATGTGATGGTTTGTTCACATGTTGTGGCTAAATGAGTTGAATTTCATTGACCTAAGTGGTCAAAAGTTAGTTTTGGTAGAGAGGATTGGATCTCTCGAAAATGATATTTACTTCATTATTGTAATAATTAGAAAATTGTATTATTTTAGACTAAGGGATGAGTTGTTAGCATAGGTGTGTAATAAAGCTTAAAAACAAAGATTTGATTGTTAGATTGATTAAAATAGAGATTGAGTTGTTAGTGCAGTTAGAATAGGATTTAACTCATGAAAGAGAAGATAATGTAATGGAAAGGGATTAGCTGAGATGATTGAGAACTGAGTGAGAGGCGAGAGTTTGAGTGATAGATAGGGGTTTGAGATTGAGACAGAGGTTAGATAAATTGTTGTAATTGAGCCAAGAGGGCCAAGACTCTGTAACTTCTATTATATTGAATAAATTGATTCTGTGTGCATCTGTGTGTTAATCCTGGTGTAGACTCTCATTTACCTCTGTGTATCCACATTCTGAAAGTAACCGGGTATTTTCTCTGTTTTCACACTTTAATGGTAAATCTCAGTTTTTATGTGTTTTTTCACTAAATTGTAGTCATTTAGTGTTAAGGGGTAACCTTGGAATTAAGAATTAAAACATTGATTAAGCGCTTTATTTAAGTTTTCTTTAATGCATGTGGTTATATTGGAAAAGCGGGTTTTATTAGCGAAGGCGGTTATCAGGCGAAGGAAAAGTTGTAAGTGGTAATTCGGGGTGATCAGCCAATTCCATTAACCAAGCGACACGTAGCACTCGGGTGGAGAGAGAGAACTGCTTTATCAGGTGGGTAATCCCCGTGCTAGTGGCTCACCTGATATTGCTATTAACTATTGGATCAAGTGCACTTTGATCAATGGTGGAGGATCTATAGATTGTTTTCTTGATCGGGTTGAATGACGACTGTTAGATCTGGAGAGAGGAGATCAATGGCCTAGAGTGATCACCGAATTGTTTTGTTTATCAGGGTGAATGATGACTATTAGATCTAGAGAGAGGAGATCAATGGCGTAGAGTGATCGCCGAATTGTTTTGTTGATTGGGGCGAGTGGTGACTGTTAGATCTTGAGAGATGAGATCAACGACATAGAGTGGAGTGCTTGTTAAAAAGGGAAAGTCAACGTGGGACCGATGTATTCAGGGGAAAGTGGGACCCTCAGTGTAAAGTAAGCCACGTACAGAATCCACTTGAATGCATCTGATTGGTTATAAAGTAACCAATAGTCTATTTTTAAGACTACCACCTTGTTTTCATCAGCCTCCTGCGTCATTTTGGTATCAGAGCACAGAGATTGAGTTTGACTGCAGTAAACATGCCGCCAAGGAGAGGAGTTGGCATAGGTCGAGGAAGACTTGAAGCAAATGCAGTTTTGTTGGAAGAGATCCGGAGTCTGCATACAAGGATGGACACAATGGAGATTGCTTAGAGGAGAACACCTGATGAAGGAGTTGACAGTGTTGCAGAAGAATCTTCTGAGGAAGAAGAAGAGGAGGAAAATGAAACTACCAAAGTTATCAAGATGTTGGCTAAAGTAGGTGGAAAACCAAAGGTGGAAATTCCTATGTATGAAGGGAGTCTTAATGTAGAAGAGCTAATGGATTGGATCAGTTCATTGGACAAATATTTTGACTATGAGGAGGTTGATGACAAAAAGAAGGTGAAATTTGCAGTTACCAAATTGAAGGGTCATGCAGCTATTTGGTGGGATGAACTACAAACATCCAGAACAAGAAAAGGAAAGTCCAAGATCAAGCAATGGGACAAAATGGTGAATAAAATGAAAGCTAAATTCATGCCAAATGGTTATCAGTTAAATCTTTTCAAACAATTACAAAATTTAAGGCAAAAATGAATGTTTGTTAAAGAATATATAGAAGAGTTTTATAGATTGAGTATTAGAGTAGCACATGTAGAGGATGACATGGAGAAAGTATCCATATATATCAATGGCCAACAAAGTTCCTTCTAAAGATTAATTACTCCAAAAGACTTGGAATATCAAGATATCCATTAAGGATATAAATATTATATTAAATATGAATAAGAATAATAATGATTTACAATGAGAACAAGAGGCCTGCTTATATATCACACAAGTGTCTCTTCATGAAGAGTCATGTCTCATTTAGACATGCCTCTTCAACCTAATCACTAATTAGCTAATAATTATTTATGCTTATTATCATTTACATTATTTATATATATTTTATTCGTTACATTGCCTCCTTCCTCAAAAAGCTTTGTCCTCAAAGCTTGTCGATGAAAAAGACTTGATTAAATCTCTTAACATTAGTCTGCATCTTGGCCAATAGTAAAAAGCATTTACCTGAGCAAAGGTTTTGTCTTGTCCAAAGTGACCAGATAATCCTCCACTATGTTTCTCCTTTATTATGTTTTCCCTCATAGAACATTTGGGAATGCACAACTTGTTGCCTTTAAACAATAAACCTCCTTGGATAAGATAATCTAACCACTGAATTCTGTTATGAACTATTGGATTTTGTATTGTTGTATAAATATCTTTGAAATTTGCATCATCTTTATACATTTCAACCATTTCTTCAAATCCTACAACACCAACTTTTAATTCTTTCATAATGAAATTTACCCTGCTTAAAGCATCAACAATTTTGTTCAACTTACCACTTGTGTTTTTTATCACAAAAGTAAAGCTCTGCAAAAACTCTACCCACTTGGCATGTTTCTGGTTCAATTTTGGCTGGTTGTTTATGAACTGTAATGCATGATTGTGAGAATACAATATAAACTCCTTTATATGGAGCCAACAAAGTTCCTTCTAAATATTAATTACTCCAAAAGACTTGTAATATCAAGATATCCATTAAGGATATAAATATTATATTAAATAAGAATAAGAATAAGAATAAGAATGATAATGATTTACAATGAGAACAAGAGGCTTGCTTATATATCACGCAAGTGTTTCTTCATGAAGAGTCATGTCTCATTTAGACATGCCTCTTCAACCTAATCACTAATTAGCTAATAATTATTTATGCTTATTATCATTTACATTATTTTACATTATATATATATATATTTTATTCGTTACATTGCCTCCTTCCTCAAAAAGCTTTGTCCTCAAAGCTTGTTGATGAAAAAGGCTTGATCTCTTTTTCGGCTTCGAAAGTCTTTCTGTCTCGGAATTGTTGGACACCTAATCCTCAATGGGTTAGTGTGGAAGCCGAATAGACAAAAGGAGTCCAAGAGACCTTGGGATGTGAAACCCAACAGTCACAATATGTACTATAAATGTATATCTCTTGTTAATAAAAATGGATTCTCATGTTTTATCTTTCATATTTGTTGCTGCCATGTGTGTGTTTAACAGGAATAGTCATCCTTGTCCATACAAGTTGATATGATCTTCTTAGTGATAAACAAAATTGTCGCACTGAGAAGGGATCAGACAATCCCAGATTAATCTTCTGTATAGTATTCTGATCACTGGAATTTTGTAACGACTTGTTAGCATAAGACTGGATTGAGGTTACATCACTATTATCTGAAACATCAATTTGTTGTTTCTGGGCTGAATGGTACCAATACATAGCATGGTTGATTGGTCTACTCTCACGATTCGGATGTCGATATGGAGTTTTTAGATTTTCTTCTGGCGAAGATGTTGTTGAATTGGTTATGGAACATTCACTTGGGATGTCCATTGTCTGAACTGCAACATCTGAGTGTGTCGTTTCTTCAACTGACTTGTCTTTTTTTATCTTCCCCCCCCCCCTTTTTTATTTATTGATTTAATAATCCTTTTAAGTATATATAAAATTTATATTAAATTAATATATATACTATATATCTCACCTCTTTTGACTTGAATGTGGCACTTCTTGACTTTTGAATTTGGACTTTGTATATTAATTTTTTTTTTTTAATATTATAAATTTTTATGATGTCACCACACTTAATAAAAATAAAGGTCACATCTTTTCATATGACAAGGTCACGATGTTCACCAAACTTTTTAAGTAAAAAGTAAAACTTACCTTTCACGTAAAGAGATTTTGTATCCCTTTTGTTTTTTTCTTTTACTTTTAAAATACCATGGGCAATTACCATGGGTTGTTTCTAAAACCACGGGCTTCTCCACGTAAAAAGTTTTAAATATCACTTGTTATGAGATTTGTATCCCTTTTGTTTTTTCTTTTACTTTTAAAATACCATGGGCAATTACCATGGGTTGTTTCTAAAACCAAGGGCTTCTACTAGGTGATTTTAACTTCTTTTTTTTTTTGTTCTTTTATTTTTTATTTTTCACTTTTTCTTCTTCTTCTTTTTTCTAATTTATTTACGTGTATATATATTTTTTTGGTTTTTTTTTTTTTTTTTTTTTTAATGGCCAAAGGTCAACTAGCGAATTGGAGACCCTCCAACTAGCAAATTTTCTTTTAATTTTAATTTTAATGGCCAAAGGCCTAGAAAAACGGAGAAAAGGAGAAAGTCCCAAATTCTGAGCAAAGTGCTTCAATTGTATGGCAACACGGTTGACAAATTTCGATAGCCAAGGACCTAGATCGGAGAACGAGCTCTGTGCATCGGTTAAGCAACCTAGAGGACCGAACTGCTCTGATAACAAATGAAGACAATGAAGTTCCTTCTAAAGATTAATTACTCCAAAAGACTTGGAATATCAAGATATCCATTAAGGATATAAATATTATATTAAATAAGAATAAGAATAAGAATGATTTACAAGGAGAACAAGAGGCTTGCTTATACATCACGCAAGTGTCTCTTCATGAAGAGTGATGTCTCATTTAGACATGCCTCTTCAACCTAATCACTAATTAGTTAATAATTATTTATGCTTATTATCATTTACATTATTTTACATTATTTATATGTATTTTATTCGTTACATAGACTAGAGAACCAGCTCAGAGGAAGAGTTTATTTAGAACTACATGAAAATCCAAAGGTAAATGTTGTAAAGTGATAATTGACAGTGGAAGCACTGATAACCTTATTTCTACAGAGATGGTGGACAAGCTAG
Source organism: Pinus tabuliformis (assembly GCA_031772625.1). Classification (NCBI taxonomy): domain Eukaryota; kingdom Viridiplantae; phylum Streptophyta; class Pinopsida; order Pinales; family Pinaceae; genus Pinus; species Pinus tabuliformis. The sequence continues at coordinate 134,428,842 of CM062817.1, read as the reverse complement.
GATTAGTGAAGGCAGTACACCCTACTCCTTACAAAGTGTCATGGTTACAGAAAGGACATCAGATTATTGTGATAGAACAATGCAAGGTAGAGATACAGATCGGTACTTATAAAGATGTGATATTGTGTGATGTAATGCCAATGGATGTATGCCATGTATTGCTGGGAAGACCTTGGCAGTTTGATTGAAAAGCTATTCATGATGTGAGGAAAAATACTTATACTCTGGAGAAGAATGGAAATAAACATACACAGCTGCCACTGAAGGATGAAGCTGACAAAGGAGCACCTGGAAACAGTGTTATGCTGATGAGTGGAAAGGAGCTGTTGCAAGAGGTTGAAAAAGGTGAAGAAATGCATTTTTCTATCATAGGGAGACCTAAGGTAATTTTGACTTGCACAAACTTAGATGATTTACCTGAAGAAATCAAAACTCTGTTGAATGATTTTGCTGATATTATTATGGATGAGTTGTCAAATGCATTGCCACCAATCAGGAGTATTAGTCATCATATTGATCTAATACCAGGAGCAAGTTTGCTAAACAAAGCAGCATACAGATTGACTCATGAGAATGCATAAGTTGGAAGACAAGTGCAATAACTGATGGATAAGGGACTAATCAGAGAGAGTCTTAGTCCATGTGTTGTACCAACAATACTCAGTCCAAATAAAGGAGGTGAATGGCATATGTGTACAAATTCCAGAGCCATAAACCAGATCATTATCAGGTATAGATTTCCTTTACCACGCATGGATGATTTGATGGATTGTTTGAGTGGGTCAAAGTATTTTACTAAAACAGATCTGAAGAGTGGATATCATCAAATAAGAATTAGAGAAGGAGATGAATGGAAGATTGCATATAAAACAAACAGTGGGTTGTATGAGTGGTTAGTGATGCCTTTTAAACTCACTAATGCACCTAGCACATTCATGAGATTGATGAATGAAGTCTTGAAGGAATATGCGGTCAATTTTTTTATTGTTTATCTTGATGATATTCTAGTTTTTAGTAGAAGTAACAAAGAACATCTAGAGCATCTTAAATTGGTTTTAAGAACTCTGCAGAAAGAGAAACTACTGATAAAGCTGAAGAAATGTAGTTTCATGAAAGAAGAATTAATTTACTTGGGATTTGTAGTTTCTAAAGAAGGATTGAAAATGGATCCAGAGAATGTCCAAGCAATTTGGAATTGGCCTATTCCAAGGAATATATTTGAGGTAAGAAGTTTTCATGGTCTTGCAAATTTTTGTAGGAAATTTATCAAAGGTTTTAGTCAGATTTGTGCACCAATTCTTGAAACAATCAAGGAGACTAATCAACCATTCAAGTGGACAGAAGCAATAGACAGGAATTTTAAGTTGCTGAAGAGGAAAATCATAGAGAAACCAGTTTTGGCTTTACCTGATTTTGAAAAATTATTTCAAGTTGAAACATATGCTGGTGGAGTTGCAATTGGAGCAATTTTGAGTCAGGAATAGAGACCAATAGCATACTTTAGTGAGAAACTAAATGAAGCTAAGAAGAAGTATTCTTCTTATGATAAATAATTTTATGCTATTGTACAAGCCTTAAAAAAAATGGAGACATTATTTGCTACCAAAGGAGTTTATATTGTATTCTCACAATCATGCATTACAGTTCATAAATAACCAGCCAAAATTGAACTAGAAACATGCCAAGTGGGTAGAGTTTTTGCAGAGCTTTACTTTCGTGATAAAACACACAAGTGGTAAGTTGAACAAAGTTGTTGATGCTTTAAGCAGGGTAAATTTCATAGTGAAAGAATTAAAAGTTGGTGTTGTAGGATTTGAAGAAATGGTTGAAATGTATAAAGATGATGCAGATTGCAAAGATATTTATACAACAATACAAAATCCAATAGTTCATAATAGAATTCAGTGGTTAGATTATCTTATCCAAGGAGGTTTATTGTTTAAAGGAAACAAGTTGTGCATTCCCAAATGTTCTATGAGGGAAAACATAATAAAGGAGAAACATAGTGGATGATTATCTAGTCACTTTGGGCAAGACAAAACCTTTGCTCAGGTAAATGCTTTTTACTATTGGCCAAGATGCAGACTGATGTTAAGAGATTTGTTGAGAAGTGCAGGATATGCCAGCATGCTAAAGGGAGAAGCCAGAATACATGCTTGTACCAACCATTGCCAATACCAGACAGACCATGGGATGCAGTTAGCATGGATTTTGTTTTGGGGTTACCTTAAACTCAAAGGGGGAATGATTCCATTTATGTTGTGGTAGATAGATTTTCCAAGATGGCACATTTCATTGCATTTAAGAAGACTAGTGATGCAACACATATTGCTAATCTATTTTTTTTAGAAATTGTAAGATTACATGGATTTCCTGTAAGTATTGTGTTTGATAGAGATACAAAGTTTGTAGGGAATTTTTGGAGAATTTTTTGGAAGAAACTAGGTACTAACCTCAGTTTCAGTTCAACATACCATCCTCAAACAGATGGACAGACCGAAGTGGTAAACAGAAGCTTGGGGAACATATTGAGAATTTTAGTGTATCAAAATCCTAAGCAGTGGGATTTAGCACTAGCTCAGGCTGAGTTTGCTTATAATGACACTCCAAATTGAAGTACTGGAATGAGTCCATTTCATATTGTTTTTGGGATGAATCCAAGAGGTGTGTATGAGCTTAGAAATTTGGGTAAACAGGAGACAAGAAGTGCAAAAGCTGAAGAGTTTGCAGAGCAGATGTAGAGACTACAAGAAGATGTCAAAGGCAGATTGCAGGAAAGTAGTGGCAAATACAAACATAAAGTAGATATGAAAAGAAGAGAGAAAGAATTCCAAGTGGGAGATTTAGTGATGGTGTATTTGAGAAAAGAAATATTTCCTGCTAAGACTTACAATAAACTAAAAATGAAAAATATAGGACCATGTAGAATTGTAAGAAAGTTTTCAACTAATGCTTATGAAATTGAATTGCTAGAAGGAATTGGAATATCACCTATCTTCAATGTTTCATATTTGTATCCATACAAAGAGACAGAGATATAAATACAGGAGGAAACTACTGAAGATGACGTTTAAACTTTGAACTGGGAAGAACAAATGCCAAAGATAGTTAAGAAAGAGGTGGAAGCTGTTTTGGAGAAAAGAGTATCCAAAAGAACTAGAGGATAGGTTTATTTTCAATATCTAGTCAAATGGAAAGGACAACTAGTGGAGGATGCTAGTTGGTTGACAACAGCAGAGTTGCAGAAGTATGGAGTAAACCCTGAAAGTCTGAGGGATGATTCTTTTCTTCCCTGGGAGTCTGATGCAGGAGCATCTGGACTTAGCCAGCAATGTGATGGTTTGTTCACATGTTGTGGCTAAATGAGTTGAATTTCATTGACCTAAGTGGTCAAAAGTCAGTTTTGGTAGAGAGGGTTGGATCTCTCGAAAATGATCTTTACTTCATTATTGTAATAATTAGAAAATTGTATTATTTTAGACTAAGGGATGAGTTGTTAGCATAGGTGTGTAATAGAGCTTAAAAACAGAGATTTGATTGTTAGATTGATTAAAATAGAGATCGATTTGTTAGTGCAATTAGAATAGGATTTGAATCATAAAAGAGAAGAAAATTTAATGGAAAGGGTTTAGCTAAGATGATTGAGAATTGAGTGAGAGGCGAGAGTTTGAGTGATAGATATGGGTTTGAGATTGAGACAGAGGTCAGATAAATTGCTATAATTGAGCCGAGAGGGCCAAGACTCTGTAACTTCTATTATATTGAATAAATTGATTTTGTGTGCATCTGTGTGTTAATCCTGGTGTAGACTCTCGTTTACCTCTGTGTATCAAACTTCTGAACATAACTGGGTATTTTCTCTATTTTAACACTTTAATGGTAAATCTCAGTATTTATGTGTTTTTTCACCAAATTACGATCATTTAGTGTTAACTTAAGGAGTAATCTTGGAAGTAAGTGTTAAAACATTGATTAAGTGCTTTATTTAAGTTTGCTTTAATGCACGTGGTTATATTGGAAAAGTGAGTTTTATTAGCGAATGTGGTTATCGGGCGAAGGAAAAGCTATACGTGGTAATTCGGGGTGATCACCCGATTCCATTAACCAAGCGACATGTAGCACTCGAGTGGAGAGAGAAAACAGCTTTAGAGTCTGCTTCAATGATGGAATTATGTAAATTTGACTTGATCGGTATTTCTAGGCATTGCTCTAAGGCCATGAGCTCCACCATGTTATTAGTAGCAGTCCCCAAATGACTGTGAAGATAACCTTAATGCACCCCTGCTCATCTCTAATGACCCCTCCAAAACCTACCATCCCTGGGTTACCTTTAGAGGCTCCATCTATATTGAATTTCAAGAAACCATGAGGAGGAGGTTTCTAGATGTCTTTACTAGCATTTATCTGTCTCACACCCTTGTTTATGCTTTTGGGAACTAGCGAATTGAGACCCAACTACAGTAGTATACAAGCGTCCTGGGGCAGAGTAGGGTCCTCAAGAGGTCTTCCTAAAAGGGATCCAATAGTGTCTTTGAGTTGTCTTAATATTTGTGCAATAATGTTTTGGGTTGAGCCAGTTTTATTCTTGAAAATACTGCAATTGCGTTCTTTCTAGACATCCCAGATTAAGAAGCTTAGAACCAAAGTCCAAGATTTGTTGATGATTTCATTGCCTGAGAAATATTTTCTCCAATTCTTCAAGGTGTTGGTAATACTGAGTCTATCCCTGTCAATCTGCCTGAAGATTGAGGCCACCCAATCTCACAAGGAAGAGGTAAAAGGGTAGAGGTTGAGTAAGTGTTCCATCGTATCCTCTTGTGAACCACATAGATGGCATTTGGATGGTCCAACAAAATCCCTTTTCAGAAGATTTTCCCAAGTCAGAATTTTATTTTGTTGAACCAACCACATAAACAACTTTATTTTCATCCAATGCTGGTGCTGCCAGAGGTCCTTCCATACCTTATCAGGGTTTTGATAATCAAACCCTAGGGCTATTCATTTAGATTCTTTGAGGTTAAATTTGCCTTCTGTGTTTCTTCCCCATCTCAATTGGTCAGATGATGATGATACCAAAATCTTCCTCTATTCCAAGTGCCGAGCAAGAGAGACTGCCTGAGCTTTCAAAGGGCTCTCTTCACTATAGCCCAGATCCTTCCATATTCTCCATTTACCATTGTTCCTTGCCTAATCCCAGAAGTCACTTGCCATGCATAAGCCTTTGTTATCAGTGTCATTCTTGAGAGCGGTTAGATCTTCCATAAACAAATTTGGTTCCTACTGCCAGTTGTCCTCCCAGAATCTTGCTAGGTTCGCAGCTCAGATCTCCCAGAAGCTGTGCTGCTGGACAATGGCTTTGTTTTCTCAAGCTAGATTCCAAATGTGGGAGCCCTTGATAAGCCCAGAAATTTGAATATGATCCCTCTCCTGCCAATTATTTGCGTATTTATGTTTCCAGAGCTTGGCCCAAGGGGTTACCGATTCCTTAAGCCACCTCCACCAAAGTTTAGCACTCAAAAATTTGCTGAGGGTTTCAGGGTCATGAAGCCCCAAACCACCATGGACCTTAGGTTTGCAGATCTTGTCCCAAGCTACCAAAGCCAATTTCTTTTTCTCTTCCCCTTTTCCCCAAAGAAAATCTCATTGAATGTTCCTGATCTGTTGCATAACTACTTTAGGAGTAGGAAGAGCTGACATCATAAAAATGGGTATGGCCTGCAGGACAACCTTTGTAAGCACAAGGCGCCTTGCCAAATTCAAAGATCTGCATGTCCATTTCCTGATCCTATCCTGAAGTTTGTTAATTACTAGCTCCCACACTCCCCTACTTAGAGGTTTGTTTGTAAGAGGGATTCCAAGGTACTTAGAAGGTAATTGATCCCTTTGAAACCCTAGAATTCTGGTGAGGTTTCTCTGAATAGCAATGTCAGTGTTAAAAAAGAAAACTTTTGATTTGTCAAGGCTTACCTCTGTACCAGCAGCCATAGCAAAGTCGTTCAAGATTTGTTTAAAAGCTTTGGCTTCCTTAACCGTGGGAATGCCCTGCAGCATAGTGTCATCCACAAATTGTTGGTGAGTTGAAGTAGCTCCATCTATGGTCAATTTCAGTCCTTGGATTCTTCCTTTAGCACTTGCACTTTTTATCGCTCTGCCTAGTACTTCCATCATCAGCACAAAGAGGAAGGGGGAAAGAGGATCTCCTTGTTTGAGACTCCTAGAAGGTAGAAAGGTTCTGGAGGGCGAGCCATTAAGCAGGATTGAAAAGCTAACCATGGATACCAGGGCCATAACCCATCTAATCCAGTTGTGGTTGAAACCATAAGCTCTTAGCATTGCCTTGATGTAGGACCAACTTAGCTTGTCATAAGCTTTCGCTAGGTCAAGCTGTATAATCATACTAGCTTGCTTATTTCTTTTAAGAGAGTGTACCATCTCATGAGCTTGTATGATGTTATTGAGAATCTGTCTTCCTTCCACATAACCAGTTTGCTCCTCTGAGACAAGAGATGGAAGAAGTGGCTTGAGTTTGTTAGCGATCACTTTGGAAATAATCTTGTACACCACATTACATAAAGCTATGGGTCTAAATCTATCCGGTGTCATAGATTTTTCCTGCTTTGGAGTCAAAGCTATGAAAGAGGCATTGAGAGCCTTCAAAACCGTTCTGGATCTTCTGGAGTCTTCCACTACATCAAGGATGTATTGTTTGACTGTTTTCCAGCATGCCTTGAAAAAGTCCAAATTGAATCCATCTGGGCCAGGAGCTTTCCCATTTTGCATCTCATTGATAACTTCACTGACCTCATCTTAAAACACTAGCCTGTTAAGATTGTAATTGTCTTCCCTTGTTACAAGCTTGGGAATGTACTTCGTGAAACTGTTAATGAACCGTGACCTGTCTAATAGAGGCTCCTTTGCAATGCTGAGGAAGTGTTGTACTAGGACAGATTTCATTTCTTTGTGGGAGACAAGATCTTTCCCATGAAAATCTCTAAGTTTGAAATTCTGTTATTTGACCTGTGATCCAAAGTTGATTTATGAAAAAACTTTGTGTTTTTTCCCCTTCTCTAATCCACTGCACTCTAGATTTATGCCTCTAGAATATCTCCTCTTGGACACCTATCTTCCCATTCCTTCTGAAGAGAGTCAGCTTGAGTTTTCCTTTCCTTGGTAAAACCATCTTTGATTATGATCTGATTAATCCCCTGGAGTTTCTGTTTACCTTCTTTTTTTGGCTTTAAAAATATTACCAAACTCTTTTTTGTTCCAATCTTTGAGTCTATATTTGATGTGTTTAAGTCTTTGTTGTAGCATAAACATTTTAGTGCCTTGAATGGGTAAATCTTCCATCCACCATATGTCAATGTTGCTGGTGAAGTCCGAGTGAGAAAGCCAGACATTTTCAAACCTGAAAGGTCTGTTCCTTGGTGTACCTATAAATGTGGCTTCAAGCTAGATAGGCCAGTGGTCTAAGCCTCCAAAGGGAAGGATTAGAGCTATCATGTCAAGGCCTGTGAGAAGGAGGTCCTCTGAGATTAAGAATCTATCTAGTTTAGAGGCAACTTGAGAAGCCCCTCCTCTCTTATTGTTCCAAGTGAAAGTGCCATTTATTGTTTCAGCATCAACTAGTCTCATTTTATTTATGAAGTTTAGGAAGGCAATGGAGTCTCTGCCTAGTGCTCTGGTGCCACCTTTCTTCTCTGTAAGAGATTTGATCTTGCTAAAATCCACTACCAGAATCCATGGCATATAAGGCTATCTCTCTCTTAGCTCCTCAAGGGAGGTGAGAAGCCTGAGTTTGTCTGCTAGTTTTTGAGGACCATAGACATTTGTAATAATGTAAGTCTCCCTATAACCCAAAGGCTGAATCACCAGCGATAGATAATTCCTAGATGCTTCTGCATCTAGGATTCCAAGTTTCTGGGGATCCCAAAGTGTAAGAATCCCTGTTGCCTAGTTATCTGCCTTAATCTCTAGATACTCATACTTGCTTAACCATTTAATTTGTATTTCTCTGATCTTGTCCATTGAACACGTAGTTTCCTGAATAAAAGCCATATTTGGTTTTTCTTCTTTTATTCTACTGCTAAGATTTCTTTGTTTCCTTTTACTTCCTAGGCCCCTAATGTTCCAGGTTGTGACCTTCATTAAGAAAGGTTTGTAAAGGAGTAGCTAGTGAGATCTCTCATCTTACCTGAGTTAATCATGAGTTTTCCACATTCGGTCAACAACTCATTTTGTCTTTTCCTTCCTCTTTTCCTACTCGGATTCTTGGAAGAGTGCCCCGGTGCTTCCTCCATTGTTTTCATCCCTCTATTCTCCTGGCTATCATGGTTCCTCTTGACCTCAGAGCCCTTTGATTGGTATCTCTAGAGGAAGAGTTGTTGAACCTTGTCAAACTCCTCCTTTGGTAGGGAGTCAACCCCTTTGGCAATACCCTGCTCCAAAAACTTTTCTAGATCTAAGTTATCCCTCTCGAAAATCTCTTGCAGTTCATGGTCCTCCGTTCTCGCCTCACTTGGGGTCATCTCATGGTCCCTATTGAGCTCCATAATTCTTGGTAGATCATCCTTTTTCTGGCTGTTCTCTCGTATATCCTCCATGCTGGCATCCCTATCCTTCTCATTGGTATTAGTCTCTGCTTCCTGGTTTGCATCATTGTTTCCATCTTCTTCTTCTAATATTTTGAAACTATTGTGGCTCAATTGCTTGTCCTCATTGATTTTATTTTGGTACCATTTTCCTCCTTTCCCTTTGCCCCCCACCTTAGTGAAACCCTCGGGATCTTTGCTTGTGGTGGTTTTTGTGTTGCTCTCCAGTTTGTTTGATGGGCAGTCCCTATATAGGTGCCTGTGTTCATGGCATTTACGGCATCTGAATGGAAAATTTTCATAGTCCACCTCTTGCACCCATTCTTCATCATATACTTCTAAAATGATCTCGTTTGGAAGTGCCCCGGATAAGTCCATTTCCACACAGATCCGAGCGAAAGAGGTGTATTTACCTCTTAGAGTCGCATCCGATATTTTTATAAAATGCCCTAGTTTATTACTGATAGCCTTTAAAGACTCTGGCAACCAATAATATAAAGAAAGGGAGTATAGTCTTATCCATACTGGTACTGAAGTGAACGTTTCTCATTCTAGGACAAAGTTCATCACCCATGGTCGCATGTAAAGGCCTGCAGTAGCGTAAAAATAGGGTCCTCCCTCAAACACTCTGTCTTTATATTCTAAACTAATGAACACCACCGTAAAGAAGCCCTTGGATCCAAGGTGAAGGTTTATTTCCCCCTTTGGTTTCCAGTGGTTCCTTATCCATACATGTAGACCCTTTTCCGTTGGCCAAGTCCCCATAAATTTGCATATAACCTCGTGTTCTGCCATGTGTTCTTTGTGCACCTGTAGCGCTGGGTCACTTAAAATGACCCGAGGAATAATGGTCAACTTGGGTTTACAGATCCCTGTTGCACTCATAGGTGTAGCTTTCTGACTGCTACCCTCTTTCCTTTTCTCCCTGCTATCTTCCTCATGATTTTCTTTCTGTCTGTGAGCTTTGATACTTCCTGTGTTAGTATCCTCAGCTATCACCTCCGGTGGTTTCTTGAAGCGATGTAGACCAACTCCCTTTCTTCTGTGCATGACTATTTGACTATAGAAGGGAGCATAACTCCCTCCTCCACGACCCGCAATGGTTACCAACTGCCAAACCCTAACTCAAACCCTAGTTCAGATTGTAGATCCCTCAGCTCGTTCACAAGTTCATCCAAGGGAGATCAGCAAAATGTATATCTACGAAATTTAATTTAACACATCTGATTGGTTATAAAGTAACCAATAGTCTATTTTTAAGACTACCACCTTGTTTTCATTAGCCTCCTGCGTTAGATAGTGAGGGCCTACCATATCCATCAGTGCAGGCCGAAGTGCCTCACTTGCTTGACAGAAGTAGAAGAAGCAAGATGTTACATGGTGAAGATCATAGTGTGCAAAGCATCTGCCATTGGATGGATGTATTGTTGGTAAAATGATAAATTGCGTGAAAACTACCAAAGATAGAAGAGAAATCAGACCAGTTGGTCGAGATGCTAGATTCTCGGTTGGACATGAAAAAAGAAACCTTTTGAAAAATCATGCGAACACTCTGAATGAGGGAACCAAGTTCGTTGTGCACTAGGCATGATAGAACACCCACTTGCAACTGGTGAAAACGTGCGCATGCATCATGGTCATCACTGAAATGTAGAAAGGATGCTAGCATTATGAATGTGTGAAACCGGTTGGGGTGTGGCAAAATGAGAGTAACTTGATTCGTGCGATAGGTTGTGTGCTCATCATAACACAGGGAGATTGCTAGTGTGATGAGTGGGCAGATTTGATATGCAAAATTTGCAAAAAGACCAAGAAGATGATTACGAGAGAGAACATATGATAAGTGTGATTCTCGATAAAAATAGTCGTTGAGATGATCAACTTGATTGTCCCATGATTGGATGAGGGACGAACACTCCCAACCTGAATTGGATGTAAGAGAGGTGCATGAAGAAAGACATGTTGTAATGGACTTGTGGATTTGATCATTAACGAAAATATGAAATTTTGAAATATCATACCTAGAATAGTAAATATTCTTTACACGGGGATCCACATCGAGTGCAACCATGCAGATAGACAGATTTTGTGTGAGAAACGAGATCTGATTTGGTTTGACGGGCTTACTAGAGTCGTGAGGTCCTGACAAAACCATCAACGAATGTTGAAGTGCCTCGACTCCCCAGCATATCTCTGAAATTTCCAGAATTGAAAAATTGCATTTTGGGATGTGAAATAGATCATGCATGGCTTGAGGATGGTTGTTTTTACTGATTTCCAAACTTCTCTTAGGATGACAACCATCTATGTCACAGGCTTCATCAAAATTTTCAGCAAGCTGACTTGATGAGCTATCTTCATGCAACACACAAGATGATGACGAGTGGGAAGAGTCCTGTGTGTTGAGACTATTTTCATCATGGAAAACCTCATTTCTTTGTGTTGATAGAGGAGATAACTCAGAAGATGTAGAAGCAAGAGAATTCGGAGTGTCTCCGACGCATGTTGATGCGTTGTGAATGATAGGACACACATGCAAGTGAGGTGTAGAGGAAGCTTCAATATGGATGTCTGCTTTGATTGATGTGCATTCCAGATTTGAGTTAGAGTGTACATGAGATGAAAATAGATCATATGATGTGCTTGGGCGTTCATCACAACATACGGAAGCGTGGGAGTGATGACAACCCAATGCTAAAGGTTGATTGAAAGAATTGATTGTGCATGATGTTTCACCAAGATTTGCAGATCGAGGATTGATCAAGAATGGAAGCTCAATGTTTTGAGAGGAATTGATTATGTCTTCACTATCTTGCTCCTTCACTTGTATGATGAGACTGCCTTGCATATGACTACAACTTGAGCCAGCAGCTCGAGAATCAATAGAGTGTGTGTAGCTAGCTTATGAAGTAGATTGCTCAAGCGAGTCATGGTGCAAGGAGTCATGGCTTGTAGATGATGGAGGATGGCAGAGATGCATATTAGACTCAAGACTTGGATTAGGAATCGTGATTTCCTCTTGTGGAATGGAGGGATGAGTTTTTTCCATAGGATTTCCTAACCATTCTGGAATTTCCTCCGTTAGGGTGGGAAACCACTGAGTAGATGGATTGGAAACATGTTGCGCAAATTTCTTAGATTTGCAACCGCTGAGAGGGGGGACCCGCTATACAGATTTCTTAGTTTTACGGTTACTGCGAGGGGGCACCCTATTTGAGACATGAGGTGTCTCATGATCCGCAAGAGTTAAGGAAGAAGGTAAATCAAGAAGGTCACCATTTTGGGAGACATGAACCAAGCATTTTAGCTCTTGGCTCATGAAGTCAAGATCCACAAACTGCTAAGGAATTTCATGACATAAGTGAAGGAAGCGGGTAGAAAAGTCCTAAACTGACTCGCCAGGCTTCATTCTTAAATGAGAGATTCTTTCATAGACATCTTGGTGGTCAAACTCATTGATGGCTTGATGGAGCTCCTTGAGGAAAGTGAGAAGGGAATGGATGGAAACAGGTGGCAGGGTATGACACCATCAATTAGCACGACCTTCAAGGGTGAGGAAGAAGAGTATGAAAACAAGCTCATCACTATCAATTTCATGAGATTCACAGAAATGAAGAAAATCAGAAATGTGCTCGGTTATGGACGTTCTGTCCTCACCGTCAAACTTTAACAAGGACAAGTGATCGAGAAGCTCATCGGGGATTGATAACTAATTAAGGGATAAATGAGAGAAACACCCTGGGAGAACAAATTGAGTATTATTCATTGGGTAAGAGATTCAACCTAGAAGTGCGAGCTTAGCTTGTCATATGGCCCTTCTTCTAGTGCCAAAATGTTGATGGTGCTGGGCCCGCCAACATCAGGGGATCTCCACGGTATGAAGTTCCAACTAGACCTCACACTGTTTGGTGTGGGAGTTCCATCTAGTACAATGGCCCGATTGCCATTATCTTAAAGATTTGCCTCAACTCTTGCTTGTCAGCACAAGAGAGTGGTTTGCTTTTTCTTGTGAGAAGTGAGGTTCACATGCTTGGTGAGTGTAAGTGTCACTTATGTCAATGGTTCTTTCACTGTAGAGGGAGAAGGTGGGAGTGAGTCCAAAGTCTGTTGGGAGAAGTCCCAACTCTACTAGGAACACACAACACAATAGGAAATGTGTAGCTTCCGGCGGAACAATCCACACGGATGCGACAGTCACAACACACAAGGGAAGATAACATGTATAACACTCAATGGATTAGTCCACGCGAGTACAACAGTTTTTATAGCAAGTTCCATGTGAAAGATCTGTCTGATGTTTGGGAGAGTAGTCTACATAGGCGAGACAATGTTAACAACATATACAAAACATTTTCATTAACATATGTGTATTACAACAAGTGAATTAGTTCAAGTTTTAAACACAGATTGAAGCAACATGCATTACAAGTGTTAGATATTAGTCTTACAACAGATACAATACATGTGTGAAAACGTGCTAGCTTGTGAGTAGGATTCTGAATTAAGTGAAAGTTCCAAGACACATCGTTACACCATACATCACTAACCCCACGTTCAGAGCATTGGAGCCACTACTTACTCCTCAAATAAAATATTACAAACTCTCAAGGCTATGTGGGAGGAGCTAAGGTGAAAAAGTCCTTTGCATGTACAAATGAGGAGGTATTTATAGACAAGGGAAAAATTGACCCTCATGGTTGTTCGAATACCCTCATGACTGCTTGAATTCCATGAATTTTATACTTTACATGACTCTTTGTACAACAAGTGGGTCTCTTTGACTTCTACGTTACATTACATTATTTGACAACATGACCCATAGTAGAGATGCGGGTGACATGACTCATGACATGACTCAACATGACAGTGCTAGTACATTTGTGCTGTTGTTGGAGTGCATGTCGAGCTACAGTGTTGTTGGGTGATGGATGTCTTCATGGTGTGTCACAGCTCCACCTTCACATGGCAAGGTGTGCGGAGTCTTCGATGGTCATTGGTTCGCTTGATGTTGCTTTGGCACATTGCTCCTTGCTTGTATGTTGGAAGGATTGGCACGTTCATCTGCTCGCAAAAGGTGCATGTTCATACGTTCCTGAGTACATCTTGCATGTTTGCTGATTTGTCCATCCGTGAACACATCTTTTCGTGATCATCCATTCCTAAGTGCATCTCTTCACATGCATCATTCATTCATTCGTTGGTGGACCTTTCCTTCTGCATGTACTCCCTTCGTTCATCCCGTTCGTCATTGTGCCATGTTTGTTAGTGTACCTGTACCTGGAGTCATTCATGACGGGACGACATCAAATCCAAAAAGCTCCTAGTCTACCATGACACATGATCATTTCGGATGTAGGTGATCAGGAGAAGTAGCAAGGTTGCGAGGCGGGATGATGGCTCTGAGTACTGCTGATGAAAATTGTGCAAGAGTCACTGGGTGATGAAGATGGGCAATCTGAGTCGACAGTGACTTTTTGCGAGGTCTAGCTCGTCTGGAAGGAAAAACTGCACAAATTTTGTGAGGGACAGTCCGGGCTGCAAGAAGGCAAGGTAGACAATATCTGCGCATTTTCTAGAATGAATAGGCAACTAAGGCATGACAGCAAAATTTGCGCAATTTTCTAGAGGAACAGGTCGAGTTGCATGGAGGATCAACAGGCAGAAATTGTGCAGTTTTTTGGAGGAACTGGCCGGGAGCCTGGCAGCAGAAACTGTGCAATTCCCAAGGGGAACTGTTAGTCAGTTGGGTGGGTTACTAGCAGTAGAAACTGTGCAATTCCCAAGGGGAACTGGCAGTCAACTTGCCGGGTGATTGCCAGTCTGTTGTTGGGAGTTGCTAGTGAGAGAAAATGCACTATAGCTGGGAGGCCGACCTGCTAATCATCTCTATGTAATTTCTAAGCTATGTGGCTTGTTGGGAAGCAGAGGGATTGCTCATGAAAACTGCACAATTTTTTGGATGGGTAGCTAGTCAATTGTTGGGAGGACTGGCTAGAAAACTGCGCAATTTTCTGACAGAGATAGGGACGGTCATTGGGTGTTTATCCGGCCTGTCTGCAAAATTTTCCCAGTAAGTGGAGCGGGAAAGGTCTACAGCTTCTGCACAAATTTTGAGGGGAATGAGTCCCGGGGTGGCTACTAGGTCAAATCCTCTGATCGACCAACTTGGAGGCTGATTGATATGCTTGCGGGAAGCACAACGTCAAATGACTTGCTTAGTGATTCTACATTGTTCTAGGTGACAGTCGATCGAGTAGATGGCGGGGTGATGGTCCAGTTGTCAGAGGGGAGTTCGGTCATCGAAAATTCAACAAAATGACTAAGAGTGTGAATGAGTGAATGATGCACATGTGATCTTGCAAACACACACCAACATGACTTGATGACGAGACGACCCAAAGCATCCAAACACACATGTTCAACATGACTGACCGACGTTGTGAGATACAAGCGTGACACTTATGATTGATCATTGATCGACTGTGACAACATTTGTGCGACAGTGACTGTGACTTCGTGTGTGAGTGTGACAGATGCTTTCATAGGGAACACAACATGTACACATGAAGCGAAGACCTTGGTCACGACCAGAACATGGTCGCAAGCATGACTTCGATACCAACATGAAAAATCTTGGATGAAATGAACAAGCAAGGTGGATGCAAAGACTCACACGGGCTCATGGAGTGAACCCAAGTGTGTGCAGTCATTAAGTGAAAATCTCAAGGGAGCCTCCGAAATTGGGTGCAGGCCAAAATTTTGGAGGGTGGTTGTAGCTGCTACAAAAAGAAGGCATGGGGATTTCTTCAGATATGATCAGGGATGTAATCAACTATAATGTCAATATCTAATCTTTTCTCCTCCCTTAGGCCTTCCCATGGAGGTTTATTTATACTTCTCCAAATTAGTTTTTCTGTTGGGAAACAGTTGGGCCACGGGCTATAGTAGGTGAGTAATAGGTAAAACCTGTAAACTACGCCCAAATTTAAGGAGATTATATATTTTTTAATGTTTTAACACATATATGTGGGTTGGGTATAGACTGATCCACGTGTACACACTTTTTATACTAGGAAAAATAGCGTATGGGATTTAAAACATTGGTTTTTAGAATTTGGACCAAGTTTGGAAGGAAAGGGCTACCCTAGGCCATATCACAGAGCATCAAATCTACCAAGGGTGGTAAATGGTGTTGTAACAAGGAGTGGTTTATAAATTCATCATTCTGAAACATAAAGGTATTAGGTCTCAATATAGCTAGACTTTCCATGTCTATATATATTATACAACAATCCCTTGTTGGAACGACAACCTTAGAGGTACTGTAGTAGTCAAGCCATATTATATTTTTTATGTCACATTTACAATTCCATGCCATGAATAATAAAGTGTTTTACATTATATAATATATTGTTTAGTTTTCCTACTATATGTGTCACCATTTTTGTGTTATTGTTTATGAAGTTATACATAGCAGCTTGTTTATATTGTACTAGATAAGGATGAGATTGAGGATTGTTATTTCAGAAATAAATCCACAAGTTCCATTTATAAGTCAACGTTTTGAGTCACAAACAAGACTCATCATCAAGACATGATTGTCGAGAGAAGGAAGCGGAAGAAGAACGAATAAATAGAGAAATAATAAGAAAGGAGGAAAAAAAGAGAATGGATGAGTCACCAATTAATCTTAAAAGGAAAAAATACGAGTAAGAAAAATAATAAAGAATAATAAAGAATATAGAGAAAAAGTAAAAGGAATAAAAATAGAAATAGTAATAAAAATATAAAAATAAATAGAATATAAAAGAAAAAAAGATAAAGAATAAAATTAGATAAAAAAAGAATATAATAATACAAAAAAATAATGATAATAAATTTAAGAAAAAATAATAAATGACAAGACAAAATAGACAAGGAAAAATAAAAATAAAAAATAAAATAAAATAATAGAATAATAACATAATAAATGAAAAATCAAGGAAGGAATGAGAGGGAATAAAAATAATAAAATAATAACATAATAAATGAAAAATAAAGGAAAGAGAGAGAGGGAAGAAGGAAGGAAGTAATTAAATATACAAAAATAATATAAGGGTAAGAAAAAAAAATAAAAGGATAAAGTAATAAAATGTAATAAAATAATAAAATAATAAAACAGAGAGAATAGAACCCAATGATAAATTAAGAGAAATAGAAGATAGAAAAAATAAAATAAAATAATATAAATTAAAATATAATGAAAACAATCTAATATAAAATGAAATAAGATAAAATAAAAAAAAATAAAATGAAAAAATAAAAATCTAAGGAAAGAAAGAGAGGGAAGAATGAAGGAGGGGAGAAGGAAGTAGGAAAGAAGTGGGAGAGGAAGGGGAGAAGAAATAACTGAAGAACATGAAAGGGAGGGACTAGAAGGATAAATAATGCTAGAAGGGAAATGTGTTAAATGTGAGAGAGTAAAGGAAACCAACTCTTACTAACCTCAACACCCCCATCCCTTTTTATATTGTTGGGACGTTTGATAATCTCTAAAGCTTCTCCAAACCTCTATTTGAAATAATGATCTTCTTTACTGATGATATTTCATTCTGTATCAAAGCCAAATTGAGTCTAGAGAAATCTCTTTCACTTTTTTTATTTATTTATGTCTGCCCCATGTTCCTTGAGTCTTATTTAAGGGTGATAGTAGCATCAAGCAAAGTCGAGAGGTCATTACGACAAATTCTTTATTTCTTTATGTCTTCCCATTGGTGAGCCCTGGTATTGCACCAAGAGTGTTGCAACTCCCAAGGGCTCCTCAACTCTATTTATCAACTCGGGGTTCATACAAACTTCGAGGTGACAATGCTATATACACAGTAGATGGGATTCTACTCATGCCACCCTCAACTAGGACATTTGATCAATAGTTCTCCAAGACCATTCTTTCTACTGAATTAGAAGGAAACTAACTAATGAAGGTGCAATTCAGAAGCTAGCTCTAATGACAAAAAGGAAAATGATTTTTAAACCTCAACTTGTAAATGCTATTAACTTGTAAATTCTACTGAATCAATTCATGAAAAGACAAGAGCTACACTACTTGTAGGAAGGGAACTACATTATCTTGCAATCAACCATCTAGCTACTAAATCTACTTGCAAACATGAAACTAGCCTACCAAATCATAATCCTATATTCCACGCATGATCTATCTAGTTCACACTTGCATATAAATCAATGTTCTATTTGTGCTAAATCTGTGATAAAGAAACTAATGCTATTTTATTTTGCAGGGAAGGAAAAGGATGGTTGGATTGGTCTAGGTACTGCACTTGATCATGGAGTTATAGCTAGGGTTCAACCTACTTCTAAACTAAGTCAAAATTTCATCATAGGTAAAAATAGATGGTGAAAGAGGCTACTACAGGCATGCTATAGGAGGCTGCTACAGGTGCCCTGTATTGCTACAGGAAGGTTACCGAGAAGGTTTAGGAGGTAGGAATGATGTGCTCAAGGGATGGTAAGGTGGATTGAGGTTTTGGTAGAAGGATGACATGTGGTCAACACCGCTAGCCAATCTCAACACCTTAGGAAGGCCTATTTTGAATTGGGAGAGCTCCTCATAGTGAGCTAAGGAAATGAGCTCAAGAATAGAATTTGGGATTCAGCAAAGAGGGTGAAGAAGTCCAAGATGGAGATGGTGAAAGGCCCCTTTCCTGTTGATCCAAATAGCCCTGCAACATCACATGCACATACTCTTTTATCATTGACAAAATGAAACAACTAATAGTGGAAAAGATGGGTTTAATTTAAATACCATCTAATCTATCTCAAAAAATCTAATCTAGTCAACAAGTCAACTCCTAAGCTACAACAAGCATATGAAAGATAAGATGAATAACATAGACCTTCTTCCAAGAAATCATAAACATAACATTTTTTGGATTGTGCTTGTAGATTCTTCCATTCATGCTCCCATGAGAGAGATGAGATATAGGTTGCAATCATAAGATTTTTAAGGGGTTATGTTCTAATGAAATGTAGAAAACTAATAAGAATTCTAAGCTAAAAATAAATACCAATACATAAGAGGGACCTAAGCCACTGGGGTTGGGCCCAAACCCAAGAGCCTCAACCCTCTGGAACTAACTTAATGATTGACCAATAAGAAACTTCTCATTATCATTGCATCAATGTCAAATACATCACATAACAAGTCAAAAATAACAATATCAAGTGCTTAAGATCGATAGCTTCCTAGCTGAAAATAAATTTTGAATCCTAATGAGCTCTTTTTCATGTTTATTTATACAAGAGGGTAGCACTAGAATCTCCCTAGAAAATAGGAATTTTTGTCTCCTAAAACTTGAGAAGGGTGGATCTTGATCTTTGTTAACTACACTTGCTTGGCTTCCAATGACCTCGTCTTGCTTGGCTACTAATGACCTTGAGCTGATGAGAGCGAATGTAGTGATTTTAGTTTATTAAGGGAGTTAAGGAGGTGGACAACCTCTTAGACTCTCTCCATGCTATCTACTTCGAGCTCCTACATTGAAATCATCTAAAAAGTTATCTATTTCCTACATTTAAACGATATTAGGCCACATGATATAGAAATTTTTTTACCCCTCTCACTAAGAATAATATAACAAAAATTATAAATAAATGTGAGAAGGAGATAGTTTTAAAGCTGGAAGGATGGCATAGTGACCCTTATGATGTACCTATTCATGATCCTCATCATCACCCCCTACTGAAATTGTTGTTCATCCTCTGAGAAACTCATTCATCTATTTCCATGTGTTTCATGGCCCTCATAACTTCCCTGACATCTCAAGGTTCTTGAGATGTTGTGCCTTCTTGGGGATAAAATCCTGCATTATTTTTTATCTCTTTCCACTCCCTCTTCTCCTCTCTTCATTTCACCCTCTCCTGTAGGCCTAGCAGCAAGGGTGGATTGAGCTTTAGTCCAATCCAATTGAATTTTAATCTTTTCATGATTCTTTTGTATAGGGGTGTCCCCTCTAATGCATTCCTCAACATCTCAGAAGAGTGATATTATCTGATCTAGAGAATGCGGGGTAAGGAATTCCATCTCGTTTGGTAGGCTTACTGGATTTTTGTCCCCAACAACCTAAGTGCATCTTCAAAATGTGAGATGGCTTTTTTCCTAGGTGGCAAGGTATTTGGGTGCTAGGTCAGCATCATTGGAGATGATGCTATGGTTTCTAATGATAGCCATTGGGCTTATTAGCTCTTCCCTGATATATAATGGTTACTTTTCTTCCTTTTACATGACTCTCTTTACTTCTCCAGATCTTGAGTCCTCATGAGTCGTCCACGATGTTAGGGCCATCAGTTGTGTATCCCCCAATTTTGCATTAGGATCCCAAATATTCATATCAGTCAAGTTGAGGTTATGAACGTAAAACTCAACCAAGTTTTCTCTATCTTCTATGCTAACTTGGTTGCAAAATTCAATGAACGGTTTGTAATCTTGAAATGGCATAAACCGATGTATTAAGGTTTTTATTTGGAATTGCAGCCACTGCTCTTTGAGAAAGAGTGCATAAGATTTGGATGGTTGTGTTCACTATGATGCCCCCATGGAGATGCTTTCCATTGTGGCAAGTTGGGTTTCCTTCTCCTGAAACTTCTCCCTCAATCACCTATTTTTCGCCTGTAGTTGCTACTCATCATGAACTCCTGCTCTCTTAGCTCACTTAATTCCTTGCCCATTTCAAGGAATTTTTCTTCCATGAGGCCCATATCTTCCACCTTCTTAGGCTAACAAGGTAAACTTTGAAACGGGAACTGATACTATTACTCGTTTCTTACAGATAGAAAAAAAGTGACCTGATTTTGAAAAGGGGCGATGCAGAACACATATTTTTTTTAAAGCATAGTTTTTGGCACTGTAAATTTTTTTATATACATTTTAGAATGTTAGTGATTTGCATGCTGTTTTTAAAAAGTGGTGATTTTGCATCATGCCCTTTTTTGAAAGACCTAATTTTTGACTTCAAATTTTCTAATGTATGAAATGTAAATAATTATTTTCTACATTTAACAATTTTTGACATTTTAAAATTTTTAATGTATTAAGTGTGCATATTTTTTTTAAATGTTACATCTTTTTACACTTTAAAATTTTTTATGTCAATTTTTTTTTGACATAAAAATAGCAAATATAAAAATATATAAAGAAAAGACAAAGCAAAAAAAATAAAAAAAATCTCAAATTTAAAAAAACTATAAAATTAAGTAAGTAAAAATAGAAAAAAAAACATTAACAAAAAAATAAAATAAAAAACAAACTAGATTTAAAAAAAATAGAAAATTAACAAACCTTTTTTTTAGAAGACTACCAAAATTAAGATTAAAAACATTAAAAAAAAAACCTAAAAAACAAAAATATACAAGTTCTTCCTCTTTATTCTTCTAGCTCAAAGAAAAGTAGCACTACGAATTTTTGGGGAATGATTCTCCCTCCTTCAATGAGTTTATAATAGGATCTTAGGCTAGGTTGTGGACTAGGCTCCTCGAGCTCTGGGGCTTGCCTTTGTCTCTTCCTTTTAGTTTTGACTTTGGTGCTCAAGGTAGCTAAAGTTGCAACTGCCTCTTTTTTAGTGGTTCATGGAGACAAAATTGCTTTCTTTGGGGATACATCTATTTCTCTAGGCTCAGTAGTCTTCTAAGGACTTGATGTTTCTTATTTCTCCCCCTCTTCCTCTTCATCTTGTTCTTTTCCTACACCTGTCCCAAGTTCTTCCACTGTCCTCACTACATCTGTTTATCTTTCCTCTTCTTCTAACCCTACTTCTTCTTCCTCTCCTGCCCTTGCCCCTTCTTCTTCTTCCTCTATTTTTACCTCTCTTCCTCCAACACTATAGGTTGGGGTCTCACTTGGTGTGATGGTCTGTTTAATGAGGCCATGGTGGCCTAGGTGTTGGCGTTTACCCTCTCTCACTTTTTCACTCATATCCCTGATGGACTATAGGAGGAAGTATGGCACACTAAGTATTTGAGTCAGAGGCAATTCTACTTGAAATTTGAGTTCATGAGGTAATATGAAGTGGTAGGCATAGAGTGCACTCAACCTTCTCTCACAAGAGATGTATTTCAGGATATGGTAGGCCACCTCATCCCAAGGATAAGGTAGGCTTTCCCTCCTAACTCCATTCTTTTCCTCAACAGGATTTTCATTGGCAGTGAAGAAGTTCTTTTTAGTAGTGGCACTAGTGGTTTTGTCTTCTCTACCCCATTTGATCCCTAGAGGTAGGGTTGTCACTTTGCTAATTAGTTCAAGGCTGAGTGAGATAGATAACCCCCTCACCACAGTGGTGGAACTATCTTCTGTTTGTGAGTTCAGGGCCATGGAAAATTTAAAGGCAATGTCATCATCATATCCTTTCAACAACTTGAAGAATCCTAGCAACTAGTGTATTATAAAATGGTCTATCACAAGAGGGTGTATATGGATTCTTTTGGAATCTGAGGGTTACTTTATGTTAAATCCTCCCCCCATCTATTCTCTACGTTTTTAGCTAAGTGAAGGAGAGATACTTCTTTTAATATCTTTAGTGTATAATTTAGTGGCAGTAGCGAATTAAGATTCCTTGTTGTTGATAATTTCCTACATTCCCTTTACTCTACATCCTGAAAATATCTTTCAATTTCACAATTTGATTGCTACTACCTGTATAATTTGAAGTGCACCTTTCATACAATCTTATGGGTGGATGAAGGAGATGGTGGCACTCATGTTTATCAAGTGTTCTAGGATGAAGGTAATAATTTGGAGACCAATTCGACACTCTGTAGCATTCCTACACCCTTTCAGTCTTCCTGTAGCACTCTCAGCCCTCCTGTACTAGTTATAGGCTTTCTTGTAGCTCCCTCCTGTAGCAATGGAAAAACAAGTTTTGAAACTCCTCAATGGCACCCTGAGATCGTCATCTCCTTAACTATTTTTGAAATGAGGGGTTATGCAAAATGATTCAAGCCCCGGTACATAATATGTTTTTTTTTGCTTAGGCTTGGAGAGCTATGGTGACCTAGCAGTCACACGAGGTTTCTTCTTTTAGACCATTGTCCCCACTCAGAGTAATTATTCCCTCTTTACTCGTAATAACCACCCACTATATTTGATCCCAACTCGACTGATGTGTTGGAAATAATACTGAGAGGGGGGGTGAATCAGTATTATCAAATCAATTATTTTTCATTTCACAATCAGATTTGTATACACTACTTTAGTTATGGGAAACTACGTATATACGCTACTGTGTCTAAGGCAACCAACGTATATCAATAGACTTATGATTCATTAAGTGTTGATCTTAAATCAGTGTATTAGAACTTCATTAACCATAAGAACAGTAAACAGGTGCAGTAAAACAGAATAGATCATCACACACATGGACACAAGATATAAGGTGGAAACCCAATGTGGGTGAAAACCACCTGTTGCAATTCGTCTCTATCTTCTTTTTAATAAGAAACTTCTTTTTACAATATTTCTGTACTGGTGCAGTCTTATACCAGTACACAGGCTTCTACCTGCAGAAGGCTACAACCTTCTCTTTTTTCCAGGGACCACGTTTCATAAATTTTCAAACTGGATCCATGAATAACATCAATCAAACATCAAATATATCTGCATCAACCAATCTCCTTTTCACCAACTAGAACAGATTCAAACAATCACTTCTCTGAATGCTATAACCAGAAAACAGTAACAGTAACCAGACACCAATTCTAAACCCAGAACACTACAGCAATAAACAGAAGTAGCTAAAACATATTTTGTGAGTCGTACGCTACTTCAATATGTGAAACCTACGTGCATACGCTTCTTTTTAAAGGAAAAACAGCGTATACGCAGTTTTGACTTACTGAACCTGTGTGTATACGTGCCTTTGCTTGCCAAACCTGCGTACAGATCTATAAAAGATAATTTACCCTTTTCACTTATTCAGACATTAGTTATACCCAGATTATCAGATTTATAGATCAAGTCATGCGCCAAATATAACAGATCAAAATCACATAAAGATACTACTATTCAAGCCTTAAGATCTTAACCCAACAATAGAACTTATCCTTCTTCTAGCACTCAGGTTCCTCCTTGGTTCAGATCTGGCTATACACCATAACCCAATTCTAGATCTTGCTCTTCATAAGATATTCAATACTTTAGTGAATTTGCCTAATGATCTCCTTCCCCTTTTTATACTCCTAGGCCTTACTCAATACCATGGTCCAAAACCATAGAGAATCAATACTATGGACCCAATACCTGGGTTCAACACTTCGGACGAGATACCATGGTCCAAAACCATAGGTCCAAATACCATGGACCAAAAATAAGTTTTCCCACATGTACGCGCTTTTCCTTGCATGAAAGTGCGTGCATACGTATATGCGCCTTTTGATCGTCGAACCCGCGTGTATACGCGACTTGGTTAAGAGGAACCTGTGTATATCTCTTTTTCTTTCATTCTGAGAGCCTGAACTGAGATCTTCCATCTGAGTGAGTTGCCATCAAGGACAACACCTGTGCCATAGTGCCAAACCTATGTCATAATGCCAACAATCTCCCTCTTTGGACTTGATGGTAACCCCAAGTCATTCAAAGTCATTCTCCCCCTTTGTCATCAAGGGCAAAGGGTTATGCTCCCCCTAAGTAGATGCTGAAATCTCTGATCTGTTGGGCTGTCCATGCTCCCCCTGACTGTAGGCAAGGTCTGCAAGAAGATGTTCTAGAAGAAGAAACATGACTTTATACATCATAAATGACCTTCCTATCACCAAAGACTCATACATACATTCATCTCCCAACCAAGTGGGGATATACCAACATTGACTCATCCACCCAACCAAGTGGGGATACACCAAAGGTTTACACATGATAAAATAAGAACATTACATCATCCATCCCAAGCATAGTGGGGAAACCAAAATAGGCTGTTACATGACCTTGATAAGAACAAGAAATACATGACATAGAGACGAAATATCTACAACAAGACTATGATAGTCATTAAAAACTATCATCAGCAGCATCTATCAATCATGATTCAGACCAGCAACCATGTTCTCCTTCTGCACCTATTCCACCTGAAACCAAAAACACTGTGAACTTGAACCAAGATCTTCTAAGATAATGCCAACAATACATTATTAGAAGTATATATGCTCCCCCTGAACCTGTGCCAGATGGTCTCTGTCAGACCCATATCAGACTCTTTTCATCCTGAGCCTGGCCCACTGTTTGTCTTCAAACCAACATATACGTGACTGTATCCACATAAACCAACGTATGTATGCGAATTCTCCTCATTAAACTCACGTACAACCACTTTTCTCTGAAACAAACAAGTTTCAACAGCAAGATGATGCATCAACTACTCCCAGCTTCTGTCTGAGGTATTCAAATGTCTCCCTGGGTAGTGGTTTGGTGAGTATATCAGCAACCTATTCCTTGGAGGGAACATACTCCAATTTGACCTTTTCTTCAAGCACTTGTTCTTGGAGAAAATGATATTTGATAGGTATGTGCTTGGTCTTTGAATGCATGACAGGATTCTTTGAAATACTGATTGCACTTGTATTATCACATAAAATAGAGATAGGTGGAGTACAAGTGATTTGAAAATCTTGCAAAGTTTGCATCATCCAAAGGAGTTGTGTGCAGCAAGATGCAGCAGCCACATATTCCACTTCAGCTATAGATAAAGCAATTGAACTTTGTTTCTTGCTGAACCAAGATACTAATCTGGAACCCATAAAGAATGCACCACCACTAGTGCTTTTTCTGTCATCCACGCTTCCTGCCCAATCTGCATCTATATATGCATGAAGTGTGAGATCTGTATCTCTAGGATACCATAAACCATAGTTTTGTGTTCCTTGAAGATATTTGAAAATCCTTTTAACCGCCTGAAGATGTGGTTCTTTTGGATTTGCTTGGAATCTTCCAACTATTCCCACTGCATGCATGATGTCTGGTCCGGTACTTGTTAGATAAAGCAGACTACCAATCATGGATCTATAGGTTGGTTGATGTACTGCTGCTGAATCATCATTTGCGCTGACGCTGCATCCTGTTACCATAGGGGTACATACTGGTTTCGAATCTTCCATGCCATATTTCTTCAAGATCTGCTTGAGGTACTTGGTTTGTGATAAAAAGATACCATCTTTATTTTGTTGGACTTGTAAACCAAGAAAATATGTCAGCTCACTAAGCAAGGACATTTCAAATTCTTTCTGCATCACCAAAGCAAAGTTTTGACTCATGGCTTCTTCATTGCTACCAAAAATGATATCATCAACATACACGACAAGTATTAGCAATTTATCATTATCAATTTTTATATATAGATTGCTATTTGCTGATCCTTTTGAAAAACCTTGTTGATGGAGGTATTTGTCCAGACAATAATACCAAGCCCTTGGAGCCTGTTTAAGACCATAGAGTACCTTCTTAAGTCTGCATACAAGTTTTGGATCATTTCCAAGGATGAATCCATTTGGTTGCTCAATATACACTTCTTCTTCCAAGTCTCCATTTAAAAAGGCAGATTTCACATCCATTTGAAATACTTTGAACTTCTGAAAGCTAGAAAGAGCAAGGAACATTCTTATGGCTTCAAGTCTAGCAACCGGTGCAAAAGTTTCTTCAAAGTCTATACCTTCTTGTTGAGCATACCCTTTACAAACAAGTCTGGCCTTGTTTCTAATAACATCTCCATTTTCATTCAACTTATTTTTGAATATCCATTTTGTCCCTATGACATTCTTATCATTTGGTCTAGGAACCAACTCCCAAGTGTTATTCTTTTCAATCTGCTCAAGTTCTTCATTCATGGCCTTGACCCAGCATTCATCTTTGCATGCTTCACTTACATTTCGTGGTTCAGTGGAGGAGAGCAATGCTAGATAGCTTGAAGCTTTTGAAATAGTTCTTCTTGTTTGTACACTTGCCTCTTTTTGCCCCAAAATTTGAGTCTCTGGATGATTCTTCTGGACATACCTGGATGGAGTCTTTTCTTCTACCCTTATCTGTTCTTCTGGTGCCTCAAATGTTTCTTCTTCATCATAAGTCTGATTCGATGTTGAAGGATAGTCCTCATCATCTTCAAAATCTTCGGATTTTACCTGCCTAGGATTGTTTCCTTATTCATCAACCACTACATCAATACTTTCAACAATTTTTCCACGTCTTTTATTGTAACACGTATATCCTTTACTGTGGGGAGAATAACCAAGGAGAATGTCTTCCTCCGCTCTAGGTTCAAACTTTCCAAGGCTTTCATTAGTCCTTTTAATGTAACATTTGCTTCCAAAAATTTTGAAGCATTTTACCGTAGGAGTCTTACCATACCAAAGTTCATGAGGATTCTGAGTGCTGTTCACCCGGACATTTGTCTTGTTGAGAATAGTAACGGCAGCAAATGCAGCTTCACCCCAGAAGGTTGTGGGAGTTCCAAACTCATCAAGCATAGCACGAGCCATTTGTTGAACTGTTCTGTTCATCCTTTCTACTACATTTTGCTGAGGAGTCCTTGCAGTAGAGAATTCCCTTTTTATTCCATGTTCTTCACAAAAATCGAAAAATTTATCCGAGGTAAATTCCCCTCCTCGATTACACCTGAGGCATTTGATTCTACGATCTGATTCGTTTTCAACCAAGGCTTTGAATGCTTTGAACTTTTCAAAAGCTTCGTCTTTATGCTTCAACAATCCTATCCAACACATCCTGGAAAAGTCGTCAATGAACAATATGAAGTATTCTTCTCCTCGAGGTGATCTTTTCCTGGATGGACCACATACATCAATATGGACAAGTTCAAGTGGCTTACTAGCTGATCCTTCTCAGGGAAATTAGTTCTGGTTTGCTTGCCAAACTGACATGATTTGCATATTGTATTGTCTGGAATTCTGATGTCAGGGAGATGACGAACCGCCTGATATTTGCATGCTTTCCTTATCTGTGAGAACCTTAGATGCCCCAATCTTCTGTGCCATAGCCAGTGTTCATCATTCTTGCTTAGATAGCATTGTTGTTGTCCTCCCTTGAGTATGTATAAATTGTTTGGAGTTCTTATGCCTTTGATCACTGTTTCTCATGTATCAAGCTCAGGAATAATACATCCATTTGATCGAAATATTACCTCATTTCCTTGATCACACATTTGACTGACACTCAATAGATTATGCTTTAAGCCATCAACATACATAAACTTTCCAGCTTTGATCTTTTCTTTCAAAAGAACATAACCTTTACCTTTTATGAGTGTAGGGGTGTCATTTCCAAATGAGACCTTCCTTTCCTTTTCTAAGGCACTATATGATTGAAGTTTTTCTTTATCACCTATCATATGTTTCGAGCATCCACTGTCGATGTACCATTGATTTTTCTATCCTTCCGCATATAAGGCTATACCACATCTTTCTGGTTGCGGTTATTTCTTTCTCCATGTTTTGGGACTCAATGAAGCTTGCTCCTTCTGATTTGTTTGCCGAAACCTACTCCTGCATTTAGAATCTTCATGACCGAAGTTGCTACAAATAGAACATTCTATTTCATTTTCAAGAGCAGAAAAGTTATTGTAGGTCTTTTTCATGATCCCAGTCACACTCCTTTGATTTCATGCTTCTCTGGTCATGATGGTCTTGTAGGCAACACATTGAGCAGCTTTGTGTCCAAAGTTATGACAAGAGAAACATTTTCCATTGAAGAAATTCCTGCGATTATCAAACCTACCGTCCAAGTGATTGTAGTTTCCATAGGCAAATTGAGAATCATTTACCTGCGGTTGGTTGTAACTTCTGTTCATCCTTGAAGTAGATTACCCCCGATTTACTTGGTGATCTCTGTTCATCCTTGAAGTAGATTGACCCTGATTTACCTGGTGATCTTCTTTATGCCTTTGCTGTCGATTGTCAACCTGTTCAATTCTCCTTGCTGCATCTAGATAACTTCTGGAGGTGGATGGCTTTTGTGCTTGAGATGCTTCTTCAGAATATCCAAGACCTGTATTGATTAGAGGAGAACGCTATACTTTGATAATCTCATCTAAAGTTTCAGATCCTTTAGCAAATCTAAGATTAAGAGCTTTTGTTTTCTCAATATCTTTTCTAAGTCCCACAATTTCACATTCTAACTTTTCATTGTGTTTTTCCCTTTCAGCAAGTTGGAATGTCAGAGTATCTATGATCATACTCTTTTCTTCTAAACATATTTTAAGTTTAGAAATTTCTTCATAGAGATCATCTTTATCTATAGCATCCAAGAAATCATCATCTTCAAAAGCCATCAAAAGTCTATAATCATTACATTGTTCATCTTCATCACTAATTGAAAATCCATCACTGTCTTCATGTGTATAATAGCTCTTCTTACTTACATTCTGTTTTCTGTTCCATCTAACTAGTTCCTTACCTTTGTCAAGCTTAAGTTTATGAGGACACTTGGCTGCATAGTGACTGACTCTTCCACAAATAAAACATTTGAAAGGTAACTTACCTCTGAATCTTCCAGAACCCGGTTGAAGGTTCTTGACAAAGTTTGATTCTTCCTCTCCTTCTGACATATGTCCTGACTCATTGTAATCTCCTTTTCTTGAAGATTTGAATGCGGCTTCTCTCAAATCTGATGGTCCCCCTTTTCTCATTTCGAAAGCAGTTAGGATTCCGTGCAGCTGTGACATGGTAATGCTCTGTAGATTCTGCTTTTCTTCTATGGCAAAAACTTTTGATTCAAACTTAGAAGACAAAGATCTTAGAACCTTTTCAACCAAAGTAACTTCTTTTATTTCTTCACCCAAGTTTTTCATACGATTAACAATCTCATCTATATGTAAGAAATAATTAGCCACACTTTCATCATTGTGCATTCTGAGATTTTCATATTGAATTCTGAGATATTTTAGTTTTGCACATTTTACCTGATCGTCTCCTTCATATCTTAGAATGATCTTGTCCCATATTTCTTTTGCGGTTTTGAGCTGCATAACCTTGATGAATTCTGATTGAGATAAAATCCCTAATAGAGTATTGACAACCTTTGCCTTTGTTTCATACTGCTTCTTACCAGCTGTATCTGCAGGAGTTGTTGATGGAAATGTGTATCTTGCTTCCACAATATCCCAAACTTCTGTACCAAAAGATTGAAGATAGGCTATGATTCTTACCTTCCAATAGACGAAGTTTCTCCCATCAAATATTGGTGGCCTGATAGATGCTTCTTTCTTCCTTCAAGCGATTAAGCTTCTTTTGAAGGACCTTCTCTGAAACCAATTGTTGGAAATAATACTGAGAGGGGGGGGGGGGGTGAATCAGTATTATCAAATCAATTATTTTTCATTTCACAATCAGATTTGTATATGCTACTTCAGCTATGGGAAACTGCGTATATACGCTACTGTGTCTAAGGCAACCAACGTATATCAGTAGACTTATGATTCATTAAGTGTTGATCTTAAATCAGTGTATCAGAACTTCATTAACCATAACAACAGTAAATAGGTGCAGTAAAATAGAACAGATCATCACACACATGGACACAAGATATAAGGTGGAAACCCAATGTGGGTGAAAACCACCTTTTGCAATTCGTCTCTATCTTCTTTTTAATAAGAAACTTCTTTTTACAATATTTCTGTACTGGTGCAGTCTTATACCAGTACACAGGCTTCTACCTGCAGAAGGCTACAACCTTCTCTTTCTTCCAGGGACCACGTTTCATAAATTTTCCAACTGGATCCATGAATAACATCAATCAAACATCAAATATCTCTGCATCAACCAATCTCCTTTTCACCAATCAGAACAGATTCAAACAATCACTTCTCTGAATGCTGTAACCAGAAAACAGTAATAGTAACCAGACACCAATTCTGAACCCAGAACACTGTAGCAATAAATATAAGTAGCTAAAACACATTTTTTGAGTCATACACTACTTCAATATGTGAAACCTACATGCATACGATTCTGTATTAAGGCAAACCAGCATATACGCAGTTTTGACTTACTGAACCTGCGTGTATACGCGCCTCTGCTGTGCTGAACCTACGTACAAATCTATAAAAGATAATTTACCCTTTTCACTTATTCAGACATTAGTTATACCCAGATTATCAGATTTATAGATCAAGTCATGCGCCAGATATAACAGATCAAAATCACACAAAGATATTACTATTCAAGCCTTCAGATCTTAACCCAACAATAGAACTTATCCTTCTTCTAGCGCTCAGGTTCCTCCTTGGTTCAGATTCGGCTATACACCATAACCCAATTCTAGATCTTGCTCTTCATAAGATATTCAATACTTGAGTGAATTTGCCTAATGACCTCCTTCCCCTTTTTATAGTCTTAGGCCTTACTCAATACCATGGTCCAAAACCATAGAGAATCAATATTATGGACCCAATACCTGGGTTCAACACTTCGGACGAGATACCATGGTCCAAAACCATAGGTCCAAATACCATGGACCAAAAATAAGTTTTCCCAAATGTACGCGCTTTTCCTTGCATGAAAGTGTGTGCATACGTATACGCGCCTTTTGATCGTCCAACCCGCTTGTATACACAACTTGGTTAAGAGGAACCTGCATATATCTCTTTTTCTTTCATTCTGAGAGCCTGAACTAAGATCTTCCATCTGAGTGAGTTGCCATCAAGGACAACACCTGTTCCATAGTGCCAAACCTGTGTCATAATTCCAACATGATGTGACACCTCCACATTGCATGAGGGCTTACCAACACTTTTAGTCTACTAGCCGAGGGTGGCGAAGTTAACTGGCCACCTTCGGCTTATTAAAACATATCCTCTCGACATTTACACATTTTCGTTATTTACACATAGGGAGGAGGTGACAATTTTCAATAGCTATTCCTACCTTATGATCGAACTGATTCATGGATTTTCATGTTGGAGCTGAACCACATTATTGGCATCAAGGGAGTTGACTTCTTGTGTTTCTTTCCTGTGCATTTCTTCATTGTTCCTCATGATTATTTTACTGTTGTGTTTGTTATGTGTGCAGGCACCTTGTTGATGTCCAAGCTACTACTACTGGTGGAAAGTCATTTTGGGAGTGATATGACTATGGCAGAGTGGCCTCATAAGTTTCCATCACCCCCCTTTGGATGAGAAAAAAATGAGACTATTTCTTTCTGTGATGTGTGCACACGCTATTATAGGAGGAGGTTTTCTTCCTGTAGCAGTCCTTTCCTTTTCCTCTAGGGTCTTCAAGCGACATGAGTGTGATGAGAGAGGACGTAAAAGTTCTTGAGGAAAATTCTAGGACTTTGAGGGAGTGGTGTAGATTGCTAGAAATGAACAGGATGTCCTCTATGTGTTTCTACAAAAACATTTAACAGGGGTAAGATAGAGTGGAGGCGTTTTAGTGAAAAATATATATTGTTTTTATGAAATGGGATGGATGAGTGATGGATGGATGGTGGAACATGGTGGGGGGAGCTTGTTCATCCTTTTTAAGGTCATGTCGGGTTATCCTTTTCCTCAGATCTCCCTCCTGTATCTTTTCAGAACCCTCCTATAGCACTGCAAGACCTTCCTATAGCATTTATAGGTCCTTCATGTAGCAGTCCAGAGAGGGGGGGGGGGTGGGGGAACTTGGATTTTGGGCTAATGGGATGGTGGAGAGGGGTGATCACATGAGAGTGGATGATGGATATGAAGTCAATGGATGAAGGAGTGAAGGGAATATTGAGAATTTTGGCTCTATAGCTAGGGATATTCCATTGTCTTTAATCATGCAAAATGAC
Source organism: Pinus tabuliformis (assembly GCA_031772625.1). Taxonomy (NCBI): domain Eukaryota; kingdom Viridiplantae; phylum Streptophyta; class Pinopsida; order Pinales; family Pinaceae; genus Pinus; species Pinus tabuliformis. The sequence goes on along the minus strand of CM062817.1, from coordinate 134,396,454 downwards.
AAAAAAACTAGTAGACATGGTGTAAATCCATTTCTTATGTTTTTTTTTTCTCTTTTTTTTAGACACACAGCCTACCTCAAAGGAGGTTTTCAACCTGTATGTTTGCCCTAGGTTACTTAAGGTAGGTTTTCACTTAGGGATGTTTATTATTTTTCTTCTCTTTTTTTTCCTGGGATACCTCAGAGAGGTTTTAACCCAAGAGTTGGCCTCAAATGCCTCATAAATGTTTTCATTTATGCCTTTTATTTTTTCTTTTTTCCAAAAATTTCTAGAAATGTTATGGACTGGAAGCTATGACACTTCCAATCACATTGACTTCTTTGCTGATTTTACTGATGAATTCTTCCTTAGACATAGGTTTTTTTGTATATCTTCAACCTATAGTCATTGGCAATCAAGGGAATCCCTTCCTCATCAATGGTCCTGATTTGAACAACTCCATTGTCATGACATTTTTCCATCGGGTATGGGCCTAGCCATATTTTCATAAATTTTACTTTGAAATCCTTGAACCTAGAGTCATATATTAATTCCCAATCCCCTTCTTGAAAAACCTTTTCCTTGATATGCCTATCATGTCAGGCCTTCCTTTGCAATTGTATAACTTTAGTGTGTAGGAGGGTTTTCATTATGAACTCATCCAAACCATTCAATTGGAGTAGCCTCTCTTGTTGTGCTTTGGTGAAATCTAAGTCCAATTGGGCTTCCATTCTCAAATTATTATATTTCCCCCAATCGAAGTGAAAGGGGTGCTTTTCCTTACAATTATGCTCTTCTCCCTAGAAGACAAATTTGGGGGAAATTTTGTAGCAACTAGGTAGTTGGCTATGTTAGCAAACCATGGAGAGAGAAATAAGATAGAAAATAGGTGTTCATCTGGAAGTTGATCATTGACCATTACTTCATCACTTGTAGGTAAAGCAAGTCTAAATAAAAAAAATTGCAACTACATTTTCTTTTCCTCTCTTGTCACTGATAGTTAAATCAAACTGTTGTAACAATAGAAAACATCTAATGATTCTAGCATTGAAATTAGGCTTATTCATCAAATATTTAATAGATGCATGTTTAGTATGCACAAAAGTTTGGTATCCAGTGATGTATTGTCTAAATTGTTTTAAGGATTGTACACCAACTAAGAGTTCTTTCTTAGTTACAGTGTAGTTCAGTTTAGCCTTATACAAATTTTTACTAATGAAATAAATGGCATAAGGTAACTTACCATCTATTTATCCCAATTATACCCCCAAAGCTTTGTCATATGCATCAGAATGGATTGGAAAGGTAGAGCCCAATTAAGGCCCCTATGTATGGGTGCAGTGGTTAATTTCTCTTTCAAAATCTCAAGGGCCTCTTGGTAGCTATTTGTCAAATAGAATTCTGAGTCCTTGGCCAGTAATACAAACAATGGTGAAGCCACTAAGCCCACCTAAGCCCAAGAAAATCCAAACATACCTCTTCTCTTGAGGAGTAGGGACCCTTTTGATGATGGCAATCTTGTTTGGGTCCACTTGTATTCCATCCTAAGATATTGAATGGCCAAGGATAGTCCCTACGTTCATTAACAATTCAAATTTCTTAGGACTAAAAGAGAGGTTCATTTCAATACATTTCCTCATGAATTTTCCTGGGTTAGAGAGAGCCTCTAGGAAGTCACACCCATAGGGAGTGAAATCATCCATGTAGATCTCCACAGAGTCATGGACAAGCTCAAAAAATATGCTAAAAAATTCCCTTTGAAAAGTGGAAGGAGCATTGCATAGATTGAAAGGGAGGACCCTATAAGAAAAGGTACCCCAAGGACATGTGAATTTATTTTTTTCCTGATCCTTAGGGCAAAGTTGGATCTGATTGTGTCGACTGAATCCATCTAGGAAAGAGAAGAACTTCTTCCCTGCAATACCATCTAAATCTTCATCAATGAAAGGTAAAGGGAAATGGTCTTTCTTGGTGGCTTTGTCCAATTCTATGTATTCCACACAGATCCTCCACTTCCCATTCTTCTTTGGGACCAAAAATATAGGGGATGCCCATTCAATATCTAAGATGGGGTATATGAACCTTGCATCCAACAAATTTTTCAGTTATTCCTTTACTATGTCCTTGAGGGTTGGGTTCATTCCCCTCTGAGGTTGGTGCACAGGTTTCATCCCTCCTTGATGTAGATGTGGTGAGTATAAACTGATGGCTGCACCTCCTTCATTTCTTTATAGTTCCAAGCAAGGGCATCTAAGTGTTCTCTTAGCATCTTGCACAACTTCTCTTCTTGGTTGGCTAAGAGAGAGGGGTTAATCTTCAAGGTTCTAGATGGACCGAATTCTACAACTTTGACATGGGCAGGACTTGGGTAAACTAAGCATAATTCAGTCCAAGGGATACTCTCATACTCTTTTTCATAAGCTCATTAAGAGGCATGGTATTGGGGAGTTTGTTTTGGAGGATCTTGTCAATAAGGTCATCTTCATGAGGTTTCCCCTATCTTATAAAATAATCCGGGGTACATATTGGATGGGATGTTGTATGATAAACTTCATCTTCATCCTCTTCTAGCCACAAGGGTAAGTCATGCTCAATGGATGGCCGAGCAGGACAGTATAATACCAATTGTTTGGACAAATGCCCATTCTTAATGGTCATGTTCCTGGCTGTGAAACTAATATGAGCATCAACAGTGACTTACCATGGCCTTCAAAAGATGAGAGGATACCCATTGAATTTGGTTTGGAGATGGAGAACCAAGAAGTCAGTGGGATACTCCCAGGAGTCAATGGATACCATTACATCCTCAAAAACTCCCTTACGAGCCACTATGGATCTATCTGCAACTTGCAACATTGTAGTGGTATTTATTAAGGCTCCTTGGAGGTTTAATTTCAACATGGTTTATTTATTCATCACATTGATGGAAACCCCAAGATCAATCAGGGTATGAGGGACAATGATGCCATCAATGTGGACATCTACTATTGGATTTCCATGGTCTAAATATTTTGGAAAAATCACTCTACCCAACATGAAACCAGATAATTGACCAATAACATTGATGGTGGGAGTGTATCGTTTTCTCCTCCTAGGGTGTTTGAAACATTTCTCCTTGATCATATTATTATAGATGGGAACATCCTTAATAGCTTGGAGGAGGGGTATTTTAACATAGATTCTTCAATTCTCCTAGAATTTCAATCTCTTATGGGGTGTGCTAGTTAGGATGGATCAATATCTTAGGAAAAGGAGGAGGATTTACTTGAGGGGTACTCTCTTTCTCTTCCTCTTTAAGTTATTCAGGTGGAGATGGAGGTTGGTTATATAGAAGCACTCTTCCATACCTAAGGTTGATTTCTTGAATCTCCATAACATAGGCAATGTAAGATGTCTCTCCACTGTAGACCTATTATGCTTGCATGTTATTCAGGTTTAGATTGGGTTGAGGAGCATCAGAGGTTTCTTGAGTGGAGCATTATGAGTGAGTTGTGGTTGAGGTGGAGGTGGAGGCAACAAAGCATGGGGTTGTTTGAGTTGAGGCCTCCACCCTTGTGATGGGTTATTCCATTGAGGAGGTTGAGAAGCATATGGCTGAAATGGTTGATTGACAGGTTGGGGAGGATATTAAGGAGCATAAGGCCCAGAAGGAGGTGTGGACCATGACGGATGAGTGGAAGAGTACTAGGGTGGAAAGGGTACATTCTGGTTGGGATGGTAGTAAGAGTAAGATTCACCTTGCATGCCCTACTGGTATGGATGAGGTCCTTGACAACTCCTTTGATTTATAACGTAGATTTCATCAGCCTTTGGGCATAGAATCCCCCCAGGGCATGTTTTGGGGCTTAAAGCCCAAGTTTTGACTGAATATTTTTGTAAAAGCTCCACGAATTGCTGGCGTGGGGTGCGAAAGTATAATAGAGTCACAGGGTTGTCCACCCTAGTTTTTGTAATGTAATTTCGGATGGATAGACCTACCCATTGTCCACGAACCATGGGATTGTATAAATAGAGTGAGGCTCTAAGTGTAGAAAATAAAAAATAGAAGGGAAGCATAAGAAGTCTAAGCGATTGAGTCGAAGTGTAAAGTGTGTATGTGGGTCGTAGAGTAGGAGAAGGCTCTGTAGTTGAGTGTGCAGAGGCCTATTAGTCCACAGCTGAGTGCATGGACACCTGTAGTTGAGTGCAAAGGGTAGGTCGAGTCTGTAACCATTGGGAGAATCAATAAAGAGAAGTTTTGCAATAATTCTGTGTATATTTTCCTGGTTTAATGCATGACTGGATATAATTTGCAAGTATAATGTTTATTTACTGCACGATCGTGTATGAATGTTTTGTATTGCTGATTATAACTTAAGACATTAAAGTAGGTGAAGGTAACTAATTAACATTGGAAGATAAGTAAGATCTCGGGTAATAGCGCAGAGTGCGACACAACACTTGGTTAGGGTTGTGCAAAGGTAGCGTATTAGGTTGCGAGGAATGGGAAGTGCACAAAGCAGGAACAAACATATGACCAGTTGTACCTCTCAGACATCTCAAGGGTGCGGAAACCTGGTTCTAGCACCCTCCCATACTACTTCGGGTGAGACCTCAGTCCACGCTCCGCAGGTTGTTGCCGAAACAGCCAGTAGTACAAGGATTTGTTTGGCTAATTAACTCTGAACCTGGGTCAAGCCCCAACAAGCCAACAAATGGTTCCATTGCTGGGACTACGATCTACATAGAGATGTCTAATATTGTATCACTGGAATCTGAAAAAGAAAGGAATTAAATATTGGTTGGACAGAAAGATTCACGAGTTCGCGGTGCAGGAAAACAGGAATCCGTGACTATAAAAGGAAGAGTTTCTAGATTGCTACTTATGTATGGAGAGCCACGAAATTTTCTTTGCATCCTTCCCCACTGAGTTGTATGAGTGGATCACGAAGCTAACAAATAGCCAAGGAAGGTGTAAACTTGACAAACCTTTTGTGTCGACTCCAGAATTGGTGCGCAGACTGGAAGCATCTGAAGATAAGATCGTGCGTGTTGTCGATAACTGGCTTGATCGAATCATAGGAGGATTCATCATCGAATTCGCGGTAGATACTTTAGTCAGCTATAGCGAGGTAGAACAATGCTTCCTCAAGGGACCGCGAGGTAAGTACGTTAAATCTTTGAACACTTGGATTAAAATGCTACTGTGTGAAAAGCGGGTTATATGAATAAATTGATGTTTTGGGCTACGTGGAGTGGGAGAATCTACAGAAACGAAGGTAGCACAGAACTAGAAACTAGCCTCTTGATTTCACCTCCACGAGGGGGAAAAGAAGAGCTCGTGAAGGTCTCACCAAGAAGTGCAATCAATCTGATAAGACAGAGAATTCCGTGCATACCACCCCCACCCACACCATCACCAGTTTCACCGTCTTCACCCTTGTCTTTGCCCATACCACCTTCGCCACCACCACGAAGCAGTATATCAAGTGCGATAAAGCTACCAATGTTCAAGGGAGTAGGGAATGAAGATCCAGACCAGTTTTGTTTCATGATAAAATTTGTATGGGAAGCACAGGGTGTCATGGACGACAATATAAAGAAGGAAACATTGGTCATCACTCTGCAGGATAGCGCACTGACTTGGTACATTAAGCATTCCAATGAAAATCCTAATGTGGGGATCACGGATATCTAAGCTACACTAAACAAATAATTTAGCAGACCAAAGTCTGAGGCAGAGCCGATCATTGGATTCAAGGAGATCATAATGCTACCAAGAAAAACCTCGTGGGAGTTGGATCAAAGACTGAAGTGCACAATTTGCGAAGCGAACATTACATTAATAGATGGGAAACACCGCGAATGGTTTGTGGCATCATTAACGCCGCATCTACAAAACACGTTGTCGCAAAAAAGGCTAACCACTCAGGTCGAGGCTTTGGAGGTCGCGATGAGATTGCATGAGACTCCAATACAAGATCCTAACTTGGGAGTTCAGCAGATTCATGCGCTATTGAAAAATTTGTGCCTAGAGATGCAAATTTTGAAACAAGACAAGACAACCCACCCAGAGATGCACGATGAGGTGTGGTGTGTAAAATGCAAGGGTCGGGGGCACGACAAGGATCACTTCCCGGTTTTCGCGAATTACCTTGTGGGAGGAGGGCCAATGCCACTAAGACCAGAGGCACAAGTAGGACCAAGCGTGGCACTTGCACTATGGTGCGTGATTTGTCAGATAAGAGGAAAGCATGCTACAGATAACTGCCATCTATTACAGAAGTATATGCATAATTCACAGCAATTGTTCTGTAATTTCTGCAGGTCAGTAGGACACGATGAGCGCACCTGTAGAAGTTATGAGCTGATGATGGATCAAACTCCTACCTACAGAGTTTAGGCCAAAACATGGCCCCTTGATCAAAACGAAGGAATGGTGCGCACCAGATTTCAGGGGCCCGGACAAGGCTGAGGTGGAGGGGGACCAGGAAGAGGTCGCAGACAGCCGATATGTTACAATTGCGGAGGGCTAGGGCATTATGCCTGCAATTTTATGAATCCAATGCGACCATCATGCTTGTATTGTATGTTGTTTGACCATGAGACAGAGGATTTTCCCACACTGATAGTGAGGTTGCATGATAAAGGAGCACTCCAACCTCCCCTGACTCAGAACCTACAAATGATGAGGTCTGAGCCGCGCGAGGAAGACCCTAATGTAAATATCATGCTCCAGAGTGGTATTATGATAGGGGATCACAAAGGCAAGCAACTTGAAGAAAGTACTTGAGTTCGCAAGGCTCCAACGAAGGAACCAAAATTCAATTTGGAGCACACTAAGGAGATCTTCATGGAAGCTAAGAGGAACTTCACTGATGCCTCCACTTCAGGAAGTAAAGACAGACTAGAGTCAGAAATGGACCCATTGATGCTCACTACGTTCTTGGAGACATGTATGAAGCTGTTGCGTGACAGCAAGGCTGTAAAGGGGATACAATAACTCATAACTAGATGTGCTAGGACCGCACTAGGAGAGCCACGTGTGGTCCGGAAGCTCGGGAAGCAGACGACGTGAACAAGAAGGGAAATGAGATTGACCACACAGATCGACGAATATGATATGGACCAAGAGATTCTAGATCTAGGATCGAACGCGAACGTCCTGCCAAAGTAGACATGGGAGCACATGGGTAGGCCTGCACTGCAATCGTCTCCTATCCAACTGTGGGTGGCGAACCAACAAAAGATCCTACCTATGGGGAGATTGCAGGGAATCACAGTAGATATTGAAGGAGCAAGAACACTAGCAGATTTCGAAGTGATAGAGATTGTTGATGACAAAAATCCCTACCCCGCGCTATTGGTAATAGATTGGGCCACTGACATGAATGGAGTGATAAATCTAAAGAAGTGCAAGATGATCTTTGAGAAAAAATCACTGCGCGTAGTGGTACCTTTAGAACCTGCAGAAGAATCATGCTACACGGAGCCAGTGCGCGACTACGACAATGATGACGATCTAGACTCCATCTACAAGGTAACCACGCAGGAACATGATTGGGTAAATCCAAACGCAGATGGCCGAATCTCATGGGAGCGCGAAATCTCCTCCACATCAGATTCCGCCGAGGAGATAGAATGGTGGCAGAACGGATTACACGAGGTAACCATGCTCAACTGTAACATGATGATGAGATCGTTGCAATGTGTGGTGATAGAGGTAAGAGATCTGCCTACGTATGACGGGTTAAGCAAGGTGGATGACTTCTTGAACAAATTTGAAAGCGAAGTACCAGAACAGTAGCGTTTTGATGCTCTGAAATGGGTACTACGCGCTACGCCCACAAGGTGGTGGGGTACGCACCAAAGAAGTTTTAAGAATTGGTGTGAATGTAGAAGGATGATGCGCATGCGGTTTGGGAAGCCTTAGATGCAATTGAAAGACAAGTATGACGAAGGAACTGACCCGCACACCCACCTATCCAGGTGGATACAGGCATATGGTGCAAAACCTGTACGAGTGCACACTGTCCTCGTGGTAGGGGGCATGATCAGTAAGCAGGTGTGGGCAAAGCAATGGCGTGAACAACCCCTTTGGTTGGGACCACGAAGTATGGAAAGACCAAGTGCGCAGAATATATCCACGTAGAAGATTTTAACAAAGTACGTGAAGCATTGAACAAGGTCCAGAATGTGAAGCAGACTGACTAGGACCTGCATGTACCAGCGGTTCTTTGGGCTTATAGGACCGCGTGCAAAAACCTGACCACGCAGGCACTGCCAAGGCTGGAGTATGAAGCAACCGCAGTAAGCCCTATAGTACTTGGAGAGCTTAGACTGCACATGATAGCACTAGTAGATACGACGGTTCGTGGAACCTTGGAAGCAGAAATCCAATAGGGAAATTTTAGACTCCAAGAACTTGAAGAAGAAAGGGTACGATTAAGGAAGAAAAGCACTCTAGTGGACGTGGAAGTCAAGAAGCTGGAGGATGAGATAAAAGAATATTTTCTTGGCAAAAAGATCATGGTGATAAGGCAGGATGCATACAATTGCAATGACGGGTTTAAGGCCTATCGCCACGAATTTATTAGTCTGATGCCCTGGCTTGGATTGCATATTACTAAGCGTATTGACCAGGGTAGCGCGTTGCAGATGTTAAAGTGCACGATGTTGACCATAACAATAAAAGGTGGGTACTCTCTAGGAAACATGATGAATGACAGGATGAAACTTTACACGGGTGGTGCGACCACCTGACTAGATGAGGGAAGAATAGTCTTAGTGCCCCAGGTAGTTGAAAGGGAGCACATGACTATAAACTATTATGCCTGGGAGTTGTGCAATGTTAGGGCTGCACACAAAAGCAAAGAGTCACAAGGTCCACGACTGCGCACGGGGGGCTACGTTGTCGTGCGGGTTGGCCAGAAAGTGACCATTCTAGTCACTATTCATGATGGGATGCTCGACTTGAGACCAAATGGAGCAGGCAGCAGGAATTTAAGACGCGATTTATGGGCAAGATTTGGGAAAATATGCCACCAAGGAAGCATTAATGAACCGGATTTGGGGGGAACGGTCGAATTCAAATTCAAAAAGCGTTATAAATTACAAAGGGCTGCCCAACAAACAACACTTGGTCATTTGCGAATTGAACTATTGAGCAGAGCCCTGATTGTTGTGTGTCGAGCATTGATTGAGCCCCTGAGTTCACAAGTGCTAGATTTCTGGATGGACACGATGGCAACAACTGAGGATGTTATGGAGATAACAAAACTGACTGTTGAAGAGGCCGTGCAGGCGCTGATTGTGGGGGATGCTCGAGAAGGTGTTGGGATTGTGGCAGAAATCTCGAAGTCACTGCGCACGCCAAGACCCAAGAAGGACAAACAAGCGATGGTTCCTGTACGTGTGTCCCGGCGAAACCTGCTGCCTACCAAGCTATCAATGGAGGAGAAGGGGAAAGCCGTCACCATAGAGACTGATGAAGAAGAGGAAGACCTGGACGACCTAATCATCACAGAATATGAGGACGAAGGCATGGAGGAGGAAACTGAGCCTGTGCAGCCCCTAACAAAACTGCCCACCTATGTCCCCCCACAGAATGGAAAGGCTAGAGTGCCCAAGGACCTTGATGAGACCAAGAGCTCGTTCCAGACCCTACTCCTCCCATACAATATTATTTTTGAGGGTACACACCTGGGATGGGTGCCGAGCGTAAAATTCGAATATTGGGACCTCACTGACCATGAGAAGTTCCCTCACCTTGAGACCTCGCACCTCATGAAGCCCAAGAAAAACACCACGGCGGGGGTTGCATAATTAGAGCCACAAAAGTGGTTGCACGAAGTGGAAAAGGATGGGCTATTGAACCTACTCTGGGTGCCGCATTTCCACCACACCCCAATGACCATTTTTGTCATCAGGTAGCTACTCTGCCTGGTGCATGATGGGTGTTCATGGCTGGAAGAGCCCATCCCCATCACGACAGAATTGATTCACTGCATTTCCTGGCTTCCATGCAAAGGAGAGGACCCCGTGGACATCTCGGAGGGGAAGAGAAGTGACTTGGCCATTGTGGAGGGAATGAAGAAAAAATACAAGCTGGTGAAGAAGAAAAGGGGCTACGCATATCCAGCATCAGTGACAAAGCAATGAAAGTGGCAACCCAAATACTGGCCGGTAAGGTTATGCGCAAGTGCCGTGCAGATGAGGTACCCATGCCAGTGGTAGCACTGGCTAAGTAGTGCACGGAGGGGGTCCAGTTTAACTGGTCCGAGATCCTCTACAAGGAGTTTTTAGAGAATTTCGGCAAAGCTCAGGAATAGGGCAAAACGTTCCACTATGCATGGCTTCTGCTGTCCATAGTGCTCATGGCAAGGGAATTACCGAAGGATAGTCAATTCCCCACGATTGACAGAGATCTACCAGAGACCGCGAAGTACGCTTCGCTCTGGGCCACAAAGGATGCCACTAGAATCCACGACAGTAAAATATTCTGGGTGTTCATGGAGATGAACCTCAGAATGGGGATCAACCACAAGCCGCGGTTGTCGCCCACTGTCTACAATAGCCTTCATAGTTTTGTGGAATTTAAAGCGGACATCCATAGTATTTACATTAGAGCGCGCAAGGACTTGACCAAACAATGGAGGAATCTACCCTTTGTAGCCACAGACGATGTCATCTTTAACGTCCTCGTGACATGGCCACTGGAGTGGTGCACTCTAGACATCACGGAGATAAAGAAGTCGGCAGTACAAAGGATGAGGCAAGGCCAAGATGCACATTGCATAGTTGGTAGAAAAGAGAAGGAAGGAGGCAGTGGCAACAGAAGTGCAAGCGGCGCAGGATGCTGCGCAGATGGCAACTAAGCAGGAAAAGGCTGCAGTAGCAGCAACAGGACAGGAGGCAGTCACGAAGGTGTGCGAGGGCCAAATGTTTCCTTCGCATGGGCAGGAAGCAAAGGAAGAAGAGGGAGGTGCGGACCCACAAACCGCATCAACATAGTTGAAGCACCAACACCCAACCGAGCGGACAAGGTTGCGCAAGAAGGTCAAGGCATCGAAGTTGTCTATTGACCTGATCACCCTAACCGAGGGTGATCTGCACGACATCAGCAAGAAAGTGCATGATGTCACCTCTGAGGCCCTCCAAACTTTCATGCAGGGGAACTAGATTGTGTTAGGGGCCCTCAGAGCGCAGTTGCAGGAATTATAGGTGCGCCCTTCTCAGGCTGGTACCATTTTGACTAGCCTTACAGTTAGAACAACGAAAACAGAACACATGTTGCGCGTGTGGATGATGAATACCATAGTGCTACCGTAAGGGGTGCTAGTGAGAAAAAATGAGGCTGACAGGCCTACAGTTAGCACACTGAAGGGTCTCGGTATCAATATGGCTACACTCCCACTAGAAACCTTATATGTTTTGCAGGATGAGATAACTACAGAGCTGCGAGCTAGGGAGAGCCGTGCACTGCAAGTCCTAGCGAGCAGAAAATCAATATGGAACAATTGAGCTTGTAACGTGACAAAGTGGTGTAGCAGAATAAAAAGCTGGTACATGTAATAGATGAAGCTTCCCAAAGCGTCCCGGAGTTGGCCATCCTAGTAGACATACCAATAGAGGCCCGCATCCACAGGTTAGCAGCAGGGGTGTGTGAGGCATGGGAGGAAATGACAAAGGTTCAGCTTGAGTTGAACCTTCAGATCACCGAGCTACGGTTAAAGGCGTATCCGTCCACCCCTCCGAAAGTTAGAGAATAGCGTGCTAGCACTATCACATCGGGAGTGGATGAAATTGGCAGTGTAGTGCCAGACTGCACTAGCATGTTGGAAGAATCATTTGAGGTCCTCACAAATATGCAGGAGGACCCTAACATCCAGTACTTAGAGATAAAGGCGTGAGAACTACAACAACAATATGACAACGTTAAAGGAACTGCGTAGATGGTGGCCCTCACTTAGAGGCTCGCACGGATGCAATAGGCTAAAGCGCTGAAAGAGTAGGTGGATGCGGCACGACACAAGGAAGTAGTCCTAAAGGTGCGCATTTGGCCTTGGATTGACGAGGCCTTCACCATCACAACAGATATTGAAGGTAAGCTCGCACACAGGCAGGGGATGCACGCACTGATGTAGATAAGCACTTCCAACACAGAGGTCTCAGAACAACATATGTAGCAGATTCAGTAGGCAGCAGCTCAGTGCGCTGCTGACCTGGCAGCAGTTCGAGCAGAGTTGGAGGGACTCCGCGTAAAGATTCCCGCACCGATAGAGTGACTCGTGGATGAGTCACGATGTTTGTGTTGGGGGCCTGTTGGTAATGGAATCCCCCCAAAGGCATGTTTTGGGGCTTAAAGCCCAAGTTTTGACTGAATCTTTTTGTAAAAGCTCCGCAAATTGTGGGCGTGGGGCGCGAAAGTATAATAGAGTCATAGGGTTGTCCACCCTAGTTTTTGTAATGTAATGTCGGCTGGATAGACCTACCCATGGTCCACAGACCATGGGATTGTATAAATAGAGTGAGGCTCTAAGTGTAGAAAATAAAAAATAGAAGGGAAGCATAAGAAGTCTAAGCAATTTAGATGAAGTGTAAAGTGTGTTTGTGGGTCGTAGAGTAGGATAAGACTCTGCAGCTAAGTGCGCAGAGGCCTAGTAGTCCGTAGCTGAGTGCGCGGACCCTGCAGCTGAGTGCGTAGGGCAGGTTGAGTCTGTAACCGTTGGGAGAATCAATAAAGAGATGTTTTGCTATAATTCTTTGTATATTTTCTTGGTTTAATGCATAATTGAATATAATTTGCAAGTATACTGTTTATTTACTGCGCGATCGTGTATGAATGTTTTGTATTGCTAATTATAACTTAAGACATTCAAGTAGGCGAAGGCAACTAATTAACACTGGAAGATAAGTAAGATCTTGGGTAATAGTGCAGAGTGCAGCACAGACCTTGGTTAGGTCTGTGCAAAGGCAGCGTATCATGCCGTGAGCAACCGGAAGTGTGTGAAGCAAAAACAAACAAAGGACCAGTCATACCTCTTAGACATCTCAAGGGTGCAGAAACCTGGTTCTAGCACCCTCCCATACTACTTCGGGTGAGACCTCAGTCCGCGCTCCGCGGACTGTTGCCAAAAGTGCTAGTAGTACAGGGATTTGTTTGGCTAATTAACTCCGAACCTGGGTCAGGCCCCAACAAGTGAACACAACCCCACCTTCTGCCCCTTGGTATACATATTTTAAACCATGAAAAGAAGGACACTTATCTGTAGCATGGTTTTCCTCATACACTGAGAAAACCTCTATGACATTTAATGGGTATTCATTTTTGTGGTGCCTTCTAGCGAATTTAGGGAAGAAAATAGCTAGGGCTCTCTCTTCTTCCTCTTGTCTTCTCTTGATCTGCATGGTATCCATTTGCAACGAAAAGGTATGCAGAATTTCAGTCTTAAATTCCTCCAACATGTTCCCAATATCATTCTTGATGGATGTTGTGGAAGGAGATGAACTGACCAAGCCTTGACTATCCATACCCTTCTTCCTAGCATCCCTATAGTAATTTTTGAACATTGTTTTGATGTCATCGTAGGATAACTGATAGATGTATTCCCCATAAAACATGTTGAGGGCTTCAAGCATGTCCTCCCTTAGCCCTCGGGGAAGGACTAACTTGAGTGAGTTAGGATCAAGGGTGTATTTGGCCCTCCTATAACTGAGTTGAATTCTCTCCTAATAGTCCTCTAGGGATTAGTTAGGTCCAAGATTCATTCTAAATATTTCTTCCTTTGTTTCTTTGGATCTACAGTAGTCCATATAACTTGCTGTTGGAATTATGATGCATGTGTTGTCCTTGATGGAAACTCACTTGTAATAGAACAAGTATATGGTAAGTAGATGAATCCAGTGGTAAGTTGAAAGGTGACAAAGTGATGGAATAGAATAACCGAATGATGGGACAAAGGTTTACAGTTCATAATAAGAAGTTTGATAGAGGTGAATAGTTGAATATCTATATGCGAGTTAGTCAAGGCCAAGTCGTGTATACACATAGGTACAAAGAAGTAAAGTTGCGTACATGTTAGCACACTAATTTAAGAATACCAAGGGTCCTTACCATTGTATTAGCCAACAATATTGAGTGCAGTAACAGTTATTTGATCTCGTCCAAGATTACCACCAGCACTAGTGTAGTTTCGACTCATGTTATTGGCTAAGGCTCTAACTATATAAGGAGGTGAAGATCAAAGTGCTAAGTGTGCATGTGAAAGTGTTTTTGATGAATACTTCAATTTGAAGTATATTTGCATTGTAAGGGCCATAGTTGACACATAGATCTGAAATAAATATGCATCGATCAATACAGTGATGGATCAGGATCATGAGACCTGAAATGACTTTCCATTGTATGATATTCTCATGGATAGACTAGATCTAAGTATTATCGCATGTTTTTATCTCTGAATATCATGATTTGGGTCTTTCTGAAGTTTTGAAGAGCAATGTGATTTTAGGTCAAAATTTGCAGATCTGTATGCAGTTTCATCTCGATTTTGTCACGTATAAACGTGGGTTCATTTATTCAAAGGCGCGTACATAAAGGAAGGGTTTATGTTCATAAATGACTGATCAACCTGATCAGTGCTGTTGTATCTCTGTTGTTTGTCGACGATGTCCTCATGTTGATCTGGGTTGAGTGATAATGTCTGAAGTAGAACTGATTGAATGATGAAGTTGAATTTGGTTACATGTTGATTGGTTGAAAATATTATTGATGCTTCTAACTGTATGAGGGTTTTGTAAGCTAACAAAATATTTCAGAACCAATCTAGTCAAATTTGTGTCTGATTTAGAATTACAATTTTTTAGTATATTGAGATCTGTACATAGGTTTCTCTACAGAAAAGAATGTATACATGCAGGTTGCCTTAAGTGAAGTAGCATATACATGTTTGCATATGAATGATTAGGGTTGCGGTTGATTCTATGTGTTGATGCAGTATTTTAAGTTCAGTTATTTTTTCTAGTTACAATGATATTATTGTTCTGTTTGAATTAAGTTGGTGTTTGGTTTAGTTTATCTACAAGTTGTGATGTATTAAAGCATGTGGATCCAGTGTGAAAATTTATGAAATGTGGTCCGCGGATGTTGCTGAGGGTTGGAGCCTTCAGTGTGGAAGTCGAAGCTTCCTACCAGTAGTAGCTGGTAATTAGATCAGGGGGTTGAAGCTCCCTTCCAATAGGAGAATATCCATAAATAGAGCATGTTCCACCCAACCATGAGCAGCCTTTATCAGTTCCCTCCAAGATAAGATCTTCTTTCCATCAGAGTCAATAACCCCCATTGGTTCCTTGGTGGTTTATTTGATAAGTTTTCTTCCCAATTTTTTTTTACCAGCATCCTGCTTTTAGGCTTGGCAACCCTTTTTCCTAGGCAATTTCTTTTTTATTTTTTTTGAAAAAGGTTCCTTTGATTTTTTTTTAAATCGTGCATTTTTCTCCGGCAATGCTTTATTCCACCTTGACCTAGTATACTTCTCCAACTAAGTGATTTAGTATGATATTTCTCTCCCATCATATTAAATCCATTTATTCCTAATTACTTTCTCCTAGGGATTTTTAGGAGACTTTTTAGGGAAGGTCCATCATGTGGACTTCACCACCAACAACATTTTTAAGCTGCCAAAATGTATTTTAAACTCTAGTGCTCTTTCTTGAAAATTTTCGAGTAATTTATTTATTAACTCAATAAAAATAAAATAATTAAATCGTCACATAAGTATCACCATGGCTTCCATTTCCTTTAAATACAATAATAGTTCAATGTATAAACATAGTAAATGTTTAAAAGGCAGAGCCATAGGGGTGTTACACATCCCTTTCAAACTAGATATTTCCAAAATATAGACATTTACATTCCATTTTCACTATAATTTTATTATTATCTAGTTTGATTTCTTATTTTTCTTGGAGAAAAACTTTTTCCTTTCTTTCCAACTTGAATGCAACCCGAACTTTCGACAAAAATGCGTTGGAGTGTTCTTTTGCAATTGCACAATATTATTATTGAAATCTTCCTCATCTGCATAATCTACGAAAGAATATTCCTTTCTGATGAGATTCCTTATGGTTTCCAAAGGGAATCTATTTTTCATTAGGGTTTTATGCTTTTCCACAACGCTGCCTCCAGGGAATCCTTACTAGTGACCATAGGTTCCACATTGGCAAGTTATTTTTCCTGCTTTGATTATATTTCTGTAACTGCAGTTTATTTGACTAAATCTACTTCCTTTTTTTTTCTTCTGGTTCATTCTTGTCCTGAAGCTCTTATTTGAGTACCATATAGTGATCACCTTATGAAACTTCCCACCATTTGGGCCTTCAGGGATTTTCTGGTCTTTGTTATTCTGAGGAAGCTTAGGGTAGTTTTTAATTAAATTATCCATTTCATAGTGTTAGCACTCCTCAGTGTCCCAAAGATGAGAAAGGAAGCCAAGGAGGTAACCTCAAACCAATCTTTAGACTTGGTGGCTAGCCCTACCAAATCAAAGAGGGCTCTCTCAAGAATCTCATAGCCAGTGAAGTGACTAGGGAGGGATTTCAAATGTTAGGCTAGATATTAAGCTCAATGGTGTTTCATTTTATGGTTTTTTCGATGAAGCTCATAGATATAGGACTAGGCTAAGGTTTCTAATGATCAATTGTAGAGATATAATGGGACAAGGTAGGCATGATGAGTGAAAGAAATAGTTTGTCGTGGTGGTGCAGAGATGAAAAGGTAGATGATCAGAATGAGCATGTAACTATGAATTCATTCATCAAGAAGAAAGAACACTTGCATGGAGATCTCATCAAAATAGAGCATATAACTTATGAATTTTGTTTAAAACTCATGAGATGATCACAAGAAATCATAGAGATGGTAGGAAAAAGAAGTATCAAAGAAAAACACTGTCACAGAAACATACCACAAGAATCCCATGATATTAACTGCAATTGCCTGTTATATTACTGCAAAATGTACATTAGCTCGAAGCTATGATTATCGAACATCCAACCTACAATACTTCGAAATTTGAAGTATTTATACAATTATTTACAAAATAAATATCTTGAAACAAAATTCAAGATTTATTACAAAAAAATATAAAAAATAGATCAAACTACTAATAATATTAGTCGGCCGAGTTCTGGTAGTAATTGAGACCTCAAATAGACATTGTTGTTAGTCCTGCTAGTTGATGAAACACATTGTTGTTCCACTTTTCACCGCATTATGTTCTGAAAATTGTTGTGATAAATGCACAATGTTGTCATCTATCCTTTTACTGCTTAAAACGTGTTGGAAATGTCCTCGCTACCCTCTAAGTGGAGGTGAAATGGATGATTTGGTGCTATGTGAATAGAGGTTGTGGTCTTTCAGTTGGGAAATTACATGAAAATCAGTGAGAAATTGCGGTCAGGAGCGTAGAAAATGAACTAATTTTGACCATTCGGGAGTATTTATTAACCGTTGATTTGGGAATGTTGATTCGGGTCGTTGTATATCACAATTGCAATAAAGAGAGGGGCATTTTACCATGTTTTATTAGTGTTTTTCTGATTGACCAGACGTGAAACTTCAAAAGCCGCAATATATAAAATGTCGTGTCCGCTGGCTTTATCACATCACAATCGGAGAGGGGCTGGAGGAGGAGGGACTTAAGACTTGTGTGATCCCTGAAATCGGAGGGAAAGGACTTATCACAATTGGCGAGGTGACGGAACTTGCAATATCGCATTAGGTGCGCGGGACTTTATCACAATTGGCGGGGAGTGTTAACCATAGACCCAGACCCAAAATGTATTAAAAATTAGCATATAGTATTTTAGATATGGTAGGGCTCCACGCATATCACAATCACAATGGTCAGGGGAATGGGCCTTGGTTATTGCGGGATGTGATTGCGATTTCACAATTGCAACAAGAAAGGAGACATGGGATTTGATTTCTGTATACGTGGTACTGTGGAGCCCAAATCTCTTGCAGTGAGGAAGAAGTAGAAGTGTAAAGGCTTTTGGGCAATGTAACAGTGTATTAACAAAAGGAACAAAGGTATGGATGAGGCATGAGAGTTAACAACAATAGCATAAGGCTAGAGTTAAAATGGATACAACTAGAGTTTAAATGGTTTTTGGTTTAAAGTTTAAATGGGTTATAATAAATGAAATAATATGGTATATGGCTAAAGTTAAATGGAAAAGAATGGGAAAATAGAAAATGGCTAGAGTTTGGAAATATGAAGGAGAATGAAATTAAGGTTGGGAAAAGGAAAAAAACATAGTCATGGATCCACGAGACAATTCAAATTTAGTCTAAAAGTACTATAATTTGAAAAAAAAAATTGTCATCAATATGAAAGAGTGCATTTGATCACAGATACTATTCAACACTAACGCATATCATGCTCTACACTGAAATGAGATAATCTCATAATCAAGATTTTGGACCCAAACATCGTTTAGAGCCATCAAATAAGTGTTCACAGAAAAACCCCTATTTAGTTTCATCTCCACACAAATGCGGGTTATACCCTTGAATTCTCTTGTGTCCTTAGCCTCAATAGACTACTTGGGAAAGATCAAAAGGAAAAGAGTTAAAAAAAAATCAGAAATATAAAACCTTGATCAAGACTTTGTATGAAACAATTGAAGTATACTTAATGTGGACATGATTGGGTCCACTTGAACAAAGGAAAAATATAATATTTACCGTGGAAATGGCAAGTTGAAGAAAGTTTCCTAAAAACTTGGGTGATGTTTTCTGGTTGCATATTTGTGAACCATTATGGGGAGAAGGTAAGGAAATTTCTCTTTTACTTATATATATATATATATATATATATATCTATATATATATATATATATATATATATATATATATATATATATATATATATAGATATATATATATATATATATATATATATTTATATATATATATATATATATATATATAAGATGATAACAAGTATGATTATTGTGTGAGTGGTTGGTCTGAAATGATCATATGTTAAAACTGATGTAGAATTGATTATGCCAACAATCAGATGAATGTTAACTTAAAGTGTTGAAACTGTGAGAACTGCTTGAGAAGAAGAATTTACAACAGATGATAAAACATAAGTAAGATGCAAAACAAAAGTGAAAACAGCAAAAACATAGTGATACCAAACAACAAGATTGATTACAGAGTTCATCCCTAATGGACTACGTCTCCGGGTCCGCTTTCAAGATGGGCGACTGCTTTATTAGGATTGAACCGAAGAGGTTGATTACACAGAAATTTGACCAAATTGAATATGCACGTAGGCACTTTTGGTCACTATTATACGATAGCTCTCTCAACCATCTTTCCAACGCCTGTCACGGTTCCTAATTCTAACTCCGGATGCTCCTGTTACACTGAAAACAAAACAACCTATATCCCTCCAGAACTTGCACATGAAACTCAAAACCACTCTAATGTCCTCTTCATGAACAAAACATCCTTTTAAAACCCTCCAAGTACACTCAAACTCCTTCTTCCTAGTTTAGGAATGAATTGGCTGATTTTATGGTTTTATTGGTCTTAGTCTTACCATGTTTTGACACCTAGGGACACTATACATGGGATTTGAATTAATTTTAAAACAAAACTGTAACAGAACCCAAATATAAAGTTTATATTAACTCGAAAACCATTACTTGTTTGCTAACTACGTGTAGGAGGAGATAGTTCATGTGACATCTGTTTTCCGGCAGTCTCGGCTGATGGTGCTCCGGTGATTAATGTATTATAGTTTCCTTTGGTGGTTCCGGTTGACATAACCTTTGACTGTAACCTGTTCACATATCAAAGTCCCCATCCGATTAGTGCTGCGGTCAGGTGAACTCCGCCCTGTTATCATCTGCCTGCTCACATGATAACAGTTCCAACGCGGCTAGCAGATGGTGGTTTACTGTGAACTGCTGGCAATTGACTGCCACCACGATTATTCACATGGCCTCATTGCAGTTTATTCCCTACGCGGTTAGGCCCGTGGTTATGATTGATATTTAATTTGTATTGTTTTATAATTTGATTTCAATGTAATACAAATAGCTTGAGGGTTTATAACATAGGTTTGTTTGTAATACAATAGGCCGAGGGTTGAACACAAGGTTTTATGTATTATTTTTTTTGAAATTGTTTTAATACATATATTTGTAATGTAACATGTCTGATAGGTTTGGGACTTAGGGTAATTGTCTAGAACTTAGGTTTAGGTATTTAATGTATGGATTTAGGTGTTTTAGGTGTAGATTTAGTGTTTTAGGTCTTAACATAATTTTTGTTCTAAAGACAACCCTTTTTACATCAATTGTCACAAAGTGACATTCAAACCCACATGACGACAAAACATATCCTGGTGGACTGACAACAACCAAATCCTGCAAGGCGAATGAAAATCACATGTCGACAACCAGGTTCCAAACCATATCACCATGACAACCATATACATTACCAAATAACCTGAACCATAAAAATCACTGTTGAAGCTGATGACACCGGACACTGAATGTTGAGGATGAAACTGAAACTGTGTAACTGATTTGACGAGATACTCCTCGATCAATCCTCTCCACTTGAAAGCTTTTGGACCACAAAAGTTTGACTAAACCGATAGTCGATGAGGGCAAAGCTCCCTCACTCTCCACCTTGCCATGATGATGTACCAATACATTCGATCAACCACCTGAAAGTGATGACCTTGATGATGCTGACCATGGCACATTTTGAATCGGTGACCTGTTCCATCCATTTGCAGTATGAACAACTTGTGAAGATGGTCAAAAAACCTGTTATGAACATGGCAATTGATTTCTTTCCACGAAATACCATGAGTTAGTGATTCATAATCATCTTTGAAAACAGACTCTACAGGATATTTTTCAATACCATTGACATGTATTAACAATCTATATTGTGGAATGAAAAAGACAATAAAAGATATTTTTGACATCAAACTAGCTTCTCGACTTGATATACTTTCCTGATTCCTGATTACTAAGTGAATTTGCTGTAATAAACCCATCAAACTGTAAGGTGACAACTGCTGCAACTTAGTTTGATTTTGAAAGTATTGAATTAGTTGTTGATTTGTTTGAATCACTGTTTCTTCATTTATTAAATGATGTTTCCATTGATTAGCACTTTCCCCTGATGCATAAGTTTCCCTTAGATGTATTGGATACTTTGACACTGCTTTAGAAAAGGCTTTGATATGAAAACAAATAGGCTTCCTCTCCACTTGAAAAGAGGCTTCCAAACTGTTTGAAACATGAAATGGTGACACAATACAAGAGAAATTTAACACTAACTTTCCCCAATACTGACCTACATCCTTGTAACTTATAACTTCCAAACTTGGACTGAATTGATTCATTCTGACATTAGGAAGAGGAGCTTTAGGCACAAACTATAATTGATGTTGTATTCCTTGCTTATGAGTAAGATGCTTGATTTATTTAAATAGAACTGGAAAAGTTTCTACCTCCTTGATCACACTATCTTTAAGCTGAGACTCATAACTTGAAGAAACATCCTATTGATTCTTATGTTGTTCCTTTACACACACGATTACAAATATTTTATATGAACTTATTAATCGCTTCATCTGATTAGCAACAATATTCAAGTGATTTTTGTTTTGATGTGCCCTGACAATAAATTCAACCCCATCTTTCTTAAGGTGATATTTATGTGCTCTCCTATAAAATACTGCATCACGATCATAACTATAAGGACTTCCTATGACAACTCCACATATGTCTACTGGAACCACATCTAATTCCACTTCATCAATGTAATTAGTTGTAATGGAAAATATTAATCGACACTATTTTGTGACTTTTATCTGAGTTGATTTCTTTAGCCATCCTAATGGGTAAGGTCTTGGATGATTCTGTGTCTCCAAACCTAAATTCTTAACTTATATTCAGATATTAAATTTGCCTGTGATCCACTGTCAAACATTGTATCTATCTTTGTGTGCTTATAAGTTATCCTTATGTTAAATAATTCAACTCTTTTATCCTCATTTGAAGGATTTATGTTTGATGAAGATGCAATAGTGTTCAAACTTGAACTAGTGTCAGAAGTTTTACTTGTCGAAACAATGGCAGTTATCCTCCTTTCATCACATGAATCTGAACCTAGATCTTGCTGGACTGCTGCAATTGCTTTCTTTTCATCCTTCTCCTTAAGGAACTTTTTGGGCTTAAGTTTTGGATAAAGTTTCCAACACTTAGATTCATCATGACTGATTCTCTGGAAATGAGAACAAGTAGGTCTTTCCTTTTGAGCTATCTCTGATTTCTTTCTCTTCGAATTGTTCTTCCCCTTACTATCATTAGAATCTTTGATTTCCAACTCTTTGGATGATTGAAATGAAAATTTGAATGGTCTGCCACCTGATTCAATATGTATGGCTTGAACACACACTTCATCAAAATCATCAGGATTAAACATCAATAAACTATGCTACAAATATGAATGTAAAATACCGATGTATTTTAATAAAGTTTCACGTGTATCTAATGAAATACCAAGCATCAATGCTCTCTTTCTGAACTCCTAAGCAAACTCCTAAACACTCTTCCCTTTACCTTGCTTCAAATGCTGCCAATCAATAAAAACTTGCTGCATGTATCCTAAAGGATAGAATTGTTTCCTAAGAGCTTTTAAAAGCTTAGACCATGAAGAGATGAATTTATCTTTTCACTTTACATGTATCTGAGTTTTACTTCCCCACCAGATTAAATTTGTTCCCCCCATTCTAAGTGTAGCTAACTGAATTTTCATTTTATCGTCAGAGATGTTCTGAATACGATAGTACACTTCTAACTACTTAATCTAGTTATCTAACTTTTCAGGATTCATTTCGCCATCATAAATAGGTAACTCAAATTTCACATCAAGTTTCACAAGAGATGTTTCTTAGGTTTCTTTTTTGTTTCAGATTTTGCACTGGAAGAAGAAGAAGAAGAAGAAGATGATGATGGAGATGATGGAGGTGAAGGTGGTTTATCAGCGTTGCCTTTACCTTTTTCCATCTTCAATGTCTTTGAAGAAGAAGTTGCATCTCTCGTCTTATTGTCTTCGTAGAGTTATCCCAACATCTGCTGCATAGTAAAAAATGCTTGTTGAAACTGTTCATCACTCATCTTAGTTTCTAGATTTTCACTTGCATTAGATCCTGTCATGGTCAACTTATGAATGACTCTTCACTTTCCAATCTTTGGATCAATCTGCTCAAGGATTCCTTTTCCACGTTGCGAATTTGACCTGGTTAACATTCAATGGCAAATTCTACAAACACAACCTGCTATGATACCAAATTATATGATTTGAAATGATCATATGTTAAAACTGATGTAGAATTGATTATGCCAACAGTGAAATGAATGTTAACTTAAAGTGCTGAAACTGTGAGAACTGCTTGAGAAGAAGACTTTATGAAATATGATAAAACATAATCAAGATGCAAAATAGAAGTGAAAATAACAAAAAAAACAGTGATACCAGACAACAAGATTGATTATGGAGTTCGCCCTTGATGGACTACGTCTTTGGGTCCGCTTTCAAGATGGGCTACCGCTTTATTAGGATTGAACCGAAGAGGTCTATTACATAGAAATTTGACCAAAATAAATGTGCACATAGGCACTTCTGGTCACTATCATAAGATATCTCTTTGAACTGACTTTCCAACTCCTGTCACAATTTCCAATTTTGACTCCAATGCTCCTGTTACACTAAAAACAAAATAGCCTATATCCCTCCAGAACCCGCACATGAAACTCAAAACTGCTATAATGTCCTCTTCATGAACAAAACATCTTTTTAAAACCCTCCAAGTACATTTGAACTCCTTCTTCCCAGTTTAGGAATGAATTGGCTGATTTTAGGGTTTGTTTGGTCTCGTTCTTACCATGTTTTGACACCTAGGGACACTATACATGGGCTTTGAATTAATTTTAAAGAAAAACTATAAAAACACCCAAATATAAACTTTATATTAACTCAAAGACTGTTAGTTGTTTTCTAACCACGTGGAGGAGGAGACAACACATGTGACAGTTGCTTTCCGGTGGTCTCAACTGACGGTGCTCCAGTGGTTAACATATTACAGTTTCCTTTGGCGGTTCTAGTTGACATAACCTTCGACTGTAACCTGTTCACATATCAAAGTCCTTGCATGGTTAGTGCTGCAGTTAGGTGAAATCCACCCGGTTATCACCTGCCTACTCACATGATAATAGTTTCGACGCGGCTAGCAGATGGCAGTTTACGGTGAACTGCCGGCGGTTGATTTGCCACCACGATTGTTCACATGGCCCCACTGTAGTTTATTCCCCACGTGGTTAGGCCTACAGTTATGACTGATATTTAATTTATATTGTTTTATAATGTGATTTCAATGTAATAAAAATATCCCTTGGGTTTATAACATAGGTTTGTTTGTAATACAATAGGTCGAGGGTTGAACGCAGGTTTTATGTACTTTTTTTTTGGAATTGTTTTAATACATAGATTTGTAATGTAATGTGTCTGATAGGTTTAGGACTTAGGGTAATGGTCTAGAACTTATGTTTAGTTATTTAATGTATGGATTTAGGTGTTTTAGGTGTAGATTTAGGGTTTTAGGTCTTAACATCATTTTTTTTCTAAAGACAACCTGTTTTACATCAATTGTCACAAAGTGACATTCAAACCCACATGACGACAAACCATATCTTGGTGGACTGATGACAACCAACATGTCGACAACCAAATCGTACAAGGTGAATGTCAATCACATGTCAACAACCAGGTTCCAAACCATATCACCATGAAAACCATATACATTACCGGATAACCTGAACCATAAACATCACTGTTGAAGTTGACTACACTGGACACTAAATGCTGACGACGAAATTGAAACTGTGTAACTGATCTAACGAGATCCTCCTGGATCAATGGCGTCATAGGGTAGTTAGTTATTCTTATATTGGGATAAAAATAGTTGTCTATTAAGTTTCCATAGGAACTTATAGGTCCAGTGTATTGAAATAGCCCATTGTTGAATGAAGTGAATAATATGTTGTGAATCGATATATAAGAAAATAACTAAACTATATTAACATAGCAAGCGTGAGACAGTTAATACACATACAAACACAAAAGGGAGGTATCCCATGATTATACATGGAAGCAAAAATAAATAAATAAATAATTTTTTTGTGTATAACTTCCATCAACAACCTGTAATGCAAGATGAAGAAAGGTAAAAATTGAATTAATGATCCAAAACAGACTCTTGGTTTTGCGATAAAAGAAAATAACAAAGCAACTCAAGATGGGTATAAGTTACTTGGAAAAAATAGAGAATAATATAGCTCCCTTGAACATGACAAGAAAATGAGGTTATCTTAAACTTTATTTATGCATGACTAATGCATTTGTAACATTTCAAATTGAGACAAAAGCATAGTAATTCTACCTCGTACGACAATATACTAGTTACAATCTATCGTAAACGAAAAAAATAGTAAATGGTGTTGAAAATAGCAACAAGAAATGCTAGAAATAGAAGTGCTAAAAATAGCACTGCTATAAATAGAATTTCGGGATACCTTCCTATTTTAGTCAGTCCCTAAACTAAAATAGAGAAGTAAACTTCGAATTTGATCTTAGTAGCTGTTTGTAAAATAATTAATTAATTCATCTTGAGTTAATTAGTTGTAGGAAATCAAACATGAAGTCTATGTGAAGACATGCAACAATTTCTCCATTGATTGAGGAAGTTATCCCTTGATTAAGGAGATGAGGATGAGTTGTACTTTGAGTTGTAATTAGTTAGTTGAGTTAAGTCCAATTAGATTAGTTCAAATAGTTTGTTGAATTAATTGTGAGTTCAGTTAGTTAATGCATGCATGCATGTAACTGCTACACTTCAGATAACTGAATATTCTCTCATAAATAACTCATGCATGTCAGTTTAGTGAGAGACCCAGTTGAGATCAGGTGATGGGACAGTGTACTATTAGTTGCAAGAATATTCCTTGCAGGATATCTCTTGCATGCAGAGGGAATTCATTCCTTAGAGATTGTGCAGTTACGTCTTCAGTTTAGTGAGTGTGTTATGAGGCCAATTCACACAGGTGGCATCACTGGACCCCAAGGAAAACTGAGAAAGGAAATAGGAGGCTTGGAGGGCTGATGATAGTCATATGTTGTGTCTATTTAGTCTATGGGCTGTATTGTTCGATTGTAGAGAGAGCAGGATAGCTTGTGAGCTAATTCTTTTTGTAATCTGAACATATTTCCACTTGTATGATATTACAGAGATCAGGGTTTTAGGCTGAGGATTTCCCCAGAGTATTCTTCTGTGTTCATGTGTGATTGCTTTCTCATTCTCAGTTCTATGTGTTCTATTTGATCTTGCTCATATTCGATTAAGCTTCCACAACGTTTGTTGTAGAAGTAGATCTTGTATTTTTCTTTAGTATATTTCATAATATGTTGATCTACAGTGGGAAATTCTACATGGTATCAGAGCAAAGGTGATCAAAGGAGAGAAAAATATACAAGAATTTCGAAGTTCGAAGTTTGAGGTTCCTGAATATAGAAATCGAGTTCTTATCGCATCTCAATTTCACCAATGGCGTTCAACAGTTTAAGACTCGAATATGCTCTTGATGGTAGTTCGAATTATATAGCCTGGAAGGATCGAATGAAAGCAGTATTAGAGGATAATGGTCTAAAGGACTTCATTGATCAAGAATTCCCCAAGCTCGCAGCAGCTAATGCTACTAAATTGGCGGAATGGAAGAAATGTGTGGCTAGAGTAAGGAGAATCCTTCTGGAGGGAGTTCGAGACCACATAGTCTTGAGTCTCCATGGGAAGGAGACACTGTTTTCAATGTGGAAAACATTGAAAGATCTATATCAGAATAGCAGCGACCAGAGGAAGCTGGCATTGAAAGACAAGCTTCGAAAAATCAAGTGTGAAAAGGGCGACATGATCTCTACATATCTGAACAAGCTCACCACTTGCAGGGATGAGCTTGGAAGTGTAGGGACCACGACAATCGATGATGACATGGTGAGTCTTGCACTCCTCGATCTTCCTAAGAGCTAGAATAGCTACAAAGGCTCAGTTAATGGAAGAGAAAAACTACCAGATTGGAAACAATTTTGGTCATATCTGATGTAGGAGGAGATAAGAAGAAGCACCAGAGATGGATCCTCATGTAAGCAAGATGATGAGGAAAATCTAGCCTTAGTGGGTAAGGTGAGGAAGGGGAAAGGGAAGGCATCCCAATCCAAATCTAGTTCTTCCCATGGTGGGAATAAGTTTGAAAAATAAAAAGTGTGATGATTTCATTGTCATGAAGTGGGCCATTATGCTATGAATTGTCCACAGAAGAAATCCAAGAACGGATCCTCGAAGGGATCTAATAGTGAGGCACTAGACTCATAGTTTGAGTTGGATTTCTCTCTTATCACATGCATGGTTTCATCCATGGTGGGATGTGTTTGGTACCTGGAAAGTGGAGCTTCATTCCACATGTTAGGTGACAAGAATCTTTTTAGTACCTTGGAGGAGAAGGATCTCCAGATGTGGATCGAGATGGGCAATGATGGAAGGTATCGTGTTTCAGGTGAAGGTATGGTTGTGTTTCAGAGGGAGCATGGAGCTCCTCTCACCCTGACTGATGTAAAGTATGTACTAGGTCTGAAGAAGAATATTATGTCCGTTGCTATGCTAGAAGATAAAGGCTATGATGTAGTCTTTAGTAAAGGAAAAGTATTCCTGAGGCATATCGGCACTGGACAGACCAAGCGAATCGAGATTCGAGTAAAGAATCTCTACAAGCGGGAGGTAGACGACTGTGTTGCATTGAGTTCGAAAGCTGAGATCGTGCAGACCCAAGATGTTGGCGAGCTATGACATAGCAGATTGGGCCACTTGCACCATGGAGCCCTGAAGATCATGCAACAGATTTCTACTGGACTTCCCAAGGGAAAATTGGAGCAGACGAATACATGCAAAGGTTGTACCTTGGGTAAGTATGCGAAATCTTCCTTTCCAGATCAAGACAGTAGAGCTGGAGCAATCTTGGAGCAAGTTCACTTAGATGTTTGTGGACCATTCTCTACAACCTCCACCACTAAAAAAAGGTACTATGTTATTTTTATTGATGATTTTTCTCGTAGATGTTTGATCCACTTTATGCAAAATAAGGATTAGACTTTCTTGAGGCTTTGTGAGTTTAAAAACTTGGCAGAGAAAGAATCTGGAAAGAAAATAAAATCCTTGCGTAGTGACAATGGTGGAGAGTATGTCTACCAGTAGTTTAAGGACTTCTGCGCTACATAAGGAATTAAACGGGAGTTGACAACACCTCATAACCCACAGCAAAATGGGGTGGCCGAAAGGAAGAACAGATCGATTGTGGGAGCAGCTTGAGCGATGTTGCATGACCAAAGCCTACCACTGCATTTGTGGGCTGAGGCATGCAATACATTAGTATACTTGCAAAACAGAAGCCCGCACTATATACTAGGAATGAAGACACCTATGGAGACCTTTTCCGGGAAGAAACCAGTTGTGAGTCACTTCCGAATCTTTGGATCATCGGTTTACTTCCATGTGACCAAAGATGCTCGGAAGAAGCTAGATCCAACAACCGAGTTGGGAATACTTGTGGGGTACACAGATAAACCCCACAACTATCAGGTTTACCTGCCTACCAGTCAGAGGACAGTGGTACGCAGGGATCTAAAGTTCGATGAGTAGAAATCCATGCGAGTATCACTTGAGAGGGAGCTCAAGTTGCATGCAGAAGAGGAACTTTAAGTACCTAAGGAGGAGGAGTATCAGATTGATGCAGAGCAGTAGCATGCAGAGGATCCGGGAGTGGGGACATCCACTCATGCCGAGTCTTCCAGAGATGGGTGGAAACACTCAAGGGAAGCTGACAGGTTGATGTTGGATGCACAGGAGAATGTGGGACAACCATCTTCTTAGCACAGACAGAGGTCGCTCGAGCAGTACACTGGTTAGATGGCCCTAGTTAGGGAGTGTGTAGAGTCCGAGCCAAGGAAAATTTTAAGGATGGAAAATTTTCTTGAAGTTTAAAACATTGGCGAATCTCACTAATCCCTAATATGCAAATTATAAATGTTTATTGATATATTTGTAAAATTAATCAAATTTATAATTATTTTATATATAGTCTCTATATAATGTTGGCGATTTTTAAGCTAAAATAATTTTATATTCTAAAATTTGGGCGAATCGACTTTTATAAAATTGGAAATTGGCGAATATTTTTTGTGGAAAAATCATGGAAAATTAGCCCACTGGGCGAACATTAGCCCCTAAAATTTTCCATCGGCGAGCCTTCTTCATTCAAGGAGGTAGTGCAGCAACTAGTCTGGGTTGATGCAATGGTGGAGGAGTATGACTCCATCATTCAGAACTATGTTTGGGATGTTGTCTCAAGACCCCAAGACAAGTCAGTGGTGAGTTCCAGATGGATTTACAATGTAAAGCAGGAAACTGATGGCAGTGTTGAGAAAAATAAGGAAATGTTTGTTTCCCATGGTTTCTCACAGGTCGAGGGGATCGACTATGATGAGATCTTTGCTCTTGTAGCAAGGTATTCATCTATTAGATCGATGTTGGCACTATCAGCTCAGATGGGCTGGAAGATCCATCAGATGGATGAGAAGACAACATTCCTTAATGGGAAGATTGAAGAGGAGGTGTACATTGAGCAGCCAGAAGGTTTCAAGACCTTCGATCGTGAGTCGCATGTGTGCTGATTCAAGAGGGCTCTGTATGGGCTGAAGCAAGCACCCCGTGCTTGGTACACCAGGATCGACAGCTATTTCACCGAGTTGGGATTCACCAAGAGTGAAGCAAATGTGAACCTTTACCACATCATGGTAGAAGGTAAGCCATTGATCATTGTTCTTTATGTTGATGATCTGATTTTGACAGGTGATGATCAGCTGATCCAGTCTTGCAAGGAGGACCTTGCAAGAGAGTTCGAAATGAAAGACATGGGTCTTATGCACTACTTTCTAGGCATGGAAGTGTGGTAGAGAGATGGAGAAGTTTTTGTGTCTCAAGGAAAGTATGCTAATGAGATCCTCAGGCGGTTCCATATGGAGAAGTGAAAACCCATGTAGACTCCTCTAGTTGGGAACTGGAGGAAGGAGGATGCTACTTCAGGTGAGGTAGTAGCTGTTACTATTTATCGATAGCTGGTGGGTTCACTTATGTATCTAGTGAACACATGAACCGACTTATGCTTTGTGGTGAACCAGCTGAGTCAAGCTATGGTTCAGCCTACCAAGTTGTTCTGGAAGGCAGCGAAGCATGTACTGAGATACCTCAGAGGCACATCTCAGTTTGGATTATGGTACATATGGACAGAGGGAGTGAAGCTTCAGGGCTTCATAGATGTGCATTGGGCAAGGAGTCCATCAAACCAGAAGAGCACTTGTGGAGGAATCTTCAACCTTGGTTCAACTGTAGTTTCCTGGTACAACAAGAAATAGAGATCAATTTCACTTAGCTCAGTAGAGGCTGAATACATGGCTGCTAGTTAGGTTACATGTGAGGCCATTTGATGTGGAAGATTCTAGTGGGATTGTTTGGTCATAGGATGGATCCTACAGTGATCTACTGCAATCATCAGAGTTGTATAAAACTCTCTGAGAATTTAGTTTTTCATGACAGGTCCAAGCACATAGATATCCGGTATCAACATCTTTGAGACTGTGTGGTCAGGAGGATCATGTTGTTGCTGTATGTTTCGACCAAGGAATAGGATGTAGATATTTTGATGAAGGAATTGTCAAAATGCAAGTTCGAGTTCCACAAATACAGGATTGGGGTTACTGATAATCCCTTTCTTGTTGAGAGGGAGTGTTGAAAATAGCACCAAGAAATGCTAAAAATAGAAGTGATAAAAATAACACTGCTATAAATATCATTTCGGGATACCTTCCTATTTTAGCCAGTCCCTAAACTAAAATAGAGAAGTAAAATTCGAATTTGATCTTAGCAGCCATTTGTAAAATAATTAATTAATTCATCTTGAGTTAATTAGTTGTAGGAAATCAAACATGAAGTCTATGTGAAGACATGCAACAGTTTCTCCATTGATTGAGGAAGTTATCCCTTGATTAAGGAGATGAGGATGAGTTTTACTTTAAGCTGTAACTAGTTAGCTCAGCTATTTGAGTTAGGTCCAGTTAGATTAGTTCAAATAGTTTGTTGAACTAATTGTGAGTTCAGTTAGTTAATGCATGCATGCATGTAACTGCTGCACTTCAGATAACTGAATATTCTCTCATAAATAACTCATGCATGTCAGTTCAGTCAGAGACCCAGTTGAGATCAGGTGATGGGATAATGTACTATCAGTTGTAGGAATATTCCTTGGAGGATATATCTTGCATGCAAAAGGAATTCATTCCTTAGAGATTGCACAATTACTTCTTCAATTTAGTGAGTGTGTGATGAGGCCAATTCACACAGGTGGCATCACTGGACCCCAAGGAAAACTGTGCAAGGAAATAGGAGGCTTGGAGGGCTGAGGATAGTCATATGTTGTGTATATTCAGTCTATGACCTGTATTGTTCGATTGCAGAGAGAGAAAGATAGCCTGTGAGCTGATTCTTTTTATAATATGAACATATTTTCACTTGTATGATATTACAGAGATTTAGGTTTTAGGTTGAGGCTTTCCATAGAGTGTTCATCTGTGTTCATGTGTGATTGCTTTCTCATTCTCAGTTATATTTGTTCTATTTGATCTTTCTCATATTCGATTAAGCTTCCGCAAAGTTTTTTGTAGAAGTAGATCTCATATTTTGCTTTAGTATATTGCATAATTTGTTGATCTACAATGGGAAATTCTACAAATGGTTCCTGAAATATTATTACCTCTAGATAAATAATTCCAATAGATTTGGTACTTTCATGGTCTAAAATATACAGCCGAACTGCAGGGTGGGGTTCTTTTCAATTGGCATAGCCATTGGGTAAATGAAAAGGATTTATTTCTATTATTGTGTTGATGGTGCTTGACCCGCGAACATGTCAAGGGGATCTCCTCGGTAAGAAGTCCCAATTAGACTTTAGACTATTTGGTGTAGGAGTCCCATCAGTGGGTCATAAGGTAATGCCTTGATCACGATGTCGCACAGAGGCATGTAAGATAACTCTGTCCATAGCAAGGGTGTGATTGATGCAGTGAGTCAAGGAAGGTGTATGAAGGGTTCTAACACTTCGAAGGGAGGAGAAGGTGAATGTGAGTTCCAGGTTGAAAGGGATCAGTCCCAACTCGGCTAGGAACACACAACACAAAGGACATGCACAACTTCCGGTAGAGCAGTCCACTAGGATGCGACAATCACATCATACAAGGTAAGATAACACGAACACCACTCACAGATCAGTCTGAGACGAGTGTGACAGTTGTTACAGCAAGGTTCATGTGAAAGGTCCATCTGATGTCTGGCAGAGTAGCCGACACGGACGGTGACAACATTAACAACATATGAAACACATTAAAAACAAGATTCATATAATTTCATACAAATTCATTCATACACAAATACGTAAGTTAAAAAACTTATCAAATTAAGGAAACCTGGGCAATCCAACTACAATAACAACATATGCTTGAAAATGTGTTGGCTCTTATTATATAAAGAAGTGTAAGTCACAATCATACAATACATCCATGTAAACTTGCTGGCCCCAACAGTGGAACATTACAGCCACATTGGCCTGCTCCTCCAAAGAGATGAACTAGCTTTGTGCAGTGGAGAAGCTAAGGCATTTTACAATATTGTCCAAGCTTTATCCAAGATAGTCTTATCAGAAGCTTGGCTGACCAAAAGCCCCTATAATGTGTTATGAGGGACTATTTATAGCAAACGATGGGGTGACCCTTGACATTTCCCTTTATGACAGTTCAACTACCCTCATGACTCTTCACCTACTTTATGGTTGTTACATCCAACTATTGACACTTGACTTACACTTGACATGACTCAACAATACAATGCAGATGTACTCATATGAGACAACATGGCTTGAGCAAGCCTTGCAAGACATCACTGACACTTGGTCTGTTGTGATGAGATCAACTCTTTGACATGCTTGTGATGGTGAAGGTGGTGAGATGATTCCAAGCTTGGTCATCCATGATGGTGTGCATGCACCTCATGGTGACATCTTGTTGAAGCGAACTCTTGTCTCCATTGCACATGGTCTTCTTAGGTGCAGCTGAAATGACAACACACTGATGCATAGTGTCTGTGCTGATCTTTGAGTGTGTGTTGGTGGTCATGTGCATCAAATTTCCAAAGTACATGTTCAGCCCCAGTTGGACTTGCTTCTTGCCTTCGCCTTGGTGAGTGTGTTGAATGGGTTGGATTGAATGCATGCGCTCAATGACATGCATGCTGCTAAACCCTTTGCATGTGATCAACAACACTGCTCACCATGTCTGCTCCATGTTAGCTACTAGGATGGATCTTTAACTTGTACGGGTGCAGTTTCATCGGTGAGTGCATGTTGCACCCACTATTGTTCTTGATCCTACTACAACTCATTCGTCTGTTTGTGCAGCTTCATGTTCTTCCTTGAGTTCCTGCTTCGGCACATGAAACTCCTTTTTTATTCACGTGACCTTCATGTTGCACTGTCACTTCATAGCCTGAGTCTCCAAAGTTTCTTTCATTATCAGTGGATCTGCTTGATCATGCAACTTTGTTCCATCTCTGTGTTGTCAACAACCTTCCTCTTGCATTCACTGCATTTGCTACATTCGCTACATTCGGTATGTTTCCCTAAGATTTTATTCATGATGCTTCTCACTGTGATGCTGCTACTTGATGTCCTTGTCTATGAACAAGTTGATGTCTTTGTGAGTAGGCAAGCTCATAGACACTTGATCGACTGCATCCCCAAGCGTGCTCTGAACAGTGTCATCATCTCTGCTCTCCTGGAAACCATTGCACCTGTCCTGATGAGAGGTATATGAACACCTACGATACATAGAGACATGGAAACACTCATAGCAAGAAATTTGTCAGTCAAAAACCAAAATGAACATGAGAACTGACTTGCAACATACATGGGGGAATGATCATGAAGGTTGTGCAATTTCGGTCAGGAGGTCAGGAGACTGCCTTCCAAGACTTCTCAAGGTATATTCTGGGCTGCTGGGAGTTTGGATGATTGTTAGAACTACGCAATGCACAGTCCAGTCTGGCTACTGACTATTGGGATTGCATAATGCGCAATACCAACTAGGAAGGATTGTTGGCATAGGGACAAATTTGCGTAATTTCTTGGGCCAAGCAGCCACTGTCCTCCAGAAATACGCAAAATTGTCCTAGAGGCCAGTGCTGGGTAGGAATGAACAAATTTGGAGAGGAAGGTGAGACTTCCCTCCCCATATTGCGCAATGCAGCCTTGGTGAAGGCAGAGTTTGGGCTAAGGTTGGCCTGACTCGCCGACGGGAAACTGAAAGCAACTAGGATAGTAAATGCATGACGACACTAAGCGATAGTAGAAGTGATTTACAGTTCATACAAAACATGAATGAAAGATTCATCACATACATCAACATGCATGTGGGTGACGCAGTTCACAAGTTGGGCGAACGTCTGTGCAAAACAGTTTCATGCATGCGACAACAATGAGATAGAAATGAAAACTAAAATAGAGCTAGGAAAAACTAGTATACATGTAAATGATAACAAGCATTCAAAGAAATCAAGCAAACAATACTCCCATAAGCGAAAACACAAAAAGTGATAGAAATGGAGCATAAGGCATGGGAAGCGAGCTTACCCCACAGTTGAGTTGAATGTGCCGACTACTCTTAGATGTGATGTGGGATGTCAGAGCTGCAAGGTTGATGTGAGGAAAGAGCTCTGTAACATCTGGTTGATGAGTTTTGATAACATCGAGGTTGTGACATGCATGCCACAAATCTAGGGGAAGCAACAATTGGTGGGAGGTTTCTGAATTTCTCCTTGCACGTAACCTCCAACTGTTAAACATAGACCCCTGAGACAAGGGATGCCTTTGCATTTTTCCTTAGGAGAAGCAACCTATCCATGCAAGTCTATTTTTCTCAGTCCCGGAGGGAACTGGTCAAATCAGTTGCACATGCAAGAGACTTCTCGACTGCTGGAGAAAAATGCACATTTTTGGCTGGGAGCTAGGCTGGCTGCCCAGGAGGTTTGCTTAATTTCTAGGCAGAGCACTGACTGCTACCCAGATTTGCACAAATTCTGGGCTAAGCAGCCTTGCTGGGGAAATTTGCGTAAATCCTGCTGGGAGTGTTGGCAAGTAGGATTGCGCAATCCTGGAGCCCAACAGGTTGCCAGAGAGGATTGCGCAATTTCTAGAGGGAAGGTTGGTTGCCCTCCAGAAATGCATCATTTTCAAGGGGGATCTGCTCAACGTGTAGTTGGACCAAGTCCGGGTGAACAACCTGTGAGGGGAATGGATCAAACTATGACCGACAGGCTACCTTTGTGCAAGAAAGACATTGAAGCTTGTGAACTTGACGAAGAAAGGCAAGCTGCTGTGAAGGTTGGAAGGGAGGCTCCAAAACGAGGTTGAGGAAAAATTTTAGAGGGTGGTTGTAGCTGCTAGAACACTTGGCAACACACTAGTATAACTCCATCTCTCTGAATGGACCTTGTTCGTGGAAAGCATGTCTAACACCTCCGGAAGTATTTTTCAAATCTCAACTCATCTTGGTTTCACAATAACTTGATTGTAAAATGTAGCGTCTGCCAATCTCTTGGTCGATTGACACACATTCCAAGCCAAGGCAACGTAGTTGTTTCAATTAGGGTTGAGGGGTATATTGATGCACAAGAAGTATAGTCGTCAGAGTCTTAGTTTCATATCTGGTGTTGCTCCATTTCCAGCAGGCCTGAACAGTACCTCGTGGAGTCACATAGGAACACAAGCATGGCTCCGCTGCAAGTGAGCTTGGTCAGTACCTCAACAGAGTTACTTACATCAACCTCCCTGCACAGGAAGCCTTTATATTCTTTTGCCTTATTCATTTTTCACTTAGAATTTTTTACTTTTCATTTTTTTCATTTTTCACTGTGCATAACACTTATTCATTTCAAAGGTGGAAGAGGGATCCTGAATTATTGTTAAAATAAGAGGTTGTTCCAGCAGAGAAGTAATTTATTGTATCTCTGACGTGCCTATTGAGGTTTCCACCCTCACCTTACTCTACTTGACTGAGCTGACAAGGGTTGACCCAAAAACAACTGACTAGAGAAGGTGACACTAGTTAGCGTGCAAGCATTGTGTTTTCACCAAGGTTCACTTCAAATAGTACATATTTTCCTTTGACGTATCATGGAATAAAAGTAACAAGCTCATCATACAGAGGCAAGATGATAGATAACCAAGTAGTGATAGATGTACAAGCCCTCTTGTACTTTACCCAGCTCATTTCATGAGTCACACATGGTTTCATGCAAACTAACCTACGAATGAAACAAGCGAACTAACAAACAATAAAGCAAGAGCAGAAGCAAAAGTGAAAGCATAGCAAGTAAGCAAAAAAGCAAACAAACAAACCAAAAAACAAAGCATGTAAGCAAACAAGCATGTAAGAAAACAACTGAAAGCAAACACTACTCCTACTCCTACACTAACAGTGCATGGGCCTGATCACGTGAAGTGACACTTCCAAGGCAGCCATCGGCGCATTGGTAGACCCATGTTGGTGAAGGCTTGGTCAGTGAGTAACCCAATTGTGTGGACCAACAAAAAAGAAAGATATAACAGTGAAGACAACTACACTTTGTTTTTTCAAGTACCCACATGACATAAGTGAGTGCATGTGCATGACAGGAAGTCTGTGGAATTATCTGGTGTTGTGTGAAACTACGTGAAACTTTGAAGCATAAGCACACTCTTGACTGTGACATGCAAGCAAACGAAAGAAACGAAGATAACTTGTGTTGCGCATGAGTGCTTGCAATGTAAGACTCCTCCAATGCATGAGAAATGG
Organism: Pinus tabuliformis; assembly: GCA_031772625.1. Lineage (NCBI taxonomy): Eukaryota > Viridiplantae > Streptophyta > Pinopsida > Pinales > Pinaceae > Pinus > Pinus tabuliformis. The sequence continues at coordinate 134,359,352 of CM062817.1, read as the reverse complement.
GGTCGTGCAGTTAGAGTGGAGGAAGTGTGATCTGTGTGTGAGATGGATCTTTAATGCATACAGGTGAGTGATGAGGAGCCTTGGGTGATTTAACGGTTTCATGATCGGAAGTGAGACTAACCCCAAGAGAGCGAGAGCCTGACATAACCTTCAGCTCGGGCTAAAGTACCTTGATAGTCTTGGGTATCTCAACTTCATCATCAGGTAGATCATCATAAACTAGTGGCTTTGAAAGATCAACTGTGATAGATTCGTGATTATGATCAATAATGGAAGCAAATGGATCATGACCATCATGATTTGAAAAGTCAACGAATTCTTCAGCATCCTCATGATCAGATGAATCAAATAGAGGGGTAGACAAAAAGCGAACAAACTCATCCTCTGTGTCTCCGGATAAGATAGATGAAGGATCAAGTGGATTTTCAATGAGTAACTTATCCTCTCTGTTGTCGAATGATGAACCAACATTCGGTGAGTCTTGCGAGTGATCAACAATGGGTGCATCTGTGGATGAAGACAAACATGCAAAATCATGGATGGCAGGTTCACCGAAGAGGTTAGGAATGAACAGAGGGGGCTCGGATGGAAGGGAGTCATCCTTCACCGGGTGTTGATGTTCAAGCTCCCACTCATACTCTTCATGAATAACACCGCATGTTGGTTGTGCAACACCACTTCGTCAATGGGTTGTTCCTCATTCACAATGAGTGAAGAGTTCAGAATGCACCAACACAAGACAACATCATCCAGAGGAACACCTAAATGTGAAGACAGAGGTTGAAGAAATGAATGCATACGAGAACTCGAAGGACTCACAACCAAATCTGCATGAAAATTGAGTGGAGTGATGTTAGGAGACTGTGAAGGGTGAATAGGTGTGTGAATATGATCCAAAACATCACTGGGCAATGGTGGAGCTATTGAATGAGAGGGAGGCAGATAGTCAGTTGAGACAGTGTCTTCTCCCACATGATATTGCACAGTTCCATCAATGAGTAAGTTTGAGCAAGGCTTGATCTCAATTTTTCTCTTGGGATGAGTAGATTTCTTAAGGTAGTACTCAAACTGGTCCCAGAGATAAGAAAATTTCATCTGGCTCCTCGGATCTTGAAATTGCAAGTCACAGAAGCGCTGCCAAAAATCAATAATGGATTCATGCGGAGCCCTCTGTTGCTATAATAGTTTCCAGTCAAGATGGTCTGGATCAAAATGATAGAACATGTCTTCAATAAAATCATAGAAGTGCTCAAATGAGTGCACAACATTAGCCGGTAGGCTGAGCACCCAACGAAATGGAGATTCATGAAGTGTGTATGCAAGGAAAAAACTGGCCGATTTGTCAAAAAACTCATCTTCCTCATGAATCATGGAAATAAATTTATGTAAGTGCTTAGGCCAGGCCACTTCGCCTTCACCATCATACATGTGAGTGGAAAAGAGATTGAAAAGCTTCCCCGAGATGGAGACATCTTCATGATTCAAAAAACACCTCGGGGGAAGAATAATGCAAGACTCCATGAAAGATATGCAAAGGTTCAAAACTGGATGAGAGGAAACAGCTTGTCATCAGGTCCTCCTTCTAGCACCAGAAATGTTGACAGTGTTGGACCCCCAAACATGTCAAGGGGATCTCCCCAGTAAGAAGTCCCAATTAGATGACTTCAAACCGTTTGGTGTAGGAGTCCCAGTAGTGGGTCGTAAGGTAATTCCTTGACCGCGATGTCGCACAGAGGCAAGTAAGATAACTCTGTCAGTAGCAAGGGTGTGACTAATGTAGTCAAGGAAGGTGTATGAGAGGTTCTAACACTTTGAAGGGAGGAGAAGGTGAAGGTGAGTTCTAGGTTGAAAGGTATTAGTCACAACTCGGCTAGGAACACACAACACAAAGGACATGCACAACTTCCGGTGGAGCAGTCCACTCAGATGCGGTAGTCACATCATACAAGTTAAGATAACATGAACAACACTCACGGATCAGTCTGAGATGAGTGTGACAGTTGTTATAGCAAGGTTCATGTGAAAGGTCTGTTTGATGTTCGACAGAGCAGTCGACATGGACGGTGACAACATTAACAACATATGCAACACATTAACAACAAGATTCATATAATTGCATACAAATTAGTTCATACATAAATACGTAAGTTAAACAACATATATCATTAAGGCAACCAGAGCAGTCCAACTATAATAACAACATATGCATGAAAATGTGATGGCTCTTATTATATAAAGAAGTGTAAGTCACAATAATACAATGCACATGTACTCATGTGAGAGAACATGGCTTGAGCAAGCTTTGCAAGACATCATTGACAGTCAGTCTGCTGTGATGAGACCAACTCTTTGACATGCTTGTGACGGTGAAGGTGGTGAGTTGATGCTAAGCTTGGTCATCTGTGATGGTGTGCGTGCACCTCATGGTGACATCTTGTTGAAGATAACTCTTGTCTCCATTGCAACCGGTGCATTAGTTTGGCTCCTTCATCTAACTTGTCTGCTAACATGCACATCATCTTCTCGGGTGCGGATGAAAAAACAACACATTGATGCATAGTGTATGTGTTGATCTTCGAGTGTGTGCTGGTGGTCATGTGCATCAACTTGACGAAGTACATGTTCAACCCCAGTTGGACTTGCTTCTTGTCTTCGCCTTGGTGAGTGTGTTGAATGGGTTGGATTGCATGCATGCGCTTAACGACATGCATGCTAGATATCATTTTTGGGATTCAACTGCGTTAAGTAAGTCATTCAAAGTATGACCATTTCCATGAGAGGTAGTCGTAAAGTGACTAATTTCTCATGATTTTTGAATAGTTCACTTAGCACTCATTGCATCGGGTGATGCTCACAGGGGTGAAGAAGTGGGATTGAAACTAGTGAAATGTGGAGAACGAATCACATAGCATCAATCATCACTTCCGGGGCTTGCACCCGGTAACCAGGACATGCATGCTGTTGAATCCCTTGCATGTGATCCACAACACTGCTCACCATGTCTGCTTCGTGTGATCTATTGGGATGGATCTTTAACTTGTATAGGCACAGTTTCGTCTGTGAGTGCATGTTGCGCCCACTGCTATTCCCGATCATGCTGTAACTCATTCGTCTGTCTATGCAGCTTCATGTTCTTCCTTGAGTTGCTTCTTCGGCACATGAAAATCCTTCTTTGTTCCATTCTCTGTATTCACGCAACCTTCATGTTGCATCATCACCTCATAGCCCGAGTTGCCAAAGTTGCTTTCATTATCAATGGATATGCTTGATCTTGCAACTTTGTTATGCCTCTGTGTTGTCAAAAACCTTCCTCTTGCATTCACTGTGTTCGCTACATTCGATGATTTCACTGCATTCGGTATGCTACCCTCAGTTGCTGTTCATGATGCTGCTCGCTATGTTGTTTTTGCTTGATGTCCTTGTCTACGAACAACTTGATGTATTTGTGAGTAGGCAAGCTCATAGATACTTGATCAATTGCATCCCCAAGCATGCTCTGAATGGTATCTTCGTCTCTGCTCTCTTGGAAACCATTGTACCTATACTGTTGAGAGGCAGATGAACACCTGCAATACCTGAAGACATGGAAACACTCATAGCAAGCAATTTGTCAGTCGAAAACCAAAATGAACATGAGAACTTGCTTGCAACATACATGGGTGAATGATCATGAAGGTTGCACAATTTCGACTAGGAGGTTAGGAGACCAAATTGCCAAGACTGTTCAAGGCACAACCTGGGCTACTAGGAGATTGGTTGACTGTTGGAATTGCACAATGCATAGTCTAGTATAGTTGCTGATTGTTTGGATTGCGCAATGCGCAATTCCAGCTGGGAACAACTATTGGCCAAGGGACAGATTTGCACAATTTCTTGGGCCAAGCAGCAACTGTCCTCCAGAAATGTGCAAAACAGTATTGGAGGTCAGTGTTGGGTAGGAATGTAAAAATCTGGAGAGGATGGTGAGCCTTCCTTCCCTAGATTGTGCAATACAACCTTGGTGAAGGCAGAGTCTGGGCCAAGGTTGGCCTGACTCATCAATGGGCAACTGAAAGCAACTAAGATAGTAAATGCATGGTGACACTAAGTGATAGTAGAAGTGATTTACATTGCATGCAAAACATGAATGAAAGATTTAGCAAACAGATCAACATGCTCATGTGGGCGAGGCAGTTCGCTGGTTGGGAAAACATATATGCAAAATAGTTTCATGCATGCGATAGCAGTGAGATAGCAACAAAAAATGAAACAAAGCTACGACAAGCTAGTATACATGTCAATGAAAGCAAGTGTTCAAAGAAATCAAGCAAACAATACTCCCAGAAGTGAAAAATCAAAAAGAGACAGAAATGCATCACAAGGCATGGGAAGCAGGCTTACCCTAAAACAACTGAGTTGAATGTGCCGACTGCTCCTAGATGTGATTTGGGATGTCAGAGCTACAAGGTTGATGTGAGGAAAGATCTTTGCAACATCCGGTTGATGAGTTTTGATAACATCGAGGTTGTGACATGCATGACACATATCTATGGGAAGTGACACTTGGTGGGAGGTTTCTGAATTTCTCCTTGCATGTAACCTCCAACTGCTAAACATAGATCCCTGAGACAAGGGATGCCTTTGCATGCTGCCTTAGGAGAAGCAGTCTATGCATGCAATTCTATTTTTCTCAGTCCCAGAGGGAAATGGTCAACTCAGCTGCACATGCAAGAGAATCCTTGACTGCTGGAGAAAAATGCACATTTCTGGCTAGGATCTGGGCTAGCGGCCCATGAGGTTTGCGCAATTTCTAGGTAGAGCAACTGACTGCTACCTAGATTTGCGCAAATTCTATGATGAGTAGCCTTGCTGGGGAAATTTGCGCAAACCCTGCTGCCATGAGACGATTGCGCAATTTCTGGAGGGAAGGCTGGTTGCCCTTTAGAAATGCGCAATTTTCAAGGGGAAGTTGCTCAGCTTGCAGCTAGAGGAAGTCCAGGTGAACAACTGGTGAGGGGAATGGTTCAAGCTATGATCGACATGCTACCTTTGTGCAAGAAAGACACTAAAGCTTGTGAACTTGACGAAGCAAGGCAAGTTGCTGTGAAGGTTGGAAGGGAGGCTCCAAAACGAGGCTAAGGAAAAATTTTGGAGGGTGGTTGTAGCCACTACAACATATTTATGAGCTTACAATGATGTTGCTAACTCTTATTGAATGCAGGTTGTTAACCCTTGATCGGGTTAACCTTTGTTGGGTACATAAACAATAATTGAGGGTGCTTGTAATAAAGTTTTAAATGATTAGACACATGCACACGCACACACACACACACACACACACACACACACACACACACACATATATCTATATATATGTGTGTGTGTGTGTTTCTTAAATAATGATTGATGGGAACTAATGATAGTTTTGATGACTATGAATGCAGGTCAAACTGGATAGAAAGGTCATGGTTGAACCTATGTGTATTCTCAATAAGAGAGAAATCATGCTATGGAAGCGAGCTATCACCCATGTTAAAGTGTAGTGGAGGCACTTTAGCCTAGAAGAGGCAACCTAATAAGATAAAAGTTTCTTGCATGAAGCATATCCCAACATGTTTTGAAGGGCTAGAAGCAAACACCAAGGGAAGTGTTTCACTTGATGGGGAGAAGATGTAATACCCCTTAGTAAGTTATAAATATTTTAATTACTTTTACTAATAATGACTTGGCAGACTATGCGCCATATGGAAGGCTTGGCATGAATAGGTAATAAACATAAGTGTTTTTTTATTTTTCATATAAATAATATCAAATATGGTTAGTCATAAAATCATGAAATAAGTGCTAATGAGGGTTTCTCTTACCAGAAAATTAGAAGAAAATTATTCCTCCCTAGAGATAATAGTATCACATGGGACAATGGAGCCAAGAGCATGAGAGAGAAGAAAACCTGAGGCAACCTTGTGACCTTAGTATCTGGTTGGAGGAGGACCAAGATAGGATAATAAATTTTTAAGCTTGCGCACCTCAGACAAAATATTGTTGAGGTAGGTAGGACACTTCCTAGTAAAGGGATTCTTGAGTTGGTCATCTAATGGAATCCTAGATTGTAGCCTAGTGCTCAGTGGAATTCTTAGACTATGATCTAGGTGGATATTAGTGGCCAACCTCCTATTCCACCTAGACCTCTAGTCAGTTTCATCTGTTTCCTTGTTTATTTCAGCATTTACTATTTTCAGCAGTTTTCGGGTCCTAAACTTACGAAGCACTTTGACCCCCTAAACAACATTTTTTTGAGGTCCGCAACAGACCCATAGCCATAGGCAAGGGCTTGTCACAAATCATGTAGTATTTAGAGAGACCTTTACAACAAGGTATTGTACGCGCCAAATGGAGATAATATAACCAATTTATGACCCTGGAAAGTTGGCTGCCCAACTAACCCCAACGGGGCCCACAAACTCTTCGAATTACATCTCTTGGGGTTAGGGTTTTACCTTATTGTTTAATAATAAATAGGTCCTTGAGCCTCATTGTAACATGGTCATAGGGATGTAGCTGCCACATCTCTTCTTAGAGATAAGCTACCATCACCTAAGTGAGGTTTTTTCCATTATGTTTGTAAGCACATTTCAGTATTTTGTTATTAAAGAAATGAAGTGTTATTTCTGCTGCATATGTATATTTATGGTTATATATGTAGTTTGTTGCATTCATGTTGAAGTTCAGATCAATGGTATCAGAGCGGTCTGCTCTTTCTCTGTTTTTATTTGCATGACCCCAATGAGGTCAAGGTATAAGGAGTTAGAGCTCGAACTGGTTGAACCTTTGCAAGACCAGCCTCGCAAACCCCGACAACCTCCCATGGAAGAATAAAATAAAGATGAGGGGTTACGAGATCCTTTCAAAATATTTCTAAAGGAAATACTCGAGCGACAGAGGAATGCGATGATGGATAAATTTTCCCAGATCATTCAACATCTATCCATAGGTGACACATCTTCATCTAAAAACCACTCTCGAGGCGCCACTCCTTTTAAGGTACAACTTAACTTTGATATTCCCATATTTAAGGGCCAGATAGATGAAAACACTGTACATAAATGGTTGAATCTATTGGAAGGATATTTTCTAGTTCATGACTTTTCCAATCTGTAAAAGATCACATTTTCACTTCTCAAAGCCACCCCACACGTCAAGGATTGGTAGGAAACCTACTATGAACAAAAGGATGAGAGCGAATCCTCACTGTTTTCAGTTGCAACCAATTGGGATTCTTTTCGAGACACCATCAAGGAACAATATTACCTTGTCAGGAGCTATGAAGATAAATACACAAAGTGGACCATGCCACGACAGGGAAGGGAACAATAGTGTCAAAGTTCACAAATGTTTTCCATGCCCTCTGCACGAAGTTGGGTATCAAGGATTCTGAGTGGTATTTGTTACTCAAGTACGGCAGTTGTCTACACAAGTACATCCAAGATGATATTGATCTGAATGGAAAATGGCATCAACCCATGGTATTCATCCACCCATGGAATTTACCCATGGTATTGTAAGTGGCATCCACCCATGGTATTGTAAGTGACATCCACCCATGGTATTCATTCACCCATGGTATTGTGACATCCACCCATGGAATTCATTCACCCATGGAATTGACCCATGGTATTGTGACATCCACCCATGGTATTCATTCACCCATGGAATTGACTGTGGTATTGTAACTAAAAAATACTATAAGTAACAAGTCGCATTTTGTAAAAGGACAGATGGTCCACCACAATGTAGTTCTTACAGTTATTATCTGTTTTAATAAAAAAATTCTTTGTGGTTTTGTTTATTGGGCATTCTACTCTTTTTCTTCTGGTAATTCAATTTTTCAGATCTTGGGGACCTCTCCCCCAAGATCCATTTCAATTTTTTAGATCTTGGGGGCCTCCCCCCAAGATCCGGATCAATGGTATTAGAGCAGGTTACGACTCCATGAGAATGAGGGTTTGATGCATATTTTATTTTCAAAAATTTTCAAAAATATTCAACAATATTCATGCATGTGCTATGACCTCCACAAAGAACTTTCTTGGGCAAAGTGGGAAGAAATTTTCTTTTACAGGAATTTTGTTTTTGGGGCGGTGAGGTTTCAGATCCAATTTAACACATTTGGTGCAAAATTTACAAAAACAAATAAAAGATCTGGATTCCTTGCAAAAAAATACCAAAATTCAAAAAAACAATCGGCTGAATTGGAGTTTGGATGAGGGAGATATCGCTAATTTAAAATCAACTATGTTTTAGATTTTTTTCTGGCTACAACTGGTGGACGACGACTCTCCTATCATTTTTTGTTGTTTTTGTGCAGATTTTCAGAACAATGATTGCAAATTCGAGCTCCTACTAAAAAATCACCCAATTTCAAAAATAGCATGGGTCCAATCGGAGTTCGGATGTGGGAGATATCATTGATTTCATAACTTTTGTGACGACGAAAAAATTGCAATGCAAATCTGAGATTCTAGGGTGTCTAGATAAGGATTTCCAACACATGGGAAGATGCAAAATGGTCCTTATATTTCCAAAAATAGGTTATAATAAATATTCTAAGTTATATTGACTGAGTTATGTCCATTTTAATTCTGGAGCAGCATTCGGAGCGGGTTCCCTTTGGAGACATGCCCCCCACCTCGCTTTAGTAGGCACCTGCTTCACATTCATCAGTTTCAGCATAGAAGCATTCAACTTGGGTTCTTTGGAGATGTTCCCTCCCACCCGAGGCTATGTAGGCACCTTCTACTTCATCAACAACAAACATCAAGATTATGGGTCAACCGCACAAAATCCTTGTCATCAAAGTCCATTTGCTACGCTGCACACTCTTAGTATCACATTTGGTCACAAGAATTATAGGGTATCTCTATCCTCGGATCTTCATTTGTCATGGTTATTGGTCATCCACAAACCCAAACTTCATTGAATTCCATTTGCTAGGTCGTACACTGTCAGTATCATAATTGGTCACAAGCATTACAGGGTATCTCTATCCTCGGATCTTTGTTCATCATGGTTATGGGTCATCCACGAACCCACACTTCATCGAAGCCCATTTGCTAGGCCGCACACTATTAGTATCACAGTTGTTCACAAGCATTACATGGTATCTCTATCCTTGGATCTTCGTTCATCATGGTTATGGGTTAACCACATAAAACCCTTCTCTTTAGTGGTGCTTCATGTTCAAAAAAGGCTTCGCAGGAGGGAACTTGACGCAATGGGGACCATTGCTTCTTAAGGAGGGAGGAATGATCCAAATGGAAATGGCATCAACCCATGGTATTCATCCACCCATAGAATTTACCCATGGTATTGTAAGTGGCATCCACTAATGGTATTTATCCACCCATGGTATTGTAAGTGACATCCACCCATGGTATTCATTCACCCATGGAATTGACCTGTGGTATTGTGACATCCACCGATGGTATTCATTCACCTATGGAATTGACCTGTGGTATTGTGACATCCACCCATGGTATTCATTCACCCATGGAATTAACCTGTGGTATTGTAACTGGAAAATACTATAAGTAAAAAGTTGCATTTTGTAAAAGGACAAATGGTCCATCGCAATGTAGTCCTTACAGTTATTATCTGTTTTAATACAAAAAATCTTTGTGGTTTTGTTTATTGGGATATTAGTGGCCAACCTCCTATTCCACCTAGACCTCTAGTCAGTTTCATCTGTTTCCTTGTTTATTTCAGCATTTACTATTTTTAGTAGTTTTCGGGTCCTAAACTTACGTAGCACTTTGACCCCCTAAACAACATTTTTTTGAGGTCTGCAACAGACCCATAGCCATAGGTAAGGGCTTGTCACAAATCATGTATTATTTAGAGAGACCTTTTCAACAAGGTATTGTACACACCAAATGGAGATAACATAACCAAGTTACGACCCTGGAAAGTTGGCTGCCCAACTAACCCCAATGGGGCCCACAAACTCTTGGAATTACATCTCTTGGGGTTAGAGTTTTACCTTATTGTTTAATAATAAATAGGTCCTTGAGCCTCATTGTAACATGGTTCATAGGGATGTAGCTGCCACATCTCTTCTTAGAGATAAGCTACCATCACTTGAGTGAGGTTTTTTCCATTATGTTTGTAAGCACATTTCAGTATTTGTTATTAAAGAAATGAAGCGTTATTTCTGCTGCATATGTATATTTATGGTTATATATGTAGTTTGTTGCATTCATGTTTAAGTTTAGATCAACGGTATCAGAGCGGTCTGCTCTTTCTCTGTTTTTATTTGCATGTCCCCAATGAGGTCAAGTAATAAGGAGTTAGAGCTCGAACTGGTTGAACCTTTGCAAGAGCAGCCTCCCAAACCCCGAAAACCACCCATGGAAGAAAAAATAAAGATGAGGGGGTAGGAGATCCTTTCAAAATATTTCTCAAGGAAATACTCGAGCGACAGAGGAATGTGATGATGGATAAATTTTCCTAGATCATTCGAGACCTATCCACAGGCGACACATCTTCATCTAAAAACCACTCTTGAGGTGCCACTCCTTTTAAGGTACAACTTAACTTTGATATTCCCATATTTAAGGGCCAGATAGATGAAAACACCCTACATAAATGGTTGAATCTACTGGAAGGATATTTTCTAGTTCATGACTTTTCCAATCGGTAAAAGATCACATTTTCACTTCTCAAAGCCACCGCACACGTCAAGGACTGGTGGGAAACCTACTATGAACAAAAGGACGAGAGCGAATCCTCATTGTTTTCAGTTGCAACCAATTGGGATTCTTTTCGAGACACCATCAAGGAACAATATTACCCTGTCAGGAGCTATGAAGATAAATACACAAAGTGGGCCATGCTACGACAGGGAAGGGACCAGTAGTGTCAAAGTTCACAAATGTTTTACATGCCCTCTGTAAGAAGTTGGGTATCAAGGATTCTAAGTGGTATTTGTTACTCAAGCACCATAGTTTTCTACACAAGTACATCTAGGATGATATTGATCTGAATGGAAAATGGCATCAACCCATGGTATTCATCCACCCATGTTATTCATCCACCCATGGAATTTACCCATGGTATTGTAAGTGGCATCCACCCATGGTATTGTAAGTGACATCCGCTCATGGTATTCATTCACCCATAGTATTTTCCCATGGTATTGTGACATCCACCCATGGTATTCATTCACCCATGGAATTGACCCATGGTATTGTGACATCCACCCATGGTATTCATTCACCCATGGGATTGACCGTGGTATTGTAACTAAAATATACTATAAGTAACAAGTCGCATTTTGTAAAAGGACAGATGGTCCACCACAATGTAGTCCTTACAGTTATTATCTGTTTTAATAAAAAAATTCTTTGTGGTTTTGTTTATTGGGAATTCTACTCTTTTTGTTCTGGAAATTCAATTTTTCAGATCTTGGGGGCCTCTCCCCCTAGATCCATTTCAATTTTTTAGATCTTTGGGGCCTCCCCCAAGATTTGGATCAATGGTATCAGAGCAGGTTACAACTCCATGAGAAAGAGGGTTTTATGCATATTTTAGTTTCAAAATTTTTCAAAAATATTCAACAATATTCATGCATGTGCTATGACCTCCACAAAGAACTTTCTTGGGCAAGGCAGGAAGAAATTTTCTTTTACAGGAATTTTGTTTTTGGGGCGGCGAGGTTTCAGATCCAATCTGACACATTTGGTGCAAACTTTACAAAAACAAATAACAGATCTGGATTCCTTGCGAAAAAATACCAAAATTCAAAAAACAATTGGCCGAATTGGAGTCCAGATGAGGGAGATATCGCTAATTTAAAATCAAATATGTTTTAGATTTTTTTCTGGCGACAACTGGTGGACGACTACTCTCCTATCATTTCTTGCAGTTTTTGGGCAGATTTTTAGAACAATTATTGCAGATCCAAGCTCCTACCAAAACATCACCCAATTTCAAAAACAACATGGGTCCAATCGGATTCCGGATGTGGGAGATATCACTGATTTCAGAACTTTTGTGACGACGAAAAAGTTGCGGTACGAATCTGAGATTCTAGGGTGTCTAGATAAGGATTTCCAACACATGGGAAGATTCAAAATGGTCCTTATATTTCCAAAAATAGGTTATAATAAATATTCTGAGTTATATTGATTGAGTTATGTCCATTTCAATTCCGAAGCAGCATTTGGAGCGGGTTCCCTTTGGAGACGTGCCCCCCACCCCACTTTAGTAGGCACCTACTTCACATTCATCAGTTTCAGCATAGCAGCATTCAGCTTGGGTTCTTTGGAGACGTTCCCTCCCACCCAAGGCTATGTAGGCACCTTCTACTTCATCAACAACAAACATCAAGATTATGGGTCAACCGCACAAAATCCTTGTCATCGAAGTCCATTTTCTAGGCTGCACACTGTTAGTATCACAGTTGGTCACAAGAATTATAGGGTATCTCTATCCTTGGATCTTCGTTTGTCATGGTTATGGGTCATCCACAAACCCACACTTCATCGAATTCCATTTTCTAGGTCGTACACTGTCAGTATCACAATTGGTCATAAGCATTACAGGGTATCTCTATCCTCGGATCTTCGTTCATCATGGTTATGGGTCATCCACGAACCCACACTTCATCGAAGCCCATTTGCTAGGCCGCACACTGTTAGTATCACAGTTGTTCACAAGAATTACATGGTATCTCTATCCTTGGATCTTCGTTCATCATGGTTATGGGCTAACCACATAAAACCCTTCTCTTTAGTGGCACTTCATGTTCAACAAAGGCTTCACAGGAGGGAACTTGACACAATGGGGACCATTGCTTCTTAAGTAGGGAGGAATGATCTGAATGGAAATGGCATCAACCCATGGTATTCATCCACCCATGTTATTCATCCACCCATAGAATTTACCCATGGTATTGTAAGTGGCATTTGCCAATGGTATTTATCCACCCATGGTATTGTAAGTGACATCCACCCATGGTATTGTGACTTCCACCCATGGTATTCATTCACCCATGGAATTGACCTGTGGTATTGTGACATCCACCGATGGTATTCATTCACCTATGGAATTGACCTGTGGTATTGTGACATCCACCCATGGTATTCATTCACCTATGGAATTAACCCGTTGTATTATAACTGGAAAATACTATAAGTAAAAAGTCGCATTTTGTAAAAGGACAAATGGTCCACCGCAATGTAGTCCTTACAGTTATTATCTGTTTTAATAAAAAAAATCTTTGTGGTTTTGTTTATTGGGCATTCTACTCTTTTTCTTCTGGAAATTCAATTTTTCAGATCTTGGGGGCCTATCCCCCAAGATCCATTTCAATTTTTTAGATCTTGGGGGCCTCCCCCTAAGATCCAGATTAGATATGGAGTTCTTGGACATATCCTTAATTGACACCAACACGACATACCAATACACTGTTAAGATTGAGAAGAAGTTTAAATAGAAGAAGAGAGACTTTAATTCGAAGCAAGGAAAAGGTGCCCCCAAACCAGAGAGCAAAGGCCAAAGCCAAGGCAGGGGGACCGAGGACAACCCGTGGAAGCTCCAAGAAAATAAAAACACCATGAAGACAAATAAGGACACATGAAAATGTTGTGAGTTCCATAAGATCTACACTCACAACACAAGTGAGTGTCGGTCCAAGTAGTGATCAATGGTTGAGTTTAAGGCTTCTGAATTAGATGCGTGTTTCGACTCTGAGTCAGAACCCGAAAAGGGGAATGACAAAGGAAGGTAGATCATTGACATGGAGCCTAGTACCACCATGTACACCACCAAGATGAAGAAGAATGAGCCTACATATTCAGAAGAGGGGGAACACCTCTTCCACTCACAGATGTGGGTGAAGGGTTCTCCACTACAGTTCATTTTCGACATCAAGAGCCGAAAGAACCTCATTTCAGGAGAGGTCGTGAAGTGTTTGGGCCTATCGACAACAACACATCCATAGTCGTACACCATCGGGTGGCTTTACCAAAGATCAGATCTTCATGTCAGCCAGTAATGTCGCCTTCCCTACATCATCAAGCTCTTCACGGATGTAACAGCCATGGCAAAAATCCCATGTAATAAAAGTTAAAAACAATAACCACATTCGATGGGACAATTATTCCAAGCTAAATGTTGGTTAAGACATCCTAGCGGGAGTTAATTTGGTTGTTTATGGCTAAGGAAATTGGCAAAGGCTATGGCTAGGGCTTTGGAAAGGAAAATTAGCATTTTTGGCAGAATTATTTATGAAAATAATGGAAATTAGGAGAAAAAGGAGGTGAAAGGTCATAGGTTGCATGTGAGGAGGAAAATGAAGGAAAATAATGGAAAATGAAGAAAATAGAGGCCTCATCCATAAAAAGGCTTATGAGGATTAGTTGGTAACCTTTTGTCAGTTCAATGTTGGAGCTCTTTCATTATTCTCTCTCTCTCCCATACTCTTCGACACTTAGATTTTCTTGGAGCACTTTCGCATTGGAAAGGAAAAGAAGGAAAGAGGAAGCAAAGATCAAGGAGGGAAAGGTGGGATCAAGCAACTATAACATGATTCATTGTAGGTATTGACTTTCTTGTGTATTTTCCTTGCTAGATTTGACATGCATGAGATTGCATGTAGTTATTTTCTACCATGGCATGACAGTATTTTCAGCCTAGCCTTGCCATTTCGTGATAGATTTGATAAGATGGGTTTTCTCATTCGGTTTATGTGGGATGGCCGGATTTTATTCGAAGATGAGTGGGGTGGATCTCCGAATTAACAAACACATGGTATGAGTGGTCCATGAACCAAGCTATGGATCATGAATCCACTAGCCTAGTAACCCCTGAACTAGATTGTGGGTTGCGGTAAAGCTAGATTGTGTGCCTCCGTGGGCCTACCAATCCTTGACATTGAATGAATGGATATATGCTAAAGAAAAGAGGGGTATTTTATCTTCACTGGGCCTAGTGGTCCCAAGATGGGATGCAAGGTAAATCCTAGAGAGTATGTGTCAATTTAGGGCCTAGTGATCACTGGATCAAACTTTGGATTGTGGTAAAGCTTGAGAGACTATGAGGCACTCAAAATCCTCATAGTGTAGGCAGAGAACTTCGGTGGCATCCATGTTGATTGGTGTTTTTGATGTGTTATATGAGTCCCATATTCATGCCTGGAATATGGCACGGGGGTGATTGGCTGAAGAGAGACTTGGCTCAGTCAATCTATGGTTGGGTGGAATGTGGTAGTCCCATCTTCAGTTGGTTCATTGCATTCATTAATGAGAAATTCATTCCCTTGATTTCCACGTGTAAATGTACTGATGTATATGTGGATTTTGATGGCTGATATTTTTATGGTATTTTTGTTCTTATTATGTTGGTTATATGTATATTTTATGATAGCAAATATGTATGGCTCTCATCATGTTTTTACTTGTATATGAATGGATAACATGTCTATGACCTAATATATGATAATGCAGCAAATGATATGAGGGAAAAATGGTTCATAGTGATTCTCAGATAAGTATGAAATATCTACACTTAATTATGTTGTTTACACATGTAGGTTACATGTTGATGATATGTTTGACGAAATGTCTGTCATGGCTAGTAGGGGTCTGGTTAAGGTCTCATTCAGCTTATTTCTTTTGCATCATTAGTTCCCTATAATTTTACCGATTTCTAGCTATCACTCCATTCTGGGCAGTGACTTGGGCTCTGGGCCTGAAAAAGTGGTTTAAATCCCGAGGTCACTGGCATAAATCTAGCAACTTAGGTCTCTGGTCACTGGCAAGAAATTCTATGAGAGTGACTTTGGGTTTCTGGTTGCTCCCTTTCCCAGAGCATGAGATCAACTGTGGCCTAAGAGATCTAGAACAACAGTGGGACCCAGGGACATGTTGTTTGAGTGGTTGACATGTCTCTTGAGGGTTCTGAAGCTGATTTTGGATGATTGTGTGTGATGTTTCCATCGATTCCACTTCCTTAAGGTCACATAGGAGGTTGAATTTGATCATATTATCCTCTCATCTCATGTTTACCCTAGTTGGCATGGGTACTTGGGTAGATGTGGGAGGAGGGTGTTACGGAGTGGTATCATAGCACAGTTCAACTCTTGGACTGAATGGGCAGTGTGTGTTGGTAATGCATGCATGTCAGTTGCATGTGTGTCTCTTATACTTTCATTTCATGTGTTTTTTTTATTGGCTTGATGATTGATTGTGGTTGTGGTATGGTTATCATGGAGAATTTGATATTGATTTTGTGGAATGAATTTTTCATGTGTACATGACTAGTTTCATATGGTTATATGTCTCATACATGTTGATTTTATGTCGCCTACTTACATCCTTGTATGTTGAGTTACATTCTTGGATATTTTCATTACATGTATCAACCTTGTAGGTTGATTAAAAGAATTGATTTCTTATGCTCGACTACATGCGTTTATGCATCTGTGTAGTTGGTTATGAATTTGTTATGCATATTGTTAGCTGCATATGGCAATGTGTACAATGGAGTAATGGTTGTTGTCATGCATGAGGTCATAGCATGCATTGTTGATATGGTATTGCATTGATGATTGAACCCTATATAGAGTGATATTTATATGTTGATACATTTATTTGTGTATGTCTATATGTTGTTATGATTATGTTATACATGTATCACATTGATTTGGTGATCTTGCAGACAAGGTATCCTCCCCAAGCTATACTAAGGTAAGTTGATTTATTGTGATTTGGTTTATCTGATATATTATGCATTGTAGGAAGAAATATCAAATGGCTAGCAAGATGGTTGACTACAAAGACTCTCCCTATGAATCTGAAGAGCAGTATGGTGTTGGGAATCCTTCTGATTTGGCAATTACACTAAGAAGCTTAAAGGAAGAGATAAGGAGTTGTAAGGCAGATAATGACCGGATCATATAGGGACATGAGAAGCAGGTAGAGGTTAATGCTATGCTTATTCAGAGTTTGTGAGACTTGCAGCGACAAGGGTTGCTTCGGATCATCCATGGACATGAGGATGGAACTAATGGGGCATATGGTAGTAGGTCCCCTGGTAGACACAAGTCAGATAGATTTGATACAGTGAGAGATGGCAGGTTGTTGGACACTTTGGATAGGAGGGGCGATGAGTATAGGTACTATTCTAGTTCTGGTTCTGATATACATCATGATCGTCATCGCTATCATCCTTATAGTAGGAATGATAGGGGATACTTGATGGATGAATTCAACAAAGAAAAACCACCTACTTTTGATGGATATTTGAATAAATCGGAAGAGGCAGAGGCTTGGATAATTTGGATGAGTAAATTATTTGAGTTGCATGAGTACACAGATAACATGAAGGCCAAAATATCTATCTTCAGCTTGAAAGGTAAAGCAGATATCTGGGGGGAAGATGTTAAGCAGGTAAGAGACACCAGGACAAATGATTTGAGTTGGTGGGAGTTCAAGAGGCTTTTCAGGAAGAAATACTTGTTAGATAAGTACTATGATAGTAAGACTAAAGAGTTATATGAGATAAGGTTGGGATCAATGAAAGATGAAGAGTACACGACCAAGTTCCTGGAGCTATTGAGGTATGTACCGTATCTTACTGATGAGAAGGCTAAAGTTCAGAGATTTGTCAATGGTTTGTCATTAACGTTTAGAGATTGAATTGAGTATGATGAGCCTTTGTCACTTAAGGAAGTCATTAGGAAATTGAAGCATTGATATGAAGAGTCAAACCACAAGAATGAATCTTAGTGTGGATGGAAGGGAAGGATGAAGGTAGAGGTAAATGGAATCCTAAGAGAACAAGGCCTTAGAATGCATATGGAAAAGAAAATGTGGCACCACAAAAGAGATTTAATGTAGCTAGACAGGGACATGGGTCACAACAACAGAAACACCATAGAGGTGAGGGCACTGGTCAGTTGGAGTGTTAGACATGTAGTGAGGAGCACCTTAGGAGAGATTGTCCACAACATCAAGGTGATAGGCCTAAGATATATCATGCATAGGAGGCGCAGACTGTTGGGGATGTTTGTCAGAGTATTCCATGTATCTATGCAACAATGGACAATAGGCAAGCAGAACACCAAACATCTATCATTGAGATCTACGGTAATCTTTGTGATCAATTTATTCATATTTTGATTGACCCTGGATCTAATTATAGCTATGTTAGTCCTGACTTTGTGGATAAGTGTAGTTTGAATAAGGAATTGCATGTAGAGTCTTGGTTAGTGCAGTTGGCTATAGGTACAAAGAAGTGAGTTCATCATTAGGTAAGAGCTTGTGCATTTGACTTAAATGGTATGCCTACTGCAACACATTTGAATGTATTACCGTTGGGTTCATACAATATGTTGTTGGGCATGGATTGGTTGTATCTTCATAGAACCAATGTAGATTGTTATGACAAAGCTATCGAGTGTGTTGATGACAATGGGGAACCAAGAGTCTTAGAGGGTAAGAAGAAAGCCACATCAGTTAGGATGGTGATAGTTATGAAAGCAAAGCGTAGCTGCAGGAAAGGGTGCAATCTATTTGCAGTACACATTTCTAGTTATAAGGGTAAGGAGGTTGAGGATGTAGATGTGTTGAACACATACCCAGTTTTGCAACAGTTTAAAGATGTATTTCTTGAGGACATTACAGAGTTTCCAACTGGAAGTGAGGTAGAATTTTCTATTGAGTTAGTGCCATGGGAAGCTCCAGCATCGAAAGCACCTTATAGGATGAGAACACCTAATTTGGTTGAGTTAAAGTTGCAGTTGAAGGAAATGTTGGACAAGGGATACATTAGGCCAAGTGTATTACCATGGGGTGCACCAGTCTTGTTTGTGAGGAAGAAAGATTGTACTCTCAGATTATGCATCAATTACAAATAGTTGAACAAAGTGACTATTAAGAATAGGTACCCTTTGTCAAGGATTGAAGACTTGTTCGATCAGTTGAAGGGAGCAGCAGTGTTCTTGAAGATTGAGTTGAGATCCGGATATCATCAGGTATGCATCAAAGAGGACATTTACAAGATTGCATTCAAGACTGGGTATGGGCATTATGAGTTTGTTGTTGTTCCATTTAGCTTGACTAATGCTCCAGCTACATTCATGTTCTTCATGAATAGTGTGTTGCGTCCATATTTGGATAAGTTTGTTATTGTGTTAATTGATGATATACTGGTATATTCTAAAAATGAGGAAGAGCATGTCGGGCATTTAGTAGTAGTTTTGAGGTTGTTGAGGGAGCATCAGTTGTATGCTAAGCTCATCAAGTGTAGTTTCTTTCAGAGTGAGGTACACTACTTGGGACATATTTTCTCCAAGGAGTGCATTGTAGTAGATCCATAGAAGATATGAGTATTAATGGAGTGGGTAGCCCCTAAGAGTGTTGATGAGGTGAGATCTTCGATGGGTTTGGCAAGCTACTATAGGAGGTTCATCATGAACTTCTCACAGATTTATTATCCAATCACATCTTTGCAGAGGAAAGGTAAGAAGTTCGAATGGATAGCGGAGTGTGGGGCTAGCTTTGAGCAACTTAATCAAATGTTGACACATGCACCAGTGCTACAGATTGCAGAACTGGAAAAAGAGTTTGTGGTATGAACAGATTCTTGCAAGAGAGGGCTTGGTGGAGTACTTATCTAGGAGGGACAGGCGGTATGTTATGAGTCCTAGAAATTAAATGAGTGCAAGAAGAACTACCCGACACATGATCTTGAGTTGGAAGTGATTATACATGCATTGAAGATGTGGAGGCACTATCTTCTTGGCAAGATATTTGTACTAATGAGTGATCATATTGGGTTGAGGTATTTGTTTGACCAGTCGAATCTGAACACCAGGTAGGCTAGATGGTTGGTGAAGATCAACGAGTTTGATTTCGAGATCATGTACATCAAGGGTTAAGAGAACAGGGTGACAGATGCTCTCAGTAGATGGATATAGGTACATCACTTGGTAGCTATTAGCTCCTATGGGATAGACTTACAGGATAGGATCTTGCAGGTAGGTCAATGGGATGTCAGGTATATGGACATTGTGCACAAGTTGCAATAGGGTGATAGTACAGGCATATGTGATACCATAGCTATAGGTACAGGTACAGGTGCAGGTACATGTACATGTGTAGGTACAGGTATAGGTAATGGTATAGTTATAGGTAGCAGTATAGGTACAGGTATAGGTGCAGGTGCACAGGGTATGGATTATTGTCTTACAACAGATGGATTGGTTAGGTTCCAAGATAGGATATATGTATCCGATAATAATGAGGTGAAGAAGATGATCTTGAGGAATTTTCACATGAAACCTTATTTAGGTCATCCAGGTTATTAGAAGACACTAACAACGATGAAGAAATTATACTATTAGCTGAATTTGAAGAGGGATGTAGCAGAGTTCGAGGTGAGTTATTTTGACTGGCAGCAAGTGAAAGCAGAGTGTAAACATCCAAGTGGAATGCTAGAGCTGATTGTGATTCTAGAGTGGAAATGGGAGGTTATTTACATGGATTACATCTGAGGGTTGCCGAAGACAATGAAGCAGCATGATTCCATCATGGTCATTATGGACAGGTTAACAAAGGTTGCACACTTCATTATGGTGAAGTCGACATTCTCAGCTAGTGATGTGGCATAAGTATTCATCAGAGATGTGGTTAGACTACATGGTGTTCTGAAGAAGATTGTGTCATACAGGGATGCGAAGTTCACTTCCAAGTTTTGGAAGGAGTTATTTGCAGGTTTGGGCACAAAGTTGGCCTTCAACACAACTTATCATTCGCAGACAGATGGATAGATAGAGAGGGTCAACAAGATATTGGAGGACATGTTGAGGATGTATGTGATGCATCAGTAACAGAAGTGGGAAGAGTATCTCTCTTTCATAGAGTTTGATACAACAACGGTTATCATGAGTCATTGAGGATGAGTCCTTTTGAGGCATTGTATGGGCAGAGTTGTAACACTCCCATCAGTTGGAGTGATCCGGTTAGCAGGGTATTGATTGGACCAGATATGTTGGAAGACATGGAATAGGAAATGCAGGTGATTAAGAAGAATCTAAAGGCAACACATGATAGGCAGAAGAGTTATTCAGATAGGAACAGGTTGTTCAAGGAGTTCCAGGTTGGGGAATGGGTGTACTTGCACATCAAACCGAATAAGAGCTCCTTGCAGATTGGATAATGTGCCAAGTTGGTACCATCATTTTGTGGACCCTTCAATATCATTGGGAGGATTGAGCTAGCAGCCTATCGACCTGCACTGCCTCCGACAGTGAAAGTCCATGATGTTTTCCATGTATCTTTTCATAAGAAGTATGTTAAGGATGTTAATCATGTGATTGATCGGTCTATATTGTAGGTGGAACTAGATGGAGAATTCCAACAGGAGCCTCAATGTATATTGCTGAAAAATGTGCTCATGCTATGGAACCGAGAAATCGAGCAATTTAAAGTGCAATTGAAGCACTTTAGGACCGATGAAGCTACATGGGAGATGGCGGATTAGATGCGGTCTATGTATCCTTCCTTGTTTGTCGGTTGAGGCAATGCAGCTTCGATATGGTGGTTTGGTATATGCTTTGATATATGGTGTTTTGGTATATGATATGATATGATGTTTTGATAAATGCTTAGATAAGGTGTTTATTATATGTTTTGATATATTTTTTGTTATACATTTTTTATATATATTTATGGTGATATTGCTATATGCACATACGTGTATAGATGTAAATACCGTAATGAGCTATGTTATAAATATCCACTATGAAGTGTGGGTGTCATGTCCTTATGGTTATGTTGTCATGTCAATATGATATCATGTGGTTATGTTGATGTTATGATGTAATGTGGGTTGGTACTCAGCAGGATGATCATTGTAAATATCATAATGAGTTGTGTTATAAAGCTCCACTATGCGGTATGTTGTCATGTTGTCATGATGTTTTACTTTTGATCAAATCTTTCATTCTAAATACTGCATCGAGATGTGTTATAAAGCTCCATCAGCAATATGTCTTCTTTCAGCAGGTTGCTGAGGTATATGTGTGATTGAAAACCGAGGATGGTGTTCCCCAAGGGGGAGGTTTCTCTAATAGCCTTGGTGAAAATTCCATGCAATAAAATCTAAAAACAATAACCATAGTTGATACGACACTGATTCCAAGATAGATGTTGGGCAAGACATCCTAGGGGGTGTTAATTTGGTTGTTTATGGCTAAGGAAATTGAAAAAGGCTATGGCTAAGGATTTGGAAAAGAAAAATGGGATTTTTGGCACTATTATTTATGAAAATAATGGAAATTAGGAGAAAAAGGAGGTGAAAGGTCACAACTTGCATGTGAGGAGGAAAATGAAGAAAATAGAGGCCTCATCCATAAAAAGGCTTCTCATGATCAGTTGGTAACCTTTTGTCAGTTCAGTGTTGGAGCTCTTTCATTATTCTCTCACTCATACTCTTGGACAATTAGAGTTTCTTGGAGTACAACAATGTAAACTTTGAAACGGGAACTATAAACTCAAAATGGGAACTCTAGCAAAAAAACCTCAAAAAACATCAAAAACAGTGTTAAAAACGAAAAGTGTTGATGTTGGAATAACACCTTTTTTTTTTCTTGGGTAAATTTTCAACATGTTTTAAAAATGGTGGTGAAAACCAAATTTTTGTGCAAAAATTGTCCAAAAAACACCCTCAAAACGAAAAGTGTTAACATTGGGAAAACAATTTTTTTTTTTCAAAAGTAAAATTTCAACATTTCGAAATAATGGCGTAAAATATTTTATCATGACCCCGAAAAACAATAAAATTTAAAAGAAATAATGAAAACATAAAATAAAATAAAATAAAAATTAAAACAATGAAAAAACACAAAACAAAAAAAAAGTTAAAAAAAATAACAAAACATAAATTATAATATATACTAAAAGCAAAACATAAAATAAAAATAAAAAACAAAAAAACGAAAAAAAAAAATCAAATATAAAAAAAAAAATCAATCATAAAAATATTAAAAAAAAACAAAATTAATGATAAGAATTAAAAAACAAAAAAAAAAAACATTATAAACAAATAAATAGTAAAAAAAATATTTAAAAAAAATGGAAATATATATATATATATATATATATATATATATATATATATATATATATATATATATATATATATATCTTCTAAACCATAAAAAATTGGCAAAATGAAAAAAAAAAAAAAATATGGAAAAGAAAAAATAGTATTTAAAATAAACATAAAATTAAGTAGGTAAAAATAGAAAAATTTAAAAAATTAAGAAAAAACTAAAAAATTAAAAACAAACAAGATTTAAAAAAAAATTGAAAATTAACCCAAAAAAAAAAATTAAAAACTTCTAAAATTAAGACTCAAATGTTGATTACTTAAAAAAACAAATATAAAAATATATATAAAAAAGACAAAAATAAAAAATGTTAAAAAAAAATTACCTCATAAACCATTAAAAAATTTGGAAAAAATAAATAAATTAATATATATATAAGTAAGTAAAAATAGAGAAATTAGAAAAAACATTTGCAAAAACTAGGGAAAAAAAAAAAAAAATTTAAAACAAACTAGTTTAAAAAAAAAATTAAAAAACTAGTAAAATTAATATTAAAAAAAGAAAAATAATAATAATAACTCAAATTATAAAAAAAAAAAACCCAAGAAAATATGAAAATTATTTAAAAAAAAACCAAAAAAAATTTAAAATTTAATTTATTTTTTTCAAACAATTTTTCTTTATTAAAAGAAAAATTATTATTATTAACTTTTATTTTAAAACAATTTTTTTTCTTATTTAAAAATTTTAAATTTAGAAAAAAATAAAAAAATAAAAAATTATGCATATTTTTAAAAACTATATATATATATAGAGAGAGAGAGATATGATGATGATGATGATGATGATGGTTAACGTCCGCTGAGACCAAATAATGGTCTATCGGACCTAAAGAAACAAATTATCTATTTTGATTTAAGATTTTATTCCTATGCTCAAAAAGCTTGGAGAGAAGCCTCCCGAGCTCACTATAATTTTGACATTGTAAAAGGCTAGGAAGGTCAGTATTGTAACAAAGATTGTGAAACTGAGATCTAATGTGGTTATACGCGGGGCACTCTAAGAGGAAGTGATTTTCATCCTCGATGTTCCTATTCTTACATATATGGCAGATCCTTTCCGTCCATGGCATTTTAGGAACTGCCCAACGACCTAAAATAATTATTATATTAATTTTTTTTTAAATATTTTTATTTTTCTTATTTAAAAAAAAATCATTAAAAATATTTTAAAAATTTTTAATTTAAAAATTAAAAAGTTTATAACAATTATTTATAAAAAAAAAAAATTAAAAAAAATTGATTTTTTAATGCCCCCGTCCACGCCACCATGGGCGGCCGAGGGCATTAAAAAATCAATTTTATTTTATTTTTTATTTTTTATATAAATAATTGTTATAAAATTTTTATTTTTAAATTAATTTTTTTTTTAATTTTTTAAATATTTTTAATGAATTTTTTTAAATAAGAAAAATAAAAATGTTTAAAAAAAATTTAATATAATAATTATTTTAGAAATAAATAAAAAATAATTGTTTTTAAACAAATGCATAATTTTTTTTTTAAATTTTATTTTATTTTTTTTTAATAATTTTAAAAAAAATTTAAATTAAAAATAAAAAATTTTAATTCATTTAAAAAAAATTTAAAAAAATTTTAATGATTTTTTTTTAAATAAGAAAAAAAAATTGTTTTAAAATAAAGGTTAATAATAATAATTTTTTTTTTTAATAAAGAAAAATTGTTTGAAAAAAAAATTAATTTTAAAATGTTTTTGGTTTTTTTAATATTTTAATTTTTTTTTGGTTTTTTTCTAAATAATTTTCATATATATATATATATATATATATATAAATTTGAGTTTATTTATTTATTTTTTTAATATTAATTTTACTAGTTTTTTAATTTTTTTCGTTATTTTTTATTTTTTTAACTAGTTTGTGTTTTTTTTTTTTTTCCTAGTTTTTGCTAATGTTTTTTTTAATTTCTTTATTTTTACTTATATATATTTTTCCCCAAATTCTTTTATGGTTTAAGAGATATTTTTTTTTAACATTTTTTATTTTTTATTTTTCTCTTTTTTATATATATTTTTATATATGTTTTTTAGAGACAATTATTTCATGTGGATTGAAAATTTAATTAACGATGTATAAATATGTAGAATATCAAAAATGCAAAATATCGACCTTCTTCTTTAAATATGCAAAACAATAAAAACCTCACTACAAAAAAAAAAAAAGAAAAAAAAAAAAAACAAGAAAATATGAAGAAGAAGACCACTTCCAAAGTTATTAAATTTACAAAATAATTATTTACATTTCATATATTATAAAATTAAAAGTAAAAAAAAAAGCCTTTTAAAAAAAGGGCATGGTGTAGAATTACCACTTTTTTAAATCAACATCAAAATCACTACCATTCTAAAATGCAATGTACATAAAAAAATTTATAGTGCCAAAAACTATGCTCTAAAAAAAACATGTGTGTTCTGCATCACCCCTTTTCAAAATCGGGTCACTTTTTTGTTATCTCTACAAAACGGGTAACAGTATCAGTTCTCGTTTCAAAGTTTACATTGTTGTACATTGGCGTTGGAGCAAGAAATGCAAAGAAGGCAAGAGGAAGAAAAGATCAAACAAGGAAAGGCAGGATCAAGCAGCTACAATAGAATTCATTATAGGTATCGACTTGCATGTGTATTTTCCTTGCTAGATTTGGCATGCATGGGATTGCTTGTGGTTCTTTTCTACCATGGCATGGGTGTTTCCAAGTGTGACAGTACTTTCAGCCTAGTCTTTCCATTTCCTGATAGCTTTGATGAGATGGGGTCTCTCATTCGCTTTATCTGGGATGGCCAGATTAGATTCAAAGCTGAGTGGGGTGGATCTTTGAATTGATAAACACATGGTATGAGTGGTCCCTAAAATAGAATATGGATCACGAAGCCACTGGCCTAGTAACCCATGAACCAGACTTTGGTTGCGGTAAATCCAACTTTTGTGCCTTGGTGGGTCAAGAAATTCTTTTTGGTGAATGGCGGGATATACAGTAAATCCAAGAGGTTGATTTTCTCTCCATTGGGCCTAGTGGTCCGAGGATGGGATGGACGGTAAATCCTAGAGAGTATGTCCTGGTGTAGGGCCTAGTGATCCCTGGATCGGACTATGGATTGTGGTAAAGCCTGAGAGACTAGGAGGTACTCAAATTCCTCACAGTGTAGGCAAAGAACTCCGGTGGAATCCATGTTGATTGGTGTTTGTTGTTGATATGTTCTATGAGTCCGACATTCATGCTTGGCTGAAGAAAGACTTGGCTTAGCCAATATATGGTTGGGTGGAACATGGTAGTCCCATCTCCGATTGGTTCATTACATTCATTAATGAGAAATTCATTCCCTTGCTTTTCATGTGTAAATGTACTGATGTATACGTGGATTTTGATGGCTGATATTTTTATGCTATTTATGTTCCTATTATGTTGGTTATATGTATATTTTATGAAAGCATCTATGTACGTCTCTCAGCATGATTTTACTTGTATATGAATGGATAATGTGTCTATGACCTAATAGATGATAATGCAGTGAATGACATGAGGGAACAATGGTTCATAACGATTCTCAAATAAGTATGAGATCCCTACATTTAATTCTATTGTTTACATTTGTAGGTTACATGCTGATGATATGTTTGACGAAATCCATGTCATGGCTAGTAGGGGTCTCGTTAAGGTCTCATTCAACCTATTACTTTTGCATCATTGTTTCCCTGTAATTTTATTGGTTTCAAGCTATCACTCCATTCTTGGCAATGACCTATGCTCTGGGCCTAAAATAGTAGCTTAAATCTCGGGGTCGCTGGCACAAAACTGTTAACTTAGGTCTCTGGTTGCTTGCATGCAAGCTTGTGAGAGTGATTATGGGTTTTTGGTCGCTCCCTTCCCCATAACATGAGAGAAAATGTGGCCTAAGAGACCCAAAACAATAGTGGGACCTAGGGACAGGCTGTCTGAGTGGCTGACATGTCTCTTGAGGATTCTAAAGCCGATGTTGGATGACTGCGTGTGATGTTTTTGTTGATTCCACTTCCTTAAGGTCACATAGGAGGTCGAATTTGATCATAGTAGCCTCTTGTCTCATGTTTTCCCTAGTTGGCATGGTTACTTAGGTAGATGTGGGAGGAGGGTGTTGCAATGGATGGCGTACTGTGTGATGTTGCTCCTCTTGAACTTTGTGATGTATTATTAGGACACCATACTAGTGGAAGCGAGATCTATATTAGTCTATACCTAGATCTTTGATTATTACTTTGTGAAATAAATTGTACAGGATACCCAAGGTGGCCTCGCATACCACCATCTCTTTGATCACTACAAAGGAATGCAGTAAGATCATTTACTAGACCAAGAATTTTTTTTTTCTTATGATTCACCATCAGGGAAAGAAGAAGGTTGTGGCCATAACTTCTAAACAAGGCTCCTCCACACAACAGCGGTATATGAACAAGGTCGTGGAGTAGTATAGGGACATTTTCGCCTCACCTACATGGGTACCTCTGTACTATCAGGTTAAGAACTCCATCTCTATGACCCTGGGTGTACCGCTACCTAATGGACCAATCTATCGATGCTCTATTCTAGAGAATGATTAGATCAAGAGGTAGATTTAGGAGTTGTTGCAGAAAGGGCAAATCCGACCAAGCTCATCACGCTATGGGAGCTTGATTGTATTGGTATAGAAGAAGGACAAGACCTGGAGACTCTCTATTGACTATCAGGTGCTGAACAAGATCACTGTCTGGAATAGGTACCCAATCCCACAGATTTATGATCTTCCGGATTAGCTCAAGGGGAACAAATATTTCAACAAGATTGACTTGAATCCCAGTTATCACTAAGTGCCTATTGAACCCTGCGATGTGTGGAAGACTGCCTTCAAATCCAAGGAGGGCCTTTTCGAATGGTTGGTCATGTCTTTGGGTTGATGAATTCCCCCACAACCTTCATGAGATTGATGGATGACATATTGTAGCCCTTCACCAGTGCATTCGTGGTGTTGTTTCTAGACGAGATCTTGATCTTAAACTAAATTTGGAAAGAGCACCTCCACCATATTCGATAGGTCCTTCAAACCCTATGACAACACAAGCTATGTGCCAATTTGGAGAAATGAACTTTTGGCATGACCCAGGTTCAATATCTGGGGTAAATAATTGATGACCAGGGTGTGCATGTGGACCCAACCAAGATAGAATTCATTCGGGATTGGACATCCCCAACCACTCTAACAGAGCTCCACATATTTTTGGGTCTTACCAATTTCTACCGCAGGTTCGTGTTGGGGTTCTCTCATATTACTTGACCTTTAAGTCAATTCACCAAGGGCGAAGCAAGAGAAATGTGGTTTTGGTCTAAAACTCAACAGAAGGAGTTCACCAAGTTGAAGCATCACCTCTGCTATGCACCAATGCTCACATTACCAGACTTGAAACAACCATTTGAGATTGAGACAAACACTTTTGACTGTGTTATTGACGCAGTTCTTACTCAACAGGGGCATCGAGTGGCCTACCACAGTGAGACACTTTCAGACAGTCTGAAATTATCCCACTTATGATAAAGAAATGGATTCAATTGTGTAGAACTTCTTGTAAAGGTATTTAATTACTTAAATTACTTAACATAAATTGTCAACCCAGTGTCCATGGACTTGCAAGGCACATGTGAACCATATGTTCTAGAGATTGGTTTTCAATTTCGAAACAAAAATCTTAATATATTAAATGAAAAAGATGGAAATTGACATAAAAATAAATCTATTCTAGAAATAAATAAATCACACCACACACTTCCAAAAGTAAAAGTCATTCGCAAGAATTGAAAGCACACATTTTCATAAATGAAATAACTAATCTAAGCACTCTTGCATGAAATTGAAATTACTAATCTAAGCACACTTTGCGAAAATCAAAGGTACATCATGTACTCTATAAACTCACAAATTACATTAAAAAGAATATGCAATTATCAACTCAAACTCTACTTTTAACTTATCTCATTACATCTTCAATTTACGTCTCCTTCTATGATTCCAAACCTCACATTACAAATTCTAGCTTTCAAGATTACACATTAAGTAACTCTTTATCCTCTACTACCCTTATTCTATGAAGGGAGAATTCTATATTATTTATACAAAAATTAAAGCAACTACCTCATTAATGGAGATCCACCATTCTCTCCTTAGATCCCTAAAAATCTCAACCAATTATACACATATCCTTTTATCCATGATTTTCTCCTATGAGATATGTTTGACTCCTATCCCAAATCTCCTTCCAATCTTGAAGAGAATTCGAAATTGATCCTTGGAGGCCACATAAGAGTGTCTTGGAAGCTTCCAAATCACCTACACATGTCACCAAACTCATTCCTCCTTTAGGTATAAGTAAATACATGTTATTTTTCTAACTTTTAATCATAAATTCACTCTAAATACTTGAAACTAATAACTTTGGAAAATACAAAATATGAACCCATATGGTAATGAAAGTGTAGGGTTATGTAATGACAAGGTGATGAAATGAGGCAATAAAAGTGAGAATGAAGGTGAAAGTGTATGACATTTTGAAGACATCTTGGAGACCCAACATACCCCCCAACTGAAGTTATTGCATGTCCTCATGCAATCTATTGCATTGATCATGATTTGATCTTTTGAATTGTTTTGCTTCTATATGAACTTTGGCTGATGTTGATTCTTCTTTCTACTTTGCACAATCATTTGATAACTTTGTTCCTTTTTGCAAAGTGTTCTTTTGAGAAACATTTGATTGCAACATATTACTTTGGTTGGTTCTTGTGTGGCAACCAAATTTCATTAGTATTGGTTCTTGTGTAACAATACTTTTCTTATTTTTGTGTTGCATAAAAGACTTTTGAAATCATTTAATCAGCCATCTAATGTGCTCATTCTTCTATCATTATTTGCAAAACATATAACTTTTTGAATCATAATGCAATAGTAGTTGTTTGGAAAAGTATGTTGGTTAGGATGATGTGTGACATAAAAGGTGATAAAATATGAATGTGATATGAGGTATGAACATGAATTGGTATCCCCCCATCCCAACTAAAGGTATTTTAAGTTTTTATGAAATGAGAAAGGGAATATGGTGAAGCATTTTCCAAAAAATATAATTTTAGTATTGAAGGAATTATATGATAAAAAGCTAGAAAAGAACATACCTTTACTTACCTATGAAGTGGACAAGCTGTGCATATGTAGAAAAGTTGTGGCTGCTGCTGGATCATGGAATAGAATGTAGAATCATCTGCTTCTTGGTTGCATAAATAGTGGATGAGGTCATGAAAGTGGATTCTTTATTTCTGCTGCCAAATCTGTTGTATCCGCTACAAAATGTTGAAGTGATATAGTCTTCACCTACTACAAAACCCGATGGTACAATTCTAGTCATGCGAATAAATGAGTTTTTGTTGAGCATGAAGAGAAGTCATTGGATTACCTGCCATTAATGGTTGTCGTTAACCAATGCGATGAAAACTCGCCATTAATGTCAATGAGTGCCAAGGTACCTAAGTACATCTTGTGAAGTGCGAATAGATGAGTTGACATCGAGCCACTTGCAAGATCCAATGATTAAGGGACATTGATGTATTCCCATGATTGTCAGTGAGAGAACTTGTCATTAAGGCATACAGGCCTCAAGATACTGATAAGGACTCTATCCTTGAGCCTAGATAATGTGCTAATGTTTATAGGCCAAGACTTGTTAGAAGGGGGGCCTTAGTGAATCCTCTATTATTTAACGCGAGAATAAAACAATAATTTTGAAGGACTATGGATGAAATTTTTTGTAGTGGATCAAGGTTTATTTGACAAAATGAAAAGGGAAATGGAATGAATCAACTTTGTAGGGGAGCTGAATGGTTTTATTGCTGGGTTACAGGTTAATGAAAACGAGGTAGGAAAGTATAATGACTATGAAGGAAAATGAGATGAAGATTTTATTGACTGAATGAGTAGGAATGTGATGGTAAAACTAGTATCTGAGAGGCTTTCAAATGGTGTGATGGATCTGATTTGACATTCTTTATCCAAAATCATGTGCTCATGCTTGGATATCTCATCTTTGATGTTACTTTGATCATGTTCTTTTTGAAAGAAATGTGGTCTTTGAGAGACATTGTTTTGCTTATGGTCATTTGTTTTATATTCCTGGAACTTGCAAAAGCTTAGTAATTTTTCTACAATGAAATGTAAGATTATCAAAAGATATAGGTGATCAATCTCTCTATTTATGAAATTTACACAAAAAATTGAGAATTGGTACTAATAAAACAAATTCATGAAAGATAATCAAATGAATTTTTACCTGTTTCGAAACTAGTGCCTTTGTTTACCTGTCATGTATTGTTAGCAATTTCTTCATTATTTTACTGTTTCAAATTCTTATGAAATATTTCTCATTGTGTATATCTCATCGAGATCTTTCTGTCAATGTTTGAATCGTTGAAAACCGATGTCGTATGAGAAAGTTACACTTATTTGAAATTTTTGTGAAACAATGAAGATAATCATGTGTGAGTGTGTCATGGCAACATGATGCTGGTGTGAAAGATGAAGTAAATAGATGATATGGCATGTTGATCATGAATTTCTGATTAGAATGCATTGTTGATAGATAGATCATTGAATTGAATACAAAGCTGCAGAATTATTTTTCAGCTGCAGAATGTGCACATTTTCTGTAGCTAAAATCTTGAATCGGACAGTTAAGTACACACAACTATGCATTTTGTTATGAACAAATAATCAGTCCAATCTTCAAATTAAATAGTACCTCTTCGAGAAAACTAGCAAATACCCTACTGGTTTTATTTATTACTGGAAAATGATTTTTTTTTTTTTTAAATGCAAGGAATTTTCGATCTGCTTATTTACTTGTAAAACCTTCAATGGTTGAAAGATGGTAGAGAGATTTGTTTGTTATTCCATTGCTTTATGTATAGTTTCTCTATCAGGTCCTCTTGACTCTTTGTTCCAGAAGCATCATTTTGTTGCACACCTCCAATCAAAGTTAATGCAACTGCAAGCTTTGCTGTGAATGGCTTGAACTCCATGGCTTCGCTTCTTTGATTAATTCCACAATGAAAGACAACAGTTGGTGAGTTAGATCCCGGGATTTTTCCTCAGCGCAGGTGAAGCTTATTGTATTTCCATAATAACCCTTTGGAAGAGGTGGTTGGAATCGGGAACGAGCGTTTAAAGCAAACAACAATCTCAAATCTTGGTCGGCAGGGAGATTCAGAGCCTTTGTTCTTGATTTCCACAGGCATGCCGATAATGCTTTGAATGTGGTGCACTGGCTACCTTCCACGTGTCGTAGAGTGGTCATAGGCTCGTAGATCTCACTATGAACCAACTCAAGAGCGCAAGAGGCTTCCCTGCTATACTTTTGGGAAAGGACTCATGAAGGCGAGCATGAATGCAAAGGTTCCTTCTCAATAGAAATTGAACACATGGGATATGAGGCCACATAATTTACCC
The DNA here is from genome assembly GCA_031772625.1 of Pinus tabuliformis. Taxonomy (NCBI): domain Eukaryota; kingdom Viridiplantae; phylum Streptophyta; class Pinopsida; order Pinales; family Pinaceae; genus Pinus; species Pinus tabuliformis. The sequence continues at coordinate 134,326,690 of CM062817.1, read as the reverse complement.
ATGGCGGGGTAGTGTCCACCCAAATACTAGGAACATATAAAGGGATCACATGGTCTAAAGTCAAACGAGGATGGGAATCACCGAATATGAGCTGACCAATACTAAAAATGCTTTTGTTCTAAAGAAAATGCATCACACGAAAGGGTGTAGACATCACAATATTCACGGCATAGCCTCAATGTCTCTTGTTTGAATAAAAGTCTCTCAATTAAAATGTCCCAGGATATTAGCGCACTCTTTAAAAAAAAAAAAAAAATAAATAAAAAAAAAAAAACAAAACAAAACAAAACAAAAAACTAGGGATCATAATAATACTTTACTTTGCCCTGGGGACCCTTCGCCTTTTCATTCCCATGCTCACAATCACACTCACACCTATGTAAGCGGAATAATGGTAGGGTAGAAATACCTAGGGATTCAGGCAACTCGGTTCAGTGGGAAGATCCTTGTGGGAGGGGGGTGTCCCAGACCCAAAAAGTTTTATTTTTTATTTTTTATTTATATCTAAAGAGTGCACTAATAGCCTGGGGTAGAAACCAATACCTTATAGAGCGATCGCATAAGTAATTTGTCATCAAATGATCAAGAATTTGCACGTTTTAATGAAGCTTGATTTGTGGTGTTCATCACAGATGACCCATATCTGGAGAAATCAGGTTCTGATGTCGAGTTACTCCTACAACTTTGAAGGTTACTTATTCCTTCAGAGGACATCAACTTTGGTTCAATGCCAAAGACTTCCTGCTAATTTGCAATTTCTTTGATCTGCACCTATAGGCAGAATGGAGGATTCAAACAGGCTACCAATGCGCTCTAATGCAGTTTTAGAAAAGGACTTTAAATCTTGAGAATCAGTGCCTCCTCCATGTTTTCTTTGCAACTTCAAGCAAAAGTTAGTAGCATCAAGCAAAAGAAATTTAGCCTCAAAGTAATGTGCCAATGCCTTGGCAAGCATTTGGTCTCGATGTTTGCATTCAATTCTCTTTCTCCTTAATTTTCCACGGCTCTCAACCCCAATGTTATGGAATAATCCAATCTCATTCCATAGGGGAGAAGCATTGATAACGATCTCCATCACCACACCCTTGTTGGTGCTCATGCTCGATGCTGGTGGTGAACTTCAAGAGGAGGCAGGCAACGATGGAGCCGAGGAGCTGGGCGATCCAATAGAAAACATCGTGGAAGAGCATGATGTGGCCACCTAGGGCGAGTCTAAAAGTGAAAGCTGAATTGACATGACCACTAGAAATGATAGCCACAAAGAGCGCAAAGGGCGTGAGCCAATCCTACCCTTACCAGGCCCACAAAATTCAGAGATGCATCCGAGATTAGCTTATAATGAGTGAAGGAACTTGAAGTCTAAAATTACATAATGAATAAAGGAAGCCAAATTCTGTAGTTCCATAGTGATATAAGGAGGACGAAGTCTGCATTCTATAGTGATATGCAAGTACCTAAGAAGAGAGTCAATAATTTTCTGAAGCAGAAACGAGATCCACATCATGAAGACTTTGATGCCACTGAGTGAATGGGTGTCGTCAAACTGCTGATTCCGAGCCCCACGCTGAGGGCCGACATTAATACATTTTTTTTCTCCATCTGATATGTTTTGGGGTTTTTGATTCACACCACCTTCGATCTCGGATCGAATCCCAGAGCCTCCACACCTAATTATCTTCCAAGGCTACAGTTTCAGCACAACCAAGGCTGCCTGTTTCTTCTGCTCTCCTTCCTCCTCTAAGCATCAGATCGAATCATAAATCAGATTCTGAGCCCTTGCACCTCTGCGTAGATCCCCACTCAATTCAGAACCGTTCAGGGAGATCGAATGAGGGCATGATCCAACAGTCAATGGTTCCAACCCTGTCCGCTAAGAAGATGTAAGTCGGGGGTTTCCCACACGAAAATTGACATAGGTGATTTATTGAAAACCCATAAGAGTTATGATAAATACATACTTGATCTTATTATACTCAGCACTTATTGATAGATTTTTGGTTTCGATAAAATCTCAGAGTTTATCTCCGTTCTTCTGTGCTTCCTCAATGCTTAATTCAGGAAGGGAAGTGTTCTACATATTACTAATATAAGCAAATATGAGATAGGATCCATATTGACTATTCAATGGTTATGTCTTTCTCTATGTTCCATAAGCAATCCTTTCAGTGATGTTCAATTATTGTGTTATCCCCCTTCGCTCTAGTTATCTAAACAATAGAACCCAACCTCCTAATGGTAATGAAAGCTAATAAACTCCAAATGTAAGTAGTCCGAGTTGGGTTTGCTGGTGTAAAGTGGAGAAGATAAATCGTACATCCAAAATACGGGGTGTAGCCCACCCCTATGTGTTCGTGTCTCAGGTATATTGACTGACCTTGTGTATGGAAATAAAAATGATGGTTAGAACGATCCCTACTTTTTTATCCTTATCTGTATTGCTATCTCTATGTGTTGGAGTACCTCAGGCGAATATAGAGTGATCTAAGTAGGAAAGAAATCGCCTCTTTAGTCTTCGTATAAAGATCGATGAAACACAAATGTGTTTAAAAAATTAGAGAAGAGTGAGATGGGTAATGATGGGAGATAGGGATAATGTGAGAATGTGGGGTACGAGAGCTAGGGAGTCCTAGGGTCGTACGAGTTCTATTTCTAGATCGAGAATATATGGAAAGGGAACTGCATGTAAGGTTTTAGTGACATAAGTTGTGAACCTTGTCCTGAGAATAACTAGAGACAATTGAGATCTCATGGCTTGTGCCATTGCAAACAATCGAACGATGAGCGATAGATAAAGGAATGATTCACCATCGAAAACCAACAATCTCAGATCAGGTCCAAACAAAGGTGTAGCATCCGTAAATCTGATCCAGTAGTTGACAAGAATGCCAGAAACACAGATGCGCATAGCCACGATCAAAATGGAAATGCAGTTGAAACGTGAGGGGATTCCTGCACTGTGTATCCAAAACTCAGAAAATCAAGCAGAATCTTAGAAAATCAAAACTCCCAAGAAAAATATCAAAAAATTAAAACTGTAGAATTTTCTCTACAAATCAGCTATCTCACTGATATCATGTAGAAATTTCACCTACAGATCAAACTGATATATGCAATGTACTAAAGCATAATACTAGATCTACATCTACCATAAACTTTGCGGAAGCTAATCAACCATGAGCAACGTCAAGCATGAACACATATAACTGATAAGAAGGAATCAATCACACATAACACAAAAGAATTTATCTGGGAAAAGCACCAGCCTAAAACCCCATCTTTGTATTATCAATCAAGTGGAAATCCTCAACAACATATAAAAAGAATCAGCTCAAAAGCTATCTTTCTCTCTCTGTACTCTGATGATGTAGCTCATGGACTATCTAGGCCTGTACATATAGGCTCCACAAGTCCTCCAAGCCCCTATTTCCTTGCCCAATTTTGATTGGGGTCCAATTACACAACATGTGGGAATTGGCCCCAGTCATACCTGCTGTCAACCTCAGGTCCAACTATGCAATCCTTGAGGACTCAAGTTCCTCCTGCATGCAAGGAATATTCACTAGAAATATCATAGCATCTGATAGTACACTGTCCCTCATTTGATCTCAACTGGATCTATGTCTGAACTCCCATACATCAATTATCCATGAGAGAATACTCAGTTATCTGAAAATAATAGTTGTCACATGCATGCAAGCATCAACAAACTATATCTCATTAATTTAACAACTTGTTAAATTAATCTAACTGAACTTGACTAAGTTAAACTAAGTCAGTTGATCCTCTCAATATAGAACTAATCCTTAGTTCCTCAATCAGTAGAGAAAATCAAGGACACATTCCCCAATCAGTGGAGAAATAATTGCATGTTCTCACAAAGACTTCAAGTTTGCTTTTCCTTAACTAACTAACTCATGGAGAATTAATTAATTAATAATCAAACTGCTGGTAAGACGAAATTTGAATTTACTTCCTATAGATATACCAGGGACTGATATAAATAGGAAGGGACCCAGAAATGCTATTTTTATAAGATGTTATTTTTAGCAGTTTCACCTCTCACCCAAGGTGGCCAAAATTCCACACTGGCCAAACTGATATTTTTAGCAATTTCTATTTTTACATTTCTTGTTGCACACTTTTCAACACTCCCTCTCAACAAGAGGGGCTTCCTCTCAAACTCGATCCTATAACTCTGGAATGTTCTGCATGAAATACATCTACCAAGTGTGGTTGCTCCAACAACACTTGGAACAAAAAAACTCCCAACTGACCACTCTGTTGTGCTAGAAACATACTATGATGCTGAAGCTCTACCTACTGCTGACAAGTGCTCCCTCTCTAACCTCTGCGCTAATGCAACATCTTGTTAGGTCCCTATAATACTAGTGATTACCCCATTACTATTGTAGTTGTATCCCTTATTAATTATTTTGTGCCCCTATTGTCGCCATATTGTTATTACTGTGCCCCATACAATCCCTCTATTGTTATTTTTGTGGCTTTATATTATTATTGTTAGGTCGGCTGGGTTATATTGTGACTCCTTAGACTCCTATATATAGAAAGGAGGTTTTGTCATTTGAATCATCCAAGAATTTTTCTTTTATGTAATGTAAAGGAGGTTGCCCCCTCGAATAGGCTGAATTCTAAGGCGTTGATCTATCTTTTCTATCTTTTTTGAGTTGGTTTCATAACATTGGGTATCAGAGCTCTGGATTCTAGGGTTTTGCTGATCCAAATAGGTGATCGTGGAATTTTTGCTATAACTTTTTTTCTGCAATGTTTCAGAAGCTAAAACAAAATACCCATTTGAGAAGAAATCGCACTAAACCTTGGGTCCGAATTTCAGAGCTTTTCGTGCTATATTTGCGGAGATATGATTTTAGGAAGTTGGTCTTTTTGCAGACTCTTGAATTACATTCCAAATAGGGACCTGGGGAAAATCATCATAACTTTCTCTCTATGCATCGGATTGAAATTTTGTAAGAAAGTACAGAAAGATTACGGACTGTAGTTGCTTGCATATATTTTTTAGAGAAAAAGGTCGAAACAGTGACTCGTGGCATGTCATACAAGTTCGCTCTATTGAACTAGTCTATAATCAGGTCAGTGTGGGAGATTTGGCATAAATCTTCCTTGGAGAATCCAATTTGGATCAGACTGGTGGCATTGGAAAGAGGACACTGAGGGCTACTACAAGTCACAATTTCAGAACTGGGTGATCCGAAATTACAGAGATACATCAGAGGCAATATTGAGCTCCTACAAAGTGAAAAAAGGTGTGTAGATTTTTTAAAATTTCTTCTTAAGCTTGGTTTGAAAAATTATTTTGAAGAATTCAAAGGGCATAGTAGAGCATTATTATCAGTAACTGATGCCCCAAGGAAAGAAAATGCAAACACCTAGTAAGCAACCTGAAAGCACTAGCATGACTCATGAAGAAGAGGAAGAAATGCTACATGATATATCAAAATTACAAGACCAAGTGCAACAAATGTCACTCTCACAAAAGCTAATAGAAGCTAAGATAAATGGTGTGGAATCTAAGATAAATGGCGTGGAATCTAAGATAAAGGGCATGGAAGCTAAGATGAATGAAATGGAAGCTAATATGGATGATTTGAAGATAGATTTGAAGACAGGCATGGAAGATTTGAAGACAGATTTGACAAAGTTTCTACAAGAAATGCTTACTATTGGTGAAAAGGTAGTAAAGGAAACTCATGATGAGAACAAAAGAAATGTTAATCATGATTTCATAGACTCTAATGTTGGACCGAAGACCCACCATATTCCAAAAATCAATATGAGGAAGTTTGATGGCAAGGATTCCACAACATGGATATTACAAATGGAGCAATTTTTCAATCTCAATAATGTGCAAAACACACAAAAGGTACGTATTGCAACTTTATATTTGGAACCAAATCAGTTTGTATGGTATCAATGGCTTTGCTCTCATAAACAAATTATCACTTGGGCAATTTTTAAGGAAGAATTAACAGCACATTATGAGGATACAAAAAGCAACACTTTTTTTAGCCAATTGATAAGTCTCAAACAAAAGGGTTCAATAATGGAGCACATTGAGGAGTTCCAAAAATTGAACATAAGGGTAAAAAATATTCCAGAGGAGCATAGGATTGATGTGTTCATAGGGACTTTAAAGGATAATATCCAACATGATGTTCGCCTTTGGGAACTTGATTCATTAGAGAAGGCATTCAGGTTAGCAAGAAAAATGGAAAGCAAAATTATGGCAACTAGGAAGCATACCACTCACAACTATAAAGATGGAAGTGTTGTTGCCCCTAGTATTCCACAACCTATAAGGTTGACACCACAACAATTGGAAGAAAAAAGAGAAAAAGGGCTTTGTGTACAGTTGTGACAACAAATACACTAAAGGTCATAAGTATGCTGAGAATAAATTATTCTACATCGATAGTGAAGAGGAAGAAGAAAAGGATCAAGAAAGGTCAAAAGAAGAGGATATACTCTAGGAACAAAGCCTAGATAAAGAAGATGTTGGAAATAATACTGAGAGGGGGGGGTGAATCAGTATTATCAAAAAAACTTTTTCATTTTATGCTCAGAAACATATACGCTACTTCAGTTAAGTGAAACAGCATGTACACGCTACTGTGTCTAAAGAAACCAGTGTATAACAAGAAAACTTATGATTCAGTAGCTTATCTTCAGTAAATGCATCAGGACATTATTAACCATGATAGTAAAATAGGTGCAGTATAACAGAATAGATCATCACACAGAAAACACACACATGAACACCATGATATAAGGTGGAAACCCAATGTGGGTGAAAACCACCTGCTGCAAGTCGTCTCTATCTTTCTTTAATATGAAACTTCAGTTTACAATCTTTTGTACTGGTGCAGCCTTATACCAGTACGCAGGCTACAACCTGCTGAAGGCTTCAACCTTCTCTCTTTCTCCAAACTTCCTTGGAAGGGAGCTCCAACCCCCTTTGCTCTTGTACTAGCTAAGATACTAGTACGTAGGTGCTGGCCTACAATCTTCTTTCCTTCAGGTACCACTTTTCATACATTTTCAGACTGGATATTCCTGAAGCACAACATTACAATCTGAAGACCACAATTCATTCAACTTTCATAACAGATCATTGAAGCACAAAACAACCAATACTAGCATCATCAATCTTTGAATCACTGAACCACTGAAACCCTGTCAACACCAGTCACCAGAACACAGAGCAGACTACAGAACTCTGCAACAGCAGTTAGACCCAACTGCAACTCCAAAAATCAAACTTCAAAAGATATATGCTACTTCAATGAGAGAAACCTGCGTATACACGTGCTTTTACCAAAGACAACCTGCGTACAGATCTAAAAATAAATTCTCTTAACTTGCAGTTGTACCAGACATCAGTTAGACCCAGAACATAACATTGCGTCAGTATGTAGATCTAGAAATACGCATAATCAACCATATCATAATAGTGCATTTCAAACCATTAGATCCCGATCTGTCCTTAGATCTAGTCTTCCATCAACCGGTGTGATCTCTCCTTAGCTTAGATCAAGCAACCCAGAACCTGCATACCAGATCTCTTTCTTTTTTAGATATTCAAGACTTTTCAATTGTACAATGCCTAATGATCTTCTTCTCCTTATATAGCCTTAGGCCTTGCTCAATACCAAGAGCCAAAACCATAGAAATCCAATACCATCAACTTCAAAACTAGGGATCAACACGTCCGTCGAGACACCATGGTCCAAAACCATAGGCACAACTTCCAAGGAATAACCGCCACGGACCAAAGATAAGTTTTCCACATACACGCTCTTTTACTGAAGCCAACCTGCGTGTACACGCGACTTGGTATATAGCGAACCTGCGTATACGCAACTTGGTATATAGTGATCCTGCTTGTATACGCGACTTGGTATATAGTGAACCAGCGTGTATATATTTTCTCTTCATACTTGTAGTCTGATCATCAATTCCTTGCTGCTATCCTTCTGCACTATGATTTGTCATCAGTGTGATTTGCCATCAAGGCCAACACTTGTCTCATAATGCCAACAATCTCCCCCTTTGGACTTGATGGTAACCCCAAGATCCTTAGAACCATTCTCCCCCTTTGTCATCAAGGGCAAAGGGCTGTGCTCCCCCTGAGTACATGCTGATATCTCTACTTGGCTGTGCTGAAACATGCTCCCCCTGACTGTAGGCAATATCTGCAAGAGATGTTCTTCAAAAGAACCAAGACCTTCCTATCACCAAAAGACTCAATACATAATTCCATACTCCAAGAGGGGATACATCAGAAAGTTACATATAACAACCAATTATATTACATCATTCATCCCAGGCATAGTGGGGAAACCAACATAGGCCGTTACATGACCTTGACACCATAAAAGAGATAAAAGAGATACATGACATAGAGACAACAAATCTAGACCAAGACTTATGAAAGTCACAAGCAGCATCTGATAAACATCTTTTAGATCAGCGACCAAGATTTCCTTCTGAGCTCCTTCTCCTAAAATCAACAACAGTTGTGTACTAGAACCAAAAGCATCTAAATGCCAACAATGCTTTATGAGACTTTAAGCTGTTCCCCCTGAACCTGTGCCTGAAGAATTCTGGCATACCCATCTCAGACCTTCTCCAACCAGAGTCTGCCCTTGCTGTTCAGAACTCCATATATGCGACTTCTCCTCCATAAAACAACGTATGTACGCGGATATGCTTTCTACAACACGCGCACGTCATACACGCGACTTTCCCAGCATAAATCTGCGTATATACGCGGCTATCCCTTACGTAACTTGCGTATACCAACTTTTCTGTAGAACAGACAAGCTTCAACAGCAGGATGAAGCATCAACTACTCCCAGCTTTTGTCTGAGATATTCAAAAGTTTCCCTGGGTAGTGGTTTTGTGAGAATATCAGCAACTTGTTCCTTAGAAGGAACATACTCCAACTTGACCTTCTGCTCAAGCACTTGTTCCCGAAGAAAATGGTACTTGATTGGTATGTGCTTGGTCTTTGAGTGCATGACTGGATTCTTTGAAATGTTGATTGCACTTGTATTATCACACAAGATAGAGACTGGTGAAGTGCAAGTGATTTGAAAATCCTGCAAGGTCTGCATCATCCAAAGAAGTTGTGTGCAACAAGATGCCGCAGCCACATATTCTACTTCAACTGTAGATAAGGCAATCGAACTCTGTTTCTTGCTGAACCAAGATACTAATCTGGAGCCCATAAAGAATGCACCACCACTCGTGCTATTCCTGTCATCCACGCTTCCGGCCCAATCTACATCTGTATAAGCATGAAGTGTGAGATCTGTATCTCTAGGATACCATAATCCATAATTTTGTGTCCCTTGAAGATAATTGAAAATTCTCTTCACTGCCTGAAGATGAGTCTCCTTTGGATTTGCCTGAAATCTCCCAACTATTCCGACTGCATGCATGATGTCTGGTCGGGTACCTGTCAAATAAAGCAAACTCCCAATCATGGATCTATAAGTTGGTTGATGAACTGCTGCTGATTCATCATTTGCACTGAGGCTGCATCCTGTAACCATGGGTGTACATACTGGCTTTGAATCTTCCATGCCATACTTCTTCAAGATCTGCTTGAGGTACTTGGTTTGAGACAAGAAGATGCCTCCTTCATTTTGTTGGATTTGCAATCCAAGAAAGTATGTCAATTCTCCAAGTAGTGACATTTCGAATTCTTTCTGCATAACCAAGGCAAAGTTTTGACTCATAGTCTCTTCATTGCTGCCAAAGATAATATCATCTACATAAACAAAAAGTATTAGCAATTTGTTATTTTCAACTTTTATATAGAGATTGCTATCTGCTGATTCTTTTGAAAAGCCTTGTTGGTGAAGATATTTGTCCAATCGATAGTACCAAGCCCTTGGAGCTTGTTTGAGACCATAGAGAGCATTTTTCAATCTGCATACAAGGTTTGGATCATTCCCAAGAATGAAACCATCTGGCTGCTCAATATATACTTCTTCTTCTAAGTCTCCATTCAGAAAGGCTGATTTCACGTCCATTTGAAATACCTTGAAGTTTTGAAAGCTTGAGAGAGCAAGGAACATTCGGATGGCCTCAAGTCTTGCAACAGGAGCAAAGGTCTCTTCAAAATCTATTCCTTCTTGCTGTGCATACCCTTTACAAACAAGTCTGGCCTTGTTTCTAATTACTTCTCCATTTTCATTCAATTTATTTTTGAAGACCCATTTTGTCCCTATGACATTCTTATCTTTTGGTCTAGGAACCAATTCCCAAGTGTTGTTCTTTTCGATTTGCTCAAGTTCTTCATCCATTGCTTTGACCCAACATTCATCTTTGCATGCCTCTTTCACATTTTGTGGTTCAGTGGAAGAGAGTAATGCCAAATAGCTTGAAGCTTCTGCAATTCTTCTTCTTGTTTGTACTCCTGCTTCTTTCTGCCCCACAATCTGAGATTCTGGATGATTCTTTTGAACATATCTGGATGGAGTCTTCTCTTCTATTCTTGTCTGCTCCTCTGGTTCTTCTTGAGGTTCTTCTTCTTCTTGAGGTTCTTCTTCTTCATCTTCTTCAATGTCTTCATGATGAACTTGCCTAGGAATATATCCCTTCTCATCAACCACTACATCAATGCTGTCAACAATTCTGCCAAGTCTTTTATTGTAGCACTTTTATGCTTTGCTATGTGGAGAATAACCAAGAAGAATGCCTTCATCTGCTCTTGGTTCAAGTTTGCCAAGTTGCTCATCAGTATTCTTAATATAACATTTGCTCCCAAAGATTTTGAAGTGCTTCACCGAAGGAGTCTCACCACTCCAGAGCTCATGAGGTGTTTGAGTGCTGTTTACTCGGACATTTGTTTTGTTAAGAATAATAACCGCAGCATGTGCAGCTTCACCCCAGAAAGTTGCGGGAGTACCTGATTCATCAAGCATAGCATGAGCCATTTGTTGGATTGTTCTATTCATTCTTTCCACCACCCCATTTTGCTGAGGAGTTCTAGCTGTAGAGAATTCTCTTCTTATCCCATGTTCTTCACAGAAGTCGAAAAATTCGTTTGAGGTAAACTCCCCACCTCTGTCAGATCTGAGGCACTTAATTTTGTGTCCTGATTCATTTTCAACCAAGGCTTTGAAGGATTTGAATTTTTCGAATGCTTCATCTTTGTGCTTCATAAGCCCTAACTAGACAAACCTGGAGAAATCGTCAATGAATAATATCAAATATTCTTCGCCTCGAGGTGTCCTTTTCCTAAATGGACCGCATACATCTGTATGGACTAGCTCAAGAGGTATGTTGGCTGATCCTTCCTTCTCTGGAAAGTTATTTCTAGTTTGATTCCCAAACTGACAAGATTTGCATATAGTGTTGTCTGGAATTTTGATATCTGGAAGACCACGAACTGCCTGATATTTGCATGCTTTCCTTATTTGTGAAAAGCTTAGATGCCCCAACCTCCGATGCCATAGCCAGTGTTCATCATCCTTGCTCAAATAGCCTTGTTGTGGTCCTTCTTCAAATATGTATAGATTATTTGGAGTCCTTCTTCCTTTGATCACTGTTTTACCTGTATCAAGATCACGAACACAACATCCATTTGATCTAAATATTACCTCTGTTCCTTGATCACACATCTGACTGACACTCAGAAGATTATGCTTCAATCCATCAACATACAAAACATTTCCAGTTTTGACCTTCTCTTTCAATGGAGCAACACCTTTTCCTTTTATGGCTGCAGAGATAACGTTTCCAAAAGAAACTTTCTTCCCCTTTTCTAATGTGGTATATGACTCAAGCTTTTCTTTGTCACCTGTCATATGCTTCGAACATCCGCTGTCAATGTACCATAGACTTTCTTGACCTTCTGCATAAAAGGCTATCCCACATCTTTCTGGTTGCGGTTCCTTTATTCTCCACGTTCTGACATTTGAGGTTTGTTCCTTCTGAGTTGTCTTCCGGAACCTGCTCCTGCATTCAGAGTCTTCATGACCAAAGTTATTACAAATAGAGCATTCAATTTCATTTTCAAGAACCGAAAAGTTGTTATAAGTCCTTTTCATGGTTCCAGTCATTCTCCCTTGCTTTTGAGCTTCTCTAGTCATGATTGTCTTGTAGGCAACACATTGAGCTGCTTTTTGACCGAAGTTATGGCAAGAAAAGCATTGGCCATTAAAGAAACTTCTGCGATAATCAGATCTATCATCCAACCGATTGTAGCTTCTATTCACATTCATTCTTGGAGCAAATTGGGAAGATTTTACCTGTGGCTGATTGTAGCTTCTGTTTGTCCTTAAGGCAGTTTGTCCCCGAATTTCTTGATGGTCTTTATTTGTTCTTGAGGTAAACTGTCCTTGATTCACCTGATGACTTTTATTTGGCCTTTGCTCGCTTCTCCTCGCTGCATCAAGATAACTTTTAGAGGTAGAGGCTTGAGATGTTTCTCCATTATATCCAAGACCTGTCTTGATCAGAGGAGATCGCTGCACATTGATAATCTCATCCAAGGTTTCAGATCCTTTAACAAATTTAAGATTAATCGCTTTTGTTTTCTCAATCTCCTTTCTAAGACAAACAATCTCACATTCCAATTTTTCAAGATGTTTTTCCTTTTCAGCTAGTTGACATTGTAGAGAATCAATAATAGCACTCTTCTCTTCTAAGCAAACTTTGAGATCTTTCATTTCTTCACAAAAGCCTTCTACATCTATAGCATCCACGTAGTAATCATCTTCAAAAGCCATTAAAAGTTTATATCTATTACCTTGTTCATCTTCATCACTATTTGAAAGACCATCACTATCTTCATGAGTGTAATAGCTTTTCTTCTTTTCATTTTGTTTCTTGTTCCATTTAACAGGTTCCTTTCCCTTGTCATTCTTATCTTTGTGAGGACATCTGGCAGCATAATGACCTACTCTTCCACAAGCAGAGCATTTAAAAGGTAACTTACCTCTGAACCTTCCAGAACCCCTTTGAAGATTTCTGACAAAATTTGATTCTTCTTCTTCATCTTCTGACATGTGACTTCCTTCATAATAATCTCCTTTGCCTGAAGCCTTGAAAGCAGCTTCTCTTCTGTCTGATGGACCTCCCTTTCTCATTTCATAAGCAGTTAGAATTCCATGAAGCTGAGACATAGTAAGAATTCGTAGATTTTCCTTTTCTTCTATTGCAGACACTTTAGATTCAAATTTGGGGGACAATGATCTTAGAACCTTTTCAACCACAATAGCCTCTTTTATTTCTTCACCCAAGTTTTTCATGCAATTAACAATCTCATCAACTCTAAGGAAATAGTTAGCCACACTTTCATCATTATACATTATGAGAGTCTCATACTTAATCCTGAGAGTTTGAAGTTTAGCACGCTTTACCTGTTCATCTCCTTCATAGCTTGTGACAATCTTGTCCCATATTTCTTTTGCAGACTTATAGTGCATTACCTTCATGAATTCTGATTGGGATATACATCCCAATAGAGTACTGACTGCTTTCGCATTTGTTTCATATTTCTTTTTCTCGTCTGCATCTGTAGGAGTAGCTGAAGGAAAAGTGTAGCCTGTCTCTACGATGTCCCAAACTTCTGTACCAAGAGATTGAAGATAGGAAGTAACTCTTACCTTCCAATAATTGAAGTTTGTCCCATCAAAAACCGGTGGCCTGATTGATGCTTCTCTCTCGTAGTTGCTCATGATGAACGATCTACCTTCAAGCGATCAAGATTCTCTGAAGGACCTGCTCTGATACCAATTGTTGGAAATAATACTGAGAGGGGGGGGGGGGTGAATCAGTATTATCAGAAAAACTTTTTCATTTTATGCTCAAAAACATATACGCTACTTCAGTTAAGTGAAACAGCGTGTACACGCTACTGTGTCTAAAGAAACCAGCGTATAACAAGAAAACTTATGATTCAGTAGCTTATCTTCAGTAAATGCATCAGGACATTATTAACCATGATAGTAAAACAGGTGCAGTATAACAGAACAGATCATCACACAGAAAACACACACATGAACACCATGATATAAGGTGGAAACCCAATGTGGGTGAAAACCACCTGCTGCAAGTCGTCTCTATCTTTCTTTAATATGAAACTTCAGTTTACAATCTTTTGTACTGGTGCAGCCTTATACCAGTACGCAGGCTACAACCTGCTGAAGGCTTCGACCTTCTCTCATTCTCCAAACTTCCTTGGAAGGGAGCTCCAACCCCCTTTGCTCTTGTACTAGCTAAGATACTAGTACGTAGGTGCTGGCCTACAATCTTCTTTCCTTCAGGTACCACTTTTCATACATTTTCAGACTGGATATTCCTGAAGCACAACATTACAATCTAAAGACCACAATTCATTCAACTTTCATAACAGATCATTGAAGCACAAAACAACCAATACTAGCATCATCAATCTTTGAATCACTGAACCACTGAAACCCTGTCAACACCAGTCACCAGAACACAGAGCAGACTACAGAACTCTGCAACAACAGTCAGACCCAACTGCAACTCCAAAAATCAAACTTCAAAAGATATACGCTACTTCAATGGGAGAAACCCGCATATACACGCGCTTTTACCAAAGACAACCTGCGTACAGATCTAAAAATAAATTCTCTTAACTTGCAGCTGTACCAGACATCAGTTAGACCCAGAACATAACATTGCGTCAGTATGCAGATCTAGAAATACGCATAATCAACCATATCATAATAGTGCATTTCAAACCATTAGATCCCGATCTGTCCTTAGATCTAGTCTTCCATCAACCGGTGTGATCTCTCCTTAGCTTAGATCAAGCAACCCAGAACCTGCATACCAGATCTCTTTCTTTTTCAGATATTCAAGACTTTTCAATTGTACAATGCCTAATGATCTTCTTCTCCTTATATAGCCTTAGGCCTTGCTCAATACCAAGAGCCAAAACCATAGAAATCCAATACCATCAACTTCAAAACTAGGGATCAACACGTCCGTCGAGACACCATGGTCCAAAACCATAGGCACAACTTCCAAGGAATAACCGCCACGGACCAAAGATAAGTTTTCCACATACACACTCTTTTACTGAAGCCAACCTGCGTGTACACGCGACTTGGTATATAGCGAACCTGCGTATACACGACTTGGTATATAGTGATCCTGCTTGTATACGCGACTTGGTATATAGTGAACCAACGTGTATATATTTTCTCTTCATACTTGTAGTCTAATTATCAATTCCTTGCTGCTATCCTTCTGCACTATGATTTGTCATCAGTGTGATTTGCCATCAAGGCCAACACTTGTCTCATAATGCCAACAGAAGAAATGAATTAGACAATATCTTGTAATGCATTGGCTGGAATTACCACTCCTCAAACCATCAAGATAGAAGGACAAATCAAGAAGAAAAAGGTAATAGTGTTGATTGATTCAGGAAGTACCCACAATTTTATTCATTGTAAGATAGCAAAATTGCTTCCTATATCCAGCACCAGAGTGTCAAGTGATGGTTGCAAATGGAGGAATGATAAATTGCTCTGGAAAGTTCCATAATATCAAGCTATCCATGGGAGAATATGTATTGACTAGCCCAATGCTTTCCATTCCAATGGGAGGTGTTGATGTTGTACTAGGAGTCCAATGGCTACAATCCTTGGGTACAATAGCTTTTAATTTTCAAGAACGTTTCATGAAATTTTCTGTGGAAGGAAAGGAAGTTGAATTAAGGGGTATTGCAGGGAAACCGAGAAAGATAATTAGCTCTAATGGTATGAAAAAGCTTCTAAAAAAGGAACAAAGAGGTGTAATTGCATAATTATGTTCACTAGATGTTTCCACATTGGAATCATCTATTTCTCTAGATCTCTAAAAAGTCTTGGACAATCATTGCAAGGTATTTGAGACTCCCAAAAGTCTCCCACCTATTCATGATCATGATCATGCTATTCATCTAATTCCAGGAAGTGTTCCTCCAAACATCAGGCCGTACAGATATCCCTATGCCCAAAAGAGTGAAATTGAACGTATGGTTGCAGAAATGCTAGAGGCTGGTATAATTCAACCTAGTCAAAGTTCTTTCTCTGCTCCAGTAGTATTGGTGCACAAGAAGGATGGATCATGGCGCATGTGTCTGAATTATAGGGAGCTCAACAAGCTCACTATTAAAGATAAGTTTCCCATTCCTGTCATTGATGAATTACTAGATGAATTGCATGGATCAATTTACTTCACCAAGTTGGATCTTCGTTCAGGATATCATCAAATCAGAATGAAGACTGAAGACATTCCGAAAACAACATTTAGAACTCATGAGGGTCATTATGAATTTTTGGTCATGCCTTTTGGCCTTACCAATGCACCTTCTACATTTCAAGGTTTGATGAATTCCATTTTCAAACCCTTCCTTAGAAAATTTGTGTTAGTATTTTCTGATGATATACTAATCTACAACAAGTCTTGGAAGGATCATGTTGAACATGTTGACAGGGTGCTACAACTATTGGAGGAGAAACAATTATATGCAAAAAGATCCAAATGTTTCTTTGGAGTACAAGAGGTGGAATATCTGGGTCATATTGTATCTCATGAAGGAGTTAAGGTAGACCCTAGCAAAATTAAAGCCATTAAGGAATGGAAAATCCTCACATCCATAAAGCATCTGCGAGGATTTCTCAGGTTGACAGGGTATTATCGCAAGTTTTTTAAGAATTATGGGAGAATAGCAACACCTCTAACAACATTATTGAAGAAAGATGCATTTTCATGGACTCCAGAAGCAACAAAGGCCTTCGAACATCTTAGAGAGGCAATGTGCCAAGCACTGGTCTTAGCTACACCGGACTTCACAAAAACCTTTATTGTGGAATGTGATGCTTCAGGAAATGGAATTGGTGCTGTTTTAATGCAAGATGAAAGACCCATTGCTTTTGAAAGTCGTCCAATCAAGGGAAAGTTTTTACACAAAGTTATTTATGAGAAGGAAATGTTGGCAATACTCCATGCACTTAAGAAATGGCGACCCTACCTAATGGGAAGACACTTCAAGGTAAAAACAGATCATGATAGCCTTAAACACTTTTTAGAACAAAGATTATCCTCTGAAGAGCAACAAAAGTGGGTCACAAAGATGTTGGGTTATGACTTTGAAATCATCTACAAAAAAGGGAAGCAAAATGTGGTGGCAGATGCACTCTCAAGAAAGGATGAGGATGTGGAAGCATTGTTGTGCGCCATTTCTATTATCCAACCAGATTGGATAAATGAAGCAAGGGAGGAATGGAAGAATGATGAAGAAGTGTGGGCACTTATTTGAAAGTTACAACAAGATTCTAGTACATCTGATACATTTAGATGGCAAAATGATTCGTTATGGTACAAAGATCGCTTATACCTCTGTAAGAATTCCCAACTAAAACAAAAGATTCTTATGGAATTGCACACTTCTCCCTTAGGAGGGCACTCAGGATTTTTAAAAACTTACCACAGGGTTAAGAAGGAATTTTTTTGGGATGGCCTTAAATCGGATATTCAAAAGTTTGTGGCAGAATGTTTGGTTTGCCAATAAAATAAAGTTGAAACAATTAAGACACCGGGTCTATTACAACCTTTATCCATTCCAAGCCAACGTTGGGAGGAGGTTTCAATGGATTTTATCACAGGTTTACCCAAGTCTGAGGGAAAGAGTGTCATCATGGTGGTTGTTGACAGACTTACCAAGTATGCACACTTTTGTGCATTATCACATCCATTTAAAGCCAGTACAGTTTCTACTGCATTTATGGAAACAATTCAAAAGCTACATGGAAACCCAAAGATTATTTTAAGTGACAGAGATCCCATTTTCACTGGAAATTTTTGGACAGAATTATTTTCTTGTCTTGGTACTCAGTTAGCTCATAGCTCATCTTATCATCCTCAATCTGATGGGAAAACTGAGATAGTAAATAAATGTTTGGAAGGATATCTTCGTTGCTTTGTATCTAATAAATAGACACAATGGGTCAAATGGTTGCCTCTAGCTGAATGGTGGTATAACACTTCCTTCCATACAACAACAAAAATAACCCCATTTATGGCACTTTATGGATATCAGCGACCATCCATCACATCATATTTAAGAGAAAATTCTAAGGTTCAAGCAGTGGAACATCACATCGAACATCAACAACAAGTCCTCCAACTCTTAAAGGATAACCTCGTGTTGGCACAGAATAGAATGAAACAATAGGCAGATCAACATCACAGCGAAAGGAGTTTTGATGTAGGTGATTGGGTATTCCTACGGCTACAACCATATAAGAAAATGTTTCTCAAGCAAGCTAAGAAGGATAATAAATTATCACCAAAGTATTATGGTCCGTACAAGGTGTTGCAAAATATTGGTACTATGGCATACAAATTGGAGCTTCCTGCAACTTCTCAATTGCACTCAGTTTTCCATGTTTCATGTTTAAAGAAGGTTATAGGTGACAAGCTCCTAGTTCAAACAATATTGCCAGAACTTGATGAGGAAGGAAAAATTATATTGGAACCGGAAGCAGTCATAGAAGCAAAAACTCGAAAGCTACGAAATCGATCAATTTCGGAGTATCTCATCAAGTGGAAGAACTTATCCGCTGAAGATTCCACATGGGAGGATGAAAATTTTATACAGAAGCATCCAAAACTACTCAAGCGTTGAGGACAACACTTTTTTTGAAGGAGAGCGGCATGTTAGGTCCCTATAATACTAGTGATTACCCCATTACTATTGTAGTTGTATCCCTTATTAATATTGTTGTGCCCCTATTGTCCCCATATTGTTATTACTGTGCCCCATAGAATCCCTCTATTGTTATTTTTGTGGCTTTATATTATTATTTTTAGGTCGGCTATGTTATATTGTGACTCCTTAGACTCCTATATATAGAAAGGAGGTTTTGTCATTTGAATCATCCAAGAATTGTTCATTTATGTAATGTAAAGGAGGTTGCCCCCTCGAAGAGGCTGAATTCTAAGGTGTTGATCTATCTTTTCTATCTTTTTTGAGCTGGTTTCATAACACATCTCCATCCATCTGGCACCATTGCACCCTTCTCTGTGCTACCGTGCACTATGCAACACACTTGTGCCTCTCACATTGTTGTAGCTTGCATGCTCTGCATTGTCCTGGGATTCCCTACACTTTAGCTCTCTCTGCAGCTCCATCCGCATCTGTCTCTACCTAATCAGTCAGTTCCTACTACTCCACTCAGGGCTCCGTAGCAAGGTCTCATCCAAGAGGTTGAGTACCTCAAGGATCTTGCCCCTCCTCCTTGGGATGATCACTCTATATCGCCCCACCTCCTACCTGGAGGTATGGCTACATGTGATCCCTTTGCCACTTGGCTCGAAGTTTCCCCCTACTGGAAGTCTCTGCATGAGTAGATGTCTCTACTTGATCTCAACTCAGCTTCCCTTGTTGTGGTTGCTCCATAACCTCATGAAGCTGCTACACCAATCATGGCTCCTCCACAATCGTCTAAGACTTCTTCTGGTGTTGCATGTTGAGAGGTAACATATTGTCCCTCTCAACCACCAAGTCTCCATCAGTTGCCTTGCTACTTAAGGCTTTGCATGCATCTTGAACCTCAAGAGCATACAGGGTCTTGACCCGTGAACCAATCTGCTTCACTTGTCTAGTGATGATGTGTCTAAGGAAAACCTTTCCCTTGCTAAAGACTACATCATAGCCTCGATCTTCCAGCATCGCGATCGACACCAAGTATTCTCTTCAGTCCTGGTACATACTTGACATCGGTCAAGGTAAGGCGAGCTCCATACTTCCTCTGAAAAATAACTGTGCCTACACCTGAGACACTATACTTCTCATCATTACCCATCGCTATGAGTATCTAGAGATCTTTCTCCTCCAAAGTGCTAAACAAACTCTTGTCGCTGGTCATGTGGAAAGAAGCTCCAATATCAAGAAACCAACCACTTCCCACCATGGATAAAACCATGCATGCGAAGAGTGTGAAATCCAACTCAAACTATGAAGCAAGTGCCTCACCTTTAAATCCTTCCTTGGATCCCTTCTTGGATTTTGTCTGTGGACAATTTGCAGCATAATGGCCCACCTCATGACAATGAAAGCATCGCACTTTCGATTTGTCAACCTTCTTCCCACCATTGGAAGAATTGGATTCGGAAAGAGAAACCTTCTCCTTCCCCTTCTTTTCCTTACTCGCTAAGGCACAGTTCTCCTCATTCTCCATGGATAAAGAATCATCTCTGGTGCTCCGTTTGATCTCCTCCTGCATCAAATCCGACCATAGTCGTTCCCAATCTGGTAGTTTCTCCCTTCCATTACCTGAGTCCTGGTAGCTATTCTAGCTCTTAGGAAGTCCAAGGAGTGCTAGACTCACCATATCATCATCAGTTGTCACGACCCCTACACTCGTAAGCTCATCCCTGCATGTGATGAGCTTGGTCAAATATATAGAGATCCTCTCATCCATTTCGCACTTGATCTTTCGAAGTTTGTCCTTCAGTCCCAGCTTCCTCTAATCACTGCTATTCTGATATAAATCTTTCAATGTTTTCCACATTGCAAATGGAGTCTCCTTCCCATGGAGGCTCGAGACAATGTGTTCTCGCACTCCCTCCGAGAGAATTCTCCTAGATATAGCCACACACTTCTTCCATTCCGCCAGTTGAGTAGCATCAGTAGGCTTAGGGACTTCTTGATCAATGAAGTCCTTAAGGCCGTTATCTTCCAATACTGCCTCCCTGCGATCCTTCCAAGCTATATAGTTTGAGCTACCATCAAGGGCATACTCAAGTCTCAAACCATGGAACACCATCGGTGAAATAGATGTGATAAGAACTTGAGATCTATATCCCGAATAATAAACTTCGAATTCCTTCTTGTATACTATTCTCTTCTTTGATCACCTTTTTTCCGATACCATGTCGAATTTTCTCTACAAATCAGCTAGCTCACTGATATCATGTAGAAATTTCACCTGCAGATCAAACTAATATATGCAATGTACTAAAGCATAATACTAGATCTACATCTACCATAAACTTTGCGGAAGCTAATCAACCATGAGCAACATCAAGCATGAACACATATAACTGATAAGAAGGAATCAATCACACATAACACAGAAGAATTTATCCAGGAAAAGCACCAGCCTAAAACCCCATCTCTGTATTATCAATCAAGTGGAAATCCTCAACAACATACAAAAAGAATCAGCTCAAAAGCTATCCTGCTCTCTCTGTACTCTGATGATGTAGCTCATGGAATATCTAGGCCTGCATATATAGGCTCCACAAGTCCTCGAAGCCCCTATTTACTTGCGTAATTTTGATTGGGGTCCAATTACATAACATGTGGGAATTGGCCCCAATCATACCTACTATCAACCTCAGGTCCAACTACGCAATCCTTGAGGACTCAAGTTCCTCCTGCATGCAAGGAATATTCACTAGAAATATCCTAGCATTTGATAGTACACTGTCCCTCATCTTATCTCAACTGGGTCTCTGTCTGAACTGCCATGCATTAGTTATCCATGAGAGAATACTCAGTTATCTGAAAATAATAGTTGTCACATGCATGCAAGCATCAACAAACTATATCTCATTAATTTAACAACTTGTTAAATTAATCTAACTGAACTTGACTAAGTTAAACTAAGTCAACTGATCCTCTCAATATATAACTCATCCTTAATTCCTCAATCAGTGGAGCAAATCAAGGACACTTTCCCCAATCAGTGGAGAAATAATTGCATGTTCTCACAAAGACCTCAAGTTTTCTTTTCCTTAACTAATTAACTCATGGAGAATTAATTAATTAATAATCAAACTGCTAGTAAGACAAAATTAGAATTTACTTCCTATAGATAGACAAGGGACTGCTATAAATAGGAAGGGACCCAGAAATGCTATTTTTAGAAGATGTTATTTTTAGTAGTTTCACCTCTCACCCAAGGTGGCCAAAATTTCACACTGCCAAACTGTTATTTTTAGCAATTTCTATTTTTACATTTCTTGTTGCACACTTTTAAACAAAAACTACCAGAAAATCAAGCAGAATCTCGGCTTGCTTCACCACACTCCACCAGTGATCTCATCCGAAGTATTCTGCTACCAATTGATGGTGCCCTAGACTGTAGGTTGGGATTGCAGCGGGGAGAAGCCCTTCTAGGAAGTGGCTCAATGTAGCGAAATCGGGATTCCCTCTTCGAAATCGATGGAGAATATCTTGACGTGATTTATGAAACTTGATATCTATCCCCATTTTCATGGAATTTGAAGATTAATAGCAAGGATCAAGATCATCCATGAAAGCATCATTCCCTGCAAATTATTAGAAAATGGGGTGGCTCTTACAGCACCATTGAAAACTAAAAAAAAAATGAAAATTTGTCAACGTTGATTTTTATTCTGTCCTATCTAATTTTTTTATTTTTTATTTTTTATTTTTAAGTTAGACATATATATTTAGAATCTAGTAAACTAATTAGAATTCTATGGCGCCAAAATGATTTCTAGAAAATGAAATTGCATTGTGCAAAAATGAAAACTAAAATTATATGAAAAATGAAATAAAATAAAAAAACAAAATGAAAAACTTGAAGCGAATCAGAAATTAAAAAAAAAATCAAAATCAAAGGTTGATCCCTATGTGCGCCTCCCCGGCAATGGCACCAAAATGTAGAGGTAATTTAATTACTTAAATTCCTTAACATAAATTGTCAACCCGAGGGTCCGTGGACTTGCGAGGCACATGTGCACCATATGTGCTAGAGATCGGTTTTCAATTTTGAAAGAGAAATATTAATTTATTAAATGAAAAAGATGTCAATTGACATAAAAATAAATCTATTCTAGAAAGCAATAAATCACACCACACACTTTTGAAGATAAAAATCATTTGCGAGAATTGAAAGCACACATTTGCATAAATGAAATAACTAATCTAAGCACTCTTGCATGAAATTGAAATTATTAATCTAAGCACACTTTACGAAAATCAAAGGAACATCATGTATTCTATAAACTCACAAATTACATTAAAAAGAATATGCAATTATCAACTCAAACTCTACTATTAACTTATCTCATTACATCTTCAAGTTACATCTCCTTCCATGATTCCAAACCTCACATTACAAATTCTAGCTTTCAAGTTTACACATTAAGAAACTCTTTATCCTCTACTACCCTTCTTCTATGAAAGGATAATGCTCTATTATTTATACAAAAATTAAAGCAACTACCTCATTAATGGAGATCCACCATTCTCTCCTTAGATCCCTAAAAATCTCAACCAGTTATACACATATCCTTTTATCCATGATTTTCTCCTATGAGATATGTTTGACTCCTATCCCAAATCTCCTTCCAATCTTGAAGAGAATTCGAAACTAATCCTTGGAGGCCACATAAGAGTGTCATGGAAGCTTCTAAATCATCTACACATGTCACCAAACTCATTCCTCCTTTAGGTATAAGTAAATTCATGTTATTTTTCTAAATTTTAATCATAAATTCACTCTAAATACTTGAAACTAATAACTTTGGAAAATACAAAATATGAACCCATATGGTAATGAAAGTGTAGGGTTATGTAATGACAAGGTGATGAAATGAGGCAATAAAAGTGAGAATGAAGGTGAAAGTGTATGAAATTTGAAGACATCTTCGAGACCCAACATTGCTATCAATGGAAGCATTACATTATGGGGAAGGAAACAGTAATCCACATAGACCACCAACCCCTACAGTTCATAGAGACACAAGGGAAGTTACAAAACAATCACCATCACAAATGGTCCACTTACCTGCAAAAATTCCATTTGAATATTAAGTACAAGAATGGAAACATCAATAATGTTGCAGACTTCCTTAGCCGACCACCAGTCATGGCACTGATCACTGTGCTCCACTGTTGTGGGCACAATACTTCAGGGTGCCTAGATCTTTACAATAACGATCTAGAATTCTGCAACACATATTAGACACTCGTGAAAGGGAAGTAAGTTCCAAATTTTCACCTCCAGGATGCTCTGTTACGCCACCTGGGACACATATGTGATCGTTCAAGCGAGCGTGCCAAGATAATTTGGGAGGTGCACTATAGAAGGGTCAATAGACATTTTGGAGTAGAGAAAACAATGGCGTTACTACAAAAGTATTTCTATTGGCTGAAACTTCTTCAGGATGTTGGGAAGTACATTACATCATATACTGCCTATGCCATTGCCAAACCAACCATCGAGAAGAAAGGCCTATATACTCCTCTACCTACTCCTAGTCAGCCTTGGGAATCCATATCCATGGATTACATGTCTAGCCTTCCTTCTACTAAGCATGACAAGGACTACATTTTTGTGGTCATCAACAAATTCTCTAAGATGGACATCATGGAGGCCTGCAAGAAGAGTATCACAGCAGAAGCCACTGCTAAGCTCTTATTTGAGAAAGTGTGGGTACACTTTTAGATCTCATGGTCCATTATCTTCAATTGAGACATCAGATTCGTAAGTTCATTTTGGTCAAGTCTCAGGTCGATGTTCGATACCAAACTTACTAAGTCCAGGATGTTCCACCCCAAAACTATGGCCAAAGAGAGGTCATCAATAGGATTATCGTACACATGCTATGCATGTACAACTTGAAGCATGCATGCACATGGAATGAAATCCTCCCCTATGTCTAGCACATCTATAACAAATATCTCCATAGGTCAATGGGCCATAGCCCCTTTAAGGTAGGGTTGGTATTTTAGTCGTTATGTCCCATCGATGTGTACACACAATTTGCATCTACTCAAGCAGATTCGACTCACGTCCAGTTCGAAGCCAATAAGGCTAAAAATTCACTAAGTGCATTCAACTCATCTACCAGTATGATGAGCCTCAGTATTGCAACAAGAATGTTGCAACTCCCAAGGCTACCGACTTTAATTATCAACCCGGGGTTTGTACAAAATTAAGAGGTGTCGGCACTATATGTGAAGCATACAATGTGTCCTTCCATTGCTATCATGATGTAATGGAGTGCACGTACTGAAGTCAAATCCTAAACTAATTGCAGACAATGAAATGTTTGAATTGGAACCTTAACCTATTGCAAGAAAGAAAGTACAAGGAAAGAGACGGAAATTCAATGCTAAATTAGACCATGTCCTAATTAAATGCCAAGAAACTATGCTTTGCAATAATGCTAAATTATCATGAACCAAATGCTACTATCTAAGAATGGAAGTAAGAAACATCAAACATCACTAATGTTCAAGTAAAGGGACTGAAATAAATATGTTTTGTCTTTTTGTCTTTTCATGCAAAATCAAGTATGCAAACTAATGTCTTTTGTTGAAGTGGAAGGTGAATTAAGGATGTTGGAGGTTGGATGGAAGGGTTAGGAGATGTTTGGATGGTATGGGAGACCCTTGGGAGCCTTTTGGTGTTTTCCTAGAGGTTTTCCATCAATTCGGCCTCAAAACAGGCCATTTTAGGAAAACCTACAGGATGTACTATAAACCTACATGATAATCCTGTAGGAATTACAGGAAACCTACAGGATACAGCCGAGAGAAAAATGTGAGGTGTTGGAGGTGATGGGAGGCTTAGGAAAGGTGTGTGATGGGTGGAATGGAGTGGGAAAATTCATAGGATCACTTATAACTCAAAACCAAAGTCAGGAGATGGATGGATTTGCTCAAAAAGCTTGGAGAAGTTTCCTTGTGAAATGATGAAATTGGTGAGGGTTTAATGACCAATAAAATCAAATCCAAATTGGTTGGGAATTTTTTTTCTGATTAAATAGGATGTATTAGGTCCCTATTCCAAGTGGAATCACTCAAAAATACCTACGTTAACCCATGCAAAAAAAAAAAAAAAAAAAACATTACTAGTCGAAAATCTAGAAATTTGAGAACTAGTCAGCTAGTAAATCTAAGAAATTCCTAACCAAATCAAGTGCAAATGAAATGGGGTAATTTTTTTAATGAACTAGAATTTTTTTGTGATCTAATGCAAGTGGAATCAAGTCGATTGATGCTCGTTAGCATGCTCTAAAAAATTGTAGAAATTTACTATTATTTGCTAAAAAGGAGGTCCAACAATCTAGATTTGGAAATAAGAAGACTAATCCAAGAAACTAAATGATTATTATAAACTTCCAAAGATTTTACAAGGATGAAATAATGCTTGTGATCCTAAAAAATAACTTCCATCAACCATTTAACTCAATCCTACAATATGAGCAGCACTGAAAGAACAAATTTCAATTTTGATGACTATATTTTCGTTTAACTGTATATATTTATCAGAACTTATCACTCCCTCTCTGCGAAGAGGCTGACAATTTACCTATTTTTTGTTCATTTCCAAATACTCCCTGTGTGGAGGAATGCTCAAAGTTTTTTCCATTTTTGAACAGGCAATGCCTCACTCAAGTAATGCTTCTGCATATGCAAAATGTAATTTTCTTCTATAATGAAAATTATGACTTTTTTCCATGGGAAAAAAAACTCAATCCTACAACAAGAAATCATTAATACTAAATGCAGAAATAGAAATAAATAAAAACTAGAGATGCATGTGAATAAGCAATGAAAAGAAGGAAAGAAAATGATACAAAAGGGCTTTGAGGTTCCTGGGATGGCCAAGCCCAAGGAAACTCAGAGACCTATGGAGGAGAACAAGATTTAGAAGTTGAACATGACACCAATCTTCATTATTTTCATTAATAGAATTACATCCCTGCAAGAAAATACAATGGAGCTGCAATAATACAAGCTCCCTCCTCAATAACACTAATGCAAATCTATCCCCTAGAGGAAAATTCGACTTGGTACTTATAAAAAATGATTAGGAATCACTCCCTGTGAATGGAGGAAGCTTTCCCCACCAAAATCCCTTGATTAGTGGATCTAGTCCCCAATACTAGGAATTTGCATTAAATGGCAGGGAACACATTCCTAGATTTTCTCAATCATTCCCTAGAGGAAAATTCGACTTGGTACTTATAAAAAATGATTAAGAATCATTCCCCATGGATGGAGGAAGCTTTCCCCACCAGAATCCCTTGATTAGTGGATCTCCTCCCTTGATTAGTGGATCTGCTCCCTTCATTAGTGGAACACATTCCTAGATTTTCTCAATCATTGGAGTTCCACAATTTGTACCATAATTCCATAACATCTTGTTGAATTATTATTTATTATTGATCCTCCAGTAGTAGCGAACAAGTCCCTAAACTATCTCCTCCTCCAACTCTTCATAATCTGCCAAATATTCTCATAATATTCCACAAAAAATAAATAATATTAGGCACAAATATTCAATTATTCATAAACCTTCCTAATGAATATATTAAAGTTAAAAATAAATGATCTAATGCAAAAAGAGAGGTTTAATGTGCTGAAGGATAGTCATAGGCCTTAATTTATGCTTTAATTTAGAAGCATGGGCCTTAATTTATGTCTAATTTAGAGGCCCATCATACCCCCTTGCTGAAAGTGTTGCTCATCCTCTTAGCAACTTAGTGACCTCATTGTGCCTCATCCATGGCCCTGGTGGCCTCTCTCTTGTGCATTAAGAATCTTGGTTGTAAGCTCTGCAAGGACAAGCCCAAAAACATATTTTTTCAAAGAAAAACCATTGTTTCTTGAGACCATTAGCTTTCTTTCTTGCCCTTATTCAAGATGAGTTCTTGAATATTTTTTTTGTTTAGCAAGGTCTTCCATATCCTTATCAACCTTCTGCTACCTTGTTCCACCATTTGGACACCTCTAAAACCTTCAAACTGCCTTTAGATGAGAACTAGGACATCCTGTAGTAATTCCTGTCAAAACTATAGGAAACCTACAGGAAACCCTGTTAAAACTATAGGATACCAGTTTTGAGCATAAATGATAGTCTAAGGTTAGAGAAGTCCCTTACTTGACTTCCATGCCTTTCTCCCATTTTTATAACATATTTTAGGCCTTGGACAAAATCTAGAAAGAGATTAGAGACCTCTTGTAAACCCTCTTTTTATCACTGCAGTTTGAGTTCTATTTTCATGGCAAATGCCCCACTTCCTTTTGTTTCCTTATTATTCTCTTTTGTGGCCTAGGTGATTGCTTAATTGCCTTGGAGTTCTCTAAAAAAGCTTTGCCATCTTGGGGTTTAGCATAATTTGTTCATTTCTTCCTTCTTGTAGCAACATTCTGCCTTCCTGTAGTAGTCATTCCTCCTCTTTCAGGGTCTTCTAACTGTATGAGAGTCTTCTTCACTTTCTTGTTGTTTTATGATGATTCCTTTGTTTGTGTAGGGAAATGTGGTTGAAGATGGTGGTGGTGTTGAGGCTTTGGAGCTCCTTCTATTCTTGGATCATCATGTTGGAGGCTCCTCCCTATTTCCCTTCTTTTTGAAGACTGATTTTTTCTTCTTTTTTTTAAACTAATTTTGTTTTTAAGGGTGAATGCAGGGGTGATGATGGTGGACAAGGTATGGTGATGGAATGATGAAGGGGGTGCATTTTATTGGCATAGCAAGTCATTTATTTGCCTTAGGACTGCCTCCTATAGGATTTCTAGGTCATTGTAATTCCTACAGGATCATCCTGTAGAAAACACAATCCCTTTGTAAACTGAAGTAAAGGAGTGGAAAAAATGACAAAAATGGTGGAGGAATGAATGGTAATGAGTGGTAAAATAAAAATTTGAGTGACAGAGGTCTCTTTGTGATCCTCCTTCTTGTTGACCTACAAATGGAAATTTCATGAAAATGGAGAGGATGCTCTCTTTGTTTTTTTTTCAAGAATGAAATGGGATGGATGAATGATGAATAGATAGTGAATATGAAGTGGATGGAGGGCTTGGAGTGTTGTGGTGACCTTGGCCTTTGAAAAAATTTCTTATTTTAATGGTTGTCCTCATTCCTTGAAATCATCACCCTTCATAATTTGACTTTTCAACATTGCATGAGTGAAGGAGTGAGTTGCAATCAACTAGTTGAAGGTGGCTGCAACTACTAACCCATCCTTAGCTTATAAAAACTCATCTTTCATGCATTGACAACAAATTTCTAACTATAATATGCTCAAGAGAAGATATCAAGAATATTGCATACCTGCACCTAGCTGATGGTTGTTGGAGAGACATGCATTTTGTTGACTTGATGTTGATGTGCAGGTGTTGGATGGTGATGCTGAGATCCTGATGCTACTACTAAGCTCTGGAGGAGCTTATTTGACCTCTGGATCTCATTTAAAACTACTCACTGCCAATCCTGTATGTTATAGACATTTTTGTGCCTTACAGCTATAAGCATGAAATGTCCATAAACCAAGGGATCCTAAGTCCCTAAAAGTGTTGTTCCAGCTCCTAAAGAAACAAGGTCAACAAATTACAGCTTCTCCCAGAAGTTCCCCACCAGAAACTGCTCAGAACTAGTCAAATCAGGATCATTTCAGCTGCTCCACTAGCTAGCTGCGTTGCAAAGCACCCAAATACACTGGCTAGGTGCGTTGCAACACACTTGAATGCACTACCAGGGTGCGTTGAGCGGGAAATGACAAGTGGCAGAGTCATTCCACGAGGTGGAGAGACAATGGAAGCTTCCAGAATCTTCTCCAATGACACTTGCCTCACTGAATTCAACCAGTGATGAGTAAGAGGCTCTCAGTCTCCAAGTGGAAGCAAGAACTGACAGAGAGAGGCCACTAATCAATTCATGAGCTGACTCATCTTATTTGCATACATCTATATATGGATCCCTCACCAAGAGATCCGGAGGCTGGAATTTTGTACATTGCAGAGAATTGCTGTTGGTTTTGAGATAGATATCAGAGTATTGGGTGATTTATGCTTTGTTGGAGATGAAGAGGGGATTCTATGCTGGGAGGTTGATGCTGGATCAGGAATCATCAGTTGTAACTCCTCCTGGATCTTCTTGTTTTATTAATAAAACTATTTGAGTTTCTCCTACATGCTTGTATATCACTGATGTTTGTTATATTTGTATGTTTAGCTTAAATCTAATCCTAAGCTTTTTATGAACATAAATCCATGTCTTTGTGTAGTTTCCTTCTTCTGTGATCTTGCAGGAACTTGGTGACGCTAGGCAAGTAAGGGAGCAGGTAGCTGGAAGTTGTCAAAGAGAAGAGAGATTGGATCAAAGGACTAGCGCAAGACACAGGTTGGTTCATCCTATTCCTCTTCGTTTATAGTTCATAAAGGAGAATACAAGAGTAGTTTTCCATGTTTGTTTTTGAGGTCTCTGTCACAACCCAGTGGGATAGGGTCGTTCTGAATAGACACTTTTCCCGATAACACTGTAGGTGTTGTTTTGTATCTTGTAGGTTTACAGGACAATGGCTTGTTTTGTCCATATCTCCCAAACGATATATTGGGAGCTGAAAATTTTTGAGCATGTTCCCATCATCATTATGCACCTCCCCATAGAAACATTTTGGTCAATGGATGCACGAATCTCGAGAAAAACTAAAATTTCTCGATGGAGGCTGATTTCTTGGAAACCATGCACTGGAATTTGTTGAAATTGCTTGGGCATGTTACCATCATCCATATGCATCTCCCCATGAAACAACTTTTTAAATGGATGCACAGATATTGAGAAAATGAAAAAATGGTTGAAGGTGATGGAGGCCAATTTCTTGGAAACTGTGCACTGGAATTTGCTGAAATTGCTTGAGCATGTTACCATCATCCATATGCATCTCCCCTGAAAATATTGGCAAATGGATGCATGGTTTTCAAGTTATGGCAAAAACAAATTTCTGCTCTATGTATTTTTGTATCGTGTAGTAAAATAGAGCATCCTATAGTTTTTTAGGACAACAAGGAAAATGAGTGGTAGAAGCTTGAAAATGATGGGTGGATGGTGAAAATAGATGAGGGTGATGGATTGGAATGGCCTTGGCCTTGTTGGATCATTTGAGCGAAGTAGGAGAAAGTCAAAATTTGACTTCTTTTGACTAGGATTGACCAATTTTGTTTTTGGTACCAACTTGTTCTTGTTGCTTGCAGATGTTGGAGAGTACATGCATGCATGGAGCAAGGATTCTTTTTTTTTTTCTCTTTTTTTTTTCTTCTAGGCCTACTAACCACCTCAATGAGGTTTTCAACTAGTAGGTCTGCGTAGGCATCTCAAAGGAGGTTTTCACCTAGGATCTTCCTTTTTTTCTTTTTTCTTTTTTTTCAACCCATTGACCACCTCATGGAAATTTTCAATCAAGGAGCCAATTTGAGGCGCCTCTAAGGAGGTTTTCACCTTGGATTTTTTTTTTCTTATTTTTTCATTTTGATTTTTTTTTTCTTCTACCCTACCCTACTTGAAAAAAAAAATCACTTTGAAGTATAAGAATACTTCCAATGGAGCCATGTGCACATCAAGATGATAGATAAAATGATGTGGAGGCTTGAAATGTATGTGTTGACATGCACCTAGATTTCAGAGACCAAATTATTTGATTTTGAAAGGATCAAGCATAGTTGAGGAAGAGAGTGATGCTGGAACTTAGTGCCTGTCTGAAACCATATTTCAATATAGTTGTGATGTCCTTGGTCCTTTTGCTTATCTAGATCATTCTTCATGTCTTCTTCTACCGTGACCTTCAAATATTCCTCTTTTTGCAGATTGCTCTCTTGAATACATGGAGGACTTGACAGTAACCATGAGGGAGTTCTCTCAATCTCTGATTTTGATGTCTTCTCTTCATCAATCAAAGCTCATGGTTCTGTGGTCTTCTTATTTGAATCTTCTTCTTTTGGATGTGGTCCTTCAATGATATCAATATGATCTCTTTTTTGCAATACTCTTCCTGGGCTATGGTGAATACCATTGATCTCAAGAGGAGATGTTTAGAAGTGTTGTACCTAAGCATTGTAAGTGGGCTGAGCTACTTCAATGTGTGGGTTTGGGAATGGTGGTACAGGTAGTTGAGTGAGAGTGTATATTTGAAATGGATGCAGATGAGGTTGTGGTTGTGGTGGAGATGAATGGTAGGGATAACATGGGTATGGAGGATATTGAGGAAAATATTCAAGATATTGTGGATGGCTCCCATAAGTTCCTTGCCAACCTTGTTGCCAAGATTGGTTTTGGGGTTGAGATGGCTAATGTTGCTAAGGAAAGAGTGTGTTCCAATTACTTTAAGGTGGATGTGCATAAGCTTGAAATTGTGAATCAGGCTCTTGCATCATACTAGGCTGAATAGGCTGTCATGGTACTCTTGAAGCTACATAACATAGCTGCATTGGAAATTGACTTGCTCTGTTGTCCTCTTGGTGAACTTCCTTTAACCTTAGTAATGAGGAGCAACATTTAACATCACGTGATTCTGCATGGACAACACAAACATCTTCTTTTTCTCATTTTGTATTCTTAACATTTCTACTTGTTTGGTTAGATTGCTAAGAATTTTTGTTTTAAAGTCATCAGAAAAATTTCCAAGTTTAGCTTGAATTACCGATCTTGATGTCATTTTACCTACTCTTGCTTTTCCTCTTGATATGTGTTTGCATGTTTCACAAATTTCCTCAAATGATAATTGATATACATCACCTCTACTTATGAGATTAAGGAGATTAATCCACTCATCCCTAATTGTTCTAAGTAAGAGGGTTTTTAGTGTGTCGGATCCTCAATGATGTAGCTTTCCCCTCTTAACAGTGTACATGAACCTCTCTATTAG
Source organism: Pinus tabuliformis (assembly GCA_031772625.1). Taxonomy (NCBI): domain Eukaryota; kingdom Viridiplantae; phylum Streptophyta; class Pinopsida; order Pinales; family Pinaceae; genus Pinus; species Pinus tabuliformis. The sequence goes on along the minus strand of CM062817.1, from coordinate 134,293,984 downwards.
ATCCTCAAGGCTCTCATATTTTCTTTGATTGATTATAAAGATATCTTCTTTAAGATCATGATCTTTATATTTTTCTAGAAATATCTTTTTCATATCATTCCATGATCTTATTGAATTAGTCCCTAAACTCATGAACCATTTAAGAGCTCTATCCTTCAATGTTGCCGGAAATAATCTCAATTTTTGAGTTTTTAATAAGTAGCCATAAGATCTACAAACAATCTCAAATTCAAAGAGAAAGGTTTCCGGATCCTCTGACCTAAGACCATGAAATTTTGGAAGAAAAGATGGAGGGATGTTCTTCATGTGCACACTTCCATCAATATCTTTAATGGGAAATCCGATAACATCTTCCTCATTGTCATCATCGCCATCAATTTCTTCTACATTTTTCGCCATCTTCTTCTTCTACCTGCAAAAGTGAATGGTGATATGGCTCTTATTGTACCATGTGATCAAATGGGGAGGTGAGTTGGTGTTGGAGAATTTTGTTTTTGTTTTTATGATTGAATGAAAACTATAATGCAATGCAATTTTCTACTTTTGAAATTATATATGCATAATGAAAATATATATATATTTTTTTGTTTTTGCAAAAATTAAAAAGAAATGAATCAGCTAGGGAATAAAACAATGCATACTTTGAAACCTCCCTGGAAACGGTGCTAAAAAGTGATGAGCCTCGGTATTGCAACAAGAATGCTGCAACTCCCAAGGCTACCAACTTTAATTATCAACCTGGGGTTTGTACAAACTTAAGAGGTGTCGACACTATATGTGTGACATACAATGTGTCCTTCCTTTGCTGTCATGATGTAATGGAGTGCATGTACTGAAGTCAAATCCTAAACTAATTTTATAAAATGAAATGTTTGAAATGGAACCTTAACCTATTGCAAGAAACAAAGTACAAGGAAAGAGATGAAAATTCAATGCTAAATCAGACCATGTCCTAATTAACTACCAAGAAACTATGTTTTGCAATAATGCTAAATTATCATGAACCAAATGCTACTATCTAAGAATGGAAGTAAGAAGAATCAAACATCACTAATGTGCAAGTAAAGGGACTGAAATAAATCTGTTTTTGTCTTTTTGTCTTTTCATGCAAAATCAAGTATGTAAACTAATGTCTCTTGGTAATGTGGAAGGTGAATTAAGGATGTTGGAGGTTAGATGGAAGGGTTAGGAGATGGTTGGATGGTTTGGGAGACCCTTGGGAGGCTTTTTGTGTCTTCCTAGAGGTTTTCCATCAATTCGACCTCAAAACAGGCCGTTTCAAGAAAAACTACTGGATGTACTAGAAACATAAAATATGATCTTGTAGGAATTACAGGAAACCTATAGGATACATCCAAGAGAAAATTTTGAGGTGTTGGAGGTGATGGGAGGCTTAGGAAAGGTGTGTGATGGGTGGAATGGAGTGGAAAAATTCCTAGGATCACTTAGAACTCAAAACCAAAGTCGGGAGATGGATGGATTCACTCAAAAAGCTTGGAGAAGTTTCCTTGTGAAATGATGAAATTGATGAGGGTTTAATGACCAAGAAAATCAAATCCAAATTGGATGGGACAAATTTTGTTATTAAATAGGATGCCGTAGGCCCCTATTCCAAGTGGAATCACTCAAAAAGACCTATGTTAACCCATGCAAAAAAAATAAAAATAAAAACATCACTAGTCAAAAGTCTAGAAACTTGAGAACTAGTGAGCTAGTAAATCTAAGAAATGCCTACCAAATCAAGTGAAAATGAAATGGGGTAATTTTTGTTATGAAATAGAATGTTTTTGAAGCTCGTTAGCATGCTCTAAAAAATAGAAAAAATTTATTGTTCTTTGCTAAAAAGTAGGTCTAGCAATCTAGATTTGGGAATAAGAAGACTAATCCAAGCAACTCAATGATTATTATGAACTTCAAAATATTTTCCAAGGATGAAATAATGCTTTTGATCCTGAAAAAGAACTTACATCAACCATTTAACTCAATCCTAAAACAAGAAATCATTAATACTAAATGCAGAAATAGAAAGAAATAAAAACTAGAGATGCATGTGAATAAGCAATGAAAAGAATGAAAGAAAATGATACAAAAGGGCTTTGAGGTTCCTAGGATGGCCAAGCCCAAGGAAATTCAGAGACCTATGGAGGAGAACAAGATTTAGAAGCTAAATATGATGCCAATCTTCATTATTTTCATCAATAGAATTACATCCCTGCAAGAAAATACAATGGAGTTGCAAGAATACAAGATCTCTCCAAAATAACACTAATGCAAATCTATCCCTAGAGGCAAATTCGACTTGGTACTTATAAAAATTATTAGGAATCACTCCCCATGAATGGAGGAAGCTTTCCCCACCAAAATCCCTTTATTAGTGGATCTAGTCCCCAATACTAGGAATTTGCATTAGATGGCAGGGAACACATTCCTAGATTTTCTCAATCATTCCCTAGAGGCAAATTTGACTTGGTACTTATACAAAATGATTAAGAATCATTCCCCATGGATGGAGGAAGCTTTCCCCACTAAAATCCCTTAATTAGTGGATCTGATCCCTTGATTGGTGGATCTGCTCCCTTGATTAGTGGAACACATTCCTAGATTTTCTCAATCATTGAAGTTCCACAATTTGTACCATAATTCCATAATATCTTGTTGACTTATTATTTATTATTGATCCTCCAGTAGTAGGAAGCAAGTCCCTAAATTATCTCCTCCTCCAATTCTTCATAATCTGCCCAATATTCTCATAATATTCCACAAAAAATAAATAATATTAGGCACAAATATTCAATTATTCATAAACCTTCCTAATGAATATATTAAAGTTAAAAATAAATGATCTAATGCAAAAAGATAGGTTTAATGTGCTGAAGGATGGTCATAGGCCTTAATTTATGCTTTAATTTAGAGGCATGAGCCTTAATTCATGTCTAATTTAGAGGCCCATCAGAGTAGGCCCATGATATATTGGACAAAGCTAATTCTAAGTACAAGAAGTGCCATGTTCAACATCGAGTGTGGCACAAGTTCCAGGTGGGCGACAAAGTTTGGCTACATTTATAGATGGATAACCTCACTAGACCCCACCGCAAGCTTCTCCCACTCCGATATGGGTCATACACCATCACTAAGGCTATAAGGGACAATGCCTTCGAGCTTAGTGTTGTAGCTCATTTTACTTTTCTCTATGTTCAAAAGAAAATGCATATATATCTACAAAAAAAAGGCAGAATTTTGATTTATTTATAAAGGTGTTTTAGGCTACACTCACTAAATCTTAATGAAGACTTAAGATTAAAGCCAGGTGGGTCCTCATATACCAAAGTTGACAAATGTTAAATGTCATTTACATTTTCGGGCATGATGGAGGATATAAGTGGGGCCCAACAGATGGAGCAAACCCGACGGCACTACATGACTGATGGTTATCTCTCTAAGTACCTCTGTAAAGATGTTTTTAGATCTTGGTTGACCGTAAATCAATGGTCTATAATGGTTACGAGCGGACTCCATCGGATTTCCTCCGTACAGGAGTATACCCCTGTCTTATGTCGGCAAGCGAGCACAGGCACCATGTATCCATTTTTCCACTGCTCTATTCGAACCTATCATCATACCCCTCTGCCACCTCATCACCCACATCATCCACAATCTCATCAACCATCTTCTCACCATGTCATTGTTCAAATTTCCCACATTCGCATTTAATTCCATTTTTCCCACTCGTTGTTCTGTTTTCTCTATAAAATCTTGTTTCTTCTAGTTATTTCATTTTTCACTCTCCCTTGCACCTTCTTTTACGGATCCATTATACAAATTGCAGCTCCAGCCAAGATCACTAGCCACTAATCAGGTATTTGTGTGAAATCTATGAACATCCAAGATTGTCAAAATGTCGAAGTAAGCCATTTTAGCAGGTTATTCTTCCCATATTCCATTGATGGACACCGAAAGTGATATATTTGATCCAATTTGCTCCATTAATTACATAGAAGTTTACCAACATGTTCTTCTCAACCAAGCTGAGTCTCTTGTATATGCTATTACTATTAGGTCGGGTGTTTTAGCCACCATGATTCCTCAAACCCATGTGTTCCTAGAATTCATATATTGGCTAGTCTCTGCCCTCTATACTAAAAAATGTTATGTCATAAGCAAATTAGATGAAAATATTTTTCAATTGTCTTCCCTTTTGATTCAACAAGCATTATGTTTCCCTTCCTCAAGTTCTTACACTCATTTCTCATAAGAAACCCTATTTTCTACCTTTCAAGAATTACCTAGGTCTAATTATGCTCAATTGACTTTCTTTTCAATGCTTGCTGGGAAGAGTTTTCCTTTGGAGCCTACTCATTTTCCTTTGGATACTTTTTTCGAGGAGGTTAGACCTATTCTTACATACTCTGGCCAAGATCTTAGGAAGGGAAGATACAAACATTATTGACAAAGACATCCTAGGAATGTTTAGTCTGATGATGAACCTTGAAACAATTTTTGACCTACTTTATTTCTGGGAAAAGATGGTTAATTCTCAATTGATAGATATTTCCCTCACTGGATGTTTCAGATTTACTTCTCTAATTACTTATCTCTTCCTATATACTCATGTTGAAATATTTATGCACATGGGGTTGAATATCATGGATACTCACAAGAAAAAACAATGAATGGTGTTTTGGACTGATGTGGTAAGAAGTGATGCAAATAATGAGTGCTTGATGTTCTTTGCCTCTTCCTTTTTATTAGTTTCCTACTCAATTATAGATAGATCTTCTTCAGCTTGCATTTTACCAAAGGCCCAGTCTTTTATCCATCTCAGTAAATATGTTAAAGTCGGTGATTGGTTTTTATTTCAATATTATGCAGAAATTAGATTATATGGAGAAGAAGTTTCCCCGTACAGACTACCTACATTTGTGCCTATGAGCTTGTTTTCATTAGAATTTATTAGGCAGGGTTTGAATGTTGATCAAGTACATTTTGTTCCAAAAAAAAAGGGGCATCTATTTAAATTTCCAAGGATCGTGGGACCTTTTGTTGTTAATAACAGACAAGCTATAAGAGAAGTGTAAAAAGTTCTTGAAAGTATGAATTTGAAACTAGGTGAGAAATGGGCATATGACGCTTATCATATTATTTCAAATAGAAGAGTGGAAAATTCTTATGCTCCCTATGTACATGAAGCTCGACCAGATGTAGAGAAATTAGAAAATGGAGGACAAACTAGTTTGTTAGGAAGGGTGGATATTGAAACTCATCATCAAAGTGAAAAGAATTTAAATAGAGGCAGTAAATATGTCATTTATTTGGAGGAGGAAATATAAAGAAGTACTAAAAGAGTAAAACTGTCTAAGGGGGGAAGTGCATCATCTACATCAGGTTTTCAATTACAGTTAGGAGAAGTTATTTGTACACCATCCTCTCCTATTCCATAAGAGACTCGCAAGAGATCTATTTCAATGATAAAACAATTGTATTCTTGGATTGAAGAAAAGAACATGAAGGTTAAAGAAAGCATGGAATCCCAATTGGAGGCTCAGTTTATCTCATATTACCATACTATACTACTTTCTGCTATGTATTTGGAGAGAAATAAGCACAAACTAGCTTTCTCTCACCCTTCTACTTTTACTGTGTCTTCTTCATCAGGTTTCCAGATTGTCAACTTGTCAGTAGATACTAGAGAGATCCCACTACCTGATAAAATAAACTTACATAGGCAGACTGGTGAACTAATTATAGTGATTTGAAAAATACTTCCTTGGCTACAAGCAAAGTTGAAGCTTTGTTAGAAAAGTGGTTAACCAATCGAAATTAGAAAAATCAAATTCTAGAGCTTTAACCACTCAAAATGAAGAGTAAAATAAATTGATTGTTAAAATTGGGGTCAATCTAGAGGATAGAAGTGTCGTTCAAAAGTTGTTGTAAAGAGATAAAACAAAAATCTAGGTGCTGAGAGTAGGTTTTAACCCCGTACAGAAATTCCCTGCATATGAATTCTAAAACACAGAAAATAAACAATGCGAAAGCATAACACATAAAACACATATGCACAGAGATTTTCCCCTGGATCCAAAAACCAACACTACCAGCTTGATTTTTCATTATGTTCCTTTCAATGTTACAATACATATTTATACATGCCGAAGCATCCAATACCATGGACCGAAAAACCATCGCGTCCAAAACCATGGATCAAAAACCATCGCATCCAAATCCGTGTGCAAAAATCATGCACAAAACCATAGGTAGGTCCGCCCAACCTAACATAGGGTCCAAAACCAAAATTTTCCAGGGCGATGCCCCGGACCCCATAGAGTGGGGTTACCTGCACCCCTCAAACCCCCTGTGACTCCCCCTTCTACGCGATCGGTGCAATGAAGGGGGGGCTCCACTCCCCTTCTAACCCCCCGGTTAATTACGTGGGCTAGTCGTGGAAAGAATATAACACAACCCAACATTCCCCCACTTGTTGTTTTCTTTCCACAGGGGGCCACAAGAGAGCTTAGTCATTTATCCAGCCCTGCAATGCCCATTTTTTCTCTACACCAAGAGAACTTCTCAAAGCTCACAAATTTTTTCAATGCATCTACAGTATTCTTCAAAGTGTCCACCTTTACTAGTAACACCTTTTTGTCTTCTATCATATCCCTCAAAAAGTGATACTAAACATCAATGTGCTTTGTCTTTGAATGATATGCAGGGTTCTTTGCCAAGAAAATTTCACTTTGGTTGTCACAGTCTATCCTTATATCTCCCTGTACTAAACCCATACTTGAACACAATCTCTGCAACCAAACTGCTTCCTTGCTTGCATGAGTGGCTGCCATGTATTCTGCCTCTGTAGTTGATAGTGCCACTACAAATTGTTTCTTACTCATCCAACTGACTGCACCTCCAAATAGGTTAAACACATACCCACTTGTAGATATTATCTGATCCAGATCTCTAACCCAGTATGCATCAACAAAGCCAAGAATATCCAACACTCTCTCTAATCTTGGTCTTCCTTGGTTGCACAAACCATAACCACTAGTGCCACGCAAATACCTGAAAACCCGCTTCACTGCTGTCCAGTGCTCCTTCCCTGGTTTTGACATAAACATGCTCAATACTCCCACTGCATGTACAATTTCTGGTCTAGTACAAACCATCGCTACATCAGGCTACCGACTGCACTTGCATATGGAACACGGGACATGTCCTCTTCCTCTTCTTGTGTCTTGGGACACTGTTCAGCAGATAACTTTACACCTACAAGAATAGGAATCTTCATCGGTTTACTATCTTGCATATTAAACCTCTGCAATATTGTCTCGACATACTTCCTCTAGTTTAACCAGATCTTCCTCTTTGTCCAATCTCTTTTAATTTCCATGCCCAAAATATAGTTTGCAGCACCAAGATCTTTCATGTAGAATTTGGAGGACAAATGGGTCTTCAAATCCTGGATAATTTCTTTGTCATTTCCAACCAGCAACATATCATCCACATATAAGGCCAAATAAATAACACGGTCACCAATTAATTTAAAATATACACAGTGATTTTCTTTTCTTTTGGTGAAGCCAAGTCCCCGTATAAATGTATCAAATTTCTGATACCACATCCTTGGTGACTGTTTTAACCCATACAAAGACTTCTTTAACTTGCATACCAGTTCTTTCTTACCCTTCACCGCAAAGCCTTCAGGTTGCTTCATGTAGATCTCCTCTTCTAGATCCCCATGAAGAAATGTTGTCTTCACATCCATCTGTTCTACCTCAAAATCAAAAGCAGCAACAACAGATAAAAGTAATCTAATATAAGTTACCTTGGCAACAGGAGAAAAAATATCACCAAAATCAATTCCCGGCACCTGGGAATAACCTTTTGCTAGCAACCGAGATTTGTATTTCTCCACCTTTCCTTCTGCATTTGTCTTCTTCTTGAACACCCATTTTCTGCCAATGGGTTTCCTTCTAGCCGGCAACTCCACCAAATCCCAAGCCTCATTTTTGTGCAAAGATGCCATTTCATCAACCATGGCCTCTTTCCAGAGTTTTCCATCCTCTGAATCTACTGCTTCCTTCACAGTTTTGGGATCATCATCAGTAATAGATAAAGAAAAATTTGAACTGAAAGCAGATGGACTATACCTTTCTGGTTGCCTTCTTTCTCGAACTGATCTTCTCACACCTGTAGTTTGTGGCTCTTCATCTTCTGATTCCTCCTCTGCCTTAGAGTCTGATTCTTCCTCCTTTAGCTCAAACTCTATCTTCTTGGGTTCCTTTGGTTTGAATTCATGTTTAATAACTTATTTGACCTCTCTGAACACCACATCTCAGCTGTACATAACCTTCCTTGCTACTGGGTTCCAAATCTTATAACCCTTTAAACCATCCTTATACCCAATAAAGATGCAGTTTTCGGATTTACTATCCAACTTGGTTCATTTCTCCTTTGGAACTTGTACATATGCATCACATCCAAATACCCTCATATGTGAAAGAGAGGGTTTCTTACCAGTCCATACCTCTTGTGGAGTCTTATCCTCCAACGCTAATGAAGGTGATCTATTAACCAGGCAACATGCTGTCTCCACCGCCTCTGCCCAGAATTCCTGTCCTAACCCGACACCACTGAGCATGCTTCTTTCTATTTCCATCAATATCTTTTTCATTCTTTCTGCAACTCGATTTTGCTGAGGTTTATATGGAGTAGTCTTCTACCATGCTATACCACACTTCTTACATAATTCTTCAAATTCTTTACTGCAAAAATCTCCACCATTATCTGTCCTCAGCACCTTTATCTTCTTCTCTATCTGGTTTTCCACCAAAGCCTTAAATTCTTTAAACCTGTCAAAGACTTCAGATTTCTTCTTAAGGAAATATATCCATGTATTCCTTGAGAAGTCATCTATAAATGATACATAGTACACAGACTTACCTAGCGATGGAACCTTCACAGGTCCAAACACATCTCTGTGCACAGGCTCTAATATCTGTTTCGACCTCTTACCACCAGAGGGGAAACTCACCCGATTCTGCTTCCCATATACACAATTTTCACAGAAATCAAAATACAAAGAGCTATTACTCATACCTTCTACCATACCTTTACCATGAAGTATTCGAAGGCCCTTCTCTCCAATATGTCCAAGCCTTTGATGCCACATCATGGTCTTCTCTCCAGAGACCACTGGATTTTCTGCTCCACTTTCAGGAACCATAGAATTGTTGCACCCATCAACAACACTGCTACCTTGCAGCTTGTACAGAGTTCCAATCCGAACTCCCCGGATCAATACCAGTGCTCCCCGAACTATCTTGTAGGTATCCTTCTAGAACATTGTTTTTACACCTGCATCATCCAGCTTGCTTATAGAAATCATATTTCTGGCTAATGCAGGAATATGCAGAACACTCGGAAGTGTTCTAACCATTCCACCTTGCAACTTCAACTTTACTTTTCCACGACCAATGATTCTAGCCTTCCTGTCATCCCCCAAGAATACATCACCACCATCATATTTCTCATACTCGCAGAACCACTCTCTATGGGGAGTGAAGTGAAAGGATGCACCTGAGTCAATCAACCATGCCTCATGATCTACATGTGTACTTGAAGAAGCCAAGTACACACCCCCACCTTCAGCTGAGGTGGTTTTCACCTCTGCAGAAGGAGCATTATCAGATTCCTTTCCTTTATCAGGAGATTTAGATTTACAGTCCCTTTTGTAGTTGCCTTCCTTTCCGCATTTCCAGCACACCACCTTTACAGGTTTTCCTGGAGATTTAGATCTCCCTCTAGATTTATATCTCCCACTCGATGACTTATTTTTGTTTCTGTTCTAGGACCATCCTCATACAGACAAGGCATCATCATTCTAGCTCTCCATATTTTTCCGTCTCATTTCCTCCGTCAGCAAGGATGAGACTATTTCATCAAAATGCAAGGAAATTCCATTGCTACCTATTGCAATAACTAGACTATCCCACGAATCTGGTAGAGAACACAACAAACTGATACACTTATCTTCATCTGAAATTTTAATATCAACAGATGATAACTGACTTACCACAGTATTAAATGCATTCAGATGCTTTGTCACCGAGTCTCCATCTTTCATCCTTAGGTTGTACAACTTTTTCCGTAGAAATAGTTTATTCACCAGAGACTTAGATTGGTATAAAGTCCCTAACTTGTCCCGCAAAGCTTTCGCCATAACTTCCCCTGATACATTCAACAATACTGAAACTTAGACACACAATCGTATTGTGCTCTTTGCCTTCTGATCCAACTTCTTTCATTCTTCATCAGACACTCCCGTTGGTTTAGTACCTAGATCTACCGCGATCCACTGATCTTTATCCACCAATAGATCCTCCATCTTGAGTTTCCATAGCTCAAAACTCTAACCATTAAATTTCTCAATCTCTATCTTTCCACTGTTCACCATCTTCTTTCACTACCAGAATCGATCCCGTAGATCTCCCACTCAACAAGGTCTACCACAGGCCCGAGCAAAACCCCTCAGCAACAAAGGCATCCCCTTGAAGCCAAAACAGGCTCTGGTACCAAATGTAGGTTTTAACCACGTACAGAAATTACTTGCATATGAATGCTAAAACACAGAAAATAAACAATGCGAGAGCATAATACATAAAACACATATACATAGACATTTTCCCCTGGATCCCAAAACTGGGACTACTAGCTTGATTTTTCATTATGTTCCTTTTAATGTTAGAATACATATTTATACATGTCTAAGAGTCCAATACCATGGATCGAAAAACCATCATGTACAAAACCATGGATCGGAAACCATCGCGTCCAAAACCATGTGCGAAAATCATGCACAAAACCATAGGTATGTCCGCCCAACCTAACATAGGGTCCAAAACCAAATTTTCCAGGGCGCTGCCCCGGACCCCATAGAGTGGGGTTACTTTCACCCCTCAAACCTCCTGTGACTCCCCCCGCTACGCAATCGGTGCAACAAAGGGGCGGCTTCGCCCCCCTTCTAACCCCCCGGTTAACTACGTAGGCTAGTCGTCGAAAGAATATAACACAACCCAACACTAAGGGAGAAATTGAAGATGCGCTCCATAGAACATCTAATGGCTTCAAAAGTAGCACAGGTGTAAAAAGAGAAAGAAGCATTTACTAATGAAACTATATAGAGAAATGATGAAATCACCATGATGAAGGAAATGAATTATGTTTTGCAACAGAAGATTGATTCTCATGTTTTTACTATCGTAGTACAAGCATATTTTGAAGACCCAATTGATAAGTTAACTAGAGTCATGAATGAGCTACAAATCTCTGAGAATGAGATGAAGAAAATTCAAAGAGATCATGAGAGTGGCTTGAATATTATAAAATCCACTGAAAGAGACTTGGAAATGTCCAATGAGAAGGCTAAAAAGTATAGAAATGATTTTCAAGTTGCTTCTCAAGAAATTAAAGAGCTAAAGGAGAAGGTGAAGGGAAATATGTCCCTTATTCAATCCAAAGAAATTCTATGGAATGATATCATCCATACTGTAAAGTATATTTGGGAATAATTGTCTATTGTTGAATAGGATAAAATTATCATCAAATATCTAGAAAATCTAATTATTTCTAATAAGAAAAAACTAGAGCAATGAGCTTAGTTTGCAAAAATGATTGATTTCCTTAACTCAAGATATTCACAACCGTTAAAGGAATTAGGAGTTCAAGACAAAACTAAGTATGTTTAAGAGATTAATAAAATGATTTTGAAGAACCTGTACAAGAAGAAAACAAAGGAAAAATTAACAGAGGTAAAACAAGTTGTAATGAAATTCAATATTGATTTTGATAAAAGAACAAGAGAAATTTTGCCTTCATGTTGGGACCAACAGGGAAATCAATTACCCTGGGAGACTTATGAAACTTTGTTGGTTGAGGCTAAGAGAAAAATCAGTTTAACTCATGAAATAATAGCAGAGCTGAAGGGAGCAACAATTGTGAAATATTTTCACAGGGATTTCCAGCTTTTATGGTTAATGAGAACTCTTTTTGTTGACAAACCAATATACAATAGAATCACCAAATTCAGAATGGAACACATTAGGTTTTTCAAGAGTCCCAATGTAGATATAACTGTTTGGGAAAAATGGGGGGAATTGATGTCACCAATAGCAGCAAGTGCAGAAGCTAGACCTTCTTCTGCACCAGAGTCCTAGATTACTAAGTGAAGCAATGCCACCTATCATGAAGCAATTTCATTTTCAAGTATTTATGAAATAATGTATTTATGTTTTATTTTCTCTTTAAAAGAATGTAATGTTCGGAACAAAAATTAATTGCAAAGTATTTTAGGAAGTTAGCAATTTTGGAAGATGATAGTTTCATAACTGTCCTTTTTTAACTTTTGTATAAAACTAATTCATAAAGAGAAGTGAGGGTTCTAATTTTTTGAACCTTAGAAGAAGAAATTACTTGTATTCTCAATATTCATGTGGATTTGAATAAATATTTCAAGTTATTCCAGACACCTATTGAGTACAAAATGTGTTTCTTGTTATCTTTCATTTTATGTTTTTCTTTCATAGAAAAGAGTAATGAAGTTGCTGGCCTTTAATTTTACAACTCTGCAAAAATCATATTTTTGTGAGTTGAAGTTAAAAGTACCTTAATTATGCACTTCTCTTTTCTATATTCCATTCCATGTTAATTACATATTGCCTCTAAAGTTCAAGACAAAATATTATGCATTTAGTAGCATATTGTTGCATAATGTCCACTATCTATTCTCACTACATTTCCATTAAAATTGTATTAAACATTAGAAGGCCACTTCAAAAGGTTGTTTTTTCCCATAGAAGATTAAGAGGCACTGTCTTTATAATTATAATTCTAGGGTTTGAAATAATGGGACAGCAAACTTATTTCATTATAGTTTTAAGCAAATTTCTTGGGCACTAACCTCTCCTCAGCTAGAGGTTGTCCTCCAAGGCACAATATTTTTTGGCACCATTGCTGGGGAATGGAGATACAAAGTTAGTTTTCCCTGGGTTTTTATTTGCAGTCATTTCTTTGTCTGGTGAGAAAATAAAGTGCTTAGGATGATTCTCTCACCAAGAAAACAGTCTTGGCTCCAAAAAAGCCCCACACAAGGTCTAATACCTCACATCATAAATATCCTATCCTTTCTGATCCAGAGAAATTAATTTCTCGAAGGGTTTGGAAATAAAAGTCCCTAGTAACTCCAGACCCTACCTTGTCTGCTCCTGGTACCAGTTCTGTTTGACAATTTCTTAGGACTTTTCATTTAGAAGAAGTTCTGAAAAATCTTGACTTTTCTCAAGAAAGTTTATCTTCCCCTCAAAATATTTTTCTAGAACCCACATTGGAAGGAGAATTGTTTGAGTAAGTGTACTTTCCTTTTCTAGAAATTGAAGAGATTAAACAGTTGATTTTTCAGTTTCACATCAAACTGTTTCTACTGTCAGTCAGCCAATTCATATTTCTGTTATCCCACCTCAATCATTTATATTTCAGGCAGGAAGTTCTTATGTTCCCCTCTCAAATTCAAATATGGATATCCCAACTTTTATTTTGAATAGATATGCACCTTTAAATCTTCCTCACCTAATGAATGATATGCCTCAGGACTATCTAAATTGTCACCCAGGTTTACAGGGGAAGATGAAGTAACAACAGATAAACATATTTCTTCTTTTTGTGCATTTGCTGAAAATTTAAATGTTGAATATGTGGATGTACTGATGAGATTATTTGTCCAGTCATTGGATGGAGAAGCTTGCTAATTCAATAAATACTTGGGAGAAATTAGAGAATGGTTTTCACAGAGATGGGGTGAAAATAAATATCATGGTTATTTTCTAATTGAATTCAATGCAATTAAAAGAAAACCAGAAGAGGATGTAAATGAATTCATTAAAAGGTTTAATAAGTTGTATAATAGTTTTCCAGTAGAAATAAAGCCACCACCCGTAGGAGAAAAAGTGGTGTTTGCAGGGGCTTTTGAATTTGACATTGGTTTTACCTTGAGGGAGATGATATCTCCTACTTTAGACCAAATCTAGACTGATGCACTGAAAATTGAGGAAAATCTATTTGTTGCAGGGAAAATGAAACCAAAGGAACAAGGTGAAGATAAGAGAAAAGGAAAAGAAGAATTCAAGGCTGTTAGTCAGCCTAAATATTCTCATGAACAAAAAATTGATGAAATGACTCAAGTCATTAGGAAACTGTCAAATAAATTGGTGAAGATGGAATTAGAAAGAAAAAATCCTCCAACATAGATTCAACAAGGCCAAAATTGAAATTTTAATCCTTAATTTAGGAGGAAGCCACTGCAAATTATGAAAAGGGATAAAAAGGACCAAGGTCAAATACAACCACCTCTATACATCAAAGATGAACCAGAGGAAGCAGTGGAAGAAACTATTAAAGAATAGGATAATCAGATTTCTACCTTGTATGATGAGGAGGGAGAAGGAGTCATAAGTGAAGATTCAAATTTCGGTTTTTAGGTCTCTCTCAATGATGAAGAAATCAAAGAATATTGTAAGAAGTTTATAGACTTTATGCAAGTAGAGTTGCATAAAAAATATGATCTTAGGTCTAGGAAGAGATCAAGACTCCAAGACAGTGTGGAGGAAACAGATCAAACAGTGAAACAACTATCTCCAAGACAAGTTGACAAAGGAAAGCAACAGATTAACACAGTCCCAACAGTTACAACTCAGTAAGGGGAAAGCTCTAATAGAAAGCAATATTCAAGGTTGTTGCACAAATCTGTTTGACAACCTGTTGTTAGTTCATAGAAGATCCTAAGTTAGAACTTAAATGAAGAGGAACATTTGAAAACAATGAAAGAGAGTCATTCTTTTAATTTATTAAAATAATTAGAAAAATTTAAAGTTCCAATTCCTTTAATTGAGCTAGTGAATAATCCTACTTATAAAAAGTAAGTCTCTGACTTTATACATCTTTCACAAGATAATCATTCAGTAGATGTTGTTAATTTACAGGAGGAAAGGCTAGCTGTGATGTTTAGTCCTCATGTGGAGGAACAAGATACTTCTACACCTCCTTTTTATATTTCTCTACTCATGCATACTTTGATAATTCATAATTGTATGTTAGATTCAAGAGCATCTCATAATCTAATGCCAGTTTTAGTTATGAAGCAACTAAATTTAAAAATTACAAAGCCTTATAAAGACATGTATTATTTTGGTTCAAAAAATGTCAAATGTGTGGGATTGATTAACGATTTGGTGGTGTCATTGGCTCAAATTCCTTCTAGGAGAATTGTAATGGATGTGTTTGTTGCATATATTCCAACCTGTTTTGGAATGTTGCTCTCTAGATCCTAGGGAGCCAAACTGGGAGGAGTGCTTAAACTGGATTTTACTTATCCTATTATTCTAGTTTTTGGTGGAGAAGAAGGGAAGTTGTATCAAGAGACCAGGTTTGGAAATACTATCACAAAGGAGGGTTCAAGAAATTCTCATGTTTATAGTCAAGAAAATGATCACTTTTCTTGTTTTATGTTACAAGAATCACAAGCAATTGTTGAAGATACAGAAGTATAGATCCCTTCAACAATTAAAAGCAAGGAGCTAGTAGTCAGTGGAGTCTGGAAGTTGTATTTCAATGATACCTATTCAAAAGAAGGGAATGGGATTGCAGTTCTTCTGCTTTCTCCAAAAGGTCATATTATTCCTTTCTCTTATAAATTAGAATTTTATTCTACAAATAACATTACTGAATATGAAGATTTGATTCTTCATTTACAAGCTGTAAAGAATATAGAATACAATGTATTTTTGTTTTTGGAGATTCAGAATTTGTAATTAAATAAATCAAGAATCAATGTCAAGTTAAACATCCAAAGCTTAAGACATATAGGAATGAAGTGTGAGATTTGGTGGATAACTTCTTTTCTCATTTCAATATAAATTTTATACCTAGGGAAGGCAATAGACTAGATAATTCATTAGCAGTTGCAACTAGTAATTTTAAGCCTCCATTGAATCCCAAGCTCAAGTATGAAGTGGAAATTAGAAACAAAAATTCTATTCCAGATAATGTAAAATATTAGCAGGTGTTCGAAGATGAAGAAAAAATTAAAATTTTTCTGGAAATGGTAGGTGAATTTTCGAACTTGGAGATCAACTAAGAGGATGATACTGAAGAAGTTCAAGAAGATGCATCAAATATAAAATTTCCTTTAAAAGATTCTATAGGAGATTAAAAGATAATTCAGCTGAAGAATAATTTGATACCTAAATGTTTGGTACCCTTAGAGAGATTTTAATGCTAATTATGTTGTTGTTAATACAAAGAAAATAGATTTAGAAGATGATCTTGAAGACTGCAATCTTGGAACAGAACAACAACCAAAGGTGGTGAGATTGGAAAAGGATGTTCAAAAAGAATTTAAACATAGGTATGTAGATATTTTTGATATATATGTTGATATATTTGCATGGTATTACAAAGATCTAAAGACTTGTGATACTAGCATCATTCAACATAAAATTCCTTTGAAACTGAGGATTAAGCCATATAAACAAAAATTGAGATAGATTAATCCTTTGTTGTTGCCATCATTTGACAAGGAAGTCAAGAAATTGTTACAAGCTAAAATAGTTGTTCCTTTAAGATATATTGAGTGGGTGGCTAATTTAGTACCTGTGAGGAAGAAGAATGGGGAGATTCGATTATGTATTGACTTCCAGAATTTAGACAAAGCATCATTTAAGGATAACTATCCTGTCCCTAAAATGGATCACATCTTGCAAAAAGTAACATGATCTTCTCGATTATCAAAGATTGATGTCTTTTCAGGTTACAATCAAATCTCAGTGCAACCAGAAGATCATAAAAGTAAAACTTTTACCACTCCATAGGCCACTTTCATGCATGGTAAGATGTATTTTGGATTAATGAACATCGGTGTTACTTTCTAGTGGGCTATGGATATAACATTTGTATGCGAAAAAGAGAAATTTGCGGTAATTTATTTGGATGACATTACATTTTCTCCATAGACGATGAAGAGCATTTGAAGCATTTGCAATAGACTTTTGAAAAATGTAGAAGGTGTGGCTTGTCCTTAAACCCCAAGAAATCTCATTTTGCTTTGAAAGAAGGAAAATTACTTTCCCATATTGTATCTAAGGAAAGGACTAGGATAGATCCAAAAAGGGTAGAAGCAATTAAAAATATACCTCTACCAAGGAGAAAAAAGGGGATTTGGAGTTTTTTGGGAGAGATCATTTTTTAAAGAAGGTTTGCCCCAAATTATGCAGAACTTGTTAAGGAAATCACTGACATGATGAAAAAGGATGTAGAAATCAAGTGGATCACAGCTGTCAGGGAATCTTTTACCAGGATCAAGGAAGTTTTTCAAGAAGTCGTGTTGTGTTGGTGAGTCCTGATTATCAAAAGCCTTTTAGATATTTTCATTTGCCTCTCCTTTTACTCTTGTAGCAGTACTTTTATAGAGAAATCAAGAAAATAGGGAGCAACCTATATTCTTCAGTAGGGTGTTAAGGGATGCAAAGCTAAAATATAATATTCTGGGGAAACAAACCTATGCTTTAGTAAAAGCACTAAAATCTTTTAGAGTTTATGTTATTCAATCTCAGATTACTACTTATGTTCCTAATGTTGATGTCAAATATGTGTTGACTCAAAGTGACAGTAATGGAAAAGGAGGAAAGTAGATTGCAACGATCCAAGAATATGATATGGACATCAAAACAACTAAGCTTGTGAAGGGAAAAGGATTAGAAAAAATCTTAACAGAAGCTAATCATCAAGCTATGGGAATTGATTTACTAGTCAAAGTGGCTAAATCCAAAACTAAAGAAGAACAAGGTGAGAATAAAGAGCCTAATAAAAAAATTCAATATAAGTATTTTTTTTCTTAGTGGTATAAAGATATTGTCCATTACCTATGTTTCCTTAGTTGTCCTTCTTCTTTAAATAGAACAAAATATAAAGCTCTCAAAGTCAAAACTAAAAAGTATGTAATAGGATATGGAAAGTTGTATTGGAGAGATCCAGCTGGTATTTTACTACTCTATTTGACAGAAGGAGAAACTATAGAAGTTTTAAATGAATATCATGGATGCCTCTGTGGTGGTCATTATAGTTGGAAGGTCACAACACATAATATTTTGAATGTTGGTTTCTTTTGGACCTCTTTATTTTCTGATGTTTATAGACTTGTGAGAAGTTGTGAAAAGTGCCAAATGTTTGCTGAAAAGAAGAAATTAGCGCCATTACCATTGATTCCTCTATTTTTGGGGCAACCCTTTAGACAATGGGGTTTGGATTTTATAGGGGAGATAAATCCAACTTCTAGTGGACAACATAGATGGATTTTGATAGGTACATATTATTTTACCTAATAGGTAGAAGTTGTTCCAACGAGGAGGGCTAATGATTCAGTGGTAGTTAAATTTTTGGAAGAAAATATTTTAAGCAGGTTTGGTTGTCCCAAAAAGTTAGTAGTAGATAATGCTCAAGTTTTCCAATCTGTAAAGTTGATTGACTTCTGCCATAGTGATACTCTCTCTTTCTACCACTCATCACACCTAGGGGAATGGGTTGATTGAATCTTCAAATAAAGCCCTAGTGAAGATACTTAAGAAAACTATCGCAGAGAATAAAAAAAACTAGGATTCAAAGTTGAATCTTTCTTTATGGGAAAATAGGGATACTACTAGGAGGTCGACTAGAAAATCACCTTTTGAGTTAGTATATGGAGCAACTGCTTTATTTCCCACTTAGTTAGCAAAACCTATTGTAGCACTTATCGAAGATTCCCACAAAAAAGCAAAGAAATAACCAAATGCCTTCACAAGTAGGATGAATCATTCAGTGGAATTAAATGAAAAAAAGGAGAAATTAATGGATAATCTCATCAATTACCAAGAAAAGATGATGTTAATATTTGACAGAAAAGCTAGAGATATTCTTTTTCAACCTAGATATTTGGTTCTTCGATGGGATGTGAGGAGAGAAGATAAAGGTTAACATGGCAAATTTGATCCTCTATGGTTTGGTCTTTTTAAAATAACAGAAGTTAGAGCCAATAAAACTTTCATTCTGGAAAATTTGGATGGTGAACTATTACAAATGCCAGTCAATGGGTAGTATTTGAAACACTACTTGCGACACTGAATTCATTTTATCTCTTAATTGTATATACTAGATTGATCATTGTGAATATTCTGTGATCTCTTCATTGTAATGTTTCAAGCTATCATTTTGACTCCATGCTCGAGGTGAAGGAACTAATCTTCAGTTCTCATTGTTTTGTTCTAAAACACTATCCCGAGGTGGAGCTAGATGTTGTAGCTCATTTTACTTTTATCTATGTTCAAAAGAAAAGGTATGTATATCTACAAAAAAAAAATTGGATTAAGCTCCACTAATTAAATCTTAATGTAGACTTAAGATTAAAGCCAGGTGAGTCCTCATACATCAAAGTCAAAAAATGTTAAATGTCATTTACATTTTCGGGTGTGATGGAGGATACAAGCGGGGCCCAGGGGATGGAGCAAACCCAGCAGCACTACATGCCCAACGATTAGCTTTGAGTGCCTCTCTAAAGAATTTTTTAGATCTCGGTTGACCAAAAATCAACGGCCTCTAATGGTTATAGGGGGTCCATCGGAATTCCTCCGTACAAGAGTCTACCCCATATTATGTTGGCAAGCAAGCGTGGGCACCATGTATTTGTTTTTCCACTACTCTATAATCACCTATCATCATACCCCTATGCCACCACATTTTCCATGTCATCTACCAACTCATCAACCATCTTGTCACCATGTCATCATTCAAATTTCCCACATTCACATTTAATTCTCTTTTTCCCACCCATTGTTTTGTTTTTTGTATAAAATCTCGTTTCTTCTACTTATTTCATTTTTCCTTCTCCCTTGCTCCTACTTACATGGATCCAATTATGAAAATTGCAGCTCTAGTCAGCATCACCCACCACTACTCAGGGATTTACACGAAATCTCTGAACATCCAATATTGTCAAAATGTCGAAGAAAGCCATTTTAGATGGTTCTTCGCCTCATATTCCATTGATGGACACCAAAAGTGATATATTTGATCCAATTTTCTCCATAGATTACATATAAATTTACCAACATGTTCTTCCCAACCAAGTTGAGTCTCCTATATATGATGTTATTGTTAGGTGAGGTGTTTTAGCTGCCATGATTCCTCAAACCCATGTGTTCCTAGAATTCATATATTTTCTGGTCTCTATGATCTAAGTGATATTGGTGGACACCTTCCAAGTCCATTTGGACCCCCACCACTGTTTCTTTCAGCTTTTCAATTTCCTTAATTGTAGCACAATTTACTATTTTTAGCAATTTTTCGGGTCCTGAACTTCTAGAGCCTTTTTGAGGCCCTAAACGACCTTTTTTTGGGAAAACTGAGAGCAACATGGGGCCATCGACCGATGTTGCTCTTCCCAAAGTTGTAGTTCTTGAATAGATATTTCTAATGAGATATTGTGCGTGTCAAACGGAGATTGCATGCCAAAGTTACGACCCCGCGAAGTTGATGTACCAATTTACCCAAATGGGGCCCACAGTTTGGCGTTTCATCTTTTAGGGTTAGGTTTTTGGATTTTTAGGGTTTTCCAGTGATTCTCAACAATAAATAGGCCTTCGAGCCTCATTGTAACACAGTTCAGAGGCATGTAGCTGCCACATCTCTTCTCAGGGATAAGCTACCATCGCCCTAGCTAGTTTATTACCATTTCTATTTGTAAGCATATTTCAGTATTTTACAGTGATGAAATGAAGTATTATTTCTTCTACATCTCTATATGTATAGTTATATCTGTAGTTTTTTGTGTTCCTGTTTAAATCTGGATTAGTGTTATCAGAGCGGTCAGCTCTTTCTCTGTCTTTCTTTGCATGTCCCCAATGAGGTCAGGATATAAGGAGTTAAGGCTTGAACTGGTCGAACCTTTGCAAGACCAGCCTCGCAAATCCCGACGGCCTCCCATGGCAGATGAAATAAAGATGAGAGGGTAGGAGATCATATCAAAATCTTGCTCAAATAGGCCCTCAAGCGACAAAGGAACACGATGATGG
Source organism: Pinus tabuliformis (assembly GCA_031772625.1). Taxonomy (NCBI): domain Eukaryota; kingdom Viridiplantae; phylum Streptophyta; class Pinopsida; order Pinales; family Pinaceae; genus Pinus; species Pinus tabuliformis. Next base: position 134,272,844 of record CM062817.1, on the reverse strand, counting down.
ACAACTTTTCCCAAATCCTTCAGTGGCTACCCAGGGACGACACATCTACTTCCAGCAGCTACTCTGGAAGCACCACACCCTTTAAGGTACAAGTTAACTTTGAAATTCCCATATTTTAGGTTCAGATAGATGCAAACGCCATAGATAAATGGTTAAATCTACTAGAAGGGTATTTCTCTATTCATGGTTTTTCCCACCGGGAAAATATTACTTTAGCTCTTCTCAAAGCCACCCCCCACGTCAAGGACTGGTGGGAAACCTACTGCGAGGAGAAGGACAAAAGTACAACCTCATTGTTTTCAACCGTACCCACTTGGAATTCATTCCAGAATACCATCAAGGAGAAGTACTACCCTGTCAAAAGCTATGAGGATTAATACATAAAGTGAACCATGTTGCGGCAGGGAAGGGACCAAGACATGCTGGAGTTTACCAATATTTTCCATACCCTTCGCACAAAGTTGGGTATCAAGGATTCAGAGCAGAATTTGGTACTCAAATACTGCGGTTTCCTGCACAAGTACATCCTGGAAGAAATAGAATTCCTGAACATCTCCTCGCTCAGAACGACATACCGATATGCTGCCAAGATCAAGCAAAAGTTTAAATAGAAGAAGTGAAACTTTGGATCTGTGAATCTGAAGCAAGGGAAAGGTGCCCCCAAACCACAAAACAAAGGACAAAGCCAAGGTGGGGTGGCCCAAGACAACTTTCCAATGATGCAAGCAAAGAACAATGTCGCGAAGCCGAAAAAGGACACGGGAAAGTGGTGTGAGTTCCATAAGAGCTCCACTCACAACACAAGTGAGTTTTGGGCCAAGCAGTCATTGGTGGTTGAGCTAAAGGTTTCAAAATCAGATGCATGTTCCGACTCTGAGTCAGAACCCAACAAAGGGAATGACAAAGGGAAGCAGATTATCAATGCAGAGCCCAATGCCACTATTGCCACCACAAAGATCTAGAAGGAGGAACCCGAAGATCCAGAGGAGGAGGAGCGTCTCTTCCACTCCCAGATGTGGGTAAAGGGCTCCCCACTACAGTTCATTATCGATAGCAGGAGGCAAAAGAACCTCATTTGGACAGAGGTCGTGAAGCAACTAGGCTTACCAACCACAACACATCCACAAATGTACACCATCGAGTGGCTTCACCAAGGACAGGATCTTCGCGTAAGCCAGCAGTGTCTCCTTCCATACAACATCAAAACCTTCATGGATGAGGTATTGTGTGACATTACTCCCCTTGATGTTTGTGATGTATTATTAGGACAACCATACTTGTGGAAGAAAAATGCTAAGTATGAATCAAGGCCCCGTGTTGTTATTGTTACTTTGGGAAATAAGTTGTACAAGATACCAGAGGTAGCATCACTATCCACCATCTCTTTGGTTACTGCAAAACAATGCAGTAAGCTCATTTCCAAAACTGGGAATTTTTTTTTCCTAATGATACACCCTCAAGGAAAGAAGAAGACGGTGGCCACGACCTCCAGACAGGGCCCCTCCACACGACAACTACAGATGGACAAGGTCGTGGAGGAGTACGAGAACATCTTCACCTCCCCCATAGGGGTTCCTCTGCACTGTCAGGTCAAGCACTCCATCGTGTTGAAAAGTGTGCAACAAGAAATGCTTGTTGAGAGTGCAACAAGATGATGGAGCTTAGTGAAAAGAGTCGCCTTCACTAAGTGGGCCCGCATGCTATTTTTGGCGCAAGTCTATTTTTAGACTATGTCTATTTTTAGACATATGGATCATGTCTATGGATTGCAGGTTGTTGTTTATGGATGATTGGTCAAGTTGGGAAAAATAGATGGAATTCTATTTTTGATGAAAGTGTGAGTGATCACAGTGTGAGTGATCAAAGTCTATTTTTAGACTGGCTGTCAAAAATAGAAAAGTCAAATATTATTGTCTCATAATAATATTTGGACTATAAACTTGATCTTATTCTCTTGGAGCACTTCAGGATGAGCTACGGATGTGGCACATGCAGATCCCAGAGGGAAATACGTGGTTACCTATGGGATGACTAATATTTGCATTCAGGACTTCAGTTAGAACTCAAGTGAGTTGAGTTTAGTGGACTGGAGGTGCGGTTGATGGAGTTATGTTCAGTTTAGCTTTGTTAAACTGGTTGTATTTAGTCTAACTGATCAATAGACTAGAGATGAGTTGGGTGAATTAGTTATTAATTAATTCACAAGTTATTAACTCATAATACAACTATGAATACATCAGTTAACTCAGTTGCATGTCAGTGCATGTTCAGTTCAGCAAGGACAGGTGTTAGAGAATCAGATTGCTATCAGTTGTGACTATAGTTGTGCACCAGATCTTGCACAATCAAGGGATTGAGTGTGCCAATGAGTTTGCTCACGTATTTGCCCAGTATTGTAGCCTTTTCTCACGTCCAAAAAAGTGTGAGTGATTATTTTGAGGTGAAATACGAGTTTGGGAAGCCATTCTCATCAATTCTTGAGCAGGTATTGAGCAGTGGAGGCAGGCAAGCAGTGGAATAGATTTGGAGATCAGATCTGAGTTGTATTGTGTGTAACAGGTGGATCTGGTACTGGATTGCTTGTGATAAGCATTGTACTTTGTAATGTTACATGATTCAATCAATATAATATACAGATAGTTGGGGTTTTTAGCGAGATGCTTTCCCCGGGATACATACTGTGTTAATGAGTTTGATTGATGCTTCTATGTGCACCTGTGAATGTTTCTGCTTCTGTAAATTGATGATCAACGTAGAGGAGATTATGGATTATACATGTTCCGCTTATAATTGTATGATCAAGATAATCTTTGTGAATATGTGTTAAATTATTCAAAATTTCTACATGGTATCATTGCTAGATAATTGTAGAAAAAGTTTCTACATGGTATCGGAGCTGCTTGATTTGTAGAAGAGATTTTTACAAGATATCAAGCGAGGATTGATCATCAGATCTATTATTCAGGAAGTGTTTACATTTTATTTCTTCAGGCAGAGTCTGTAATCGGGCCAGGTAGCCTCTGGATTCATCCTTCCTTTGGAAGGTGAGATGTCCGGTGAATGCCCATACAGTCGATCTCTGTACAAGAAATACTTTGTTCTCACGAATTCTAGATCGGAAGCAGTTGAGTTTTGTGCTGGTGGAATTCGAATTTAATTCCAAAGCAAGAGATAGAACTTAGAAACATTAAGTGTGAGAATGGAGACAGTATGCCCCAGTATCTCACGAAGTTCACCCAATGCCGGGATGAGCTGGGAAGTGTGGGGGTGACTGTCGGATGAGGATGGTGAGTCTAGCACTCCTTGACCTTCCTAAGAGTTGGCATAGCTACCAGGACTCGGTGAATGGAAGGGAGAAACTGCCAAATTGGGAACGACTATGGTCGGATTTGATGCAGGAGGAGATTAGACAGAGCACCAGAGACGGTTCTTCATCCATGCAGGATGAGGAGAACTGTGCCTTAGCGAGTAAGGCGAAGAAGGGTAAGGAGAAGGGTTCTCTTTCTGAATCTAGTTCTTCCAGTGGTGGGAAGAAGGTTGACAAATCGAAAGTGTGATGCTTTCATTGTCATGAGATTGGTTTACGGGTCAGGAACCTGTATGCTCTTGAGGTTCAAGATGCATGCGAAGCCTTGAGAATCGAGGCAACTGATGGAGACTTGGTGGTTGAGAGGGAGTATATATTACCTCTCAACATGCAGAGCCAGAAGAAGTCTCAAACGATTGTGGAGGAGCCACGATTGGTGCAGCAGCTTTAGGAGGTTGTGGAGGAGCCACAACAAGGGAACCTGAGAGGAGATCAAGTAGAGACATCTACTCATCCAGAGACCTCCAGTAGGGGGAAAATTCGAGCCAGGTGGGCTGAGGGATCGCATGCAGCCATACCTCCAGGTAGGAGGTGGGGTGATGTGGATTGATTGTCCCAAGGAGGAGGGGCAAGATCCTTGAGGTACCCAACCTCTTGGATGAGACCTTGCTACGGGAGCCCCAATGTGTAGTAGCAGGAACTGATTGAGTGGGTAGAGATAGATGCGGATGGAGCGGCAGAGAGAGCGACAGTGCAGGGAATCCCAGGACAGTGCATAGCTAGCAGGCTGCAGCAATGCGAGAGGCACAAGTGTTTTGCACAGTGCTAGGTGGCACAGAGAGGTGTGCAATGGTGCGAGATGCATGGAGATATTGCAGTAGCGCAGATGTCAGAGAGGGAGCACTTGTCAGCAGCAGGTAGAGCTTCAGCATCAGAGGGTGTTTCTATCCCAACAGGGAAGTCAGTTGGGAGGTGCAGTGCGGATGCAATGCTGGGAGATAGAACCAGCAACAGCACGGATGCAGTTAGAGATCAAAGTGACAGAGGCTAGAGCAGTCAGATACTGAAGAGCACAGAGATGCAGAGTTTCAGTCGACAGAGGCAATAGCAGTCAGAGACTTTGATGACAGAGCAAGTGGACCGGCCAGATGTGTTGCATGGAGAACATTCTAGAGTTACATGATCGGGTTTGAGAGGAAGCCTTTCTTGTTGAGAGGGAGTGTTGAAAAGTGTGCAACAAGAAATTCTTGTTGAGAGTGCAACAAGATGATGGAGCTTAGTGAAAAGAGTCGCCTTCACTAAGTGGGCCCGCAGGCTATTTTTGGCGCAAGTCTATTTTTAGACTATGTATATTTTTAGACATATGGATCATGTCTATGGATTGCAGGTTGTTGTTTATGGATGATTGGTCAAGTTGGGAAAAATAGATGGACTTCTATTTTTGATGAAAGTGTGAGTGATCACAGTGTGAGTGATCAAAGTCTATTTTTAGACTGGCTGTCAAAAATAGAAAAGTCAAATATTATTGTCTCATAATAATATTTGGACTATAAACTTGATCTTATTCTCTTGGAGCACTTCAGGATGAGCTACGGATGTGGTACATGCAGATCCTAGATTGAAATACGTGGTTACCTATGGGATGACTAATATTTGCATGCAGGACTTCAATTAGAACTCAAGTGAGTTGAGTTTAGTGGACTGGAGGTGCGGTTGATGGAGTTGTGTTCAGTTTAGCTTTGTTAAACTGGTTGTATTTAGTCTAACTGATCAATAGACTAGAGATGAGTTGGGTGAATTAGTTATTAATTAATTCACAAGTTATTAACTCATAATAAAACTATAGAATACATCAGTTAACTCAGTTTCATGTCAGTGCATGTTCAGTTCAGCAGGGACAGGTGTTAGAGAATTAGATTGCTATCAGTTGTGACTATAGTTGTGCACCAGATCTTGCACAATCAAGGGATTGAGTGTGCCAATGAGTTTGCTCACGTATTTGCCCAGTATTGTAGCCTTTGCTCACGTCCAACAAAGTGTGAGTGATTATTTTGAGGTGAAATACGAGTTTGGGAAGCCATTCTCATCAATTCTTGAGCAAGTATTGAGCAGTGGAGGCAAGCAAGCAGTGGAATAGATTTGGAGATCAGATCTGAGTTGTATTGTGTGTAACAGGTGGATCTGGTACTGGATTGCTTGTGATAAGCATTTTACTTTGTAATGTTACATGATTCAATCAATATAATATACAGATAGTTGGGGTTTTTAGCGAGATGCTTTCCCCGGGATACATACTGTGTTAATGAGTTTGATTGATGCTTCTATGTGCACCTGTGAATGTTTCTGCTTCTGTAAATTGATGATCAACGTAGAGGAGATTATGTATTATACATGTTCTGCTTATAATTGTATGATCAAGATAATCTCTGTGAATATGTGTTAAATTTTTCAAAATTTCTACACATCGATGTGACCCCAAGTGTTCTGTTTCCCAATGGACCAATCTATTGGCGCTCTGTTATGGAGAATGATGAAATATAGAGGAATATTCAGGAGCTATTGTAGAAAGGTCAAATCCGTCTTAGTTCATTTCCCTGTGGGAGCCTGATCATGTTGGTACAGAAGAAGGATGGGACTTAGAGATTCTGTATTGACTATCAGGCGCTGAACAAGATCATTGTCTGTAATAGGTACCCGATCCCACGGATTGATGACCTCCTGGACCAACTGAAGGGGGAAAAATATTTCAACAAGATTAATTTGAAGTCAAGATATCACCAGGTACCAATCAAACCCTCCAATGTGTGGAAGACTGCCTTCAAAGCCAAGGAGGGCCTTTTCAAATGGTTGGTTATGCCTTTCGGATTGACGAATCCTGCAACCTTCATGAGGCTAATGGATGACATCTTGCGGCCATTCGCCAACTCATTTTTAGTGGTATACTTGAATGACATCTTGATCTTTAGGCAGAGCTGGGAAGATCACCTCCACCACATCCGACAGGTTCTCCAAACACTGTGGCAACACAAGTTATGTGCCAATTTGGAGAAATGCACTTTTGGCATGACCGAGGTTCAGTATCTAGGATACATTATTGGTGAATGGGGGGTGCATGTGGATCTAGCCAAGATCTAAGTCATCCATGATTGGCCATATCCAAACACTCTGACAGACCTCCATAGCTTCCTAGGTCTTGCCAACTTCTACCACAGGTTCGTGTTGGGATTTCCTCATATCACATGGCCCTTGAGTCAAGTCACCAAGGGAGGAGCGAAAACAAAATTATTTTGGTCTGAATCTGAATAGAAGGCATTCACAGAGTTGAAAGATCGCTTCTGCTTGACACTAGTGCTCACATTACCAGACTTGCAACAACCATTTGAGGTCGAGATAGATGCCTTTGACTATGCTATTAGGGCAGTTCTTACTCAACACGGGCATCCAATGGCATATCACAGTGAGACACTTTTAGACACAGTCCAGAAGTATCCCACTTATGACAAAGAAATGTATTCCATTGTGCAGGCCTGCCAACAATGGAAGCATTACATTTTGGGGAAGGAAACGGTCATCCACACAGACCACCGATCCCTACAATTCATACAGACCCAAGGGAAATTGCAGAATGGTTACCATCAGAAGTGGTCCACATACCCACAACAGTTCCATTTGAATGTCAAGTATAATAAGGGAAACACCAATAATCAACCAACCAGATTGCCTCAGTCAACCACTGATCATGGCATTAACCACCGTGCTCAAATCTTGTGGGCACAAGACTTCTAATTGGCCACTTCTCTACAAAAGCGACCCAGAATTTGGCCACACATACCAAACACTCTTGGAGAGCATGTTCCATATTTTCACCTTCAGGATGCCCTGTTATGCCACTTGGGTCACCTTTGTGTTCCTTCAAGCGAGCGTGCCAAGATGATTTGGGAAGCACACTACAGTTATGCTGCTAGGCATTTCAGGGTCGAGAAAACGGTGGCAGTACTGCAGAAGTATTTCTATTGGACGAATCTTCGACAAGATGTCGGGAAGTACATCAGATCATGCATTGCTTGCGCCATTGCCAAACCGACCATCAAGAAGCAAGGCCTCTATACCCTACTACCTACCCCTAGTCGATCTTGGGAATCCATCTCCATGGATTACATGTTGGGCCTTCCTTCTACTAAGCATGGAAATGACTGTGTTTTTGTGGTCGTCGACAGGTTCTTGAAGATGGCCATTATGGCGGGCTGTAAGAAGAATATCACAACAGAAGCCATTGCTAAACTCTTCTTTGAACGAGTTTGGGTACACTTTGGGATCCCATAGTCTATCATCTTAGATCGAGACAGCAAGTTCCTTAGTACATTTTGGTGCAGTCTCTAGTCGATGCTGGGCACCAAACTCACTAAGTCCACAACCTTCCATCCTCAAACTGATGGCCAGATAGAGGTTGCGAACAAGATGATCGTACACATTCTACGCACGTACAACTCAAAGCATCCACGGACATGGGATGAGATCCTCCCCTATGTTTAGCACAGCTACAACCAAGCTCTCCATATCTCGACTGGCCACATCTCTTTTTAGGTGGGCTTAGGATTCCAGCCACTATGTCCCATTGATGTGGCCATGGAATTTGCAGCTACTCACGCAGATTCGGCTCATGTCCAGTTCGAAACAGATAAGGAAAACATATTCATTTATCACATCCAACATATTCGCTAGTAGGTCCACGACATTCTAGAGAAATCAAATGCCAAGTACGAGTAGTGACATGATCAACATCGGGTGCCACACAAGTTTCAGGTGGGCGACAAAGTCTGGTTGCATTTGCAAAAGGAACACCTTACCGGAGCCTATTGGAAACTCAGATCACTTCGATATGGTCCTTACACCATTATCAAGGCCATGGGAGATAATGAATTTGAGCTCAGCATTCCCCCATTCCTTGGCCTGCACTCAGTGTTCAATGTGGACTGCCTTTGGCCATACTTTCCACCATTACTAGACACATCCGACATTGCAGAACAACTCACACCCACAAGTTAAATCCAGATTGCATGGAACAAGCTACAACTGATCGGATCATGGACACATAGATCAAGCACACTTGCTAAAAAAATATCCAACTGTATTGAATTGTCAAAGCAGACCAACTCCTTCACTAAGGCAAGTGGCTCACCAGGGACCAAGTTCAACAAAAGTTTCCTCATCTCATGGAGGAACTCAATGCAATGGGGACCATTTCTTCCTAACGCAGGAGGAATGATCCAGGTGGATATTGGTGGCCACTTGCCAAGTCCACTTGGACCACCACCATTGTTTCTTTTATCTTTTCAGTTTCCTTAATTATAGGACAATTTACTATTTTTAGCATTTTTTCGAGTCCTGAACTTTTGGAGTCGTTTTGAGGCCCTAAACAACGCTTTTTGGAAAAACTGAGAGCAACATGGGTCCATGGATTGATGTTGCACTTCCCAAAGTTGTATTTCTCAGATAGATCTTTCTAACGAGGTATTGTGTGTGTCAAACGGAGATCGTAGTCCAAAGTTACGACCCTGGGAAGGTAATGTACCAATTTACCTAAACGGGGCCCACAGTTTGGCATTTCATCTTCTAGGGTTAGGTTTTTGGATGTTTAGGGTTTTCCATTGATTCTCAACAATAAATAGGCCTTCGAGCCTCATTGTAACATAGTTCAAAGGCATGTAGCCACCACATCTCTTCTCAGAGATAAGCTACCATCGCCATAGCTAGTTTATTTCCATTTATGTTTGTAAGCATATTTCAGTATTTTACAGTAATGATATGAAGTATTATTTCTACTGCATCTCTATATGTATGGTTATATCTGTAATTTCTTACTTTCCTATTTAAATCTGGATCACTCTAATCTCTATCCTCAAAAATGTTTTGTCATGAACAAATTAGGTGAAAATATTTTTCAAGTGTCTTCCCTTTTGATTTAGCAAGCATTATGTTTTCCTTCCTCAAGTTCTTACACTCCTTTCTCAGAAGAAACTTTGTTTTCTACTTTTCAAGACTTATCTAGGTCTAATTATGCTCAATTGACTTTCTTTTTAATGCCTGCTGGGAAGCATTTTCCTTTGGAGCCTACTCATTTTCCTTTGGATACTTTTTTCGAGGATGTTAGACCTATTCTTCAAATTCTGGCCAAGATCTTAGGAAGGGAAGATGCAAATATTATTGACAAAGTTATTCTTGGATTTTTTTAGTCTAATGATGAACCCTGAAATAGTTTTTGACATACCTGCTTTCTGGGAAAAGATGGTTAATTCTCAATTAATAGATTTTTCCGTCATTGGATGTTTTAGATTTCCTTCTCTAACTACTTATCTCTTCCTATATACTCATGTTGAAAGATTTATGCACTTGGGATTGAATATCATGGACCCTCATAAGAACACACAATCAGTTTTGTTTTGGACTAATGTGGTAAGAAGTGATGCAAATAATGAGGGCGTGATGTTCTTTGCCTCTCCCTTTTTATCAATTTCCTATTTAGTTATAAATAGCTATCCTTCACCTTGCATGTTACCAAAGGCCCAATCTTTTCTCTAGCTCAGTAAAGATGTTAAAGTAGTTAATTGGTTTTTATTTCAAGATTATGCAGAAATTAGATTAAATGGAGCAGATTTTTCCCCCTACAGGCTACCTACATTTGTGCCTATGATATTGTTTTCATTAGAATTTACTAGACAGAGTTTGAATTTTGATCAAGTACATTTTTTTCCAGCAAAAAAGGGGCATCTATTTATTGCTGAGGATAGTAGGACCTTTTGTTGATAATAACAAGAAATTTATAGGAGAAGTGCAAAAATTTCTTGGAAGTATGAATTTGTAGCTGGGTGAGAAATGGGCATACAACCCTTACCATATTATGTCAAATAGGAGAGTGGAAAATTCGTATGCTCCCAATGTACATGGAGCTCGATCAGATGTAGAGAAATTAGCAAATGGAGGACAAACTAGTTTGTTAGGAGGGGTAGAGATTGAAACTCCTCATCAAAGTGAAAATAATTTAAAGAGAGGCAGTGAAGATGTATTTGATTTGGAGGAGGAAACAAATAGAAGCAATAAAAGAGTTAAACTATCTAAGGGGGGCAGTTCATCATCTGCATCAAGTTTTCAATTACATTTAGGAGAAGTTATTTGTACACCATATTCTCTTGTTCGATAAGAGATTGGTTAGAGCTCTGTTTCAATGATAAAACAATTGTATTCTTAGATTGAAGAAAAGAACATGAAGGCTAAAGAAACCATGGAGTCCCAATTGGAGGCCCATTTTATCTCAGATTACCAGACTAGACTGCTTTCTTCCATGGATTTGGAGAGAAATCAGCTCAAACTAGCTTTCTCTCACCCTTCTACTTTGATTGTGTCTTCTTCATCAGGTTTCAAGACTGTCAACTTGACAATAGATGCTAGAGAGATCCCACTGCCTGATAAAATCAACTTACATAGGCAGAGTGGTGAACTGATTTACAGTGATTTGAAAAAGACTTCCTTGGCTACTAGCAAAGCTTAAGCTTTGTTAGAAAAAGTGGTTAACCAATTGAAATTAGAGAAAGAAAATTCTAGAGCTTTAACAACTCAAAATGAAGAGTTAAAAGAAATCATTGTTTAAATTGGGGTCAATCTAGATGATAGAAGTGTTGTTCAAAAGTTGTTGCAGGGAACTGAAATAGAAATCCAAGTGTTGAGGAAGAAAGTGTAGATGCCCTCCATAGGACATCTAATGGCTTAAGAAGTAGCATAGGTGGAAAAATGAAAAGAAGTATTGACTGGTGAACTTATACAGAGGAATGATGAAATCACCAAGCTGAAGAAAATGAATTATGTTTTGAAACAAAAGATTGGTTCTCATGTTTGTATTATCATAATACAAGAATATTCCAAAGACCCAACCAATAAGTTAACTAGAGTCATGACTGAGCTGCAAATTTCTGAGAATGAGATGAAGAAAATTCAAAGAGATTATGAGAGTGCCTTGAATATTATAAAATCCACTGAAAGAGACTTGGAAATTTCCAAGGAGAATGCTGAAAAGTACATAATTGATTTTCAAGTTCCTTCTCAGGAAATTAAAGAGCTAAAGGAGAAGGTGAAGGGAATTATGTCCCTTATTCAAGCCAAATAAATTCTATTGAATGATATCATCCAAACTATAAGGAATATTTGGGAATCATTGTCTATTATTGAAGAGGAGAAAATTATCATCAAATATATAGAAAACCTAATTATTGCTAATAAGAAAAAATTACAACAACGAACTCAGTTTACAATGAAAATGATTGATTTCCTTAACTCAAGATGTTCACAACAGTTAATGGAATTAGGAATTGAATACAGAACTAAGTATGTTTTAGAGATTAATAAAGTGATTTTGAAGAATCTAGATAGGAAGATAGTAGAGGAAAAATTAAAAGAGGTAAAACAAGTTGTAACAAAATTCAATACTGATTTTGATAAAAAAAAACAAGAGCAAGTTTTCCTTCATGTTGGGACCAACAAGGGAAATCTATTACCCTCGAAGACTTATAAACTTTGCTACTAGAGGCTAAGAGAAAAATTAGTTCAACTCATGAAAGAAAAGGAGTGTTGAAGGGAGAAATAATTGTGAATTATTTTCACTCGGATTTTCAACTCTTATATTTAATAAGAACTTTTTTTGTTGAAAAATGAACATACAACAGAATCACCAACTTCAAAATGGCACACACTCGGTTTTTCAAAAGTCCCAGTGCAAATATAACCATTTGGAAAAAATGCAGGGAATGGATTTCGCCAACAGTAGCAAGTGCAAAAGTTGGACCTTCATCTGCACCACAGTCCCAGATTACTAAGTGAAGCGATGCTACTTATCATGAAGCAGTTTCTTTTTCAAATATTTCTTAAATAATGTATTTATGTTTTCTTTTCTATTTAAAATAATGTGAATTTTGAAAGAAAAATTAATTCCAAAGTAGTTTAGGAAGTTAGCAGTTTTGGAAGATGACAGTTTCATAATTGTCCTTTTTGAAATTTTGTATAAAACTAATTCCAAAATAGAAGTGATGGTTCCGAGTTTTTGAACCTTAGAAGCATAAATTGCTTTTATTCTCAATCTTCATGTGGATTTGAATAAATATTTCAAGTGATTCCAGACACCTGTTGAGTAAAAAATGTGTTCCCTGTTATCTTTCATTTTATGTTTTTCTTTCATAGAAAAAAGTAATGAAGTTGTTGGCCTTTAATTTTATAGTTATGCAAAAACCAAATTCTTGTGAGTTGAAGTTAAAAGTACCTCAATTATGCAATCCTCTTTTCTATATATCATTCCATGTTAATTACATATTTCCTCTAAAGTTCAAGACAAATGATTCTACATTTAGCAGCTTGTTGTTGCAGACTTTCCACTATCGTTTCTCAATACACTTCCATTAAAATTGTATTTAGCATCAAAAGGCCACTTTGAAAGGTTTTTCTTTTGCATAGAAGATTAAGAGGCACTGTCTTTATAATTATAATTTCTTGGGTATGAAACAATGGGACGACAAAATTATTTTGTTAGAGTTTTAAACAAATGTCTTGGGAACTGACCTCTCCTCAGTTGGAACATAATAAGAAAGAAGCCTCAACATAATGAAATGTCTTGGGAACTGAATCTCAACATAATAAAAAATAAGAAAATAAACAGACCACCATAAAACCATCATGGCTCTAGGTTACATCAATAATTAGCCTTTTGATTATTAGGATGAAGTGAAATAGAAGAAAACTATATTTTATTTTCCTTCAATTATGGACGATCAAAATGCCATGTTTATGAGTTAATAATGGAAAAACCAATTTTTTTTAGAGGAGATGTTACAAGTGGTATCAAATATAAAGGGTTCAACATTGTGGCCTATTTAAGGGAAAATAATAACAAATTATGTTGTATTTCACAAAAAATAAGGATTGGAAATTCATGAGCACATTGAAATAAATTCCATTATGTAAGTGAAATTATCAAAATACGAATTGAAATATTGCTGGAGAACCCTTACCTATAAGAACTGATATGTTAGGCACCTAGGAGAGAAAAAAATTGTTTGGATGAATTATGTATTAACACATGTTATTCGTAACTCATATCCTGTGACCGTTGGAGAGTGAGTAGAGAGAAGTTTATTATTTGTAATGATTGGGAAGTATATGTGTAGATAACTTAGGAGACACATCCATGTGTAAATGGATTAATGTAACAATTCCTATAATGTTAAACAATTATAAAATATTAGATAAGTATGTTGAAGAGAGAAGTTGTGGTGTTGCACATGAAATCGCCTTGAAACTTTTAGCGTTATCTTCTTGATGATTAGCTTTTTTTGTTGCAAGTACCTTTTTTCAATTTCCAAAAAACCAAAATTATATTTCGATACATAATTTATAAGATCATTAATCATAAAAATGCCTTAAATTAAACCTCTAGTATAGATTGTTCAAGATGGAGGTAGGTATAAAAGCGGTAAAGATACTATTGGTGCCAAAGTAAGTAATACTTAATTGTTACACTAGGTACAGTTGGAAAGTAATCACTTGATTGCCTCCTCACACATATATTGGATCTTGACCAAGAATATCACTGAGAAAGTAAATAAATGAAATACGTGATGGAAAAAAAAAATGTTTTAACAGAAGAATAATGTTACCTGTGTACGGAAAGCAAGTCAAAAAGGAAAGAGACTATAACAACATGGTTAAACACTCACAATAATAAGTGAATTATATATATATATATATATTGGAAACCCAATGTAACAAAATACAAAAAGGGCAATAAAGAGGATCAATAATCATGTAATGCATAAAGAAAAATATATGGTGTATTGGTATACCTAAGAAGTTGTTTGCACGTACTTAATGATAACTTTTATCAAATTTGAATGGGAATATAGAATGCTTATGATTACAAAATATATGTATAAATATGAGTCAATTGGAGCTATCTTGGTGAATGGTGGGAATGGTCGAAATCCTTTGCACCAAATTAAGCATTAGAAAATGATATGGCAAGCATTGACAATGATGAAAATAAATGTAAAAACCTATATGCCAATAGTATAAGTCAAGTATAAATAAGTCGAATACATCAATAAATGGTTGGTACAAGTAAGTTTAGATTTCATGATTAATGGAAACAAACTGGTAAGGGAATTACTAAACATTCTCAATGAAAAACTTCTTCATGAAGGGAGTCACAGAATTATTGGTTACCATAGTGGAATAAATGACACAACCATCAATATGGAGGTTTGCAAAGCTCAAGTAATTCAGAATTGTTTCTTGTTTAAAATGAACGAAATGGTTAAACACTCAGAATAATAAGTGAATTATATATATATATATATATATATATATATATATATATATATATATATATATATATATATATATATATATATATATATATATATATATATATATATATATATATATATATATATCTATATATATATATATATATTTATATATATATATATATATATATATATCTATATATATCTATATATATATATATATATATAGATTGGAAACCCAACGTAACATAATACAAAAGGGGCAATAACGCAGATCGATAATCCTATAATGCATATGGAAAAATATATGGTGTATTGGTATACCCGAGAAGTCGTTTGCACTTACTTAATGATAAATTTTATAAAATTTGAAGGGGAATATAGAATGGCTATGATTACAATATATATATATATATATATATATATGAGTCAATTGGAGCTATATTGGTGATTGGTGGGAATGGTCTAAATCCTTTGCATCAAATTAAGCATTAGAAATGATACGGAAAGCATTGTCTATATGGTGTATTGGTATACCCGAGAAGTCGTTTGCACGTACTTAATGATAACATTTATCAAATTTGAATGGGAATATAGAACGGCTATGATTACAAAACATATATATAAATATGAGTCAATTGGAGCTATCTTGGTGATTCGTGGGAATGGTCTAAATCCTTTGCACCAAATAAAGCATTAGAAAATGATACGGCAAGCATCGACAATGATGAAAATAAATATAAAAACCTATATGCTAATAGTATAACTAAAGTATAAATAAGTCCAATACATCAATAGCGGGTTGGTACAAGTAAGTTCAGATTTCATGATTAATGGAAACAAACTGGTAAGGGAATTACTAAACATTCTCAATGAAAAACTTCTTCATGAAGGGAGTCATAGAATTATTGGTTACAATAGTGGAATAAATGGCACAATCATCAACATGGACATTTGCAAAAGTAAAGTAATTGAGAATTGTTTCTTGTTTAAAAACGAACGAAATGGAGGTAATATGTGATGAACTATCATAATAACTTGGGATGGAAAGGAGATTAATCTCGGAATAGTGAAGTGAGAAACATATTTGAGACTTTAAGTGTGAAGTGACATAATAATATTATCTAGTTTATTTTAAGATACTAAATGAATATGGAAGTATTGAGTGACATATGTGTACAAACTAGGTATCCAGGGTGAAATCCTTTAATATCGTCTTTCATATACTTTTTCATTTCAAATACAAGGATTTTGGGAGGAGGAGAAGGTTTTTGTCTGTATTCCAGTGTGTAAAGCCGAGGAGGCTGAGTGGATAAAGTTGTTGATCAGATTTATGAGGTCCAAAG
Organism: Pinus tabuliformis; assembly: GCA_031772625.1. Classification (NCBI taxonomy): domain Eukaryota; kingdom Viridiplantae; phylum Streptophyta; class Pinopsida; order Pinales; family Pinaceae; genus Pinus; species Pinus tabuliformis. Next base: position 134,256,849 of record CM062817.1, on the reverse strand, counting down.
GAAAGGAGGCTAGAGGCGACAACATTTTTCTTTGGATACCATTGAGAAATACATCAATCTGAGAAGAGAATCAGCGTGGGTAATAACATATGTAATAGAAAAAATGTACATCGATTTCTCGTTATTATTGCAAAGGCTTATAGAAATATTAGTGAATTTTTGACTAATTGGGTGGTTAATATTTGATGGTTAATCTAGCTTTCTCATTGCTAGATGGGTCATCAGAGATTATATCATTGATAGTAAAGGAACTAGGTTTGATTCTAATGCGTTTCTAACTGAGGTTCGCATCATGTGTAATCAGAGCATTATTTGTCAAAAGCCATCAATCTGGAGCCGGAGGAGGAAGAAATCTAAGACATCCCAATGGATGATGAAGATGTGGGAATAAACGTGGAGGAAGTTGAAGCCTAGGGTGTTGACCCTATCACTCGGTTTCATGAGTACGTCCCCCCACGCAAAGGCAGGACCAAGGTGCTAAAAGATATCGACGAGAGCAAGGTCCCTTTGCAAATCCCTCTGCTGCCGGATGAAATTGTTTTTGAAGGACCACCCTTGGGGCGGGTTCCTATGTCAAAACGCGAAGACTGGGACTTGGCTAACCATGAGAAGTTCCCACACTTGGTGACTGAGAAACTGATGCACCACATTATCAATACAACCACCAGAATGACTGCATTGGAACCGTGGAGGTGGCTCAGAGGAGTAGACAAGGCGGGTCTGCTCAACCTACTATGGGTGTTGCACTACAACTGCACCCCGATTACAGTATTGGTCATCAAGCATTTGCTATGCTTGGTGCATGATGGGTGTCTGTGGCTGGAGGAGCCCATATCCATCACTGACAAATTGATCCACAGATCACGTGGTTGCCCTACATTGTAGAAACTCTGGCCATGATATTTGGCGAAAAAGGTGGTGAGTAGGCCCTCGCGAAGGCCATGAAAGAGAAGTTTAAGCTGGTAAAGAAGTCACTTGGTTATACCATATCCAACATCTGTGACCCTGTTGTAAAGGTGGATACGCATATTTTAGAAGGAAAGGTGATGAGGAAGTGTCGGGCTGATGAGGTGCCGGTGCCTGTCATCGTGCTAGCAACCCAGTGCACCAAAGGAGTCCAGTTCAATTGGGTGGACTATCTCCACGGTGAGTTCCTTGCAAACTGCCATGAAACACAGGAGCTCAGCAAGACGTTCCACTATGCGTGGCTCTTGTTGTCTATTGTGCTGGTAGCATGGGAGCTGCCAGAGGATAGTCAATTCCCTTCGATTGCACCAGACCTACAAGAAGCAGTGAAGTACACTTTGATGTGGGCAACCCAGGATGCATAGCACATCAAGGACAACAAGATATTCTAGATCTTGATGGAGATGAACATACGCATGGCCATCAATCGCAAACCATGGTTGTCGCTATTATAGACATATTTGGGCACTGCAACCCCAATCACATATGTCCATAAAACAAGGGCTTCTAAGCCCCTAAAATTGTTGTTTCATGCCCTAAAGGAACAAGGTCAGCTTATTACATCATCTCCCAGAAGTTCTCCATGAAAAGCTACTCAGAACTGGTCAAAATAGGACCATACAGACTGCTCAGTGCTAAGGGTGCGATGCATCTCACCTAGTACATGAAGAAAGTGCTATGCATACTGGAAAGCCCTTCTGTAGGGTGAAACAAGTGAGAGCAAATAAATGGCAGAGGCAGTTGGCTAGGTGGAAACCCAGAGAATCTTCTAGAAACTGCCCATTTGACACTTGCCTCTCTGAATTCGCCCAGGGATGAATAAGAGATCATGAAATTTCCAAGTGGAACCAAGAACTATCAGAGAGAGGACATTAATCAAAATCCCAGAAGCTGACTCACCCACCTACAAACATCTATATATGGATCCCTCATTCTAGAGATCCAAAGGCTGGAATTTTGTATTTTGTAAGGAAGTGTTGTTGGTTTCTCTGTGCAATATTGTATTGTTGGGTGATCTAAGCTTTTCATGAGGTGAAGAGGGCTTTCATGCTGGGAGGATGGCACTGGGTCAAACCAATGGGTTGTAATCCTCTCTTCTACTACTTCTATCAATAAAGCTATTTGAGTTTTCTTCCATATTCTTGTGTATCTCTGAATCTTGTATGGATATATGCATTTGTATGGTTAATATACATCTGATCCTATATTGTTTATGGTTATAGATCTCTATGCTTTGATGGTATCATGTTGCTTTGACTCTACAGGTGTTCTTTGAAGTGGGACAAGTGAGGAAGGAGTGGCGAAGTTCTGTCAAAGAGGAAAGGAAACAAGCAAGGAGCCAAGTGAAAGACCGAGGTTGGTCCTCTCTGCTTCTTTCCCATCTATCTCTCATAAAGGAAAATGCAAGTAACTTTAGTTTGTTTGTTTCTAAGATAGCTACCCGTCTTAGTGGGACTAGTAGCTCTGAATGGATACTAGTTTTCCCAATAACAAAATGGTGACTCCACTAGGGAGTGAATAGCTTGTTTGCTTGTTTATATTTGTTTGCTTTATAAACTATAGACGGAGCCTGAAGTCAAGCCAGCTAGCCTTCAAACTGCATTTGCTATGCAAGTGCAAAGTAGATCAATGTTGCTTCAGTCCATCTCCGGGTTTTGTTTATAAACTGAACAACTGACTTGCAAACATCCTAAGTGCCCTGGTGGTGGCTCAAGTAACCTCATTAGATCAGCCCCTGTACTTTGTATTTACTGACTATCATTAGCTCAGCCTAAATCCATGAACTAAGCTGCAAACTGTGACAAAAAACCAAGCCCAGTCTCGTCCCTGGACCATCGTACTGTCTCCTTTTGACAGTTTGGATGCATCGCACCTCCCATGTGCTGTAGGTGAGATGCATCCCTGTTTCCCTGTGTTACAGGTGCGATAATCAGATAAGACTGTTTCTGCCTCCAGATTTTGGTTTTTTTTCATTCTCTTCAGCTTTATTTAGGAGTTTTACTGTCTGTGATCAGTATACCACTATTGAAACTCCCTTCCTTTGCATTATTCAGCCTCCATTGTATAAAGAATTGTGAATTTTTTTATGTATTTTTCGCCATTTACAGTTCTCTTTGGCAAACAGTAGCTTAATCGAACTGTCGTCTTTTTATTTGAAAGTGTCGCAAGTGTCGTTTTCAGTCAAAGAAAAGAGTCTTCCTCTTTCTGATAGTTGATTACACTTTTGCCATTGTTTTTTATTTGAATCATCAATTCTTTGAAGTGTCAAAAGTAGTTTTCAAATTGAAATTGAAAGTGTAGCTCTTAGTCTCCCTTTCGTTTTTCAAATTCGAAATCGCAAAGTGTCGTCTTAGCCTTCCTTTCGTTTTTTGAATTTGAAATCGCAAAGTAGTCTTCCTTTCGTTTTTTGAATTCAAAATCGCAAAGTATCGTCTTAGTCTTCCTTTCGTTTTTTGGATTTGAAATCGCAAATTGTCGTCTTCATCTTCCTTTCGTTTTTGAAAAGAAAATTGTTAGTACTGTCGCTTTGAAAGAAAAATAGTTCAGAACTGTACTTAGCATTATTTTTTTCATTCACACATTAATAAAGCGGAAAACAAATACATGCATGTGCATTTGTGTTTAGACTGCTTGTTGATATTAATTTAGGACAGTGCATCTAGTGTGTGCTCTCTGCTCTATGTTGAAAGATTTCTATTTCTCTTTCCTTAGCAGCTAGGATTTTCATTGCAAAAAGAAGAGTAGATGATTGTTTATCATCTTAGATTGCATATTTAGGAATTGTACATCTACATCAGACGGTGAACCTTAAAGGGAAACTTCTTAAGAAAGATCAACTGTAAAATAAATTCAATGAACATAAAAACGCTTTGGAACCTAACGCACAACATTTAGAAGTCTAGGCTAGAGACGTATTCCGGCGTCGTAAAGCCTGGTAACTATCACTTTCATCGTAGGTTGGGTGATTCCTCCTCTTTGAGATGACAAGTGCCAGTACGGACTTGTGCTCCCACGTACTATCGAGTATATATTGGGAGACCACAATAGGCTATATCCTTTATCCTTAGGAAGCCGTGTCTGCCGCCCTATCGATCGCAATGCACTGAACACATCATTCGGGAATATTGACTACCGTACCGTAAAAATTATTCTGCAGTTTTGCGATTGGTTTGGTAATTCCTATGTCTAGATTTCTAGAGTAGTCACTTTCGTTCCTTTTCAGACTCCTTAACAGAAAAGTTCCATCTGAGCACTTGTCACTTCAGGCTCATTAAAAATCGAAGGCGACTAAAGTCATCTTTAGCTTTTTCTCGACTCTTAAAAATTGAAAAAAGAAAGTTGTGTCAAAGCGTCATAAAATTTATTTTAATCAGAATAATGTCACTATTTCCTTGTTGGTCTTAGGTTGAGAAAATGGAGTCCACCAACCAAGGATTTCCCCTTGGGGGAAATCCTAGTCCTTTCTCCTCTTGGGGAGATGTTGGTACACCTCATATGGCCACATTGTCCCTTCCTGGACTGACAATTGGCCTGCCAATATGGCTCTTCTCAACCTCTGTCGTCCAAAGCACCGTCATTCCTGAGCAATCAAATCAGCAACCAGATGATACTAGAGTTGCCCCCCCAACCTTCTACTTCGTTTGTTTCTCCCTCTCTTTCTTCCTCTTCGCTTGGTGAAGCTAGTAAAACTAAAAACCAAGTAATTGAGAAGAAGAATAAAGGGAAGGAGAAGAAGAAGAAGGAGCCAATGGCAAAAAGGGGAAACCATGCATCGTCTAGCGAAAATCCACACACTGCACCATCCAAACCTAAATCTCCATGTGTCATTTTCAAAGGGTACCACTATCATCAAAATTGTCCTTGCATCCCACGGATCTTAAGGGACTAGTCTCCTCGTTTGCACAATCCGGTGTCATCAACCTCTGACGATCATGTTAAGAGTACACCGTCAACTAGTGAAAACGAAGTCAATGGACAGAAAGGAAGATCTAAATTTCCTTGTAGACTGTGTGAAGGTGATCTTGCCCTCCACCATTGTCCCTTCTTGGACAAAGCTAAAAGAGTCTTGGACAACTGTCCTGCTTCACTGCAGCGACTTCCTCCTGGATACAAGAAACTCTCACCGAGTCCATAACTAGTTGAAAATCCGACTGACACACCTTTGTTTTCAATCAAAGCACCTATAATTGAAGATAAATCCTCTGAGTCCACATCAGACCAAAGTCAGCAGGTCGAGACGATAGTCGACACAATCTTGTCTTCGTAGGATCCACCTTCAGATGATACTATCACCAAAGAGAATGAGAACGACACCGTTCAAATTCTTTATGTAAACATAGACTCCGATGAACATGGGGGAAATCTACCCATTCCTTTACCATAGGAAGGAAGTTCGTCAGAGATTCATCCAGCTGTTTACTCACCTAGTCGTTTCCTGCGACTGGAATCTACTAGGCAGACCCCGCCTACCATCTAATTTACCATTCTGAATCATAGTACAAGCTTACAGAATGATCATGGTTGGTACTATCATAGATGAAGGGGCTTCTGTGAGTATCCTTTCCTCAACTGCTTGGAAAGTGCTTGGTTCGCCATTGCTTCTGCCTGAGATTCGAAATCTGACAGGCTTTAACAAAGGAACCAGTCGACCGTTAGGGATCCTTCCAAATTTGCCTATAACTTTGAGAAGGAAAACCGTTCATCTAAACGTGATGGTAGTCCAAGGACCTTTAGATTACAATCTACTCCTTGGGCGTGACTACATTTATAGCATGGGAGCTATTGTTTCCTCACTCTTTCGAGTGATGTGTTTTCTGCATGAAGGCAAAGTGGTCCAGCTCGTAGACCAGCTTTCATTCCCCGGTTCACACATAGCTACTAGTCAAATGCCATCCCTAACTGGTCTTTTTACGCAAGGAATGTCTCATCAATCTCCAGTCCGTCCACCTGATGAGCGCGAGTGATTCGGTGATTGTGACTGAAACCCAGGGGGCATGCACCCTGGTCTGCTTCGGCAGGAAAACTTTAGGTATAGGGTAGGTTTCCGCGGAGGATATATGACTAGTCTGACACACCCATCCATTTAGGAAAATGGGATTAGACTAGAATAATATTCCCTCATCAAGGTTAGGTGATTGGAACTTGAATCACCTTCATCCATTTCGGTGGACAAAGCCCAGGAAGTGTTTCCATCTACTGCGCAGGTGGAACCATCTTGTGGATGCAAGAACTTCTGTATGGTAACCTGGAAACTCTACTTCTCTATACCTCGGGGCATGCAAACCTTTTTGCATGCAAGTGAAAAGCGACCATTTATTTTCTTAGTTTGTACGCTCTTAACCCTTTAAACTCATAGGTTGGTCGTTCCTAGCTTACATGATGAAAGGCTCCAGAGCAAAGTTTCGAATGGGGCAAGCTCCCTAAAAAATGAACCTATCGATGAGACATCCTTATTATACGACTGGTACGAGCAGTTTTACGCGAATTTCAAGCTCGTTAAAAAATAAACCTAGCAATGAGCATATGTTCCACCAGAGTTTAAGCTTATGAAAAAATGAACCTACCTTCGGTAAATAACCATTGCGATCGCATAATCATCAGCTTTTAAACCTTGTTCGTGTTCTTACCATCACCTCCACTTTTTTAGCCGATCATACGCCTCCATTTGATTGTTGTTACACTAAAAACGACCAACCTCAATGAATATGTGTTTTTTTATAAGTTATTCAGGTGCTATGTAATCTTTTGGCTTGTTAGTGAATGCAGGTTTCGAAGAGAAGGAGGAGCTCATCCAGATCGGCGAGGCTGGACTACTACAAAGCGTTGGACTAAAGGTATGTTATAAACACCTGATTACTTGTATTCTAAATGCATATTTAGAGAAAGGTAGTGTTTACTTGTCTTGTTTGTCACTAGAAAGCCTTAGCTTCTAGGGAGGTCGATTTTTTCCGCAAAATTGACTCTTTCCACATGACAAAATGGCGACCATACTGGGGATCAAACCCAGAATCTCTGGTTTAAAATTTGTCACCATGACTATTTGCAGTTAGTATGGCTCTATCAACTGTCATACTATCCTCCTTGGCAAGTCTCATACCTCTGCTCCTCATGTCAAACTCCAAGAAAGAGAGAAAGTCCTTTAAAAGTCAATTAACTCTGGTTATGCAGTTTCTCTTAGCCTTACCTGCGTGTACACACCTCCAGTTCATAAAACCTGCATACTTGTACGCTCTGTATGTAAAGGTCTGGGTGCGTACTCCTGTAAAGGTCAAAAGGCGCAAGTTTCACTTCAAAAAAGTTACTTGTGGTCATTTCTAGAGCATTTTAGAAGATGGTTTGACGTGGATTGGGTGCCTCTAGATGGTTCATGCATCCCTATGTAAGAGGAACTTATCCCATGAAGAGGGGAGCTATCCCATTGAAAGAGGGGCTTATCCCATTCATGGTGGACCTGATTAACTTCCTCCAAAGCACTATAAATACATGCATTGGGCCAGAGGGAGGGGAGGTTGAAAGCTGAACATTCCTAAGGGTAGATGCTGCTGAGATTAGGACTCCCTTATAGAGCTTGAGAGGAGAGATTCCCATCCTTTCCTAGCTTCATCTGGAAGTGGGTGAGCTGATCAAAGTAAAGGAAAACTCTTGCTGGACCCTGGGAGGGACCTGCACAATACCAAGGCTCAGGTTGTAATGGTTTCTTTTGTTTCCACTTAATGCAAATAAACTCATTTTTCTCAACAAAGTTTTTATACATGATTTGTTTCATATACTCCTTGGTCTGTATGATGAATATGTGTTGTTTTATAAGTTATTCAGGTGCTATGTAATCTTTTGGCTTGTTAGTGAATGCAGGTTTCGAGGAGAAGGAGGAGCTCATCCGGATCGGCGAGGCTGGACTACTACAAAGCGTTGGACTAAAGATATGTTATAAACACCTGATTACTTGTATTCTAAATGCATATTTAGAGAAAGGTAGTGTTTACTTGTCTTGTTTGTCACTAGAAAGTCTTAGCTTCTAGGGAGGTCGGTTTTTTCCGCAAAATTGACTCTTTCCGCATGACAAAATGGCGACCATACTGGGGATCGAACCCAGAATCTCTGGTTTCGCAATGTGTCTTCTGTATAGAAGTGGGACGATTGCTGGGATTTGTAGTTTCAAAAGCCGGAATTCGCGTCGATCCCTCGAAGGTAGAAGCTATCATCAAACTGCCTCCTCCTTCGAGTCTTCGCCAACTCCAAAGTTTGCAGGGGAAAGCAAACTTTTTACGCCGATTCATTCCTAACTACACCGAGGTTACAAAATGTTTTACACTGTTGTTGAAACAGAACGCTCAATTCTCTTGGGATGAGATAGCTCAGCAATCTTTTGATGCACTTAAACACGCGTTGACCCATGCACCATTGTTGCATCCTCCCAACTACAACCAAGATTACTTTTTGTACCTCACCGCCTCTCATTCCACTATTGGAATGGTGTTAGTTCAGGAAGATGAATTCGCAACGGAACATGTGATATATTATCTTAGTAGGACGTTAAATCCCACTGAGCTAAAATATTCGCATGTGGAGAAATTTGGCCCTGGCAGCCGTTCAGGCTGTCCAACGTTTTCGTCATTACATTCTTCTCCGTAAAACTACAGTCATTTCGGATTGCAACCCTATGATTTACATTTTGACTAAACAATTGCTAGGGGGCAAGTACTCTAAATGGATCGTTATCCTGCAAGAGTTCGACTTAGAATTTGAAAAGTCTAAGTCTAAGAAATATTTAGTTTTTGCAGAGTTGATGTGTGACTTCCCGCGTGCTAACACGGAAACTGTGGCAGAGGAACCCATTGCGGACGAATCTTTGTTTCTCATCAACACTTTAGATCCGTGGTATGGAGATATAATCGTCTATCTCCAAACCCAATCCTTTCGGCCCGAAGCTTCAAAGTCGGAACGTCGGAAAATTCGATTCCAGTCCCAACAGTATAAAATTATTGGAGATACTCTTTATCGCCGTGGGGAAGACTTGGTTTTCCGACGTTTCTTAACTCACGAAGAGGCAGAAAGGGTCTTGAATGACTGTCACTCTGGGGCGTGTGGCGGTCATATGTCTGGGAATGCCACAGCTCAGAAGGTGTTGCGCGCTAGCTACTTCTGGCCGTCCATGTTTAAAGATTGTATCATTGCAGTCCGAAAATGCCACAACTGTCAAGTGTTTGACTGCAAGATGCGCGCACCACCAGCTCCTCTCCACCCTATAATTGCCGTCGGTCCTTTTGCCAAATGGGGTATCGACTTTATTACATGTAACCCTCACTCGGCCGGGGGGCATGCGTATATCATCCTTGCGGTTGATTATTTTACTAAGTGGGCCGAGGCGATGCCTACATTCGAGGCAGACGGCAAGACAGCTGCAATTTTCGTATTCAATCACATTATTGCTAGGTTTGGTGTCCCACAAGCGATAATCACTGACAATGGGCACCATTTTCGAAACATTATGATGACAGAACTTACAGGCCAGCTTGGTTTGCGTCACGATAGCTCAACTCCTTATTATCCACAAGCCAACGGTCTGGTTGAGTCCATCAACAAAGTTTTAGTTATCATGATCCAACGAATCATTGGCATTCATCGGTCGAATTGGCACAACATGTTATTTTCCGCACTTTGGGCATACCGAACCTCAGTAAAAACATCAACAGGGTTCACTCCTTTCCAACTAGTTTATGGTTTGGAAGCTATGTTGCCCATTGAATGCAAAATCCCATCACTTCAAATGGCTGTTGAATTACTTCCAGCTACTTCCGAAGAGGAGAAGCGTTTATTATACTTAGCTCAATTAGATGAGACTCGACGCGATGCTGCACTAGCAATCGAGACTCATGCAAAACGAATGAAAGCTCAGTATGATCGAAATGTGACCCCTCGAAATTTTTCGGAAGGAGACCTAGTGCTATTGTATGATCAAGCTAACGATAAATTAGGTGCTGGAAAATTCATTCCTATGTGGCATGGACCCTACATTGTTAAGCGAAAGCTGGCAAAAGGGGCCTATGAGCTGGTTGACTTTGACGGGGACTCTTTGGGTAAACCCAGAAATGGACTTTACCTAAAGAGGTATTATGCTTAAATGATGGGTGTGGAGATTTTAGTTAAGTTAGGTTAATTTTTCTTTCTAGCTAGTGTGTTTATTAGTTTAGACAGTGTGCTTAGCTTAGAAAGTGTGTTTTCGTCGTTATTCTGCTTATCTTGGTTTTACCCTTGATGTTTGCAGATGTCGATGCCTCTCCAAACGTACATTGGATTCGCTGATGGTGCTTGTCGTAATACATGGAATATCTCTTCCACAGCTTGGGTTATTTATTCGCCCTCTGACGAGTTAGTTTCTATGCATGGGGTGAGCCTCGGTCAAACAACAAACAACATTGCAGAATACAGTGCAGTGATTGAATTATTGTCTGAATCTATTTCATTTGGGATTCGGAGTTTGATAGTGAGGTTAGATTCTGAACTCGTTGTATTACAGCTTAATAGAGTTTATGCCATTAGAAATCCAGTGTTATTAAGGTTATTTTTGAGAGTGCGTCTCTTGGAACGTGAGTTTGATTACATTGAATATCAACATATTCCAAGGTCTTTTAATACATTAGCAGATGCAATTGCTTCTCGAATGTTAGAAAGACATTTGCAATAATCATACATGTAAATTTAAAAACATTTGATCACACATGTTTAACAAGATAAGCCGGTAATAATGATATATATAAATAGGAGTGTGTCAAAAATACATCGTCTTCAATCATAGGTTGCAAAACACCTTATGATCGGCAAAAATGATAAGTACAAAAAACCAAAATGTCACATGTGTCTACAAAAATGATCATCCAATCACTAGTGATAATCTCTATACGACACCACTGCACGGACTACCCTGCACAAGAACCTCCTAAAAGGTCCTGGAACTCCGACTACATAGCGCTGAAGCCTGATATCATCTATAGTAGTCTCTGGTATATCTGCCGTCAGACGCTCTAGGTCTTGCTCCAACTCAGCTAAGGTCTCTGTAGCCTCGTTCTGTGGGACCGGTGCCGGTGCAACTGGTTGTCTCCTCTCAAAAGGCCGGAGATTGGCTGGACGCCGTGGGCCTGCATCTGCATTTTGAAAATTGTCACTATCAGTTTTGAGACGATATAAAAACAAAAAAAGTAGATAATTTAAAAACTTGTGAAAATAAAGTACCTGTGTCATCCCACTGTTCTCCCGGTGGAAGAATCATGTCCAGATCGCCATGAAAATCGACTCCGGCATAAGGAAAATCCTGAATCGAGAAGACCTGGTCCTCTAACCAGTGAAAGTACTCCGGTCTAAATCGGACAACTTCCGTGCCCTCGTCAGGATGATGGGCCATCACCGCAACCCATCGCATCAACTTAGGCTCTCGGGGAAGCCCAGCCTCAACAGTGAGCTGCTACAGGATCAACATCAGAACCCTCTCTAGAGCAAAACTCACAACTAAAGGCCCATAACCAAAAGTCTTCAGTTGCCCATTTTTTGCCCTAGTCAGTTGGCCCTTTAAATTGGCAAACACAGCATTGCACCAGTTGAAAATGGTGCCCTGATAGCAGTCAATCGCCATCTGCATTTGGGACCCGGTGGCAATGTGCAAAGCGGCTGCGCCGCAGAGTCTGGTAACTGTAAAGGCAATTACCATAAGTTCAGGTCGGGATATCTTTTTGATTTCTATCCCTCTCTCCTGGTTCTGATTATTGCACCACTCTAGACGGAGACTAGCGATGGACTGGCCACCCGGCCTAGTCCCAGACAGAGTCAATTGTTCGCCCCTCTTGGGCAAACCAGTGAGAAAGTAAATGTCTGAGGGCTCTATTTCGAGCTGATGCCCTCCAATGTAAAAGCACTGATCCTGGACGTTCCACCTTTCGACCAGCCACTCTAGAAATCTTACCTGGGCCCTCATGCCAGGTATGGCCCAGTATTTGTAAAGACCACATGCCTTTAAAGCATCAATGGAAGGTTGATGATTAATCGCGGCCAAATCGACATCTTCGTGCTCTCTTTCGCGCCAATCAAGCATGGTGGGAAATCTACACACCATAAAACATCTGTTAGAGTCAATAAAATTGAAAGATTTTGGTTCATTTTGGAGAAATTGGAGTTTAAAAACCCACTCCGCGGTGTATGCAGCCCGCCTTTAGAGACAGAGCATGTGTACGCAGGCTATCTTAAGGCAAGCTGCGTACACCCGAAATTTTCCCAACTGAGAAAATGTTGGGGTACACAGGTCACCTTTGGGGCACCTGCGTACCCCGAAAAGTGGCCTTTGAAACCCCAAGGCCTCCAAAAAATAAATCTAAAGCTTAAAAACAAATTCTAAACGGATGGAAATGCAAGGGAGGATGTTGTAGAATACCTGATGAGACGGCGTTCGGTTTCGACGGTCGGATTCTCCGCAACGACCACAGGAAGTTTCTTGCCAAAAGCCCTTTTTCTCTCCTCAACAATGAAATGGTAAAACCCCTTTTTATAGGTTTTTTGAGTAAATGAATGTTAAATTTGTTTATTTTCCACCATGAAAATGTATTTTTCAAAGTATTTTTATCTATATTAAACAGGTATGAGTAATGTGTTGGTTTTTGTGCAGGATAAAAGGATTTTCAGGGAAAATTGTCATTTTTCACAAACAAAAACATCAGAGTCATCTTTTAAGCCCTTTTCTGACTCCTAAAACATGAAAAGATTGCCGAGCGTTTCTTTTACACTCGTTAAAACGAAATTAAAAGACAGTCCCCTTATAGCCCTTTTCTGACCGTAAAAACAGGAAAAGATTGCCGGGTTTTTGTCGTTTCAAACTCGATACTGGAAATAAAATGACGTGTCCTTGATCACTTTTTACTTTTCAGGTCAAAGACACTAACTATGAAAGTACTCCTTGGTCATAAAAAACCAAGCAGTTCTCTCAAGTATTATTTTATACTTTTTCGGGCTTGGGAGACACAAATTTACGAAAAAGTTCAACCTTGGAGTCTTCTTAAGTTTTTTAGACTCTCTAAAAATGAAAAACGCCGAGTTTCTCCTATTCTAGACTCGTTAAAATTTCACAGTAAAAGGACCTGTTCGATTACAAACAGGAACGGACCACTCCTTCTTAGGGTTCGAATCTAAACTAAGTTGGACTCATCCGAGGGATGAGCTTATAATCAAGCATATGTTATCCTCCTCAAGCTTGTAAAAAATAAAGAGGTACTTGCCAGAAATGGTGGGGGAAAAGAGAGAAAAATGAGCCTATTTGTTATCCTTTGTCTCAGAAGAAACCTTATCACCACTCTTGAACACGACACTTTTCATTCACCTGGGTTGGGAAATCCTTTGCCTCACAGTTGATTGAACCACATTGAAAGTCTTCAGCCGGGTATTAACTTTGGGTCAAATGTCACCAAGCCATCTGTTGTGTCGTTATGTGTTCAAGAGGTCTCTGCAAATAAATCATTCATCTGCAAAATACTTGTCATCCATCTTGAGCATCCGTGAGTTAGTCCTTACAGCTACATTTCTTCAACTTGATCTATGATTTCGTGTTATGGGCTTGCCTGCGACGGATCGCTTTCTATCGACATCAGCACATTATCTAGAAAGATGATCTAGGAATCGTCAGTACCTTGAGATCCGCATGCATCAATGGAAGATTTCTCGCCTTCGACGACAGTTTACATGATTGACTTTCGATCGAAGGATTCCGTGACATGTTCGACATCAACACATTCATTCACATCTCATGGATTGTACTGGGTACTTTGAGAACCATTGACATCACTGGTGGCTTCTCTCATGCTTGTTAACAGTTTACATCATTGACTGGTAATCAAGTGGTTTCTACCATGCTTGACATCAACTCATTTATTCGCATGGATAGAATCGTACTATTTCGGGAAGTAGGAATGAAGACCCTGGATCTAGTTTCCACCATCCAGGCTGCGAGGAGTTTTGTATTCATTGTATAGTAGACTAACTATAAACAGATGGCTACGTCCATACTATGTCTACATGAGTCTATGATTATGATGTACTGCGAAATCATTCTTGTATTAGAGCAGTAGTTAGTTTTCTAGTTAAAGTTTTTGATCTGAGTATGGGAATGCCTACCTCAGCGATGATATGATCTCATACATGTATTTTGTGTTGAATACTTGCAGGTTCCAACCAGGCTCTCCACAAGATAATCCTTGAAATGATAAAGTACTTCACTCTTCCCAGATGATATGAAACCCTAAATCTACTACAGGCTTCGCACTTTAGGGGGCAATCTGTTACACTAAAATTTGTCACCATGACTATTTGCAGTTAGTATGGCTCTATCAACTGCCATACTATCCTCCTTGGCAAGTCTCATACCTCTGCTCCTCATGTCAAACTCCAAGAAAGAGAGAAAGTCCTTTAAAAGTCAATTAACTCTGGTTACGCAGTTTCTCTTAGCCTTACCTGCGTGTACGCACCTCCAGTTCATAAAACCTGCGTACTTGTATGCTTTGTATGTAAAGGTCTGGGTGCGTACTCCTGTAAAGGCCAAAAGGCGCAAGTTTCACTTCAAAAAAGTTACTTGTGGTCATTTATAGAGCATTCTAGAAGATGGTTTGACGTGGATTGGGTGCCTCCAGATGGTTCATGCATCCCTATGTAAGAGGAACTTATCCCATGAAGAGGGGAGCTATCCCATTGAAAGAGGGGCTTATCCCATTCATGGTGGACCTGATTAACTTCCTCCAAAGCACTATAAATACATGCATTGGGCCAGAGGGAGGGGAGGTTGAAAGCTGAACATTCCTAAGGGTAGATGCTGCTGAGATTAGGACTCCCTTATAGAGCTTGAGAGGAGAGATTCCCATCCTTTATTAGCTTCATTTGGAAGTGGGTGAGCTGATCAAAGTAAAGGAAAACTCTTGCTGGACCCTGGGAGGGACCTGCACAACACCAAGGCTCAGGTTGTAATGGTTTCTTTTGTTTCCACTTAATGCAAATAAACTCATTTTTCTCAACAAGTTGTTATACATGATTTGTTTCATATAATCCTTGGTCTGTATGATGAATATGTGTTGTTTTATAAGTTATTCAGGTGCTATGTAATCTTTTGGCTTGTTAGTGAATGCAGGTTTCGAAGAGAAGGAGGAGCTCATCTGGATCGGCGAGGCTGGACTACTACAAAGCGTTGGACTAAAGGTATGTTATAAACACCTGATTACTTGTATTCTAAATGCATATTTAGAGAAAGGTAGTGTTTACTTGTCTTGTTTGTCACTAGAAAGCCTTAGCTTCTAGGGAGGTCGGTTTTGTCCGCAAAATTGACTCTTTCCGCATGACAATTGTTTACCCCTTTTGAGGAACAGTTGCGACGAGTGATCCTATTAGCCACCTTCTTTACATTACCATGATTGAAAAGTTCCAAACCTTACCTGGAACCAGCTACTATCCGAAAACATCACTCGTTCCTCAGAAAACGAGTCTCCTTTAAGCTCTTTTCATCTGACTCATAAAATATGAAAAGATTGTCGAGCAATTGGCCTCTCCAGCTCGTTAAAGTGATTGGAAGTGCCATCCCTCCTCTAGATTTTAATCTTTTTGGACCTGAGGGATTATTACACAAAAAGATCAAGCATTTGTCTTGTTCGGCTCGTTAAAACTATCGAAAAGTCATCCCTTTCGCATTGTTTTATACTTTTTCAGAATTAAGGGATTATATTACGAAAAAGGAATACTGGAGTTTCCTTTCCATCTCTTTTCAGACTCTCTAAAATTAAAAAAGGACCAGGTTATCTTTGTCGTTAAACTCGTTAAAACAATAGCGACAAACTTGTCCATGCAGACAAGAGTGAGTTTCACTGTCACTAGGCTCGTTAAAACATAGCGATGGGTTTGCCCGAAGGGAAAATTATAGAACAAGCATATGTTATCCTCCTCAAGCTTAACAAAAATAAAGAGGTAATGGTCAGAAATGACTGGGGAAAAATTGGGAAGAAAACTTGAAGAAACTTTATTAGTAGCAGGTCGCTCTTGAACATGACACTTTCACTCCATCACCATGATTGAGTCGGGTTGGGTTATTCTGTTCACCGGTCATATCACCATTGGTCCTCTGTACCATCCATTTTTGGGGTTAATGCTACCAATCCATTTCAGTGTCGCTGATATGTTCAAGAGAAGTCACTCAGAGAATTCACCAACCCAGCTTATGTCTCATCCGCTACAATACCTTCACGCTTCATTCTTTCATGACCGCCACCCTGAACCTTGTATCATCAGATCGTTTTCACCTCCACAAAATCATTTGCTCCGTTTCGTGTCGTAGATGTGGGATTCATTAAGGCCCTCCTACGACGGGTCACTTCTTGTCGACATCAGCTCATTATCCAGGAAGTTGACCTAGGAACAACCCTTTCATTACTTTGAAGCTTGCATGCCTCAATGGAAATTTTCTCACTTCCAGCGACAGGTTTACATTAGTGGCCTTCGACCGAAAGATTTTGCATGGTGTTCGACATCGACTCATGTATTCACACCACGTGAATTGTACTGCAGTTCCTTGAGGGTCATTATCATTATCGATGATTCCTCTCGCACCTGTTAACAACTTACATCATTGGCTAGTAATTAGGCGATGTCTTTCCATGTTCGACGTTAGAACATCTTTTCACATGGATCGACTTGTACTTCGGGTGAAGATTGAACGAGTTTTGAAGACACCAGATCTAGTTTCATCCATCCGGTCTGTGATATATTCAGGAAAATAAAGACATCAAATGCACATCATTGCTGCACAGATAATCATCCAAGCCAAGGGATGATGGCTCTACCAGAATCATCAGTCTGCCACACAGACGGTTGTCTGTCCTATGTACATGAAAATGGATTTATAAAGCTAAGCATGGGAATGCCTACCTTAGCTAGATCATGAAAATATTATGAAGATAATGTATTGTATTGTATCTTATTACACGTCACCTTCCAGTTTGAAAAACCTCAGATCCTCATGATAAAGCATTTCACCCGATATCAAAAATATTTACGACCTCATGCTTTAGGGGGCAAATGTTATAGACATATTTGGGCACTGTAACCCCAATCACATATGTCCATAAACCAAGGGCTTCTAAGCCCCTAAAAGTGTTATTTCATGCCCTAAAGGAACAAGGTCAGCTGATTACATCATCTCCCAAAAGTTCTCCATGAAAAGCTACTCAGAACTGGCCAAAACAGGACCCTACAGACTGCTCAGTGCTAAGGGTGCAATGCATCTCACCTAGTACATGCAGAAAGTGCGATGCATACTAGAAAGACCTTCTGTAGGGTGCAATGAGCGAGAGCAGACAAATGGCAAAGGCAGTTGGCTAGGTGGAAACCCAGAGAATCTTCTAGAAACTTCCCATTTGACACTTTCCTCTCTAAATTCGCCCAGGGATGAGTAAGAGATCATGAAATCTCCAAGTGGAACCAAGAAGTATCAAAGAGAGGACACTAATCAAAATCCTAGAAGCTGACTCACCCACCTACAAACATCTATATATGGATCCCTCATTCTAGAGATCCAAAGGCTGGAATTTTGTATTTTGTAAGGAAGTGTTGTTGGTTTCTCTACGCAATATTGTATTGTTGGGTGATCTAAGATATTCATGAGGTGAAGAGGGCTTTCATGCTGGGAGGATGGCGCTGGGTCAAACCAATGGGTTGTAATCCTCTCTTCTACTACTTCTATCAATAAAGTTATTTGAGTTTTCATCCATATTCTTGTGTATCTCTAAATCTTGTATGGATATATGCATTTGTATGGTTAATATACATCTGATCCTATATTTTTTATGGTTATAGATCTCTATGCTTTGATGGTATCATGCTACTTTGACTCTACAGGTGTTCTTTGAAGCAGGACAAGTGAGGAAGGAGTGGCAAAGTTCTGTCAAAGGGGAAATGAAACAAGCAAGGAGCCAAGCGAAAGACCGAGGTTGGTACTCTCTGCTTCTTTCCCATCTATCTCTCATAAAGGAAAACACAAGTAACTTTAGTTTGTTTGTTTCTAAGATAGCTACCCATCTTAGTGGGACTAGCAGCTCTGAATGGACACTAGTTTTCCCGATAACAGTCGCCTACGGTGTTCGCCAACTTGCAGGGCTACGTAGAGTTTAAAGCAAATTTTCACCATGTGTTCATCATGGCGTGGAAGGACACTGTGCCGACATGGTATGACTTGCCTTACCTGGCAACGGATGATGCCATTGATGCAGTACTTGATTGTTGGCCAGAAGAATGGCACACTACAGTAGACTTGATAGTGGGAGGGAGCAAGTCTGCTGCGCATCCCAAGAAGGAGGAGGCTAAGCTCAAGATGACACAGCTAGTCGAGAAGAGAAAGAAGGAGGTTGCTGACAAGGCCTAGGTAGAGCACGATGCTGCTCAATAGACGGAGAAGAAAATAGGTGGAACAGAGCGGGGCTCTGACAAAGGTGCGAGGTCGCCTTCACCCAAGATAGAGGAAGAAACGGACGAGCAGACAGAGCAGCACGATGTGGACCCACATGCAATGTCTGCCTACATCAAACGTCCAAGGGAGCAAGAGAAAGGAGGGTCCAGGAAGAAATCCAAGGCTACTAAGACATTGCTGGACCCAATCACCCTCACAAAGGGAAATTTGCATGACACGGTGTGACTTGTCACCGCGGAGGCCCTACAACAGTTTGAGCAGCAGTAGCAACTAATATTGGGGGCTATCCAGATAGGTCTGTAGGAGTTGCAGACCCGCGTGTCACAGGCTGGCACGGTGTCCACCAACCTTGCTATCGGCACTTCAGAAGCTGTCGAGATGTTGCGCGCGAAGGCCTCCAGTGTGATAGTGCTGCCCGATGGAGCACTGACCACAGAGAATGAAGTTGACAAGCCCATTGTCAGCACCCCCAAGGGAGTAGAGTTGAATCTGGCAGTACTCCCTAGTGAAGCGCTCCACCTATTGCAAGATGGAGTGATTGCATAGTTGAGGGCCCGTGAGCACCATGCTCTACAGGTGATCAGTGAGTAGCAGATTAACAATGAGTAGATGGCACTACAGTGAGACTCTTCCATTGCCGCCATGACCAAGGCGACCAATAAAAAAAAGCATATAATGCAGGTCATCGAGGAGGCATGCCGAATGGTCGCAGAGTTGGCCATTCTTGAGGAAGAACTAGTCGAGGTGCACGTTCGCAAGCTAGCTACAGGGGTGCGCGACGCTCGTACAAAAATGGCGAGGGTTTAGTTGGATTTGAACCTGCAGATCAATGAGTTACAGTTGAAGGCCCAACCTTCAACTCCGCTAGAAGTAAATGAGCAACGTGTGACTGCTGTCATAGAGGCAATAATGACACTTGATAGTGCAGTAGCAGACTGCACACAACTCTTTGAACAGTCGTTCGAGGTCCTGACGAGCTTGCAGGAGGACCCTAATGTATAGCGTCTAGAGATAGAAGTGTGAGAATTGCAACAGTGCTATGATGAGGTTAAAGGCATAGCGCAAATTGTCGTTCTCACACATAGATTGACAAAGTTGCAGGAGGCCAAGCAAGTGAAAGAACAGGTGGATGCAGCACAGAAAAGGGAAGCAATACTGAAGGGGCGACTGAAGCCCTAGCTGGATGAGGCTTACATGGTCACAGCCTCTATTAAAGGAAAGCTTGCGACTCTGCAAGAAACTTAGCAAAAGCTTCAGGCCGACAGTTCAGGAGCAGTGACCGAGTAGATGGTTGAAGACGCGAAGCAGGCGACCACACAATGCACTGTCGAGGTTGCGGTCATACAAGTCGAGCTGGGAGGTCTTCGCGCTAAGATCTCTGTGCCTACTAAGTGACTCAAGGGTGAGTCACGATGTTTGTGTTGGGGGCCTGTTGGGAACGGGATCCCCTAAGGACAGTTTTGAGGCTAAAAGCCCACGTTTGGGGTCAAATTTTACTATAAAGTGTAAAGTCTCTGCATTTTGTGGTCACATAGCACGAAGGTGTCATGAGTCATAAAGGGTTGTCTGCCCTTATTTTTGTAAAGTGTAAAGTTGGCTATAAATATCTACCCATCGTCCATGAACCATGGGATTGTATAAAAAGAGTTAAGTAAGTAAGCTCTAAGTAGTCATAAGTAATAAGTGGTAGAATAAGTCTTGAGCGATAAGAAGAGAAGTCTAAGTTTTGGGTCTTAGTGTAGGCAGAGGCTCTGCAGCTGAGTGCGCAGAGGCCTAGGGTAGAAGTTTGCAGCTGAGTGCATAGACCACTGCAGCTATGTGCGCAGGGTGGATAGAGTCTGTAATCATCTGAAGATATCAATAAAGAGAATCATTTTCCAAATTTTGTGTCTTTGTTTCCTATTAATGCATCTTGTCATATTGTGTATGAATTTCATTTATAATGCTTATGTGATGCGCAAATGTATGTAATTGCATGGATGATTGAACGCAAATAAGGATATCTATTTACGCGGTGCTAACTATGATTGTTTAATAAGATAAGTAAGTCACTTAAGCTAGTTTGGGAATCTGCACGATACACTGCCCTAGCAGTGCAAAAGTACCTGAACTGCAGGTTAGGGCTGCACGAAGGCCAATCATACCCCTTCACAGAGGTACCGAAGGGCAGAGTAAAGGGAAGAACTGGCAGAGCCCTAGACTTAACGACCTGCGCGAAAGCAGGAATAGAAGGAATAAACCAACTTCATGACCATCTCAGGGTGCGGAAACTTGGTTCCAGCATCCCCCCATACTGCTTCGGGTGAGACTTTGGTCCACGCTCCGTGGGTTGATGCCGAAAGGGCCGGTAGTGTAGGGATTTGTCTGGATAACTAACGCTGAACTTGGGTTAGGCCCCACACAGCCAATAGTAGCTCCATGTGAAAATTTGATACACAACTCACAGACAACTCACAGATGGTGTCAAACTCTTCCTTTGAGATATCTCCTTTTCCTACCACATTCAGGAGTTCCAGATATTCTTCCCTTAGTGGTCAAAGAAAGATTATCTTTAAAATATCCTTATCCAAGTCACTATGGCCTGATCATTGTAGGTTGTATTTAAAGCATTCCACAAAGTCCTCCATGTTCTCATCCTCTTTCTGCATAATCTTAAAGATTTCCTCATTAATGTCTCGAGACTTTCAGTAGTCCTGATATTTTTCAAGGAAAATTTTCTTCATGTCATCCCATGTTGTAATATATTTCCCCCCTAAACCCATAAACCATCTCAGAGTTGTTCCTTTTAGAGTAGCAGGGAATATCTTCAATTTTTGAGCATCAAAAATATAATCATATCCTTGATAGACAACATCGAATTCGAAGAGGAATGTGTCTGGATCTTCGGAAGAGAGACCATGGAAATTAGGTAATGTTGTTAAAGGAATAGGCTTCATAGGTGCATCACCTCTAATATCTCCAATTGGAAACTCGATCGTAGAAGTTGTATGGGCCATGAATATCTTCCAATATTCACTTGGTATCTCAACAGGTTCTTGTTGTTATATAATGCATGGTTGATTTTGTTTGACGACACTTCCTCAATCGAATGATGGAGTTAATTCCCTTGAGTCTCCTTCCTCTTCTTCTGAACTTGCAATGCTCAATTCCTCAGATACTTTGCTTCCCATTTCTTCTTTCCTGAGTTATGCTTTAGTTATTGGGGGAGGCTCTGGTTGTGAAACTGACTGTCCTCCAGTTCTCGTATGATATCTAACCCTAATAGCAGCTCCTGATGGTGCTCCTGACTCAGGTCTTGAAACGATCTCTTGGATATAGGTAAATCTACCTAGATCTTTCCTCCCTCTTTTTGGGGGTCTTCCTCTGCCCCTTTTGTTCGTTTCTCTATTCATACAATCTGAAAGCGAAGGAAAAACATCCAAACAAATCTAAGGCTCAGGTCTTGGAACAAGGTAAGGAAAAACTTGTTTGACTAGGACAACAGGATGGCCCATATAGTTGACAGAAAAAATAAGAAATCCAATAGTTTAAGCTTGGACCCTGGAAGAGGTTTAGTACAGAGTTCGCCTAACCAAGGTGAGAGAGTTTTCCTAGAATCAATAAAACAAAAGAGAAATAAACCAGTCATAAAATCTAAAGCTCGTGTCCTGAAAGAGTTCAAAACTACCTAATCAGGATGAGAGAGTGTTCCTAATGGAAAAAAAAAAAAAAAAACCAATCACAAAATTTAAATCTTGGGTCTCAAAAGAGGTAAGAATTATCTAATCAACACGAGAGAGTGTTCCTAAGGGAAAACAAAAGAAAAAGAAAAACCAATCAAAAAATCTAAAGTTCGGGTCCTGAAAGAGGTAAGAACTACCTAATCAGGACGACTGAGTGTTACTATGGTCAATATTGTTTGTAATTTTGCACCTTAGATAGCCTCCCTGGTAACGATGCCAAAATGTTGGTGTTCATATATGAATTATGGATTTCACCCTTCCCCACATTTATTGCCAACCCGGGGCGCGTTAATTGTTTCAAGGTTACCATACAAAGTCTATCTAGGCCACAAGTTACCTACGTAGCATTGAGCATTCAAACAAGCATAATAATTGAGTAACATAAAACTGATGACAGTAACAACAAATTAGAGTAATAGCAATCTGAATTCACAGCAACACGAAATCGATAAATCAACAAAAATAGAAAGGAAATCATAACAACACAACCAATATAAATCTACACACACAAATGATATAACAACACCTGATCAAGAGAGTGGGCCCGACTCTCCTAATAAAACAAAGTCTATTGTTACACTTCTTGTATCCATTGTTCGCATTTCTGCCATAATAACCATTACTTATACATTGTATCATTACATAAATAGTATTAAAAAACTCACAAATTATGACAGCTTTGTCTGCTCGCAAATATACAGTAATTATTAAAACAGAAACATAATGAAAAAATAGAAATTGTACCAATCCATCAACTGCTCGTTGGTTGGACATCATTGCAGCCCTTGTCTTGGAATAGCATTACCAGCTCATTAACAACCATTGCACTGATTTGTAGCCTGTTGGTCATCAGTATCTCGATTCTGCAAAAGAACTTTAATTAGCAAGTCACATAGGCAGTGTTTCCCTAGTACTAAGTTTCATTAATAAATATTTCATAAAGACATGCCAAATTTTTAGATTTTCCTATAGATTCACAAGCTCATACAATGTACTAAAGCAAATGATAAGAATCTACTTCTACTTTCAACCAGTGGAAGCCAATAGATTGATGAAAATAATGATAGCAAGAGGAAGACAAATAAGTGGCACATAACACAATAAGTTTTTGGGGAAAGCCACAACTCAAAATCCCACTATATGTATTACATTAAATCAGAAATCCAAGATGATAATACAATGCTTGTTCTCATAAGAACAATCCTAGCACTCAGTAAAATCAATCTCCAACTCACAAGCAAACTCTTGGCCAACACTTAACCTCCAGCTCTCCAAGCCCCTATTTCCTTATGCAATTTATATGGCAGATTACCCCATCTTAAAGGGAAACTAGTGCATTTAAAACCGTGCAATCCCTTCAAGGTTCAGTTCCTGATTGCATGCACCATCTATACAACTCAGAAAAATATACAACTGGTAGTACATTGTCCCTACACTCTAATCTCAATTGGGTCTTTCTAAGAATCGACATGCATGAGTTTCTGATGAGGGAATCTTTAGTTAACTAGAGTAGCACTAGTTAATGCATTAGTGCACCAACTGACTATTAATTCACTATTAGTTCCTCAAATAGTTTGGAACTAATTTAACTAAACTTAACTCAGTAAACTGAGTTATCTAATTACAACTCACAATTAACTCATCCTCGACCCCTATAATATAGGGAGAACATATACATGACTTCAGAAAGACTTCCAACTTGAAATTCCTAAGTTAACTAAGTCAACTCACTCTAGTTAACTATTAAAAGTTGTTATGAGAATAAAATTCGATTTTAATTCTCTGTTTAATTCAAGGACAAATTAAACTAGAATTTCTGGATTCTATTTTATCATTTCTTGTTGTTATTTTCAACACTCCCTCTCAACAAGAAAGGAATTCAACTCGATCATGATCCTGGACCTTTGGAATGTTCTGCATGTAACACTTCTCTCTATTGTTGTTGCTCCAACAACTCTAGAAAAAAACATCCAACCTGAATCAGAATGATGCCTCTGTCATCAAAGTCTCTTATTGTTATTGCCTCTGTCGACTAAAAACTCTGCACTTATGTTGACTTTTCCT
Source organism: Pinus tabuliformis (assembly GCA_031772625.1). NCBI lineage: Eukaryota > Viridiplantae > Streptophyta > Pinopsida > Pinales > Pinaceae > Pinus > Pinus tabuliformis. The sequence goes on along the minus strand of CM062817.1, from coordinate 134,232,624 downwards.
TTCTACACTATTGTCAACCCTTCTCTACGCTCTTCAGTATCTAACTTCTCTAGCCTTTGTCACTTTGATCTCTAACTGCATCAATCCCATTGATTCCTCCTGCTACTATGTACTTTGGGCTCCCGTAGCAAGGTATGATCCATGAGATAAAACCTCTCAATGGAACCTGCCAAATTGCAGCCCTCTTGGGACTATCACTTCACATCGCCCCACCTCACACCTGGAGGTATGGCTGCACGTCATCCCTCTACCCACTTGGATCCAAATTCCCCCCTACTAGAGGTCTCTACATGAGTAGATGCCTCCACTCAGTCTCCTCTCGACTTATCCAATTGTGGTTGCTACACAATTGTCTAAGACTGCTTTTGAGACTACTTCTTCTCTACTTGAGTGGATCTCGCCACTCAGTCTCTTCTCAGCTTCTCTAGTTGTGGCTGCTCCACAACTTCCTCAGGCTACTTTAGAGGCTTCTTCTTGGGCTGCATGTTAAGAGGTAATTTACTCTCCCTCTTAACCACCAAGTCTCTAATCTTTGCCTTTCTCCTCAAGGCTTTCCTTGCATCTTGAACCTCAAGAGCATAGTGGTTCTTGACCCATGTACCGGTCAATTTCACCTGTCTCGTGGTGATGTGTCTAAGGAAAACCTTTCCCTTACTAAAAACCACATCATAGCCATGGTCTTCCAATACCACGACTGAAACAAGATTCTTCTTTAGTCCTGGAACATACATCACATCTGTGATCCTAAGAGGGGAGCCAGACTCCCTTTGAAAGGTAACCGTACCAATCCTGGTAGCTCTATACCTCTCGTCATCTCCAAACTCTATGCTCTTCTTGAGGTATTTCTCCTCAAAATCACTAAAGAGATCTCTATTCCTCATCGTATTAAATGAGGCACCCCTGTCAAGATACCACACACCTTCCATAGCAGTGTTAGCCATGCATGAAATGAGAGTGAAATCAAGTTCGAATTGTGAAGTTAGAGCTTCACCTGTTGTTGCTACTGTTGGCTCCTTCTTACTTTCTTTCTTCTGTGGGTAGTTCTTGGCATAGTGCCCATGCTCATGACAGTGAAAACACTTGACTTTCGTCGAGTCCATCTTCTTTCTGCCCTCCTCGCCTTGGGAATTCTTTCCCTTGGCCTTCTTTGGCTTACTCGCTAAGGAAAAATCCTCTTCCACTTCCTTGGAAGAGTTCCCATCTCTGGTGTTCCTCTTGATCTCCTCCTTCATCAAATCTGACCATAGTCATTCCGAATATGGCAGCTTCTCCTGATCATTGATAGAGTCTTGATAACTATGTCAACTCTTTGGGAGTCCTAGAAGAGCAAGAATTACCATATCATCCTCGGAAACTGTGATTCAAACAATTTTAAAATTCATCACGACATTGAGTGAACTTAGTCAAGTAATTTGGAATCGAGTTGCCCATCTCCATCTCAATTTTTCAAATTTTACCTTTCAGTGCCAACTTCCTTTGGTCACTCTTGTTCTGGAAAAGGTCCTTCATTGCTTTCCACATAGCATGTGGAGTTTCCTTCCCATGGAGACTCGAGACAATGTGGTCTTGAACTCCATCAAGTATTATCCGGCTTGCCCTTGCCACACACTTCATGAATTCGTTCAAGGAATTATCTGTTGAAAAAGAAAAACCCTAGAATCCAAAGCTCTGATACCAAATGTTAGGAAACCAACTCACAAAAAGATAGAAAATATAGATCAATGCCTTAGAATTCAGCCTCTTCGAGGGGCTAACCTCCTTTACATTACACAAATGAACAATTCTTCGATGATACTAATGAGTAAACCTCCCTTCTATATATAGGAGTCTAAGGGGTCACAATATAATCAACTTGACATAACAGTAATAACATAAGGGCACAAAAATAATAATAGTGGGTTTCTATGGGGCATACTAATAACAATATGGGGACAATAGGGGCACAATAATAACAATAAGGGATACAATGACAATAATAATGGGGGAGTCACTAGTATTATAGGGGCCTAACATTAATTCTCAATTGATAGATTCTTCCCTAACTAGATGTTTCAGATTTACTTCTCTAATTACTTATCTCTTCTTGTATACTCATGTTGAAAGATTTATGCACATGGGGTTGAAATCATGGATCCTCACAAGAAAAAACAATGAATGGTGTTTTGGACTAATGTGGTAAGAAGTGATGCAAATAATGAGTGCTTGATGTTCTTTACCTCTTCCCTTTTATCAGTTGCCTACTCAATTATAGATAGATTTTCTTCAGCTTGCATTTTACCAAAGGCCCAGTATTTTATCCATCTCAGTAAATATGTTAAAGTCAGCAATTGGTTTTTATTTCAATATTATGCAGAAATTAGATTATATGGAGAATAATTTTCCCCGTACAGGCTACCTACATTTGTGCCTATGAGATTTTTTTCATTAGAATTTATTAGGCAAAGTTTGAATGTTGATCAAGGACATTTTGTTCCAGCAAAAAAGGGGCATCTATTTAAATTTCCAAGGATTGTGGGACCTTTTGTTATTAATAACAGACAAGCTATATGAGAAGTGTAAAAAGTTCTTGAAAGTATGAATTTGAAACTAAGTGAGAAATGGGCATATGACTCTTATCATATTATTTCAAATAGAAGAGTGGAAAATTATTATGCTCCCTATGTACATGAAGCTCGACCAGATGTAGACAAATTAGAAAATGGAGGACAAACGAGTTTGTTAGGAGGGGTGGATATTGAAACTCATCATCAAAGTGAAAAGAATTTAAATAGAGGTAGTAAATATGTCATTTATTTGGAGGAGGAAATAGAAAGAAGTACTAAAAGAGTAAAAATATCTAAGGGGGGAAGTTCATCATCTACATTCGGTTTTCAATTACAGTTAGGAGAAGTTATTTGTACACCATCTTCTCCTATTCCCAAAGAGACTGGCGAGAGATCTATTTCAATGATAAAACAATTCTATTCTCAGATTGAAGAAAAGAACAGGAAGGTTAAATAAAGCATGGAATCCCAATTGGAGGCTCAGTTTATCTCATATTACTAGACTATACTACTTTCTGTTATGCATTTGGAGAGAAATCAACACAAACTAGCTTTCTCTCACCCTTCTACTTTTACTGTGTCTTCTTCATCAGGTTTCAAGATTGTCAACTTGACAGTAGATACTAGAGACATCCCACAGCTTGATAAAATTAACTTACATAAGCAGAACGGTGAACTAATTTATAGTGATTTGAAAAATACTTCCTTGGCTACTAGCAAAGTTTAAGCTTTGTTAGAAAAGTGGTTAACCAATTGAAATTAGAAAAAGAAAATTCTAGAGCTTTAACCACTCAAAATGAAGAGTAAAATAAATTGATTGTTAAAATTGGGGTCAATCTAGAGGATATAAGTGTTGTTCAAAAGTTGTTGTAAGGAGATAAAACAAAAATCCAGGTGCTGAGGAAGAAATTGAAGATGCCCTCCATAGAACATCTAATGGCTTTAGAAGTAACACAGGTGTAAAAAGAAAAAGAAGCATTTACTGATGAAATTATATAGATCAATGATGAAATCACCATGATGAAGGAAATGAATTATATTTTGCAACAAAAGATTGATTCTCATGTTTTTACTATCATAGTACAAGCATATTTTGAGGACCTAAATGATAAGTTAACTAGAGTCATGACTGAGCTATAAATGTCTAATAATGGGATGAAGAAAATTCAAAGATATTATGAGAGTGCCTTGAATATTATAAAAGCCACTGAAAGAGACTTGGAAATGTCCAAGGAGAAGGCTGAAAAGTATAGAAATGATTTTCAAGTTGCTTCTCAAGAAATTAAAGAGCTAAAGGAGAAGGTGAAGGGAAATATGTCCCTTATTCAAGCCAGAGAAATTCTACGAAACGATATCATCCATACTGTAAGGTATCTTTGGGAATAATTGTCTATTGTTGAATAGGATAAAATTATCATCAAAGATCTGGAAAATCTAATTATTTCTAATAATAAAAAATTACAGTAGTGAGATTAGTTTGCAAAGAAAATGATTGATTTCCTTAACTCAAGATATTCACAACAGTTAAAGGAATTGGGAGTTCAAGATAGAATTGAGTATGTTTAAGAGATTAATAAAATGATTGTGAAGAACTTGTATAGGAAGACAACAAAGGAAAAATTAACAGAGGCAAAACAAGTTGTAATGAAATTCAATACTGATTTTGATAAAAGAATAAGAGAAAGTTTGCCTTCATGTTGGGACCAACAGGGAAATAAATTACCCTGGGAGACTTATGAAACTTTGTTGGTCAAGGCTAAGAGAAAGTCAGTTCAACTCATGAAAGAACAACAGAGTTGAAGGGAGCAACAATTGTGAATTATTTGCACAAGGATTTCCAATTTTTATGTTTAATGAGAACTCTTTTTGTTGACAAACCAACATACAATAGAATCACCAAATTCAGAATGGGACACATTAGGTTTTTCAAGAGTCCTAGTGTAGATACAACTATTTGGGAAAAATGGATGGAATTGATGTCACCAACAACAGCAAGTGCAGAAGATGGACCTTCATTTGCACCAGAGTCCCAGATTACTAATTGAAGCAATGCCACCTGTCATGAAGCAGTTTCATTTTCAAATATTTCTGAAATAATGTATTCATGTTTTATTTTCTCTTTAAAAGAATGTAATGTTCGAAAGAACAATTAATTCCAAAGTAGTTTAGGGAGTTAGCAATTTTGGAAGATGACAGTTTCATAATTGTCCTTTTTTAACTTTTGTATAAAACTAATTTAGAAAGAGAAGTGAGGGTTCCAATTTTTTGAACCTTAGAAGCATAAATTACTTGTATTCTCAATATTCATGTGGATTTGAATAAATATTTCAAGTTATTCCAAACACCTATTGAGTACAAAATGTGTTTCCTGTTATCTTTCATTTTATGTTTTTCTTTCACAGAAAAGAGTAATGAAGTTGCTGGCCTTTAATTTTACAATTCTAAAAAAATCATATTTTTGTGAGTTGAAGTTAAAAGTACCTTAATTATGCACTCCTCTTTTCTATCTTTCATTCCATGTTAATTACATATTTCCTCTAAAGTTGAAGACAAAATATTATGCATTTAGCAGCCTATTGTTGCATAATGTCCACTATATTTTCTCACTACATTTCCATTAAAATTGTATTCAACATTAGAAGGCCACTTCAAAAGGTTGTTTTTTCCCATAGAAGATTAAGAGGCACTGTCTTTATAATTATAATTCTAGGGTTTGAAATAATGGGATAGAAAACTTACTTCATTATAGTTTTAAGCAAATTTCTTGGGCACTAACCTCTCCTCAACTAGAGGTTGTCTTCTAAGGTACAACATTTTTTGGCATCGTTGTTGGGGAACGAAGATACGAAGTTGTTTTTCCCTAGGTTTTTATTTGCAGTCATTTCTTTGTCTAGTGAGAAAAGAAAGTGCTTAGGATGATTCTCTCACCAGAAAAACATTCCTGGCTCTGAGAAAGCACCACAAGAGGTCTGATACCTCACGTCATAAATCTCCTATCCTTTCTGATCCAGATAAATTAATTTCTCAAAGGGTTTGGAAATAAAAGTCCCCAGTAACTCCAAACCCTACCTTGTCTGCTCCTCGTACCAGTTATGTTTGACAATTTCTTAGGACTTTTCATTTAGAAGAAGTTCTGAAAAATCTTGACTCTTCTCAAGAAAGTTTATCTTCCCCTCAAAATATTTTTCCAGAACCCACATTGGAAGGAGAATTGTTTGAGTAAGTGTACTTTTCTTTTCTAGAAATCAAAGAGATTAAAACAGTTGATTTTTTCAGTTTCACGCCAAACTGTTTCTACTGTCAGTTAGCCAATTCCTATTTCTTTTATCCCACCTCAATCATTCATATTTCAGGCAGGAAGTTCTTATGTTCCCCTCTCAAATTCAAATATGGATATCCGAGCTTTTCTTTTGAATAGATATGCACCTTTAAATCTTCCTCACCCAATGAATTCTATGCCTCAATACTATCTTAAATTGTTACCCAGGTTTACAGGGGAAGGTGAAGTAACAACAGATAAACATATTGCTTCTTTTTGTGCATTTACTGAAAATTTAAATGTTGAATATTTGGATGTACTGATGAGATTATTTGTCCAGTCATTGGATGGAGAAGCAAGGAAGTGGTTCAAAACAATTCCTATTAATTCAATAAATACTTGGGAGAAATTAAAGAATGGTTTTCACAGAGATGGGGTGAAAATAAATATCATGGTTATTTTCTAACAAAATTCAATGCAATTAAAAGAAAACCAGAAGAGGATGTAAATGAATTCATTAAAAGATTTAATAAGTTGTATAATACTTTTCCAGTAGAAATAAAGCCACCACCTGCAGGAGAAAAAGTGGTGTTTGCAGGGGCATTTGAATCTGACTTTGGTTTTACCTTGAGAGAGAGGAGATCTCCTACTTTAGACCAAATCTAGACTGATGCACTGGAAATTGAAGCAAATCTATCTGTTGCAGGGAAAATCAAACCAAAGGAACAAGTTGAAGATAAGAGCAAAGGAAAAGAAGAAGTGAAGGCTGTTAGTCAGCCTAAAGATTCTCATGAACAAAATATTAATGAAATGACTAAAGTCATTAGGAAACTGTCCAATAAATTGGTGAAGATGGAATTAGAAAGAAAAAATCCTCCAACACAGATTCAACAGGGCCAAAATTGAAATTTTAATCCTTAATTTAGGAGGAAGCCACTGCAAATTATGAAAAGGGATAAAAAGGACCAAGGTCAAATACAACCACCTCTATACATCAAAGATAAACCAGAGGAAGTTATGGAAGAAACTCTTAAAGAATAAGATAATCAGATTTCTACCTTGTATGATGAGGAGGGAGAAGGAGTCATAAGTGAAGATTGAAATTTTGGTTTTTAGGTCTCTCTCGATGATGAAGAAATCGAAGAATATTGTAAGAAGTTTATAGATTTTATTCAAGTAGAGTTGCATAAAAAATATGATCTTAGGTCTAGCAAGAGATCAAGACTCTAAGACAGTGCAGAGGAGGAAACAGATCAAACAGTGCAACAAAAATCTCCAAGACAAGCTAACAAAGGAAAGCAATAGATTAACACAGTCCCAAGAGTTACAACTCAGCAAGGGGAAAGCTCTAATAACAAGCAGGATTCAAGGTTGTTGCACAAATCTGTTCGACAACCTGTTGTTAGTTCTCATAAGACCCTAAGTCAGAACTTAAATGAAGAGGAACATTTGAAAACAATGAAAGAGAGTCATTCTTTTAATTTATTAAAAGAATTAGAAAAACTTAAAGTTCCAATTCCTTTAATTAAGCTAATGAATAATCCTACTTATAAAAATGAAGTCTCTGACTTTATAAATCTTTCACAAGATAATCATTCATAGATGTTGTTAATTTGCAGGAGGAAAGGCTAGTGGTGATGTTTGGTCCTCATGTGGAGGAACAAAATACTTCTGCACCTCCTTTTTATATTTCTATGCTCATGCATACTTTCATAATTCATAATTGTATGTTAGATTCAAGAGCATCTCATAATCTAATGCCAGTTTCAGTTATGAAGCAACTAAATTTACAAATTACAAAGCCTTATAAAGACATGTATTATTTTGGTTCAAAAAATTTCAAATCTGTGGGATTGATTAACGATTTGGTGGTGTCATTGGCTAAAATTCCATCTAGGAGCATTGTAATGGATGTGTTTGTTGCATATATTCCAACCTGTTCTGGAATTTTGCTTTCTAGATCCTAGGGAGCCAAACTGGGAGGAGTGCTTAAACTGGATTTTACTTATCATATTATTATAGTTTTTGGTGGAGAAGAAAGGAAGTTGTATCGAGAGACTAGGTTTGGAAATACTATCACAAAGGAGGGTTCAAGTAATTCTCTTGTTTATAGTCAAGAAAAGGATCACTTTTCTTGTTTTATGTTACAAGAATCACAAGAAATTGTTGAAGATACAGAAGTATAGATACCTTCAACAATCAAAAGAAAGGAGCTAGTAATCAGTGGAGTTTGGAAGTTGTATTTCGATGGTGCCTATTCAAAAGAAGGGAATGGGACTGGAGTTCTTCTGCTTTCTCCAAAAGGTCATATTATTCCTTTCTATTATAAATTAGAATTTTATTCTACAAATAACATTACTAAATATGAAGCTTTGATTCTTCGTTTACAAGCTGCAAAGAATATAGAATACAATGTATTTCTATTTTTGGAGATTTAGAATTTTTAATTAAACAAATCAAGAATCAATGTCAATCTAAACATCCAAGGCTTAAGACATATAGGGATGAAGTGTGGGATTTGGTGGATAACTTCTTTTCTTCTTTCAATATAAATTTTATACCTAGGGAAGGCAATAGACTAGTTGATTAATTAGCAGTTGCAGCTAGTAATTTTAAGCCTCCATTGAATCCCAGGCATTGAATCCCAGGCTCAAGTATGAAGTGGAAATTAGAAACAAAACTTATATTCTAGACAATGTAAAATATTAGCAGGTGTTCGAAGATGAATAAAAAATTAAAATATTTCTGGAAATGTTAGGTGAATTTTCGAACTTGGAGATCAACCAAGAGGATGATACTGAAGAAGTTTAAGAAGATGCATCAAATATAAAATGCCTTTAAAAGATTCTATAGGAGATCAAAAGATAATTCAGCTGAATCATAATGTGATACCTAAAGGTTTGGTATCCTTAGAGAGATTTTTTAATGCTAATGATGTTGTTGTTAATACAAAGAAAATAGATTTAGAAGATTATCTTGAAGACTGCAATCGTGGAACAGAACAACAACCAAAGGTTGTGAGATTGGAAAAGGATGTTCCAAAATAATTTAAACATAGGTATGTAGATATTTTTGATAGATATGTTGATATATTTGCAGGGTATTACAAATATCTAAAGGCTTGTGATACTAGCATCATTCAACATAAAATTCCTTTGAAACTAGGGATTAAGGCATATAAACAAAAATTGAGATAGATTAATCCTTTATTGTTGCCATCAATTGAGAAGGAAGTCAAGAAATTGTTACAAGCTAAAATAATTGTTCCTTTAAGATATTCTGAGTGGGTGGCTAATTTAGTACCTATGAGGAAGAAGAATGGGGAGATTCGATTATGTATTGACTTCTAGAATTTAGACAGGGCATCATTTAAGGATAACTATCCTCTCCCTAAAATGGATCGCATCTTGCAAAAAGTAACATGATCTTCTAGATTATCAATGATTGATGTCTTTTTAGATTACAATCAAATCTTAGTGCAGCCATAAGATCAGAAAAATACATATTTTACCACTCCATGGGGCACTTTCATGTATGTTGATATGCCTTTTGGGTTAATGAACGTTGGTGTTACTTTCTAGAGGGCTATGGATGTAACATTTGTATGTGAAAAAGAGAAATTTGGGGTAATTTATTTGGATGACATTACATTTTCTCCATATACGATGAAGAACATTTGAAGCATTTGCAACAGAATTTTGAAAAATGCAGAAGGCATGGCTTATCCTTAAACCCCAAGAAATCTCATTTTGCTTTGAAAGAAGGAAAATTACTTGCCCATATTGTATCTAAGGAAGGGACTAGGATAGATCCAAAAAGAGTAGAAGTAATTAAAAGTATACCTCTGCCAAGGAGAAAGAAGGAGATTCAGAGTTTTTTGGGAAAGATCATTTTTTAAAGAAGGTTTGTCCCAAATTACATAGAAATTGTTAAGGAAATCACTGACATGATGAAAAAGGATGCAGAAATCAAGTGGACCAAAGTTGCCAGGGAATATTTTACCATGATCAAGGAAGTTTTTCAAGAAATCGCCCTGTGTTGGTGAGTCCTGTTTATCAAAATCCTTTTTAGATATTTTCATTTGCCTCTCCTTTTACTCTTGTAGCAGTAATTTTACAGAGAAATCAAGGAAATAGGTAGCAACCTGTAGCATTATTTAGTAGGGTGTTAAGGGATGCAGAGCTGAAATATAATACTCTGGGGAAACAAACCTATGCTTTAGTAAAAGCACTAAAGTCTTTTAAAGTTTATATTCTTCAATCTCATATTACTACTTATGTTCCTAATGCTGATGTCAAATATGTGTTGACTCGGAGTGACAGTAATGAAAAAAGAGGAAAGTAGATTGCAACGATCCAAGAATATGATATGGATATCAAACCAACTAAGCTAGTGAAGGGCAAGGATTAGAAAAAATCTTAACATGAGCTAATCATCAAGCTATGGGAATCAATTTACTCGCTAAAGAGGCTAAATCCAAAACTAAAGAAGAACAAGGTAAGAATAAAGATCCTAATACAAAAATTCAATATAAGTATATTTTTTCTCAGTGGTATAAAGATATTGTCCATTATCTATGTTTCCTTAGTTGTCCTTCTTCTTTAAATAGAAAAAAATATAAAGCTCTCAGAGTCAAAGCTCAAAAGTATGTAATAGGATATGGAAAGTTGTATTGGAGAGATTCAGCTGGTATTTTACTGCTCTGTTTAACAGAAGGAGAAATTGTAGAAGTTTTAAATGAATATCATGGATGCCTCTGTGGTGGTCATTATAGTTGGAAGGTCACAACATATAATATTTTGAAGGTTGATTTCTTTTGGCCCTCTCTATTTTCTGATGTTTATAGACTTGTGAGAAGTTTTGAAAAGTGCCAAATGTTTGCTGAAAAGAAGAAATTAGCACCATCACCATTGATCCCTATATTTCTGGGGCAACCCTTTAGACAATGGGGTCCGGATTTTATAGGAGAGATAAATCCAAATTTTAGTGGACAACATAGATGGATTTTCATAGGTACATTTTATTTTACTAAATGGGTAGAAGTTGTTCCAATGAGAAGGGCTAATGATTTAGTGGTAGTTAAATTTTTGGAAGAAAATATTTTCAGCAGGTTTGGTTGTCCCAAAAAGTTAGTAGTAGGTAATGCTCAAGTTTTCCAATCTGCAAAGTTGGTTGACTTCTACCATAAATATAATGTGATACTCTCTCTTTCTACCACCTATCACACCTAGGGGAATGGGCTGGCTGAATCTCCAAATAAAGCCCTAGTGAAGATACTTAAGAAAACTATTGCAGAGAATTAGAAAAAATAGGATTCAAAGTTGAATCTTTCTTTATGGGAAAACAGGGATACTACTAGGAGGTCGACTAGAAAATCACCTTTTGAGTTAGTATATGGAGCAACTGCTTTATTTCCCACTCAGTTATCAAAACCTGTTGTAGCACTTATCTAAGATTCCCACCAAGAAGCAAAGAAAGAACCAAATGCACTCACAAGGAGGATGAATCATTCGATGGAATTAAATGAAAACAAGGAGAAATTAATGGATAATTTCATCAATTACCAAGAAAATATGATGTTAATATTTGATAGAAATGCTAGAGATATTCTTTTTCAACCTAGATATTTGGTTCTTTGATGGGATGTGAGGAGAGAAGATAAAGGCGAACATGGAAAATTTTGTCCTCTATGGTTTGGTCCTTTTAAAATAGCAGAAGTCAGAGCCAATAACACTTTCATTCTGGAAACTTTGGATGGCGAACTATTACAACTTCCAATCAATGGGTAGCATTTGAAACACTACTTTCGACACTGAATTCATTTTATCTCTTCATTGTATATACTAGTTTTATCATTGTGAATATTTTGTGATCTCTTCATTGTAATGTTTCAAGCTATCATTTTGACTCCATGCTCGAGGTGAAGGAACTAATCTTCAGTTCTCATTGTTTTGTTCTAAAACACTATCCCCAGGTGGAGCTAGATGTTGTAGCTCATTTTAATTTTCTCTATGTTCAAAAGAAAAGGTATGTATATCTACAAAAAAAAAAATCAAAAGGGAAAAGTTTGATTTTGAATTTTGATTTATTAATAAAGGTGGATTAAGCTCCACTAATTAAATCTTAATGTAGACTTAATATTAAAGCCAGGTGGGTCCTCATACACCAAAGTTGACAAATGTTAAATGTCATTTACAATTTCGGGTGTGATGGAGGATACAAGCGGGGCCCATCAGATGGATCAAACCTGGTGGCACTACATGCCCCACGATTAGCTCTGAGTGTCTCTGTAAAGAATTTTTTGATCTTGGTTAACCAAAAATCAATGGCCTGTAATGGTTATAGGGGGTCCATAGGAATTCCTCTATACAAGAGTCTGCCCCGTATTACGTTGCAAGCAAGCGTTGGTACCATGTATGTTTTTTGCCACTGCTCTATAATCACCTATCATCATACCCCTTCGCCACCACATTTTCCATGTCATCTGCCAACTCATCAACCATCTTGTCACCATGTCATCATTCAAATTTCCCACGTTCACATTTAATTATGTTTTTCCCACCCATTATTTTGTTTTCTGTATAAAATCTCGTTTCTTCTACTTATTTCATTTATCGTTGTCCCTTGCTCCTACTTCCGTGGATCCAATTATACAAATTGCAGCTCCAGTCAGCATCACCCACCACTACTCAGGTATTTATGCGAAATTTTTGAACATCCCAAATTATCAAAATGTTGAAGAAAGCCATTTTAGCAGGTTCTCCTCCTCATATTCCATTGATGGACACCAAAAGTGATATATTTGATCCAATTTTCTCCATTAATTAAATAGAAATTTACCAGCATGTTCTTCCCAACCAAATTGAGTCTCCTATATTGATGCTATTGTTAGGTGAGGTGTTTTAGCTGCCATGATTCCTCAAACTCATGTGTTCCTAGAACTCATATATTTGCTGGTCTCTAACCTCTATCCTCAAAAATGTTTTGTCATGAACAAATTAGGTGAAAATATTTTTCAGGTGTATTCCCTTTTGATTTAGCAAACATTATGTTTTCCTTCCTCAAGTTTTTATACTCCTTTCTCAGAAGAAACATTGTTTTCTACATTTCAAGACTTATCTAGGTTTAATTATGCTCAATTGACTTTCTTTTTAATGCTTGTTGGGAAGCATTTTCCTTTGAAGCCTACGCATTTTCCTTTGGATACTTTTTTCTAGGAGGTTAGACCTATTCTTCAAATTCTGGCCAAGATATTAGGAAGGGAAGATAAAAATATTATTGACAAAGTTATCCTTGGAATTTTTAGTCTAATGATGAACCCTGAAACAGTTTTTCACATACCTGCTTTCTGGGAAAAGATGGTTAATTCTCAATTAATAGATATTTCTCTCACTGGATGTTTTAGATTTCCTTCTCTAATTACTCATCTCTTCCTATATACTCATGTTGAAAGACTTATGCACTTGGGATTGAATATCATGGACCCTCACAAGAACAAACAATCAGTTGTGTTTTGGACTAATGTGGTAAGAAGTGATGCAAATAATGAGGGCATGATGTTCTTCGCCTCTCCATTTTTATCAGTTTCCTACTTAGTTATAAATAGCTTTCCTTCACCTTGCATGTTACCAAAGTCCCAATATTTTCTCTAGCTTAGTAAAGATGTTAAAGTAGTTGATTGGTTTTTATTTCAAGATTAAGCAGAAATTAGATTATATGGAGTAGACGTTTCCCCCTACAGGTAGCCTACATTTGTGCCTATGATATTGTTTTCATTAGAATTTACTAGGCATAGTTTGAATTTTGATCAAGTACATTTTGTTCCAGCAAAAAAGGGGCATCTATTTAAATTGCTAAGGATAGTAGGACCTTTTGTTGTTAATAACAAGAAATTTATAGGAGAAGTGCAAAAAATTCTTGAAAGTATGAATTTGCAGTTGGGTGAGAAATGGGCATATGACGCTTATCATATTATTTCAAATAGGAGAGTGGAAAATTCTTATGCTCCCTATGTACATGAAGCTCGATCAGATGTAGAGAAATTAGCAAATGGAGGACAAACTAGTTTGTTAGGAGGGGTGGAGATTGAAACTCCTCATCAAAGTGAAAAGAATTTAAAGAGAGGCAGTGAAGATGTCTTTGATTTGGAGGAGGAAACAAACAGAAGTAATAAAAGAGTTAAACTATCTAAGGGGGGAAGTTCATCATCTGCATCAGGTTTTCAATTACATTTAGGAGAAGTTATTGGTACATCATCTTCTCCTGTTCCATAAGAGACTGGTTAGAGCTCTGTTTCAATGATAAAACAATTGTATTCACAAATTGAAGAAAAGAACATGAAGGTTAAAGAAACCATGGAGTCCTAATTGGGGGCCCATTTTATCTCAGATTACCAGACTAGACTGCTTTCTTCCACGGATTTGGAGAGAAATCAGCTCAAACTAGCTTTCTCTCACCCTTCTACTTTGACTGTGTCTGCTTCATCAGGTTTCAAGACTGTCAACTTGACAATAGATGCTAGAGAGATCCCACTACCTGATAAAATCAACTTACATAGGCATAATGGTTAACTAATTTACAGTGATTTAAAAAAGACTTCCTTGGCTACTAGTGTTATCTCAAAATCAGGCCCTGGAAGGCTGCAGACCAGGAAGACTTCAAGTAACTATTTCAAACTGACTTTAGGCTGAGGCTTAGCCTCCTCAACCTGAGAGGGCTCTCTCTTGATGGGTTAATGATTTTGATTAAAGATAAGATGGCTAACTCTTGTAGAACAACTATGAAAAATATGAATGGTGGAAACACATTAAACAAAACTATCCATTGGGCTTATGGAGTCAACAACACCTCAAAATAACAATGAACTCAACCTTACATGGAAGTCAGGGCATTCAGCATTTAAACATTCAGAACATAAACTCATATGGGACCACACAGTTTATAAATGTATACAGGAAGTCAGAGCACATTCAGTGAATTTTGAGTGATTATACATCCATACCACTGTAAGAATTAAGAAAAGGACAACATCACATATTCTGAACATAACAAATCCTTCATGAATCCTGAGAAGTAAAGTCAAGCATGTATTACTGAAAATGAGTCTTTACATAGGCCAAATACAAGCTTTTCATAAAATTTCCAACCCTGATTACATTGCTGTTTCAGCTATATATAGAGCTCTTATTCTAACTGATCGAGATTCCTCCTCCAGCATGAGGGGAATTCAAAAACTACTTCTATTACTAACAACTCTTAAACTCTAACTACTTAATAAATACAACAAAGTGTTGACTGGAGTTTTTAGAGATCTAAATCAAGTAGGATTCTAACACCATGTTATGCTAATAATAGCCTTGATTACAATGGTTCTCGTTCTTTGACATCTGCTCCCCTTTATTTTTGGCTATAATGGATGTTCAATGCTCCATGTTTGATCTTCAATGACACATCTTTTCCATTGCCCTGAAACGTAGGAAACTACCCCTGTTTGTCGGTCCTTGGTTTGCCTCAAAATGTTCGAATCCAAAAAAAAACATGCCTTTTATCTTTGATTATCCAAATAGAACAGATTGCCACGTCCATGATGTGCTGGCCACCTTTTTCATGTGTGAAGGCACCAAGCTGTTATGAAATATCTTGAACTGTGGTAAATATGTTCACTTTATGACAAAAAGTTTAAAATTGGATTCGAATACATATCTTCTCCACCTGTCTTGTCCTGGTTCAATGTTAATAGTTTCAAATGATGCCTTATATGCCTTATATATATTTCCTTTTCAAAATTCCCGCTTCAACTTCAAAACTGCTTGATTTATGTTGAAATCATCACTTTCAGCAGTTTCGTAGCGTGCTACGAAACTGCTGAGTTATTTAAAACAGCTTGTTTTTAACCTGAGACCTTTATTAACCGAGTGCTTGATTGCCAAAAACTTCTTTAGACTTTCCAAAGGCTGAATAAGGATTTAGATTTCTTCAGAAAGATAAGATCAAGCAAACTTATCAAAATTCTTGAAACAGCATCTTACTTGAAATGAAAACTCATTTAGCAGGTCCTTTAAGCTGGCTTAGCTGTGCCTTCAGATCTTCAATTTGTTTCTTCATAACCTTATTCCTAGCTCTCAGTTGCATATTGATCCTTCTGATGTACTTGGCTTCTTTGATTGCTGGTACTGTCCAGGTGTGAAATTGTGAATGGCCATCAACCACTGAATTCAACTGGGCTTCTACAGTTTCATTCCCTTTCCATAGAGTTTTATAATAGTTTGCGTGTATGACTGCATGTCTTCTAACAGCTTTCTTCAATTTGGCGATCTCATGCTTAGCTGATTCTAATTGGCTCTTCATGGCTGCTATATTATCTTCTTTAGATGTGATGACTGTTTTGCCTGTGTTTTTCTTTTGCCAACGTTGTGTCCCTTCCCCTGTTTCCTCTGTTCTTGACAGTGCTTCCTGTACTTGCTGGAATCTCCTTGTCATAGGTCTTCTAGGTTTAAAAACAAACTCTTCATCTGGCTCATCAAATTTAAGCCTTTTTGAGGCCTTGTCTTTCTTGGTGCTTTCTTGTTCTGATTGTATCAACTCAATTTGAACTGGTAGAGACTGCTCAAAGTCAATAGCCTGTAATAGGGTATTTAAACTTCCCTTGGACACTGGACTTTCTTCGACTGCTACAGCTTTACCTTTTTCCTTATTCATCTGGCTTCTTGTTCTTATCCTTGAGGCTACTTCAGATGTGCTTGTTTCAGGTACAATCTTTTTACCATGAGCTTTTTCCTTAGTTGATTGCTGAGGTTGATCTTGGATGATAAGTGGCTTCACTTGTTTTCTTACTTGTGAATTTGGAACCCTTTTAGCTCTTGCTTCTGTTTGGAGCTCAGCTATTGTAGAATCTCTAACAGGTAGAGGAGTGAGGCCAGTCTGGCTTTTGAAGCCAGCCATAAAAATGAATGAATTCCAATCTCTGTCTACCTTTTGGAGCCCATCTAAAACCAGTAGTTTGATCAAACCATGATGAAACTAAGAGGTTTCACAATCCTCTTTCCTCAGCTGTACCTTATCACACATATTACTCAAACTAAGGAAAAGATAAAAAGGTAAGTCTATGGAGACCTTCCCGGTGAAATGCAAAAGGAGTTTAAAATGGTAAGAGTAAACCTTGTTATACCTTCCTTCAAAAGTCAGATATTTCTGTATGCAGGTGAGTAAATGAGCATAATATTCTTTGACATAACTCCTGGGCACTGCCTTACTTAAATCTTCATTTACAAATTCATCCTTCAAAAACTCCTTGCAAGGATTCATGTCAAACTTGAAATTTTTAAACCATTGCTCTTGTCCTCGTGGTATCTCTGTCACAGTAGATATCACCTCTGGCGAAACTTGCAATTCTATCATGGCTAATTTTGAATTCAAACCTGTGAAGTTAAGTGCAAATTCTTTAGTTACCTATGCATGCCCTCCTTGTAACTTTTTGCAAAAATTCCAGCACCCGGCCTTTTTAAATGCTTTCTCCACCTCTTTATTTCTCAACGTTATATCTAAGCCTTCAGGCTCATTCCTTAGACATTTGCCGGATCTGTGCTCCTTTTTCTCCATTGATTCTTCCAAATCTTCGCAAACAATAACTACCAGCTTCGGTTGGAATTGTGATTCAGCTTCTATTTGAATTCAGCCTTGCTTGATTATCAACCTCGCTTGATTATCAGCCTCGCTTGATTATCAACCTCGCTTGATTATCTTTGCAGTTGAATTTTAAATTTTGCCGTTTAAAATATTTCAAGTTGTAATCTTGCAGATTTGTCATTTCATGCAAGACTTACGACCATCATTAAGTTTTATGCACGGTGGTCTTTCTTGGAAATGATGATTCATGTGTATCAACAGATCTAGTGGTGGTGATAGTGGCAATGAGTGGTGAAATGTGATAAGAGGGGTACATGAGCTGACATGAGAAGACACGGCCTATGACTCATCTAACGGATTTGACATTTCGGGAAAGATTCGCTGCGAAATGTACGAATCCATGATTTCGCAGCGCTGTCAGTTTTAAATTTGAATGATGCGCTGCGAAACGGCCTAATCAGGATTGCACTGCAAAACTGCCTAATCATGATTGCGCTGCGAAATTACAAAAAGACACGATGGCTGACATAAGATAACAGGTGGTTATAAAACAATGGTAGATGGAGGGGAACCAATGGGAGCTGAGAACAAATTGACTCAAAAACTCTTCAAAACTTCAGATTCTAAGGGAAGAAAATTAAAACAAAAATAAACTAGCATTGACCTTTGTCATCGGGCTAGGATGAAAAGTTACATATATCAATTTTAGTTCCAAGTGATAACAACTAGCAAAGCTTAAGCTTTGTTAGAAAAAGTGGTTAACCAATTGAAATTAGAGAAAGAAAATTATAGAGCTTTAACCACTCAAAATGAAGAGTTAAAAAAAATCATTTTTATAATTGGGGTCAATCTAGAGGATAGAAGTGTTGTTCAAAAGTTGTTGCAGGGAGATGAAACAGAAATCCAAGTGTTGAGGAAGAAACTGTAGATGCCCTCCATAGGACTTCCAATGGCTTAAGAAGTAGCATAGTGGAAAAATGAAAAGAAGTATTGACTGATGAACTTATACAGAGGAATGATGAAATCACCAAGCTGGAGAAAATGAGTTATGTTTTGAAACAGAAGATTGGTTCTCGTGTTTGTATTATCATAATACAAGAAGATTCCAAAGACCCAACCAATAAGTTAACTAGAGTCATGACTGAGTTGCAAATTTCTGAGAATGAGATGAAGAAAATTCAAAGAGATTATGAGAGTGCCTTGAATATTATAAAATCCACTGAAAGAGACTTGGAAATGTCCAAGGAGAATGTTGAAAAGTACATAATTGATTTTTAGGTTGCTTCTCAAGAAATTAAAGAGCTAAAGGAGACGGTGAATGGAAATATGTCCCTTATTCAAGCCAAAAAAATTCTATTGAATGATATCATCCATACTGTAAGGAATATTTGGGAATGATTGTCTATTATTGAAGAGGAGAAAATTATCATCAGAGATCTAGAAAACGTAATTATTGCTAATAAGAAAAAATTACAGCAGTGAGCTCACTTTACAAAGAAAATGATTAATTTCCTTAACTCAAGATGTTCACAACAGTTAAGGGAATTAGGAATTGAAGACAGAACTGAGTATGTTTTAGAGATTAATAAAATGATTTTGAAGAACCTATATAGGAAGATAGCAAAGGGAAAATTAAAAGAGGTAAAACAAGTTGTAATGAAATTCAACACTGATTTTGATAAAACTTTAAGAGCAGGTTTTCCTTTATTTTGGGACCAACAAGGGATATCTATTACCCTCGGAGACTTATAAAAATTTGTTGGTGGAGTCTAAGAGAAAAATCGGTTCAACTCATGAAAGAGCAAGAGTGTTGAAGGGAGCAATAATTGTGAATTATTTTCACCGGGATTTCCAACTCTTATGGTTAATAAGAACTCTTTTTGTTGACAAATCAACATACAACATAATCACCAACTTCAAAATGGAACACACTCAGTTTGTCAAGAGTCCTAGTGCAGATACAACCATTTGGAAAAAATGTAGGGAATAGATTTCGCCAATAGTAGCAAGTGCAAAAGTTGGACCTTCATCTGCACCAGAGTCCCAAATTACTAAGTGAAGCGATGCCACTTATCATGAAGCAGTTTATTTTTCAAATATTTCTTAAATAATGTATTTATGTTTTCTTTTCTCTTTAAAATAATGTAAAGTTCAAAAGAAAAATTAATTCCAAAGTAGTTTAGGAAGTTAGTAGTTTTGGAAGATGTAAGTTTCATAATTGTCCTTTTTGAAATTTTGTATAAAACTAATTCCGAAAGAAAAGTGAGGGTTCCGAGTTTTTGAACCTCAGAAGCATAAGTTACTTTTATTCTCAATCTTCATGTGGATTTGAATAAATATTTCAAGTGATTCCAGACACCTGTTGAGTAAAAAATGTGTTTCGCGTTATCTTTCATTTTATGTTTTTCTTTCATAGAAAAAAGTAATGAAGTTGCTGGCCTTTAATTTTACAGTTTTGCAAAAATCAAATTCTTGTGAGTTGAAGTTAAAAGTACCTCAATTATGCAATCCTATTTTCTATATATCATTCCACGTTAATTACATATTTCCTCTAAAGTTCAAGACAAATGATTTTACATTTAGTAGGTTGTTGTTGCAAACTTTCCACTATCGTTTCTCACTACACTTCCATTAAAATTGTATCCAGCATCAGAAGGCCACTTTGAAAGGTTTTTCTTTTGCATAGAAGATTAAGAGGCACTATCTTTATAATTATAATTTCTTGGGTTTGAAACAATGGGACAACAAACTTATTTTGTTAAAGTTTTAAAAAAATGTCTTGGGAACTAAACCTCAACATAATAAAAAATAAACAGACCACCATAAAACCATCATGGCTCTAGGTTACATCAATAATTAGCCTTTTGATTATTAGGATGAAGTGAAATAGAAGAAAACATTATTTTATTTTCCTTCAATTATGGACGATCCAAATGCCATGCTTATGAGTTAATAATGGCAAAACCAATTTTTTTAGAGGAGATGTTACAAGTGGTATCAAAGATTAAGGGTTCAGCACTCTGGCCTATTTAAGGGAAAATAATAACAAATTATGTTGTGTTTCACAAAAAAGAAGAATTGGAAATTCATGAGCACATTGAAATAAATTCCATTATGTAAGTGAAATTATCAAAATCCGAATCGAAATATTGTTGGAGAACCCTTACCTATAAGAACTGATATGTTATGCACCTAGGAGAGAAAAAAATTGTTTGGATGAATTATGTATTAACACATGTTATAGAGAGAAGTTTATTATTTGTAATGATTGGGAAGTATATGTGGTGATAACTTAGGAGACATATACATGTGTAAATGGAGTAATGTAACAATTCCTATAATGTTAGACAATTATAAAATATTAGATAAGAGAGAAGTTGGGGTGTTGCACATGAAATCACCCTGAAACGTTTAGGGTTATTTGCTTGATGATTAGCTTTTTTTGTTGTAAGTCCCTTTTGTCAATTTCCAAAAAACCAAAATTATATTTCGATACATAATTTATAAGATCATTAATCATAAAAATGCCTTAAATTAAACCTCTAGTACAGATTGTTCAAGACGGAGGTAGGTATAAAAGCGTTAAAGATACTATTGGTGCCAAAGTAAGTAATACTTAATTGTTACACTAGGTACAGTTGGAAAGTAATCACTTGATTGCCTCCTCACACATATATTGGATCTTGACCAAGAATCTTATTAATAGAATAAATAAAGGAAATACGTGATGGAAAAAAATGTTTTAACAGAAGAATAATCTTACCTGTGTACATAAAGCAAGTCAAAAAGGAAAGAGACTATAACAACATGGTTAAACACTCACAATAATAAGTGAATTATATATATATATATATATATATATATATATATTGGAAACCCAACGTAACACAATACAAAAGGGGCAATAAAGAGGATCGATAATCCTGTAATGCATAAAGAAAAATATATGGTGTATTGGTATACCTGAGAAGTCATTTTCACATACTTAATGATAACTTTTATCATATTTGAATGTGAATATAGAACACTTATGATTACAAAATATATGTATAAATATGAGTGAATTGGAGCTATCTTGGTGAATGGTGGGAATGGTCGAAATACTTTGCATCAAATTAAGCATTAGAAAATGATATGGCAAGCATCGACAATGATGAAAATAAATGTAAAAACCTATATGCCAATAGTATAACTGAAGTATAAATAAGTCCAATACATCAATAACTGGTTGGTACAAGTAAGTTCAAATTTCATGATTAATGGAAACAAACTGGTAAGGGAATTACTGAACATTCTCAATGAAAAACTTCTTCCTGAAGGGAGTAATAGAATTATTGGTTACAATAGTGGAATAAATGGCACAACCATCAGCATGGAGGTTTGCAAAAGTCAAGTAATTGAGAATTGTTTCTTGTTTAAAAATGAATGAAATGGTTAAACACTCACAATAATAAGTGAATTATATGCTTTAATATATATATATATATAGTGGAAACCCAACGTAACATAATACAAAAGGGGCAATAAAGAGGATCGATAATCTTGTAATGCATAAGGAAAAATATATGGTGTATTGGTATACCCGAGAAGTCGTTTGCACGTACTTAATGATAACTTTTATCAAATTTGAATGGGAATATAGAACGCTTATGATTACAAAATATATGTATAAATATGAGTCAATTGGAGTTATCTTGGTGATTGGTGGGAATGGTCAAAATCCTTTGCACCAAATTAAGCATTAGAAAATGATATGGCAAGCATCGACAATGATGAAAATAAATATAAAAACCTATATGCCAATAGTATAACTCAAGTATAAATATGTCCAATACATCAATAAATGGTTGGTACAGGTAAGTTCAAATTTCATGATTAATGGAAACAAACTGGTAATGGAATTACTAAACATACTCAATGAAAAGCTTCTTCATGGAGTGACAGAATTATTGGTTACAATAGTGGAATAAATGGCACAACCATCAGCATAGAGGTTTGCAAAAGTCAATTAATTAAGAATTGTTTCTTCTTTAAAACAAATGAAATGGTTAAACACTCACAATAATGAGTTATATGCTTTAATATATATATATATATATATATATATATATATATATATATATATAGTGGAAACCCAATGTAACATAATACAAAATGGGCAATAAAGAGGATCGATAATCTTGTAATGCATAAGGAAAAATATATGGTGTATTGGTATACCCGAGAAGTCGTTTGCACGTACTTAATGATAACTTTTATCAAATTTGAATGGGAATATAGAACAGTTATGATTACAAAATATATGTATAAATATGAGTCAATTGGGCTACCTTGGTGAATGGTGGGAATGGTCTAAATCCTTTGCACCAAATTAAGCATTAGAAAATGATATGGCAAACATCAACAATGATGAAAATAAATATAAAAACCTATATGCCAATAGTATAACTCAAGTATAAATAAGTCCAATACATCAATAACTAGTTGGTACAAGTAAGTTCAGATTTCATGATTAATGGAAACAAACTAGTAAGGGAATTACTAAAAATTCTCAATGAAAAACTTCTTCATGAAGGGAGTCACATAATTATTGGTTACAATAGTGGAATAAATGGCACAATCATCAACATGGAGGTTTGCAAAAGTAAATGAAAAACTTCTTCATGAAGGGAGTCACATAATTATTGGTTACAATAGTGGAATAAATGGCACAAATCATCAACATGGAGGTTTGCAAAAGTAAAGTAATTGAGAATTGTTTCTTGTTTAAAAACGAACAAAATGGAGGTAATATGTGATGAACTATCATAATAACTTGGGATGGAAAGGAGATTAATCTCAGAATAGTGAAGTGAGAAACATATTTGAGACTTTAAGTGTGAAGTGACATAATAATAGTATCTAGGTTATTTTAAGATACTAAATGAATATGGAAGTACCGAGCAACATATGTATACAAACTAGGTATCCAAGGTGAAATCCTTTAATATCGTCTTTCATATACTTTTTCATTTCAAATAGAAGGATTTGGGGAGGAAGAGAATGTTTTTGTCTGTATTCCACTGTGTGAAGCCGAGGAGGCTGAGTGGATAAAGTTGTTGATCATATTTATGAGGTCCAAAGTAAAGGGGTTAGAGGCATCAACATTTTTCTTTGGATACCATTGAGAAATACGTCAATCCGAGAAGAGAATCAGCGTGGGTAATAAAATATGTAATAGAAAAAATGTACACCGATTTCTCGTTATTATTGCAAAGGCTTATAGAAATATTAGTGAATGTTTTACTAATTGGGTGGTTAATATTCGATGGTTAATCTAGCTCTCTCATCGCTAGACGGGTCGTCAGAGATTATATCGTTGATAGTAAAGGAACTAGGTTTGCTTCTAATGCATTTCTAATTGAGGTTGGCATCAAGTGCAATCAGAGCATTGTTTGTCAAATTTTGAGGTTTAGAGGTGATATTCTAGGTGTTAGAACATTAACATATGTAGTAGGTTGTGTTAACGTGTTTTCCTCCATCGGTTAGGCTTTACTTATTATAAGTGAAGGAAGCGCCTCCAAAGGGTATGTGATACACTCCATGCCACCCTCTAAAGATATAGTGGTTATAAGTTTAGTAAGCATTGGGATTGCTTTGCTCATGATCTCCTTAGTTTTGCTATTTTTGTACTTACTAAACCTAGTAGGATCATAAATAAGAGAAGTAGACGAAAATCAAATTAAGAAAAAGATTTGTATGGTTTTTGGAATGATAGTTTTGGAGATCATATACGTTGCAGCAGGTTTCATATTAGTAGTAAAAGGTATAAGCATGAAAAAGAGCTTCAAGAGAAGGAGATGGGTATATAGTGCTCTCCAAAATCTAATTTGGTTTAAGTGGGGAATTGATAGTTATCTTCTGGGTGACCGCGATGATAGAATGGACTTTGATCGATTAAAACATTTGATGAGAAAATTAAAATCATTATGGAAAGCACAACTTTAAATCTTGTGTTTGGCCACGAGGTTATGGTGTACCCTACTACCTTATGACTTAATGTTGAATTAGCTAGAGTGATAGGCATATGTGAATTTGTACTATCCAAGTCATGAGTGTAAATCTTGGTATGAAATAAATATATTGATAATATCGATTCCGTACATGTGAATTAATGATTTAAAGTTTTCTTTAGTTCAAAATCACACCAACATTTAAATTTAATAAATTAAATTATTTTGTTTTGTTATGTTTTTAATTATAAGTTAAGTAATATTATTTATTTATATATATAAGGTTAGAAAATATATTATAATAAATAAAAATATCATTTAATCATAATGAAGAAAATAACAATTCAATTTTTCAAAGAAAAATCAATATTATTAAAAATATTATTTTCATAATTTTGTATTAATATATTAACCAATATATAATAATTATTGATAAACTAATTATTAAATAATAACTGTGCATAAAATAACAATTAAATCATTTACGTAATACTTTGATATTTAAATGGTAAATTAAAGTAATATAATTAAATAAATGATGAAGTATTTTAAGTAGTTGGGAGGAATAAATATAACTCTTTTTACTCTCTTTAAATTAAATTAATATAATGAATTAAGATGACGTATTGGGAAGAATAAATATAAATCTTTTTACTCTCGTTCAATTCTTTTCACTTAAGTAACAAACTTTAATATATCTTTAAAATTAATATCATACTAATTATATTTGTCTTTAACTAAATACCCTTCTCCCTCTGGTATTCAAATAATGGTATACTAATTATATTTGTCTTTAACTAAATACCCATTCCAGTCATAGTTCAATACATTTTTTGTCAAGCACATAAAAGCTCATACTAAGGCTTTCATGAAACGTGAATCTGTGAGTTTATAACACTCGTGCAAGGATGTTTCAAGACATTATTTGTGAAGCACATAAAAATCTCATTACTTGATTTCACTAAGATTATATTTAATTAGCTTAACCATTCAAGATATAATGAAAACTATGATAATCACATTGTTGGTTTACAAATCCTAATTAAGTTTTGTGTGGGGTAATTTTATTGCTTAAGGTTCTCCTTATATGAGATTATAACTTCCCTTATATTTAAGGTACTAAATACCCCAATGTTTTGAATGTAGTGTTGGTGAGAGTCGATGTGATGATAGTTCTTAGTGTTTGTTTTAAAGATAAAGAAGAAACAAATGTAATATTTAATATTCTATTTTTAAACCTAAGTGAAGAATAAAGTTACTATGAATGCAATTAAGAAGAACACTAGTGAATATCAAAACTACATAGAAGAGATATATAATGTTTTCCTTTAAAAACAAAGGAGTTATACAATTAGTGAAGGATGTTGTCAATTTGATGGTATGTAGGTGGCTGATTGTGTAAGTGTTGACATTGATGTCAAACAAGGCTCAGCCTGATGATTGGGCTTCATGCCTTGGTGGTTGTGATCCTAGTTGTGCCTAGAATTTGGAGCCCTCTTTGAGGTAGAATATGGGCTCAAAGATCAATCAGACTCCCTCCATTGGATAGTTCTCAAAATAAGGTTTCCAACAGTATGTGGAAGTCCCAAAATGGATTTCTGGATCAAAAGTTAGAGACAGTTGAAGTTTTGTCTCTCCAAACCAGAAGACAAAGGAAAATGGTTTGGTTTTCTTCTAGCACGTGTCCAACCAGAGGTCCCGACATATCGTACATCAACGTTCAGAGGATATAAGGAGAAGCGCATAATGATTATGAATTTCTAATTAGTTATTAGTGATATCGCATGTTGGAGGTCCCGACATATCGGTAATCGGAAGACTCCAGGGTACGACGCAACAACTAAGGCAATTCGTGGATCAGCGAATGTTGATTGAGTTAAATAAGTTAAATCTATGCATGCTTTGTTAAATCGCCGAGGGAGGCAAAGATAAATTTACAAAGGAATTTGATGTAAAACAAGGGTAGGCGAGGCCCCTTTCTCTCTCTTCCAGTAAGGACTCATGGAGGCATCTGGTTGGTTCCGATGTGGACACATGGCAGGATTCGATTGGTTCTGATAATGTCAAGTGATTGCTAACGTTAACATGAAGTGGCGGTGTTCAGGGACCTGTGGCAGCCAGTTTTAGTGTTTTGAGGCGGCCTAATGGGCCATATTCAGATGACACATGTCACCACATAGAAGACACCATGTGGAGGCGATAACGTCACATCAGCGATCGACGATTGGAGGTTTTCCATGGTTGGCACATTTGCTACAATGGGGAATTATTTATTTGAAGGCTAGTAGGTGGTCGTGAAGTATTAAGGAATCGAAGGCTAGGGCTTAGCAGAGGAGCCTACAGGACATCGGCAATCGACGCTTTATAATTGCTAGCATAAGGAGCATCAGGTAGAAATACCTGATAAAAGGGCTTTGTTGGTATTAAACGCCTTTGCTTGAAACAAACGTGAAACCAAAGGCCCTCGATGACATAGCAAAAGCCGTAGCATACCCACATTATGCAAATAAAATTGCATGTCACACTTTGTCCTAGGAATTTTAATATTCCTGCTTAGTAAAACCTTCTTAAACCAAGGTTTAAAGCCCTTAATTAAATGTTTTAGCGGAAGCTACTTAATCACATGTTAATCAGATTATACCCGTGGATTTTCTTACCATTCGACCCACAAAAAACCTGACTAATCATCATCAACCGTGTGTCACACAACTGACGTATTTCAACACATGACTTTTGGGCACTCCAAATTACCATCGTCAATTTGTCCCGTCTAATCCAATGGTTATCGTGATGTATCATGTGCCAACTAGCCCAGTTGATCTCCACTGTATATTTCATTTGTCGCAATCCAATGATGATCGTGTAATCTCGCATGATTACTAGCATGATACATAATACTCTGAGAGCACACGAGAAATTTTTTTTGGGTGAGCTACGTGGCGCCTCCAGGTTTTATCGCGTGCTCTCAAGAATTTTTGCTTACCATTTTATTTCCATTCGATGTACCACTTACCGCTTTCGAAGACCGCTCTACTATTCTGGACGTTTTTCACCCTTCTGTCGACCTGTGGCTTGATGTGATCCGTCCATTTCTTAAGTTAATATCCTGTGATAAGATCTCCGTCGTTCATCTTCCATTAACCCTCTTCGTTGATTTGGATGATCCAACAGTTCCTGTGCACTGTTACTTCAGTACTTCTTCCTCCCTTTACTTCGTCTTTATGTGATTTCTCAGTGTTATGGTCTATTCACCTGACTTGCATATACTATCCTTTGTGTGTTTATCCCTTATGAACTTATTCAATCACTTCCGACCGCTACACTCCTTCTCTGTGCACTGTACTCTCTCTGTTCTTTTGTGTATTAGGTTTCCTTCAGCATAACTCCCTCTTGAGCTTACCTCTACGTACTCTTAAATGCTCTCACTCCCGAGCTTCAACTTTGGTTCTTCAATTGGATTGATACAATCAGACCCCTTCATACTCCACCTATGCGTTCTGCTTTAATTCCACCTGCATGCATATACTATGCAGAATTACTCCAATTCACACACAATCTATAATTGCATTAATCAATACACACCACACAACTCAGAAATTGAATTCTTTGTCTTTATAAACAATTAATTACATAATGAATCTCTCTCTCTGGCCTGATTTTCTAATCAGTGGCCTTTTTCCTTTCATACCTGTAGGCTTACAATCAAACCCTATCTAATCTCTGAACTTTGATTCTGATTCTCTCACTCACTAACTCTCTCTATGCCTTCTAGGCATACATTTTTACAAAAGGTTATGTAACCCATTTCGGTTCAGATCCTTAATCTTTTGAACTAAATCCTGCATATCCTCTAAGCCCACTTTTGACTCAACTAACCCCTAAGGATCCTCTCTAGTTCCACAAACCATGAAACCAATTCCTAATCTAAGATTTACATTTGATTTCCAAATCTCTCAATCCCTATGTAATCTTAACTAGCCTAAATCTCTCATGTTCTCCAACATTCGAGAACATTTACAATATTCCTCACAATATCTAATTAATTCCTATTCTTAATATCTCTCATAAACTTACTTAAAACCTTAATATTTACATCAATGTAATACTCAGGAAACCAAATTCCTTGAAAACACAAGACCCCCATGTCTACTAAAATACAATGAAATTTCTGAGCTTGATGCTCCTCCATCACCCAACAAAGTTTTGAAAGACTTAGTGCCTTAAGGCCAAGCCCCCAGTCAACGCCCTTGGTCCTTTGGTGAGAAGTTTGCGGTAAGGGCTGAACGGAAGGAGCTTGAAAATCGGAGATCAACAATCGCAGGTTTTTGGTTGTTGGCACATTGGCCATAAATGAAAAACACCGATATAGGGGGCTCCGATATGGTTGGCGCTCAGTCACCGAACCAAGTCCTATGGTGGAGATATAGTAGGGGTCTAATGCAAAAGGGGCTAGACTTGATCAAAGGTAAACAATTAGTTATTTCAGTGTTACACCACTACACAGTACCATGATGAAAATCTCTGATATGATGGTACATGGAGCTATTAAAGATGTATGAATCAACAGTTGTGATCTTGAATATAGAAAATTAAGGTTGATGGCCGAATACTTCCTATGAACACATTATAAATATAAATGAAGAACAAATACTACATGAGGATGTACAACTAAATCTCTGCAAGCCATAAATATGAATGGGGAGTCTCTGTGAAAAATTTAAGGAGGAATGAGAGTTAATACACAACATGGAGAGCCAAATGTATAACATAAAAGTTATCGTCACCCATCCTTATGAGTTTAATGCAATGACTGAACAGGATTTTGTGTAAATCAATAGAATAATGGGGTTCCATGCCATGGGTACAGGCGTGGGCAAAATTAATGATGACAGCGACTACATTGAGCCAAGAGAATCACAGGAACAAAACAGTGAACCTCCATTGAGCCAATTGCAAGTTTGAGCATACTTGCAAGAGTGCATAGCAGCCAGTTGTGTATTGGCGAAGAGTGTTGCAACGGGTATTGCAGTGGTGAAACAGTGAAGAGCCCTGAGTAGAGAAAGAAGATCACAGAGAAAGTGTTGTAGTGGGTAGCAAGAGAAATACTGCCACAAGTGTTCAAAAAGCAGAGTGCAGAAGTTGAATATGCATACAACCATTAAGTTGGTATTTTACTTGTAATTTGTATCCCTCTGTTTTCAGTATGAAAATTGTATGAAATAGTAAAACATTGGTAGTGGAAAGTTGGTTCTTGCTAAATAAAAGAGGTTGGTTCCTCAAGGCAAGTTGCTTGCTAAACAAAAGAGGTTGGTGCCTCTAAGCAAGTTGGTGCTTGTTAAAAAAAAGGGGGTTGGTGCCTCGAGTGAGTGGGTGCTCACAAACAAATAGATGTAATTAAGTTGGTGCTTAAATTATATCATAAAACAAACAACAAATTGGTGGTTTTTGCCCTCTGGGTTTCCACATGAAAACACCGTGTCAAATGTATGCTGGTCATTAGATTATTGTCTGAGTATGCGTTCTAAAATTTTATAAGATTTATTGCTTTATGAATGAATGATTTCACATATGAAAGAACAAAAGAAGGAACTATAAGCACATTAAGAAAAGAAAAGAAGGAGTTTCTTAAATTATTGATTCACACCCCCCCCCCCCCCCCACCCCTCAGCAATTCCTTAATTCCAACAATTGGTATTAAAGCCAAGTTCCTTCAGTAACAGTTTAACTATTAAATGGTATATTGTTAAGGAATTATGAATAGGCAAGAGAGTCAAGAAGTTTACTCGAGTAGGGTATCAGTCTTTGATGGAGCCAATTATGACTTTTGGAAAGTAAGAATGGAGGCATATCTTATGTCCCTGGGGGTAGATGTTTGGATCTCAGTACTAGTAAATTACAAGGTGCCCGATACTCCCCCCATAGATGTAGATGGAAAGAAACCGTGTCTAAGTAATGGCAAAGACAAGCATGCCATTCTTGCTGGTCTCAGCCAGTGAGAACTTGTGAAGGTTATGAACTGTAAGTCTGCTTATTAGATATGGCAGAAGCTTAACCAGTTTCATGAAGGAGATGACAAAGTGAAGAAAGAAAAACTTCTGTATTTCAAAATGAGGTTTGAAAGCTTGAAGATGACTAAGAATGAAAGCATAGTTGAGTACTTCCTTAGAGTTGATGAAGTATTTAATATGATTAGAGGACTTGGTGAGGAAGTCAAGTAAGAGTTGATCATTAAAAAAGTATTAAGATCTATACCCATGAGGTTTAATGCCAAAATCTTAGCAATAGAGCAAATGGTCAACCTAAAGGATCTCAAGATGGATCAGATACATGGTACTCTCACAACCTATGAGATGAGAGTAGGAATGGATAAATCTGAACCAAAGTGTTGGGAACAAGTCCCTTGGGGGTCAATTTTGGGGTTACAAACCCAAGTTTTGGGGCAGAAGGCACGAATTTTGTATAAAGAATGTAAAGTCTCCACATTTTGTGGTAGCAGAGCACGAAGGTATCTAAATTCAAAGAGGGTTTTCCGCCCTTAGTCTAGATAGGTTGTGTCGGTTTTGGAGATCCGCCCTTGGTCTGCAGACCATGGGATTGTATAAAAAGAAGAATCTTAAAGAGTCTAAGTTAGTTCAATAGTCATGAGTCATTGACGTAATAAGTTTGTGAGAGCTAAGAGAGAGAGTCTTAGTGGGGAAAGAGGCTCTGCAGCTGAGTGTTAGCGTCCTGTTGCAACAGGGTTTCATTTTTCATGATTGACATTTTTACATGCCAAATATGGCATACTTTCCATGCTGCAGTGTTCCATATTTCCAGAAGAGACCAAAGAAGAAAGCCATGAAGTGTGCTAGCCCAAATGCCACTGCTGATTCCAATTTTGATGAGTTGTTCCAGTTTTGAAGATTTTTCACTTAAGGGAGGTCCAAACAGTCTAATCTTCGTCTCCCTAGGTTTCAATTTCCTGCTTTAGAATATAGAGAATGTATCTGTCCAAACAGTTTAATCTTGGCAGATTTGTAGATAGGTAGAGAATCAAAGGGACCCAACTTCTTAATCTGGGCCCTGGCAGAAATAAGTGTAGATTTAGATAGGAAACATTCAAAAGAAAAATTGTAAAGGTGGGTCTGCAAGTCTAAGTGCACCCAAATCAAAAGAAGAAAAAATGTTAGGTGAGTAGGCTGGGTAGGTAGCTGTGTGGTTGCAGAATGATAATTGATGATCAATTTTGTGTTCCAAAGTGTTATATCTTTTCAAATCACAGTTATCAGGCAGTTTTCATCTGGAGGAGCTCAAGCTGGACATCACTAACTCCCCTTTCCTCTTATTCCCCAAGTCACTTACTAATTTCCCCAAAGAGGTCAAGATCTGCTTGATTCCTCTTAGTTTCATCATTTTCCATGTCATTTGTCTTGGTGAAGATCTGCTTCACTCAAGCATCCTTTATTCCTCATCTGTGAGTCACTGTTCCCCCAAAAAATAGCCTAAGGTCCCTTACCTTAGCGCCTGCTTATCATCTCCATATCAACTACTAACTCTAGTATATAACTCCCTATCAGTTTTCCCCTTCCCCTACTAAAATTATGTATACAAAACTCCCCTATGTAAATATCCCCTCCCTAGCAATATAGCCATATTTCTTCTAAGTCAGGGAAAAAGCAGTCTATCTGGGGCTGTTTTTAGCCCATCCATGTCATAGTAGGAGTTAGATGACACCTGGTCATGCTAACAACCTCTTCCCTAGCCCTAAAACCCTCAAAAACCCACATTTCCGCCCTTATCCTAAGTTTTTGTGCATAAATCGTTAAACCCCCGCTCATAAACCCTCAAAAAACCCATGTTTTGCCCCTTATGCTAAAGTCCCGAGCGTAGATACATTAACCTGCCCGTTTATAACCCCCATAACCCATGTAAACCATAGTTTTACCCCCGCTGCGCCGTATTAAAATTGGAATATTCCATGTATATTCCCGCCCCTTATCCCTCCGCCGTATTGTCCTTGCCGCCAACCGTTAGATCGCCCGCCCCACAGATCTAGGGTGGGCGGGCCTTCCCATCTCCAAGCCGCCCGAAGGTTAGCGTCCGAGAGATGGGTGATATTGCTGCCATACTCCCGCCACGCGTCACCTTCCCGGGCGTGGCGGAGCCCCCTCCCCCGAAACCACCTCTGTCCAAAGGCGGTGCGCCCCAAAACGAGAAACCGCCTCCTGCCCAGTGACGTCACCCTCTTGCGTCACCCCCCTGCCCAGTCACCATGACACGTCATCCGCCTGTGCGGCCTCCTGCCACTGTACCGCCGAGTCACCCTCCCACATGTCCTGCCACCGTGTCCCCTGCCGTACTGCCACGTCATCCGCCGTACAAAGTCCCGTCATGCTAACGTCATCAGCAATTTTGGCGCGAAGGGCGAAAATCGCACTCTGGAGCCCCGGAATCAGTGTCTGAAGCAGTTTTTGATGCGCGATTTGCGCCATCGCTGGGTAAAATAGGCCAAAATGGAAAGCCTCAAATCGCGCAGCCCCCAGCAAGCCCGAAAGGCGCAGAATGACCAGTTTTTCTTCGCGAAGCATTCGGAAAGGAGCCGAAGACAGTTTTGAGGAAGACAGAGAGCTGAGCAGCGGCCATTAAATGTTGATTTAACGCACAGCACATCAGAGCAGCAACCCAGTTTATTGTCAAAGAGTATCAGAGGAAGAAGAAGAGCCAAAGAGTATCAGCCAAGATTTTTTAGGGGCTCGAAGCACCTGAACATTAATGAGTCCCTCAGAAAAGTCAATTCAGGAGGCGTAAGCCCATCCCTGCCCTCAAATCATAATTAAGACATTCAAAGCCACCAGACAGCAAGGAACCAGAAACCCATACACATTTATTTCAGAAAACACTGCACCAAGCCACCGAGGACAACATAATTTATTTAGTTTTGATACGGCCGCCCTCAGCGCAGCCCGAGATATTTTCATGCATTTATTTCATATAGGATTAGATCAAATTAATTATTCTTTATGACCTTTTTAGTTCAAGATGTAATAAAAGCCATTGTAGAGAGTTTTTCCCTATATATACCGCCCTCAGCATTGTTTCAAGGGTTGGTCAATTGAGAATTTTCACTAGAGACTCGCATTGTATACCTGAGTTTTTCTATAATCAAAGATTGCTGAAAGCTTGGAGAGAAATCTGTCTATTGTAAATGAATGTTTTGAAGATCTGAAGATGGAATTCTTGTGCTGTAGCCTGAAGCAATAAGTGCATCTTACCTCTGTTTTATTGTTTACCGCTATCTAAATAGCAGAAAGAAAGAATAGCTTAGAATTTGTTTAAATACACTCTATGCTCAATTTATGCTATTTATTTATGTTTTCCTCTGAATGAATTGGTTATGAATATGAATTCCTTCTGGCTCATATTTACCCCGGTTCACCTGTGTTGGCCAATTATCTAGGGATTCTTTACTGCCCCTAGGTAGAGCTCTATTATTTCCCTCGTTTAAGTTGATTGAGAGATTCTTAACTACCTCTCTTTCCTTAGCATTCACTTCATCCTTTGAATCTGAAACATTGTTTCACGCGCAGCTATCTTGCTCAATTTTCCTCTATTGTGACCAAGGGAACGCATCAACAGTCCTCCTCCTCGACTCCACGCCCAATGATTTGAAACTTTCAGACTATGCTTTGCCTCTCTACCTGTAAACATCAATTTTCCCACCAAAAACAAAACAAAAAACCTCTGAACTCAATACCTAGCCTAAAATCCCTTTTCAACAAAGCTAAATCAGAA
The DNA here is from genome assembly GCA_031772625.1 of Pinus tabuliformis. NCBI lineage: Eukaryota > Viridiplantae > Streptophyta > Pinopsida > Pinales > Pinaceae > Pinus > Pinus tabuliformis. The sequence continues at coordinate 134,198,434 of CM062817.1, read as the reverse complement.
AGAGAGAGCCCTCTCTGATTGCAGGTGGGGTAGAACCTGCAGTCCAAAGTTAGTCTGTGGTTACCTCGGCCGTATCCCTTACTCCAACCTGGGGACAACCTGAGTGATAACATAATGGCAACTCCACTGGGGAGTATCCTCAGTTAATTTCACAAAGAAGGTTGGAAAACTCCCCTGTAAAAAATCGATTTTCTAATTGTTGTATATTTCTTAAAACTACAGATGAAGCCTAAATGTCAGCCAGGAAGCCTTTGAAACTGTTTTTGTTTTACATTAACAGGAGTAAATAAAAGCTGCTTCAGTCAATCTTCATGCTAGTTTTAAGCTATACACAGCCATTCCAAAATCTGATCTGTCCCTTGTTACTTACAAAAATATTCCCAGAAAAATACCAAAAAAGAACGAATTTGGAAGCTGGCTCCCAAGAAGAATCCACGATATACAAGATCAAACCCAGATCCAGACCCTCCAGCTGTTTTTGAAAAACCTAACATAATCCCAAAAATCCTTAGGAAGCAAGAAAGACAGGAAAATTTTGCTGATTTGAGTCCTGAAACAGCTTACCCTAGCTCTGTTCCAACTCCTATCAAGGTATTATTCCGGTCTACCCCTGCTTCCCCTTGTTCATCATCCACATCTCATAGTACTCCTTCCACACCTCCGTCCACTGCACATATTCCCATTACCACTACTGTTGTTTCCACCGTCCCTGTTATTCCTGTTATCCCTATTACCCCAGTTGTTCCATTTATCCCCGTTGTCCCTGTTATTCCTGCCAATATGGCTAATAGATATGCACCCCTGCAATTACCTGCTAATGCTGGGGCTCTACCCCAAGATTACCAATCCAAAATTACATATTTTGATTCCACTGGTCCTTTCACAGCCATTCAGCATACTAAAAAGATGCAGGATTATTTTGAAAACTACGAAATAGATGATGATAGCGTGAGAATGAGAATTTTTGTTCAGAGTCTAACAGGTGATGTAAGAACTTGGTTCAGATCACTTGCTGCAAATTCCATAACCACTCCTGATGAGCTTTACAAATCCTTTACAAACAGATGGGAGAAAAAGAAAGACCCCTTGCACATACTAGCTGAATATGATACAATTAAACGAGGTCCTCAAGAGACTGTTTTGGCGTACTGTGCAAGATTCAATAATGTTTACAATGCAATACCATAGAACTTAAGGCCTCCACCTGACCTTGCCTTGTACAAGTTCCCTGATGGTTTCGACCTTGATATGGCATACCAGTTAAAAGAAAGAGCTCCTCAAACCCTTGCAGACGCACAAAATGTTGTCGTGACCGTCGAAGCCAACTTAATCGCCAAGAGAAACAAAGCTAGAATGGAAAGAAGAACCACCTTTAAGGAAGAACCTTTAGCCTTTGACCAGAAGCTTGATGTTATTATCAATGGCCTACAAAGGCTGGGAGAAAGAGGAGAAAATGTGGAGAGAAAAGCATCATGGGAAGGACAGCAGTCCAACACCATAAGAAACCCAAATTTCAGGAAAGCACAGAACACAAATGCTGGTAGATCCACACAAGACCATGACATAAGACCCCCTTTTCAAGATAATTATGTTGAAGGATCTACTTCTAGTCAACCCAAAGACGACACTCACATGAATATAATGGATCTAAAGGGCGAGCATCAAACTTTCCTGACACAAGAAGACCAAAATGAACATGATTGCAGTCAATTTCACACTAAGACTGGTGAATCTTTTGATTATAAACAGGGTTATGATACTGCTGTGTATGAGGTACACAAACAATATAAGCTAAGAACTAGGACCATTGACATTTCTGAACCTAGCAAAACAAAGGAAGGCAAACAGCCCAACAAGATTAAAAACAAAGCTGTTGTAACAGAACCAGCTGATACAACTGTCCCAAACCCGCAACAAGTGACTGTAGAAGACATAACAGACACGCAGCCTTCTGTTAAGCAGCCTCTGCCACCTTCTTCCTCAAAAGAAAATTCAAACAGCGTCCCAAAAAGCCCTCCGGAAACTGTAAAACCGCAAGCAAAAACTTCCCATAACGCTGAAAAACAAGAGCAAATCGCTGATAATTCAAATGAAAAAGAAAAAACTGCCATCATCAACACCAAGACTCCACTGGAAAAGCCATTTAACTTAGAGGCAGAGATTGGAAAACTCAAGATATCTGTTCCCCTCTCAGAACTCGCCAAACATGATGTATATAGGCAACAAATTCAAAGATCACTTCAAATTCCAGAAAACAAAGATGATGTAAATGTTTTGGATGATTCCCCTGAACTGCTGTTTGGTCCAGAAGTTAATGGAAAATCAACACATGGACCTGTCCCACCCTTTTATATCAGTTTGCATATACATGACAAAGTTTTGCACAACGCTATGTTTGACTCAGGGGCCTCACACAATCTGATGCCCAAAGCAGTTATGGAAAAACTGAACCTTGATATCACAAGACCTTACAAAGATCTGTACTCATTTGACTCAAGTCAAGTGAAATGTTTAGGCCTCATCAAAGACTTGTGTGTCTCCTTAGTCCAATATCCCAACAAGACCATCCTCATGGATGTAGTGGTGGCTGACATCCCACCAAAGTATGGTATGCTCCTATCAAGATCATGGGGAGCAAAGCTTCAAGGATCCCTTCAATTAGACCTTTCCTACGCTACTATTTCAGTATTTGGGCAACCAAAGAGACTCTACAGAGAAACGCTGATGAAGTACATGGTAAGTAGTGAAAGTAAGCCTGAAAATTTTCCCATTTACTCAATCTATTCTGACATGGATTCTTTTATTTTATTTAATGACGAAACAAATCTGCCCACTAATGATAAACCGCTGGCTTTAGAAACGGACACACATATCAATGAAGAATCGGTTGCCCACATTGAAGGAACTGTCAAAACAGTAGATGCAACCAGCATGTTAGAAGAACATCCCCAAACAGAAATTTCAAATCTGCCCAATCCTAAAACAGCTCAATCTCTTGATGCTGACCACAAGCAAGAAATCACATGGTATTTATAGTTTGATGGCTCGGTTAACAAGTTAGGAGCAGGGGCAGGTATCTGGATTCAAAATACACATAACAACCATGAAGAAGGCCATGCCTATAGACTGAACTTTAAATGCACAAACAACATGGCAAAGTATGAGGCTCTGCTTTTAGGCCTTAAACTGCTCAAAACTCTAGGAGCTGCGAAAGTATCTATCTTAGGTGACTCTGATTTAATTATACAACAGATGAAAGGTAATTTTGTTACCAATGACAACAGAATGAGAGCCTATAGGACTGCTGCTACTAATATACTCCAGGCATTCACTGAATTCAAGCTTGACAAGATTTCAAGAAATCACAACATTCATGCACACAGCCTAGCCACTTTTGCAAGTACATGCAAGCTTCCTTTTGACCCAAATCATCACTTCACAGCTGAAATAAAACATAGGCCCACTGTCCCAAATAACATTAGAGATTGGCAAGTGTTCGAAAATGACGCCCAAATCAACAATTTTCTCACCCTTGAGCATGAATTTTCAAGTATCAACATTGACATGGATGCTATGACAGATCCAGAACAGCAAATAAATGAAAATCAGCAAACTGTAACCGCTGCAACAGCAAAGCAAATCCTGAAACCAACTATTTTTGACAAAGAAAACATAGAACAGCTGAAACAAATGCACTTGGAAGAAGTAGACAAAACAGAGGCAGAAATCATTGAGCTGAAAGATAACTTTCTGCCTGCCGGCCTAACCCCACTAGAAGACATGTTTGACGCTAATGATGTCCCCAGAAAACCAAAATTACAACCACTGAACGCTGACATAGAAGAGCACAACATTGGGACAACAGAGAATCCAAAAATGATCAAACTGTCCAAAAATTTGCCACCTGATCAAAAGCCCAAGTACATTGACTTATTCAAAGAATTCCAAGATGTATTTGCTTGGAGTTATGAGGACTTGAAATCCTATGACACCTTAGTGATACAACACACAATTCCCTTAAAAACAAATCAGAAACCCTTCAAGAAGAAACTTAGAAGAATCAACCCTATGCTTCTTCCCCGGATTGAAAAAGAAGTAAAGAGGATGTTTGATGCAGGTATAATAGCACCCATCAGATTTTCTAAGTGGGTGTCCAATCTCGTTCCTATAAGGAAAAAGACAGGTGAAATCAGACTTTGTGTAGATCTCAGAAATTTAAATCAAGTCTCCTTAAAAGACCACTATCCTTTGCCCAAAATGGACCACATCCTGCAGAGAGTAGTGGGGTCATCTAGAATCTCTTTGCTAGATGGTTTTTCAGGTTTCAACCAAATACTTGTTCACCCAGACGACCAAGACAAAACTGCTTTTACCACACCGTGGGGAACATTTAAGTATGTCAAGATGCCATTTGGACTTAAAAACGCTGGTGCTACCTTTCAACGAGTAATGGATATTGCATTTGCTAAAGAAATACATGACTTCCTAGTTGATTACCTCAATGACTTAACCCCATTCTCAAAATCTGATGAAGAACACCTCAAGCATCTTAGGCAAATTTTCATGACATGCAGGAAATATGGTATTTCCTTGAATCCCAAGAAGTCCCTATTTGGCCTTGAAGAAGGAAAATTACTTGGCCACATCATATCAAAAGATGGGATCAGAATTGATCCTGAAAGAATACAAGCCGTCCTCCAAATTCCATACCCCAGAAACATAAAAGAACTACAAGCATTCCTTGGGAAAATCAACTTCTTGAGAAGATTTATTCCAAATCTGGCTGAATTAATAAGACTATTAAGCAACATGCTAGAGAAGGATTCCAAGGTAAGATGGTCCCTTGAAACCAAGCAAGCATTTGAAAGTATCAAAATGGCCTTAACCCAAACCCCTGTCCTCACAAGCCCACAGTTTGACAAAGATTTTATCATTTTCTCGTTTGCATTTGATCACACAATAGTTGTTGTCCTATTGCAAAAGGATGAATAGGGAGCTGAAAAGACAATTGCTTTTTTCAGCCAAGCCTTAAGAGATGCCCCTCTGAAGTACCCAATAATGAAAAAACAGGCCTACGCACTTGTCAAGGCCATCAAGGATTTTAGAGTGTACATACTATATTCACACGTGATTGCCTACGTCCCACACGCTGCTGTAAAAGATATACTGACTCAAGAAGGATTAGAAGGAAAAAGAGGTAAGTGGATCGCAAGCATCCTTGAGTATGACATAGAAATAAAACCAACCAAGCTGATAAAGGGACAAGGTTTAGCTAAACTGATGTTCGAAACAAACTTTCAAGCATTAGACATTAACCAGCTGGACAATGAATCGGAGTTGGCGACTCCATGGATCAGTGAAATATTTCTACAATGCCCCTGGTACACTGATATTTGCTTTGTATTGTTAAACTTGTGTGCTCCACCAGGATTGTCCAGGACAAAGAAAAGATTTTTAAAAATGAAGGCTTTAAAGTTTTGTGTTATAGAAGGTGCATTATTTTGGAGAAATCATGAAGGTATTTTGCTGAATTGTTTAACCATGAATGAAACTAACAATGTCATGAAAGAATTCCATGCAGGTGATTGTGGAGGACATCTCTACTGGAAGTCCACGGCTGACAAAATTTTAAGGGCTGGTTTCTACTGGCCCACTCTTTTTGCAGATGTAAAAAAGTTTTCCATATCATGTCACAAATGCCAAATCTTTGAGGGCAAGAGAAAGTTGTTACCCCTGCCCCTTAAACCTATCTCAACAGAAAAACCTTTTGAACAATGGGGTCTTGACTTCATTGGGGAAATCCATCCCTCTTCTTCAGGCCAACAGAAATGGATCCTAACAGCCACCGATTATTTCACTAAGTGGGTTGAAGCATTCCCTGTAGGCAGGCCAATGACACCATCATTATCCAATTCCTTGAGTGCAATATCCTTTCTAGATTTGGCTGCCCCGAAAAAATCATCACTAACAATGCCGCTGCCTTTATGTCCAAAAAGATGATCAGTTTCTGCCATAAGTTCCATATCACCCTGGGCCACTCTACAGCTTGTTACCCTCAAGGTAATGGCTTGGCTGAATCATCTAACAAGAGCCTCATAAACATCATAAAGAAAGTGCTAGAAGAAAATAAGAAGAACTGGCACAAAAATCTAGTAAATGCCCTATGGGCAGACAGACTTTCAAGCAAAAGATCCATTGGAATGAGCCCTTATGAGCTGGTATATGGCATGGAGGCTAGATTTCCTTCATCCCTGGGCCTTCCCACTATCAAACTGTTACATGAGATTTAGGCTGAACCAAGTGACATTCAAAGAAGAATCAATCAGACAATTCACCTTCAGCAAACCAGAGAACAAGTTTATGACAGAGCTCAAATTTTGCAAGAAAAGCTCAAAAAGATGTTTGATAAGAGAGCTAAGGCTGAGGATTTCAGTATTGGTGACAAAGTTTTAAGGTGGGATTCACGAAGAGACGACAAGGGAAAACATGCAAAGTTTGATTTTTTATGGAGAGGTCCATTTGTCGTATCCGCTGTTCAGGGAAACAACACTTATTTTCTCAGATCTATAGAAGACAGCACTGCTGAAGAAGGCCCTGTGAATGGTCGTATGCTGAAACATTACCTCGATCCCTCTTAAAAGAAATGATACAGCCTTGTATATATCCTTGTACAGTATTATTTGTATATATCAGCACTCAGTTTTTATTTTTGTATAAACAGGCCGATTGTTTAAGGAGCAGCAGTAAATTTTGTGAAGACACAGCCAATACAAGTAGTCCAGTTTCAAAAGCTCGATCTCTGCAGTATTTACAGCAAAACATCAAGAAGAGAAATGTCACATTACAAGCAATTCATGGTAGAAAGAGCTCTCTACAGTCAAAAGATATCAACACAGAGCAGTATTTCAGTTCATATCAGCATACTTGCCCAAAGCAAAGATTAAGGCAAACTCGTCAGTTTTGATCCATGTTCTGAGACTGTTTTAAAGGGCATGCTCCAGCAGCATTGTACATAATTATCAAGCACGCAGAAGAAAGCAGGCGATGCTGCACAGTTCACAATAACCCAGTTGAGGAGAGAGTTGTTCAGATTTCAAAGTTTCATATTTTTAACATCCAGAACAAAGAAGTTTTTTCAGTCTACAGCAACCATAGAAGATCAAGGCAGTCTGACCTGTTGTTCTTTGCTTTTCACAAGGAAAAGCCATCCCCAAGTGGAGCCACTGTTAGCCTCCTATTGCAACAGGGTTTCATTTTTCATGATTGACATTTTTACATGCCAAATATGTCATACTTTGCAAGCTACAGTGTTCCATATTTCTAGAAGAGACCAAAGAAGAAAGCCATGAAGTGTGCTAGCCCAAATGCCACTGCTGATTCCAATTTTGATGAGTTGTTCTAGTTTTGAAGAGTTTTCACTTAAGGGAGGTCCAAATAGTCTAATCTTAGTCTCCCTAGGTTTCAATTTCCTGCTTTAGAATATAGAGAATGTATCTGTCCAAATAGTTTAATCTTCGCAGATTTGTAGATAGGTAGAGAATCAAAGGGACCCAACTGCTTAATCTGGGCCCTGGCAGAAATAAGTGTAGATTTAGATAGGAAACATTCAAAAGAAAAATTGTAAAGGTGGGTCTGCAAGTCTAAGTGCACCCAAATCAAAAGAAGAAAAAATGTTAGGTGAGTAGGCTGGGTAGGTAGCTGTGTGGTTGCAGAATGATAATTGATGATCAATTTTGTGTTCCAAAGTGTTATATCTTTTCAGATCACAGTTATCAGGCAGTTTTCATCTGGAGGAGCTCAAGCTGGACATCACTAACTCCCCTTTCCTCTTATTCCCCAAGTCACTTACTAATTTCCCCAAAGAGGTCAAGATCTGCTTGATTCCTCTTAGTTTCATCATTTTCCATGTCATTTGTCTTGGTGAAGATCTGCTTCACTCAAGCATCCTTTATTCCTCATCTGTGAGTCACTGTTCCCCCAAAAAATAGCCTAAGGTCCCTTACCTTAGCGCTTGCTTATCATCTCCATATCAACTACTAACTCTAGTATATAACTCCCTATCAGTTTTCCCCTTCCCCTACTAAAACTATGTATACAAAACTACCCTATGTAAATATCCCCTCCCTGGCAATATAGCCATATTTCTTCTAAGTCAGGGAAAAAGCAGTCTATCTGGGGTTGTTTTTAGCCCATCCGTGTCATAGTAGGAGTTAGATGACACCTGGTCATGCTAACAACCTCTTCCCTAGCCCTAAAACCCTCAAAAACCCACATTTCTGCCCTTATCCTAAGTTTTTGTGCATAAATCGTTAAACCCCCACTCATAAACCCTCAAAAAACCCATGTTTTTCCCCTTATGCTAAAGTCCCGAGCGTAAATACATTAACCCTCCCGTTTATAACCCCCATAACCCACGTAAACGATAGTTTTACCCCCGCCGCACCGTATTAAAATTGGAATATTCCATGTATATTCTCGCCCCCTATCCCTCCGCCGTATTTTCCTTGCCGCCAACCGTTAGATCGCCCGCCCCACAGATCTACGGTGGGCGGGTCTTCCCATCTCCAAGCCGCCCGAAGGTTAGCGTCCGGGAGATGGGCGGAATTGCCACCGTACTCCTGCCACACGTCACCTTCCCGGGCGTGGCGGAGCCCCCTCCCCGAAACCACCTCTGTCCAAAGGCGGTGCACCCCAAAACCGGAAACCGCCTCCTGCCCAATGACGTCACCCACTTGCATCACCCCCCTGCCCAGTCACCATGACACGTCATTTGCCTGTGCGGCCTCCTGCCACTGTACCGCCGAGTCACCCTGCCACGTGTCCTTCCACCATGTCCCCTGTCGTACTGCCACGTCATCTGTCGTACAAAGTCCCGTCATGCTGACATCATCAGCAATTTTGGCGCGAAGGGCAAAAATTGCACTCTAGAGCCCCGGAATCAGTTTTTGAAGCAGTTTTTGATGCGCGATTTGCGCCTAGTGAAAATCGCGCATCGCTGGGTAAAATAGGCCAAAATGGAAAGCCTCAAATCGCGCAGCCCCCAGCAAGCCCGAAAGGTGCAGAATGACCCGTTTTTCTTTGCGAAGCATTCAGAAAGGAGCCAAAGACAGTTTTGAGGAAGATAGAGAGCCGAACAGCGGCCATTAAATGTTGATTTAACGCACAACACATCAGAGCAGCAGCCCAGTTTATTGTCAAAGAGTATCAGAGGAAGAAGAAGAGCCAAAGAGTATCAGCCAAGATTTTTTAGGGGCTCGAAGCACCTGAACATTAATGAGTCCCTCAGAAAAGTCAAGTCAGGAGGCGTAAGCCCATCCTTGCCCTCAAATCACAATTAAGGCATTCAAAGCCACCAGACAGCAAGGAAGCAGAAACCCATACACATTTATTTCAGAAAACACTGCACCAAGCCACCGAGGACAACATAATTTATTCAGTTTTGATACGGCCGCCCTCAGCGCAGCCCGAGTTATTTTCATGCATTTATTTCAGATAGGATTAGGTCAAATTAATTACTCTTTATGACTTGTTTAGGTCAAGATGTAATAAAAGCCATTGTAGAGATTTTTTCCCTATATATATCGCCCTCAGCATTGTTTCAAGGGTTGGTCAATTGAGAATTTTCACTAGAGACTCGCATTGTATACCTGATTTTTTCTATAATCAAAGATTGCTGAAAGCTTGGAGAGCAAACTGTCTATTGTAGATAAATGTTTTGAAGATCTGAAGATGGAATTCTTGTGCTGCAGCCTGAAGCAATAAGTGCATCTTACCTCTATTTTATTGTTTACCACTATCTAAATAGCAGAAAGAAAGAATAGCTTAGAATTTGTTTAAATACACTCTATGCTCAATTTTTGCTATTTCTTTATGTTTTCCTCTGAATGAATTGGTTATGAATATGAATTCCTTCTGGCTCATATTTACCCCGATTCACCTGTGTTGGCCAATTATCTAGGGATTCTTTACTGCCCCTAGGTAGAGCTCTGTTATTTCCCTCATTTAAGTTGATTGAGAGATTCTTAACTGCCTCTCTTTCCTTAGCATTCACTTCATCCTTTGAATCTGAAACATTGTTTCACGCGCAGCTATCTTGCTCCATTTTCCTCTATTGTGACCAAGGGAACGCATCAACAGTCCTCCTCCTCGACTCCATGCCCAATGGTTTGAAACTTTCAGACTATGCTTTGCCTCTCTACCTGAAAACATCAATTTTCCCACCAAAAACAAAACAAAACCCCTCTAAACTCAATACCTAGCCTAAAATCCCTTTTCAACAAAGCTAAATCAGAAAGAGAGAGCCCTCTCTGATTGCAGGTGGGCTAGAACCTGCAGTCCAAAGTTGTTCTGTGGTTACCTCGGCCGTATCCCTAACTCCAACCTGGGGACAACCTGAGTGATAACACTGAGTGCACAGAGGCCTAGGGTAGAATTCCGTAGTTGAGTGTGCGGACCCCTGCAGCTGTGTGCACAGGGTGGTTAGAGTCTGTATTGGAAATCTGAATCATCAATAAAGAGAAGCATTCTAAACTTACTATGTAATTTCCATCTGTGTAAGCGTTATTTTTCTTTTGTTATAAATGTTGCGATTATGCTATTTTGAATGTTGGGTTTAAGATAATGTTAAGTTGATGCGCGAAAATACATGTTTCCATCTGTTACATGAACGTAATTCATAATATATGTTTACGCGAAGATAATCTTAATTGCATGGTAAAGTTGGCTAATACTTAAGATAATTTGGGGAACAAGATAGTAACCTAGTTACAGAGGTGTGTAAGTGCCTGAGTCATCATCTAGTGTTGCGTGAAGGACAATCGGATACCTTCGCGGAGGTTCTGAAAGACGGAGTACACTGATAACCCCTAAAGGCTTATCGATCTACGCGAAGACAGGGGTTAGGGTGTAAGATTGACATCACAATTGTCTCAGGGTGTGGAAACTTGGTTCCTGCATCACCCCATACTACTTCAGGTGAGACTTCAGTCCGCACTCTGCAGATTGATGTTGAAAGGGCCAGTAGAGTAGGGATTTGCTTGGCTGCTTAAACGCTGAACCTGGGTTAGGGCCCATCAATCCAACAAATTGTTCTATTGCTGGGACCAAGATCTACATAACAAGATGTGTGATGTCGTATCATTGGAATCCAACTAAGAAAGAGATCGAAAACTGGTTGGATAGAAATATCCACGAATTCACGGCACAAGAAAACAAGAATCTTTTATTGACGAAAGAACAATGGTTGGATAGATATTTGTACATAGAAATACATGAAATCTTCTTGTGCACCTTCCCGGTTGAGTTATACGAGTGGATCACGAAGTTGGCAGACGGCCAAAGAAGGTGGAGGCTTGACAATCCAATTGTTTGGACACCAAAGTTAGTAAGGAGACTGGAAGCCTCTGAAGATAAGATCATGCACGTTGTCGACCATTAGCTCAACCGCATCAAGGAGGATTTGTGACAGAGTTCGAGGTCGATACTTCTGTCAGTTAGAACGAAGCAGAGCGCCGCTTCTTTAAAGGACTGTGAGGTAAGTATTTAAAGTCAATAAATACTTGGATTAAGATGCTCTTGTGTGAAAGCAGGTCATGTGGTTACCTTGATGTTTGGAGCTACGCGAAGCAAAAATTCTTTCAGGGATATAGGAAGAAAAGGTCCTAAGTATAGCTCACTAATAGAGCCCCCTTTGAGTGACGACGAAGGAGAAGTGCAGCGTTCTCCATTAAGCGTTGTTCAGCTAATAAGATAAGGGTTCCTGCGAATACCTACATCGCCCCCATCCTCGTCCCATCCGTCCACACCACCTCCATCCTCACCTCCACCACTCACCCCATCACCTACACCACCACCACCTCCACCACCATTCAACATGGCGAATCTGTAAAGCTACCCATATTCAAGGACGTAGGAAATGAAGATTTGCACCAGTTTTGGTTCGTTTCGAAGGCTATATGGGAAGCACAAGGTATCATAGATGACCAAATGAAGAAATCCATGCTGGTTAGTGCTTTGCAGGACCACGCACTAACGTGGTACATTAAGTATAGTACTGATAACCCAACGTTCGCATTGGCAGACATCCAGGCTGCGCTGAATAGAGAATTCACTAGACCTAAGTCTCAAGCACAATCAATTGTGGGATTCAAGGAGATCATGATGAAGCCTGGGGAGATGCCCTAGAATTTGGATCAAAGATTGAAGTGTAAGATCGATGTAGGCAACATGAACCTAACTGATGGGCAGCACTGTGAATGATTTGTGGCCTCGCTCTTGCCTCACCTAAGTGTTGTGCTATCACAATAGAAGATTGGGACCCAAGCAAAAGCCCTGGAAATCATGATGAGACTACACGAGATGCCAATGCAAGATGCTAATATGGGGGTTTAGTAGATTCATGCATAGTTGTAAGACCTTTGCCTCACAATGAAAAGTCTGAAGAAGAACAGAACAACTCGGCCAAAGGTGCGCGAAGAAGTTTGGTGCCTAAAATGAAAAGGTCAGGGGCATGACAAGGATCACTACCCAGTCTTCGTGAACTATGTTGTAGCAGGGGGACCAATGCCTCTATGGCCATAGGTTGCAGCAGAGCCAAGTGCAGGGCCCACGCTATGGTGCACTATATGCCAGGTGGCTGGGAAACATGCGACCAACAATTTCCATTTGTTGCAGAAATTCATACATACACCATAAGAAATCTTCTCCAATTTTTGTCAATTAGTAGGTCATGATGAGCGTAATTGTCGTAGTTATGAGTTAATGATGGATAGGACACCAGCATACAGGGTGCAGGACAAAACGCAACCTCTGGACCAAGGTGTTGGGGGAACACAAGGTGAGTATCAGGGGCGCGTCTGAGGCTGAGGTGGAGGAGGGCCTGGTGGAGGCCAAGGACAGCTGATTTGTTACAATTGTGGAGGCCCAGGACACTACGTGAGGGACCGTCTGAATCTGACACAACTGTCAAGCCACTACGATACTCAGTTTAACCATGCGACTGAGGATTTCCCAATATTGTTGGCTAAGATTCGTGAAAAAGGGGCACAGCGAACGCATAACCTCTAGATGATGAGGGTTGAGCCTCGCGAGGAAGACCCTAAGGTAAACATTATGCTGCGAAGCGAAACTATGACTAGGGAGAATAAAGGCAAGTAGCCTACAGAAGGTGAATGGGTCCACAAAGCACCAGAAAAGGAGACTGGGTTTGATTTGGAGTGCGCAAAAGAAACATTTATGGAAGCAAAGAAAAGCTTTGTTGAGGCCTCTACCTCAGGAAGTGAGAAGAAACCAACTGAAGAAATGGACCCATCCATGATTACCACATTCTTGGAGACCTGCATGAAACTCCTCTACAATAGTAAGGTTGTGAAGGGCCTGCAGGAACTGATCAATCAGTGCGCTGGCAAGGATGGCACTACTGGTGAACCGCGCATAGTTAGAAAGCTTGGCAAGCATAAGGCAAGGATTGGGCGTGACACATAGATAGGGGAATATAAAATGGACCAAGTTATCTTGGATCTGGGGTTCGATGTGAATGTTTTGCCAAATCAGACATGGGAAAGAGTGGGGAGACTTGCGCTCTAGTGGTCTCCATTCTAGTTAAGGATAGTGAATCAACAGAAGATGATCCCGACGGGGAGGTTGCAAAGGGTGATAATTGACATCGAAGGCGCGAGCGGATTGGCGGATTTTGAGGTAATAGAGATTGTGGATGATAGAAATCCCTACCCTGCACTCCCTGGAATCGATTGGGCCACTGACATGAATTGGGTAATCAACCTGAAGAAGAGAAAGATGATCTTTGAAAATAATTCACTCCGCGTAGTGGTGCCGCTAGATCCTGCAGAAGGACCACGCTATACATAACCAAACCGTGATTATGAAAGTAATGACAATTTGGACAAGATTTACAAGATAATGGCGCAAGACCAGGATTGGGTAAATCCGACAGTGGAAAGACATATTGCATGGCACCATGAGAGCTCCTCCACATTAGATTCAGATGAAGAATTAGAGCACTGGCAGAATTGGCTGCATGAAGTATCTACTCTACATTGTAATATGATGACCAAGTCATTGCGTCCTGTGTCATCAGAAGTAAGGAGTTTGCCTCACTATGATGGGTTAACTGATGTTGATCACTTTTTGGATGCATTTGAGAGAGAAGTGCCAGAAAATCATTGCTTCCAGGCACTAGATAGGGTACTGTGCGCTACGCCCGCAAGATGGTGGGGTACGCACAAGGATAATTTCGGTGATTGGCGCGACTATAAGAGGATGATGAGAATACATTTTGGACAGCTGAAAGTACAGATGGAAGACAAGTATGATGGAAGGGATGATCCACACGAACACCTTGCCAAATGGACTAAGGCTTATGGAGTAGAGCCCCAGCCTGAATGGGTGCATCTATTTTTTCATACCCTGGATGTCATACCAATGAATTGGTACTTGGAAACAGAGCCTCGCCATGGCACTAAATAATGGGACATCCTGTGCCAGGGGTTTATAATGACGTTCAACTTTGAGGATGGGTTTGACTGTATTGACGCGGCGCTACAAGAGGTTAAAGTAGTGATCTTTAGGATACCGCAAGATTCTTTGGACTTGATTCAACCTTATTGGACTACCCAGCTGAACCATGTGCTAGAATGCTATAACGTGACCACTGAAGAAGAAGACGAGGATCCCAGAAAGATTAATATTCCAGAAACTGAGGGTCACCACGAGGTTGAAGGTCTGCAGATAGAGGATCCAGACATAACCGCGCCACTGAAAACTAGGCAGGTCAACATTGGCATAGAGGCAGAACTGAAATTTGCAAAGATTGGGGACTATTGGGATGATGCGACAATAGACAAGGTCATTGAGCTCCTCCGTGAATATCAAGATTTGTTCCCCATGAAGTTTCTTGATTTGAAGGGGATAATAGGAGACCTGGGCATCATGAATATCACCCTGAAACCGGACGTGAAACTTGTAAAACAAAGACCTTACCACCTTAATCCGAAGTATAAGGAAAGGGTCTACGCTGAGTTAGATAAGATGCTTGCAGTAGGAATTATTGAACCAGTGGAAGAATCTGATTGGGTAAGCCCGATAGTGGTTCAGGAAAAGAAACAAAAAGAAGAAATAAGGATATGCATGGATCTCCAGAAATTTAATGACACTTGTGTGCATGATCTTTTCCTAACCCATTTCACCGATAAGGTCCTAGATAATGTAGGTGGCCAGGAAGCATACTCTTTCACTGATGGGTTCCCTGGGTACAATCAGATCAAAATCGTGCCTGAGAATAGAAGTAAGATGCCTTCATCACTGAATGGGGATGTTTTCAGTACACCGTAATGCCTTTTGGGTTGAAGAATGCACCAGCAATATTTTCGCGCATAGTCATTGCGGCATTCAAAGACTTCATTCATAAATTTCTAGAGGTATACTTCAATGATTGGATAGTGTTTGAGTTGGTCAAGCGCAATGTCGCAAGTCTATGCTTGATGTTGGATACCTGTTGGAGATACCAGATCGCACTCAATCTAAAGAAGTGTCTATTTTGTGTGCCTTTTGGGATCCTGCTGGGTCATGTGGTATGCAGACAAGGATTGATTGTAGACCCTCCAAAGATCGCAGTGATAATCAACTTAGAGGCGTCGAGGAATGTCAAACAACTGCACGCAACTCTAGCGCATACTGGATACTATAGGAAATTCATCAATATCTATGCCCAAATAACAGTGCCTATGGAGGAATTGTTGAGAAAGGATGCTACGTTCTGTTGGAATGATGAATGCCAAAAGAGCTTGGACATGCTAAAAGAGAAAATGGTCACCATGCCAATCCTAGTCTTCCTGAACTGGAAGAAGGAATTTCATGTGCACGTGGACGTATCATGTATTGCGTTGGGGTCGTGCTAACATAGGTTGGCGAGGGAGAATTGGACCATCCAATAGCATTTGCGAGCAGGAAGTTATCCAAGGCTGAAAATAACTATTCCACCACAGAGCGCGAAGGACTAGCCATGGTGTACGCGCTACAAAAGTTTAGGCACTATTTGTTGGGTGGACATTTTAAGATGTATACAGATCATTCTGCATTGAAATACCTGGTCAATAAGCCTGTGTTGGGGGGAAGATCTGCAGATGGTTGTTGTTGTTCCAAGAGTACGACTTTGAAGTTATTGTAAAGCCAGGATGACTGAACACGGGACTTGATCATCTGTCACACATTGGAACGAGAGAGGAACCTACTAATTTGGAGGAGGAGTTGCTTGATGCACAGCTCTTTGCAGTGCACATTACGGACAGTCACTTTGAAGATATCATACATTTCCTAAGGACAGGAACTACTCCAGAAGGGTATACAAGCCAACAAAAGAAGGAGTTAGTGGTGCACGTGGCAAATTTCTTCGTCATTGTAGGAAACTTGTACAAAATGTGGTCAGACGAAATATTGCGACATTATGTACCTGACTTTGAATGAAGCAGCATCCTTGTTGAGGCTCATGGAGGAGCTGCAGGAGGACATTATGTAGGGAAAGAAATAGCACAAAAGGTTCTACGTGCTGGTTTTTGGTGGCCAACCTTGCATAAGGATTCAAAAGCATATTGTAGGGCATGTGATGCATGTCAAAGGACCAACAAGCCATCATGGAGGGATGCACTGCCTCTGATGCCGTAGGTGATGTTACAACCATTCGAGAAATGGGCGATTGACTTTGTGGGTCCAATTCAACCTCAAGGAAAGAAGACGGGTGCATGGTACGTCATCACCATGACTGAGTACTTAACCAGATGGGCAGAGACATAGCCTAAGTAGGACTGTACAGGCGCAACAATGACAAAGTTTATTTTTGAATATGTGTTGACACGATTTGGTTGTCCAAAGATCTTGATGAGAAATCGTGGTACGCACTTTCTTAATGAAATAATCAGTGCATTGACAGAAGAATTTCAGGTGTATCATCAGAAAAGTACACCTTATCATCCACAGGCCAATGGGATGGTGGAAGCATTCAATAAGATATTGGAGAGTGCACTGACGAAGGTCTGCAATGCTCAGAGAAATGATTGGGATGTGTGTGTACTCGCGGTGCTACGGGCCTACAGAACAACTTGTAGGAAGCTAACTGGGCAAATGCCTTTCAACCTCTTGTATGGCATAGAAGTTGTGATGCCAATGGAATACATTGTACCTAGTCCGCGCATAGTGGCACTCACAGGAATGGAGGACCACGGAGATCTGGAAGAGAGGCTCGCGTAGCTAGCAGATCTTGAGGAGGACTGATTTCTAGCTAGATTTCATCAACAAGTTCAAAAGGAGTGCAAAAAGGCATGGCACGATCGACACATCAAACTGTGCACCTTCAAGGTAAATGATTTGGTCTTGTTATATGACAGTAAATTTGATAAATTTCTAGGGAAATTTTGGATGCACTGGCTAGGGCCATATGTCATCAAGGAGATTACCGATGGTGGAGTAGTTCAGCTGGTTAAGTTGAATGGAGAACCCTCCCTGGGGAAGGTGAATGATAGCTGATTGAAGCCATACAATGGTGATCCAACTAGGTGACTATATGAGGGATGCATAGTCTTAGCACACTAGGCAGCTAAAATGAGGCGTGGGAATATAAACTACACTACTAGGGGTGGAGAGCTACACGAGGAGAGAACTGCGCAGAAAGAGGGAATGTCACATAGTCCAGAACAATGTGCAGAGAGTTGCGCTATAAAGGGAGAAACTGCACAGAGCAACCAAAAATTGACCATTAAAGTCACTGTTCATGATTTGACGATGAAAAAATAGCCAAATGGAGTTGGGGGGGAGGGGGGGGTGGTGCGGCATTTAAGACGGAATTTATGGGCAATATCTTTGAAAATATGTCACCAATCTAGAATTAATGAACCGATTTTTGGGGGAATAGTCAGATTTGAATTTAAAATGGCCTATAAATTACATATGGCCTCCCAGCAGAAAACACTTTGCATATTCAGAAATTGTGAGTTGTAATGTGTGTTGTGCATGAACCACACATTTTTCGAAGAGCTACTTGATTTCCTAGTGTTCGATCGATTTCTGGAAACTATCCGCAAAATCATCCATGAAATTATTATAAGAGTAGCAGCCATGCACGTTGAAGCAATGACAGGCGAGGGAGTTGTTCCATAGGTCACTATGGCAGCAAAAGGAGCTGCCCCAAGGTTATGCCTACAGAGATACCGACTGAAGTACTGAAGTCTCCACGGTTTCCTAGACCAAGGCCTACCCCGACCAAGGAGGGTCCCAAGAACAAGAAGGGCAAGCAGGCCACGACACTGTAACCGATGTATGCACCTTAGAAAACACCCACAATAGGATAAGTCCACCACATAGGAAAAGGGTAAGATGATTAACCTGGAGCTGGAAGAAGAAGAGATTGAGGATATCCCAATGGATGATGAGGATTTTGGGGTGGAAACAGAGGATGTTGAAATTGAGGGGTCTGACCCCATCACTAAGTTGCCTCAGTATGTTCCTCCACGCAGGGGCAAGACCAAGGTGCCCAAAGGCATTGATGAGAGTAAGGTCACCCTGCACATACCCCTCTTACCAGACCATATTGTGTTCGAAGGACCGCGCTTGGGGTGTGTCCCCCTTTTGAAATTAGAAGACTAGGATTTAGCAGACATAGAGCGATTCCCTCATTTAGCAACAGACCAACTCATGCACCACGTTTTCCACAAAACTACTGGAGTAACCACACTAGAGCCGAGGAAGTGGCTAAAAGGTGTGGATAAGGAAGTATGGCACAGGGCCAGTGACAAAGCGGTTGGTCGAAGAGATGAAGCAGGCGGAAACGCAGTGCACCACTGAGGTAGCAGTTGTCCAAGTCGAGTTGGGAGGTCTTCGCGACAAGATATCTGCACTAGTTGAGTGACTCAAGGGGGAGTCACCATGATTGTGTTGGGGGCCTGTTGGGAACCGGTCCACTGGGGGTCAATTTTGGGGTTACAAACCCAAGTTTTGGGGCAGAAGACTTGAATTTTGTATAAAGAATGTAAAGTCTCCACATTTTGTGGTTGCGGAGTGTGAATATATCTAAAGTCAAAGAGGGTTTTCCGCCCTTAGTCTAGATAGGTTGTGTATATTTTGGAGATCCTCCCTTGGTCCGCGAACCATGGGATTGTATTAAAAGGAGAGTCTTAGAGAGTCTAAGGCAGTTCAATAGTCATGAGTCATTTATGTAATATGTTTGTGAGAGGTAAGAGAGAGAGTCTTAGCGGCGATAGAGCTCTGCAGCTAAGTGCGCAGAGGCCTAGGGTAGAAGTCCGCTACTAAGTGAGTAGACCCCTACAGTTATGTGTGCAGGGCAGTTAGAGTCTATATTGAAAATCTAAATCATCAATAAAGAGAAGTGTTTTGAACTTACTGTGTACTTTCCATCTGTGTAAGCGTTATTTTACTTCTATTATAAATGTTGTGATTATGCTATGTTGAATGTTGGGTTTAAGATATAATGTTAAGTTGATGCGCGAAAATATATGTTTCCATCTGTTACATGAACGCAAGTCATAATATATGTTTACACAAGGATAATCTTAATTGCATGGTAAAGTTGGCTAATACTTAAGATAATTTGGGGAACAAGATAGTAACCTAGTTACAGAGGCACGTAAGTGCCTGAATCATCATCTAGGGTTGTGTGAAGGACAGTCGGATACCTTCGCAGAGGTTCTAAAAGACGGAAGAAGAAGTACATCAATAAGCCCTAAAGGCTTATTGATCTGTGCGAAGACATGGGTTATGGTGTAAGATCGACATCACGACTATCTCAGGGTGTGGAAACTTGTTTCCTGCATCCCCCCATACTACTTTGGGTGAGACTTCAGTCCACGCTCCGTGGATTGATGTCGAAAGGGCCAAAAGTGTAGGGATTTGCTTGGCTGCTTAAACTTTGAACCTGGGTCAGGGCCCATCAAGAACACAAAGGAAGCTACATTCAGATTATCCAATAAGGGCAAGGAACAAAAAGTTCATCAAGACTACTCTAGCAGTGAATCTAATTAGGATCTAGCTTAACTAACCAGAAAACTGAAGTGAGTCTCTAGTAAATATAACGGGCAGTTACCCTTTAAGTGTTTCGACTGTGGAAGAGTTGGACATTTCTCTCCAAATTCCCTTACAAAGAAGGCACTAAAAGAGAATAAGGTATAAAATTTAGAAATAAGTCTCAGAAATTTCAAAATAATAAACCCTACAAGAAGAAGGGGTTCTATTCCAAAGAGGATAGTTCAGACCTGGAATCAGACTATGAAGACTCATCGGAAAAAGAGTCAAATGAGTATCTTCTTATGGCCCTCGAAACAGACTCTAAGAAATAGGTCTATACAGATTCTTAAGAGGAAGAAGAGGAAGGAATGGTAGACCTTGAGGGAAAACTCATTAGTGCCCTTGATGAGTTGAAGAAAGCAAGGAAGAAAAAAACATCTGAAGGAACAGTTGCAGCGTGTAGAAGAAGGAATGTATAACTCTGGTAATGAGGATTTTGCCTATTAGAAAGAAAAAGACGGAGAATCTATCAAGAGAAAGGATAGTATAGCTCTTCTGCTAAAGGGATAACAAAGAAACCGTGAAATACTAGAAGAGGAGAACAAGCAATTGAAACAGGAGTTGCTCAAGTTGAAAATGATAAAGACCTCAAAAATATGCAAAGATGATTTTCTGTCTTTGAAGGTTGAACTAGAGGAGGCCAAACGAAAGCAAGAGGTTCTTCAAGATTTGATTCAAGAATGGGAAGAAAATTGTCAGTGTCTTGAAGCAGAGATTGTTTCTCTAAGAACGTACCTTGAGAAATCAAAGACCGAGAAGGGTCTAAACACGAAATTCATTGAAGGGACTAGAAGACTAAATTAGATTCTGAGTTGTCAAAGTCCCTCAGGAATTAGAACATGATTGGGGTACTCTAAGGGACAAGAATCTTCTCTCAAGAAGAAGAAGATAAGCTTCAAGCCTGCGGGAGTTAAAGAACCACAAAATCATAGGAAGAATCATCATGAAAGAATTGATGAAGATAAAGAGTAGCAAGACAAAGAGGAGATCGTCAATGGAGTATGAACCAAACAGTTAGTTGACCAAGGTATTTTTCTGCTAAATCATATAATTATTTTAACAATAGGCATGCCTACCTGTTTTATGGTCATTATTATAAGTGTCATATCTTTGGACACAAAGCCATTGATTGCAGAAGTGTTAAAGTTGAAAGAGTTGAAAATATCATATTTAATACACACCGGACTGCTAAGTCTCAATATTCCTCTCTTAGGAATCAGAATGTCTTCTCACCCCTACAACGTGAAGTTGAATTCTTTAAATGTAATAACTTCGGTCACAACGCTAGTGAGTGTAGAAGTAGGTTTGAATACCTGCTAAATCTGAAACTGACAGACAAACTCACATACAAGCGGATAAAATAAGCTTGAAATAAGAGACCAAAAAGAGCATGCCATGTGGGCTTGCCTTGTTAGCATATGATAAAGAAAACATATGGTATGTAGACAGTGGTTGTTACGAACACATGACTGGATATAAGAGAAAGCTTTTGTCACTAAAATAAAAAGATAGAGGAGGTAATGTCACCTTTGGCAACAATGCTCCAACAAGGATCAAAGGAAATAGAGTGGTCAGTCATGATCAGAAGAAAAAAGCACATAATGTGTTGTATGGGGAAGGCCTCAAACAAAATCTGCTAAGTGTTTGCCAGATGTGTGACAGCAACTATGATGTGACCTTTTGATCTAAAGATTGTGATATCCAGGATTTAAAAAATGGAAAACTAGTGGGGAAGGCAGTTGTTGGTGTTCACATATGAATTATGGATTTCACCCTTCCCCGCATTTATTGTCAACCTGGGGCTTGTTAATTGTTTCAAGGCTCCCGTGCAAAGTATATGCAGACCACAAGTTCCCTACCCAAAATTGAGCATTAAAACAAGCATAATAATTGAGTAACAACAAGCTAATGATAGTAACAACAAATTACAGTAACAATAATCTAAATTCACAGGAACATGAAATCGATATATCATTAACAACAATAGAAAGGAAATCATAACAACACAACCAATATAAATTTTCACACACAAATAATCCAACAACACCTGATCAGGAGAGTGGGCTCGACTCTGCAATCAGGGTTGTGGCAAAGATTGAAGATTACATGAAGTTCAGGAAATCAAAATTGCATTAATCAAGAAGTAATACAATAAAGTCTGTTGTTACACTTCTCGGGTCTAGTGTTCACATTTCTTCCTCGATAACCATTACTTATACATTGTATCATTATAGAAATAGTATTAACAAACTTAGAAATTATGATGGCTTTGTCTGCTCGCAAATAATCGTTAAAATAGAAACATAACGAAAAAGGTAGAAATTGTATCAATCCACCAACTCCTCATTGGTTGAACATTGTTGCATACCCTATCTTGGAATAACACTACCAACTCTTTAATAATCATTGCACTGATTTGTAGCCTGTTGGTCATCAATATCTTGATTTTGCAAAAGAACTTTAATCAGCAAGTCGCATAGCCACTGTTTCCCTGGGACTACGTTTCATTAATCAATATTTTAAAAGACATGCCAAATTAATATACCTTTGTTGTTTTGAGACATAAATTAACCTCGCAAGACTATGGAATGGGTAAGGTGAAATGGATAAAAGCAGGAAAAAATGGGAAAATTTATCAACCAACATCTCGCCCGAACTAGCTTATTTGCATGTCCTCATGCAACTCGTTTCCTACAAAGATATGGGTTAGATCCATTGTGGTTGACATGGAGTTGTGTGAGATCGTACTGTGCGGCCATGTCCTTCGACTAGTCCTCATCCGCCACATAAGCTGGTTCGTACTGGTTAGAAGGGAACCAAATAATGGGAAATTAGAACCTTAGCCCTATCCACCAGACCCCATAGTGTCATGTGTAGGCGATAGAACGTGGAATTCTCTTCAATTCCCTAGCAAAATTGGCGAACCCAAAATGTTCTCGCATCCAAACTGTTGATGACGACAACATCCAATGCTTTTGACAAGCATCATTAGCTTCCTCCTGATAGGTACATATTTTCCTCATACACATGTCAACACACTAGCCTTGTGTCCTCAGCATATGGTCTTTTCTTCCTTCTAGCTGAAGGAACCCTTTATGTCTATTATAAATATCCACAGATTGAAAGTGTTCCTTCCAGTCGAAGGAACCCTTGATGTCTATTATAAATATCCACATATTGAAAGCGTTCCATTATGATCACAAGTGGCTGATTTTCTTAATCTTCTTCGAATGTGTCAAAGGCCTTCTTCCACTTAGCTTGATTAATTGTGAATAACGTGAACACTCTAAGATGAATTTATCCCACATACAGTACTGGATTGAATGACTGATAATTTTCAAGGATGTAATTATGCATATAGAGCTCACACAACAAATTTTGTTTTAATTTATTGTGAGTTCTCAAATTCCACAAGAACTACATGGAGTCTTCTATATCATGGCTTATCTCCTGGTGGGTGATTTCCAGATATAAAAATAGATATTGTTCATGGAGGAATAGGGCATAAAAATTAGCAGGGGGTCTACATGCCATTATCTACTACGTCAGGGTGAACATCTCATCCTTATCTATCTTTAGTAATTGGACATTCCCCTACAGCTCTTCAATCTTCTTCTGTAGCTTTTCCTACTGTTGCCTGGCCTTTTCCACTTGGGTGATATGATCACCCACCACTCTTTCTACTTTTTCCTGGATTTACTTCACTCCTTTCCGGTGAGCTTTTATGGGAATTGATCCATGCTGAAGACTCAAAGCAGTGGCCCTCCATTTCTGAATCTATATTGTGAACAGGAACTCCTAGGCCTCTATCAAATGAAGAAATTACTCGGTCTGCATAGATATTGAAGCCATCTTCTTATCCTTTGTTTTCACTGCCATCGAGGCTGTTCCATCGGTTCTAGGGGTTACGATAACTTGGCCATTGTTGCATTTTCACTTTCTTTCTCGTGTCTGCTACTGTATTACTTGTTTTCTTAATTTAGTAATTTCCATTTTCAACTGAATTTTTTCTCTGAACAACAACCGATACCAGCTTTGGATGGTATCTTTTTTTTCATCTACTTCTCGACAAATTCTTGTTTTATGATGACACCCTCCATTTTTCTTGCGATCGATGTTGGGTTTGGTGGATTAGCATCACCAAATTCATCGATTGGTTCATGCGTTGCTATCACTTCCTCCACTTGTTCAACTAGAGATATTCATGGAGCGGTTTCAACGTCCCTTTCTACAGATTCTGGTACCATCGGATTTCTTTGTGGTGGGTCAGGAGCTAGTAATGATTCCTAAAGAGTAGTATCATCAATGTTTCCCTCATGTCGTTTTTCTAAGGCCATAATTTCTTCTCCTACTTTCTCAGGAATTGATATTGATTCCTATAGGTTAGTATGAATGACCACTTTTCTTTCCATCCACTCAATGGTTGACACTAGTTCTTGTCGAAACATGTCAACAATGAATCTTTCTTCTATTCATTCAGTGGTTGACATTCGTTCTTGTGGGATAGTGTCAACAACAATTTCTCCTTCTATCAACTCAAAATTTGACACTAGTTCTTGTGGGACAATGTCAAGGGTGGCTTCTTACTCCATTTGTTCAACAGTTGACACTGGTTCTTGTGGGGCAGTGTCAAGGGTGGCTTCTTCCTCCATTTGTTCAAAAGTTGACACTGGTTCTTATGGGATAGTGTCAACCGTGACCCTTTCCTCTATAATTACTCTAACAAACCTCAATTCTGGAGGAAATATCTTTTCTTTTTCTGCTCAGGTAGGAGAATGGAATTTCCTTGCCCCTCTCGACAGGGATGCCAGGAGTGGAGAACGAGGAGTAACATCCTCAATTTCCATTATACTAACACCCTCTGACGTAGTTCCCCCAGCTCCACCTCCATTCCCTAAATCATCTGGCTAGTTTGTCATCTCTTCATCCCCCTCTTCTTTTGCTCTGGTACTTGTCCCGTCACTTCCTCCTCCAATAATTCTTCTTCGTCCCTTACTGGCATCATAGTTGCAACCTCTTCTTCTGCTATCTCAACCAATTGTTGCCAAGTCACAAGGATTTGTAACAGGGCATGCATCACCAATATTTTGACGATTCCATGATTTGTGAGGACACCAATCGCTTGGCATGACTGGTGCATAGACGTGTCATTAATTGGAGATTGTTCCAAAGGAAAAATGGAATATTGAGGGGATGCACTTGACGAAATCAAAGACATGATAAAATATTAAAATGATACTTAAAAAGGGTAGAGATTTGACCTTCACAGGTGATGTACCACATTACGAAGTATGCAACCTCGGCCCATGGTTGTGGAAATGATTTTTGATCATATCCTTTCCCCTTCTGTACCACATTCTCCCTCGCCTGCAAGAATAATTCCAGGAATTCTAGCATGGGTATTTTACGAGCAAACCACTTCTTCCCTCTGTGCAGAAATCTACCAACAGTCGAAATAATATCTTCTGTTACCTAAATTTCTAGTCCGTGGACTCTGGAATGATTCCCTTCCATATTTAGCATGAGTTCCATTGTGACCTCTTCGTTGAACCCTTGTAACCTTTCATAGTAAATGTTCCATCCTGCATCTAAAATATCGGCCATACGTTTGGCTGACGCCAAACTTGCGTTGTTTTTTCTGGCTCGTGTCTAATGGCTTGGCCACCCATTCTATCAATTCTTCTGTAGCAGCCCTCGAAGTAGAAGAAAGTTGTTGAGGGGGTTTTCAACAACTAAAATTTGCAGTAACAGGATTGACTATAAATTCCAGCAAAGGTTATGGAAAAATCGATGGTAAA
Organism: Pinus tabuliformis; assembly: GCA_031772625.1. Taxonomy (NCBI): domain Eukaryota; kingdom Viridiplantae; phylum Streptophyta; class Pinopsida; order Pinales; family Pinaceae; genus Pinus; species Pinus tabuliformis. The sequence goes on along the minus strand of CM062817.1, from coordinate 134,172,551 downwards.
TATGGTATGATTATGGTAATTATTCCAACGCATTTGAAAAGACTACATTTTAATGCCATTTTGCATATTCGTACCTAGTACAATTTCCAATGTGCGTGGATATACGTGAAGGGTAGGGTGAGGATATAAATGGATAGTGGTAATAATGAGTGGTTAAAGTGAGGTTTAATAATAATGATGAAATGGCATCATTATTATTAAATACGAGATCTCCCCCCAACTAAGGTATGGCCGTCCTCGGTCATGGTTGGTCATGTCATAAATGAAATATCAATAAAATCCATGGAGTCATTCGAGAACGTACCGGATGACTTACCTTAGCGGAGTATCAGCATCGGCGGAGTAACAACACTAGTGGAGTATCAACATTGTGGAGTAACAATGCCAGTGGAGTACAACATCGCGAAGAAACAACACCAGTGGAATATCAACATTGCAGAGTAATAACACCAGTGGAGTATCAGTGTCGGTGGAGTGCCTGCATTAGTGCAGTCAGCATCGGTAGAGTAACAACATCAGTGGGGTATCAACATCAATGGAGTAACAGTACCAATGGAGCATCATCATTTGTGGAGTAACAACACCAGTGAAGTATCAACACTTGCAAGAAATATAAATGAGCACTATTGATGGAGTAGTGTGTCTATATATATATATATATATATATATATATATATATATATATACATATATATATGATTTTTTTATTTTTCTATTCAATATGAGGTGTAGAGGAAGTATTTTTTGCACAAATGATTTCATAACCAAAATTATCAGAAATATGCTTAATAAAGGAGTCCCTAGAGGTCAGGTGCTGATATAATCTAAGGAGATGTTCGTTTACAAATAAAGGAGTATGTGGCTCATCTATTGTTGTAAGTTAAACACTGCCATTGTAGAATACTTTATCAACTTCATATGGTCCCATCCATCTAGAGCAGAGCTTTCCCTTGAAGTCCTTGAATCAGGAGTCATAGAGTAACGCCCAATCATCTTTTTGAAAAACCTTTTTTTGTATGAATTTTTCGGGCCACTTGGTTCGTTGCTGCTAGATTGTAGCAGTATTCTATACAACTATCAGATGAATTTCATCTAATTCATTAAGTTGTTCCAGTTGGTGTTTCTGGGTTGCAGTAAGATCCAGACCTACTTCAAGAGTTGTCTTGAGCATCTTAATTTCGAATTCCACTGGAAACAAAGGGGATTTTCCATACACAAGCTCATATGGTGAAAACCTTGTTGTATTCCACCATGTAGTTCTATATGCCCAAAGTGCTTCAGGAAGTTTTTCAGCCCAATTTCAGCGATGGTTAGCTATGGTCTTTGTGAGAATGTTTTCCAGTACCTTATTTGTGCTCTCAACTTGACCATTCGCCTGAGGATGATATGGAGATGTCACCCTATGTTTGATTCCATATTTTTCCATAAGTGCTGCTATTAAATGTGATGTAAATTGTGCCCCTCCATATGAAACTATTTCTCTAGGAGCCCCATATTGAGCGAGAATTTCTTCAAATAAAAAGTCTGAGACAACTTGTTCAATGGCCTTTGCGATGGCTTTGGCTTCCACCCATTTTGTCATGTAATCTGTGTAGACGATAATATGGACTTTCCAATGAGAGGGAGGATTAAACGGCCTGAAAAAATCGATAGCCCACTTTTTAAAGGGTTCAAGGACTAATTGAGGTTGTAGTGGCATTTCCTTTGATTGACCAAGCTGACCCATCCATTGACAGTTTTCACACCCCCGGACATATGTCCTAGCATGACGGAAAATAGAGGACCAATAGTATCCCATTTGCAACACCCTATGACCAGTTTGCTTGTCTGCAAAATTACCTCCAAGGACTGTCATGGGTGGCTTTCAGGATAACATAAATATCGTCCTCCACTACATAGTTCTGGATTTGCTGATCTAGTCTGATGTGGAATAGATATCCCTCTATCCATGTATAGTGGCCACTTTCCTGGATGATTCTTCATTGTTCCCTATACAACAAATGATGAGGTACCTTACCTCTAGCAAGATAGTTAGCAACATCTGCATACCAAGGGGTGTGAGTAGCAATTGCAAAAATATGCTCATCAGGAAAACTGTACTCTATAGGTGTATCTTCATCATTAATATTTAGCCTAGACATGAAATCTGCTACCACATTATCTTTTCCTGGTTTATCTACAATAGTAATATCAAATTCTTGTGTCAATAACAACCATCTTATAATTTCACCTGGTGTTATAGGTTTTTTCATTAGATACCTAATGGTTGAATGGTCTGTGTGCACGAAAGTGGGGTACCCTATAATATAATGCTGAAATTTATTAACAGCATAAATGACCACCAAAAACTATTTTTTAGTTAGTGTATAATTGAGTTCAGTAGGATTTAAATTCTTGCTGACATGGTAATTCACATATGGCTTCTTGTCCTCCTGTCATCCCAAGACTGCCCCTATTGCTATATGAGAAGCATCCATAGATATATGAAATGTGAGTTTCAAGTCAGGGCTGCGTAATATTGGAGCTTTATAGACTAGTGATGCAGGAGCATCTAGGCCTAGCCAGTAATGTAATGGTGTGGTCACATGTTGTGGCTAATGAAAGTTTGGAGGAGGACTTGGTTGTTTAATTTTATTAATTGTAAAGTATGTAAGTAGTTAATTATTTCCTAATTCTGAACAGAATTGGGAATAAGTGGCAAGTGATCCTCCCTGCGTGGAGATCAAGCCAATTAGCTATAATGATTAGTTTGAGTAGGATTTGATTTCTTAAAATATAGTGAATTCCTTCATTTGTGGAAGGAAATTCTTTGACAGAACATATATGTGATTCGTTTCTTTTCTGAAAGGGTGATTCGAGAGTGTTGTAAGCCTACGAGCAGCGTAGGAGAAAAAGGCCACTAACTAGAATAATCAGGCCAGAAAAGGGTTGGAAAGCCTCAAGATGTAATTATGTGTTTATATATTTATTTACATAGAATTGATTCTGAGTGGGGAACTGTGTATTTATGCATTTTTGTGTTCTGTTATATATGTATGAGTAGATAGCTAAAATCCCTTTGTAGGCATATTAATCGACCATCGATCATTGGAGGATCGATGGCGATCCTTTGATGAATGAACGAATTTTACATAGAACTGTCGTGCTGGTATAGACAGATTTTGGTGGTAAGACTGTGGTTAACACATAAAAGCATCGAAAGTAAGCGAGATTAAGTTCAAGCGGAAAAGTACCAGAAGGCTCAGTAACCGTTGGATCTCAGAGTTCAAAGGCTTAGATCTAGTCGCTGAGGAGCAGAACGAAACATTGCATCGACGAAATCCTTTAAGCGATATCAGAACCAGGAGTTGAAACATTGTGATTGTGATAGCCGATTAAGCGTCAACCGTCTAATCGAAGCCAGGATCGACGGTAGTAGAGGATGGAATGTCGATGGCCGATGAGCGATGTGGCGATATCACCGATAGGCCAGTCGACGATCGGAGGTTGTCGGGATCAGAGATCGGAGTAGCGGAAAAGGCTTTGGGCCTGAACGGACCCGACGGAGTTATAGATGTGGTTATATAAATTTTGAGATCTAGCCTTAAGGCTTTCAGTCGGATTTTCCATGTGTTTCCATGTATTTTCATATATTCTGATTTATGTATTTGCGATGGTCGCGATAGCGATATTACAATAAATCAATGGCAAAGGGATGATGGGTGGACCCGATAGAGTTATGAATGCAGGTATAATGTTTTTGAAGTCTAGCTAAGCATAGCAGTGTGGGGTTTCCCGTGTATTTCCCATATTTCTGTGTATTTTGACAAAAGGTTATGGTCACGGGATTTTAAATGCAAAGAATGCTTCCGAAATATGTATGTGTGTGTATAAAGCTTAATAAGGGGCCACTAAGGGGGAAATTAGTCCCGATAAGGTATTTTGATTGTGGCAGCCATATGGTTGCATCAATTTTGGTATCAGAGCAAGGATGCCTTGCTTATGAAGATTTATGATACAAAAGGTATGAAAGTTGCAGCAATTGAATGAATGGCAAAGTTTGGCACCAGACTACAGCAGTGAGACTGTAGAAGAACTTTTGGAAGTTCTTAGAGATTGTAGCAGAACCTCATTCCAGCTAAGGCTTGGAATAGATAGGGACAGAGGAGTCCTTAAGAGAAGTGAGTGGAGCAACCAGAGAGAGAGAGCAAGATTGCTTAGTGCAAGTTCTAAGGAAAGAGGACTTGGAGACCAGGCAGAGGAGAAGCTTGGTGAGAAGATCAACTTAGAAGGAAGTTGATTGGTTGCAGGTGTAGAGCTCACACAGAAGAGAAGATGGCTATGGTAAGTCATATGGAAGGTTTAGAATAAGTATACAAGATGAAGGAGAAGGGTGCTCAAACAATCCGTAGGAAACGGATGAGTCAAGCAAAACTTGACAAGGAAATGGCTAAAATAAGAAAAGAACTCGATGCGTTAGAAATGCTGCTAGAGGAGAACCAAAGACAAGGTTGGATCTTGAAGAAGCCAATGAAGTGGCTTAAGTTGCAGAGAAGGCTGCAACAAGAACAGGTAAAGTGGTTGATGGAAAACCTCAGAGAAGCAGAGGCAGAAATGGAAGTTTCCATTTGTAGACCAGAACAAGGTGAAATGTTGGGTGAAGAGGATAATGAGAGATCAGCTAAAGATCTCATGGACTATTGGCATAGTTCAGAACAATTTGAAGATATGATGACAAGGGAAGCAGATGAGGCAATGAAGCCTTGTGATTTTAATTCTCATAGTTTGTGTATGTTTGCAGGATATACAGAGGATGATGGATAGTCTAGTGAAACTATCACAAACAGGAATGAAGCTCTTGAGGTGAAGTATGATGGAGAATGCCTTTTAGAGGAAGAAGGTGCTGATTTATTGCAGCAGAAAGAGTTCATAGATGAAATTCTATGTGGGGTAAGATAGTCAGATGAAGTTGATATGGACTAGAAGCCAAATGGAAATGCCATAGTGGTATTCCAAGAAGGTAAACAAATGAATTTGTTTAATGAAATTGATGAAAGAACTTTGCAATATGATAGTGCAGAAAATAGGATAATTCAGGAGGATTTCCAAGAAAAGGATGAAGCTGAGAATGGAAGTTGTGATGAACTGCTGGAGAGATTTCACATGGAAATAGAATTCTTGGAAAGATTGCTCAAGGAACCTGAAGGAGAAATGAAGCTTTCAGAACCTGATAAAGAAAAGGATATGGTTACTATGCATGATAAGAATGAAATGTCTCAAACATTTATAGAGTTAAGTAAATGTTTAGACTCTTCAGTTAATGATGTGACTATAGGTACAAAGGACAACATTAATAAGTATGATGCTGAAATCAGAGAAATTGAGCAGAGATTATTTGAAGGTGAGATGAAAGATCAGGAGCAACAAGGAAGTTATTTCCTTAGAGACATGAGGGAGACAGAAGTATTAATCCAGCAGGATAAATATGGAAGAAACCAACAATTTAAAAGAGATGATCAATTATATGAGAGTGAATTTGAGGAAGGAAACTGGCAGCAGAATGAAGAACAAGAGATTAGTCTAGCAGTACAAAGGAAGACAAATGAAGATCGAAGATACAGATGGAGAACGAAGAAAAGGGTCAATTGGAAGCTATTGCAACAGAGGTGGAATGGAAAGCTGATGAACGAGTTCAGGGAACTAGAACAAATTCATATTGATTTGTTAGAGAAGGAGAGAATCAAAGAAATGGAGTCACAGCAAGAAGGATCTGCTGAAATTCAGAAGATCTATGATGGAAGATTGGTGCTTGAAACATCAAAAGAGGATGAAGGGTATTGTATTTTCAAAACTGAAAATTGGTGTGTGTTTGTAGGTCATGTAAACTTGAGGAAAAACAAGCAGTTATTGGAAACTGTCATATCAACAGGTGGAATGATGATGACCCAGAGTCATATGAAGAATAAGGAGAAAAATTACAGTCAAGTGAAGGAATATTCCCAGTCAAGTGACATGCAAAGGATAAGTCAAAAGGAGGATGGCAAACAAATTATTGAGATCAAAGGAATGTTTGAAAAGAAGAGATCCATTCATATGAACATAGAACAAAGAGTTTTCTCAGGAAAACTGATGAAGCCAATACAAACCAAATGAAGAATCTTATGAAGACCTTGGTGTCTCATAGTTTTGAAACTAATATTTTGTGTGTAAATGAAAGATACACTAAAGTAAGGCAACTGTTTAAGGTTGTCATAAGGGAAAGGAAAAGAAAAGATATGATTTTTCAGAAGTTAGAAGAAGAAAAATCACATAATCTTGTGATGCAAAGGAAAGAGCAGTTGTTAAACATAGCTGTAGTGAATTATGCAGATATTGGACAACTATTGAAGGTTGAAGCCAAAGGTGAGCAGCTATTGGAGGTTGATATAGAAGACTTTGTAGATGTTAAACATTTGTTGGAGATTATTGACCTTGAAGAAAGCCATAGTAAATAAGACTAAAGACAGATGCTGTAGACAATGAAGTTAGTAAATATCGTGCAAAGCTTTTAGGAGAAATTCCAAATGAGATGACAGATTTGTAAAATGAGTCAAGTCTTTTGAAGAAGAGGCAAGAAAACCAAGGAATAACTGATCAGACTATACAAACATAACTAAATGAGAATGAAGAAGTTGTCATGGATGAAAAATATGGAAGAGAAGTTGTCGTAAATGTTATCATAATGAGGAAACAAGGTAAAGTATTTGTAATTAATGAATTGATTAATTCTGATGAAGGTTTATATGCAGGGACAAGGCAATGTGAATTCAATTTGAGACAAGGAGTTGATTCTAAAGATCAAATCGAAGTAAGGAAGGATGAGATCAGAATATCTCAGAAAGATGGAATGATGTTGAATCTAAAGTATGGGAGTGTTGAAAAAGAAATGAGTTCAATAGATGACAGTAACAGGATTACTATTATACCACAAAGAGTTATTGATGAGTTAGACAAATATGATGCCATGATCCTTAAGGGCGCAAAAATTAAGTTACTAGAAGAGGAGCTATTCCAAGTACCTAAGCAAGCAAGAAGAATTCTTAGTTTTTAGGAAATTTGTGGAATTGCAGGTATACTGGAAATTGAAGTAAGAAGTGATGAAGCCATGAATGAAAAACCAGAACAAGGAACTGGAATTGTTGCAAGGGATCAATGGAGAAGGTATTGGCACATGGATCAGGATGTTCTTATGCAAGAACACATGCAGTTGTAGGAGATAGTATTCATCATCTAAGAAGTGAAGTGGACAAAGAACTTGATGAGTTGTGGAGACTCATACAACAACATTCCAATAAACTAAATGGAGGACAAAAGAAGGAAGGAAGATTGGCTGGAAGGAATGGTACAGGTGAAGGTAATGGTGAACTACAAATTAAAGTGTGGAAGCCTGGCATGAAGTGTGATGGGCAAACAACAGTGAGATATATGGATAAGACAGTAGTAGACAGTGAGAGCATAGCTAATGGGGCACTGTAGCATAAAATATGGAGACCTGGAGAACAAAAAACAACAACAGCAACCAAGGACAGACTACCAAACAAGGTATGGGATGTAGGAAGACACAAGTTAGAAGCACATGATCAGGAGATCATGATTATTTTTAACCTTGGGAGTCTGATGCAGGAGCATCTAGGAGCATCTAGGCCTAGCCAGCAATGTGATGGTGCAATCACATGCTGTGGCTAATGAAAGTTTGGAGAAATACTTGGTTGTTTGATTTTATTAATTGTAAAGTATGTAAGTAGTTAATTATTGCCTAATTCTGAACAGAATTGGGAATAAGTGGCAAGTGATCCTCCCTACGTGGAGATCAAGCCAATTAGTTATAATGATTAGTTAGAGTAGGATTTTATTTCTTAGAATATAGTGAATTCCTTCATTTGTGGAAGGAAATTCTTAGAAATAACATATATGTGATTCCTTTCTTTTTTGAAAGGGGGATTCGAGACAGAGACAGAGAGATAGAGAGAGAGAGAGAGAGGATTCGAGAGTGTTGTAAGCCTATGGGCAGCGTAGGAGACAAAGGCCACTAACTAGAATAATCAGGGCAGAAAAGGGTTGGAAAGCCTCAAGATGTAATTACGTGTTTATATGTTTATTTACAGAGAATTGATTTTGAGTGGGGAACTGTGCATTTCTGCATTTTTGTGTTCTGTTATATATGTAAGCATAGATAGCTAAAATCCCTTTGCAGGCATATTAATCGACCATCGATCACTGTAGGATCGATGGCGATCCTTTGATGAATGAAAGAATGTTATATAGAACTTTCGTGCTGGTATAGACAGAGTTTGGTCGTAAAACTATGGTTAACACAGAAAAGAATCGAAAGTAAGCGAGATTAAGTTCAGGTGCAAAAGGATGAGAAGGCTCAGTAACCGTTGGATCTCAGAGATCAACAACTGAAATCTAGTCACTGAGGAGCAGAATGAAACATCGCATCGGCGAAACCCTTTAAGTGATATCGGAACCGGCAGTTGAAACATTGCGATTGTGATAGCCGATTAAGTGTCAACCGTCGGATCAGAGCCAGGATCGACAGTTGCAATAAAATCACTAATCGCATATCAGGGAGTTCAGGAGATAGTGGCAGAGGATGGAACGTCGATGGCCAATGAGCGATGTGGCGATATCGTCGATAGGCCGATCGACGATCGGAGGTTGTGGGGATTGGAGATCAGAGTAGCAGAAAAGGCTTTGGGCCTGAACGGACCCGACGGAGTTATAGACACGGTTATATAAATTTTGAGATCCGGCCTTAAGGCTTTCGGTCAGATTTTCCATGTGTTTCTGTGTATTTGCATATATTTTGATTTATGAATTTGCGATGGTCGCAATAGTGATATTACAATAAATCAATGGCAAAGGGACGATGGGTGGACCCGATAGATTTATGAATGTAGGTATAATGTTTTTGAAGTCCGGCTAAGCATAGCAGTGCGAGGTTTCCCGTATATTTCCCGTACTTCTGTGTATTGTGACAAAAGGGTATGGTCACAGGATTTTAAATGCAAAGAACGCTTCCGATATATGTATGTGTGTGTATAAATCTTAATAAAGGGCCATTAAGGGGGAAATTAGTCCCGATAAGATATTTTGATTGTGGCAGCCATATGGTTTCATCAACTAGTTTCTTGATTTCTGAAAAAGTTGCTTCACATGCATCAATCCACACAAATTCTGCATCTTTAGGTAGAATTGAAAAAGTGGACATGTTATTTTAGAAAAAATATATATAAAGCATCGCTAATACCCAACAAAACCAATAAATCTACATATCGAAGTTGGTGTATTCGGTGTAGGAAAATTTAAAATTACCTCAACCTTAGCAGGATCAACCCATATTCCTACAGTTGAAAGTAAATTCCCCAGAATTATCCCCTCTTCCATCACTATATGAATTTCTACTGTACTAAGAGAAACATGAGTCTATGTACATGGTTTAAGTAGTTTTTCTAAATTCTCTAGACGTTCTTGGAAAAAATTTCCATATGGGGTAAAATCATTTATATAAATTTCAACACTGTCATTAACTAGATCATAAAAAATTCCCAATATTGCTAGTTGGAAGGTAGCAGGTGTATTACAGAGGCCAAAAGGAAGGACCATGTATGCAAAATTTCCCCAAGGGCAAGTAAAAGTAGTTTTATCCTTATCCTCGGGAACTATCTAGATCTGGTTATATCCAGTAAATCTATCCAAAGAGGAGAAGACTTTTTCCCAGCTAGTGTGTCAAGGACTTGATCAATAAAGGGTAAGGGAAAGTGGTATTTTTGGGTTTCTTTATTCAATTCCCAATTAGCACCCAATATAAGCATATGCGGTAGTGAGCGAAGGCCTACCTAGAATCAAAGGATGCCCCTCAGCTGGAGATTGAGTGTGCAACACTAGAAGATTGATAGGGTATTGCTAAGAATCTACAAAGATGATCATGTCTTCCAACTTCCCTACTGGTCTTACAGTGGATCGGTCTGTAAGTTCTAGGATTGTAGGGGTTGGTTTAAGGTTGAGTAGGCCCAGGGTAAGTATAGTTGCCGATGTTATAATGTTAATTGTAGCTCCCAGATCTACCAGCATGTTTTGGATATCAACTCCATTAGTTTTCACTGTAAGAATTGGGTTTCCTGAATCAACATATTTGACGAGTATAGTTATTCCCAACATTAGCATAGATTGAGGCTTCCTTCATAGCTTGAAGTAATGGGATTTTGAAAAATAAGTTATGTAATTTTGCCAAAAGTTCAAATCCAGGGTGAGGAATTTGTTTGCTCAAGGATAACCTCTCAGGATAAGGTGGGTCATTTTCACATCCTTGAGTGACAATTGTTTGAGTGGGGGATTGTATTTCCATAGTAATCTGTATCGAACCATCCCTGGTATTTCTAGAGGATTTTCAAGGTTCTAGTTTTGAGACTTCATCGTCAGCATGTTCAACAATTATCGGTGAAGTCTTATTATTTACCACCCTTATGAATTGAAGATTCAATTCATTGCATTCTGCGGTAGCAACACCATATGCAGGAAGGTTTGATGTCTCAGCCTATTGGGCTCCCCTATAATTTGGGTTTGGGTTAGATTGAACAAGAAATTGTGGACGAAGAGGAGGATTTCGTGATCCAGGTGGATCTCTAGACACCAGGGGCATGAAAAAGGCTCAAAATTCAAAGTGGCAGAAAGTCGATTAATTTGGCATCAGATCGAAGTGCTCGCTGCCCTGATTCCAATGGTGTGAACGACACTCCAATCCGAGTCCGTATGAAGAAGATAGAAGAAGTCAAAGTTGTGGGTTGACTTACCCATGTCGTAGGCTTAAGGAGGGCGCAATTTGGCAAGAACCCGACACTGGAATCCGACCAGTTTTCTGGGCGAATTTGTGGGTCCGTTAATTTTTCTTCTAACGCCTAAGGTTTTGGAAAAACCCAAAAGGGTCAGTGGTTATTAATTTAAAAAATAATAATAATAATAAATGGGGGGGCGGCCATGACCCTGCCGCCCCTGGAACTACTGAAACAAAAAATATATATTTTAAGTGGGCTGGGCGACCATGACCCCGCCACCCCAGAGTGACACAACAAGCCAACATTAAAATTGGTGGGGGCGCAGGCTATCAACCATGCCGCCCCTCCACCTCACCTAAATACTACAGCGCCAACGGGGTATGGGAGGAGCGGGCCACTAGGACCGGCGGACCCGCCTCCCAAATATATATAATCCAACCACTATATGGTAAAAAGGGGAGGGGCGGGATTGGATCCCCCGGCCCCTCCTCAACAACTTTGTTATTTTAACCATCATGCCAAATAGTCCTCTTTGGACTTTCCACCAACAAGTTAATATTTAAGCCTTTTTGCACAGTGCGCCAAGAAGGAGGGAGCACGACACATTTTTTGAGACAGAGGAGGTGGAACCCTGAGCAGACTTGTGACAGGGGGCGGAACCTTGCCTGAGCACATTTTCCAGGGGGTCAGTTTTGGTCCAGTGTCAGAATTGGGCAAGTTTTATATCGATTTTTCACCTCTTGGCGACAGGAACTCAATGGTGATGCCAGTTTCTGCAACAAAGCTCTCCATTTTTTGGCCATTTTCCAGAATGGAGGTATAAGACTCCTTTTTTGTAAATGATGATTGTACTCTTCTTTCTCATGCCACTTAATGAATGAAGGCCTCCCCATTGATTGAGTAGGGCCCGGAGACGTAGTCCAAATTGGATGAACTCCATTATCAAGTCTCTTATATTCTTTCATGCTTTATGTGTTTCTCCTCTTCTCTCATGTGCACATTAAATTTCTATGTTTAAGCTGCAATTTATGCATCTAGTTCTTTAATACATCTATAAGGAAAAGATTTTGGATCAAGTGGTATCAGAGTAGGTCTTTGTAGATGTGAATTGCATGTTTGTGTGCTAACAAGAAACAGGCTTCAAAGAGGCGAAGGGAAACTAAAGTCTTTCAATCCTGAAGCGGGGCATGCACATCAAAGGAGAAACATGGGAGAGGAAGAGACTCGTCATGAACAGGAGCACGGTTTCCGCAAAACCTTCTATACAATGGCAGAAAATGTCAGCCATTTGCTTTCAAGGCTGGAGAAAGCACAAGAGAGAAATATAGAAGAACAAGGTTCAGTGCATGGAAATCATGGAGAAGAACCCCCTACTTCTCCTTCCACGAGTGAAAGTTCTTCTTCCTCTCATCACCATCATCATAGAAATTCAAGGGATGCATCTAAGAAACCTTTCTTTAAATTAGATGTCAAATTTGATCTTCCCATGTTTAACGGTGAAAGTAATGCAAAAAAGCTTAATAATTGGATTAGGCAGATTGAAATCTATTGCATGATTCAGCAGATCGAAGAGGACGAGGCAAAGATTTAGTTGGCCTCTCTTCGGCTGAGTAGCACCACTCTCGTCTGGTGGGAGAGAAAATTGCGAAGCAGTAAGAGTGTGGGTAATCTTCTTTCCTCATGGCCTAGTTTCATTTCTGCATTAAAGAAACAATTTTATCCCTTGGGTTATAAGAAAAAATCCTTAATGGATTGGCAATACTTGAGCCAAGGCAGAGGTCAGGATGTTCAAAGCTTTACAGAGGAGTTTAGAAAGCAAGCACTTAATTTGGGTATTGCAATTGACTCACCTGAAGTAGTAACTAAGTATATTGGATCATTACATAGTTACATTAGACATTCATTATTATTGTTTTAGCCAACTACTATTGACTCGGCCAGTGTAAAGGCCATTCGTCTTGAGAACAGGGGAAAAAATGAAAGAGATGATCATTTCAAGAAACCACCTTTCAAACCTCCAAATGGAAATCCCAAAGTGAAAGGAAAAAGAAAGGAGAAGAGGACATCATCAACCAAGAAAGATGAAGTAGAAAGGCCTTATTGCACTCACTGCAAAAGGAAGGTCATGCTGATGATCATTGTTGGAAATTGTACCCAGAAAAGAAACCAAAGAAGTATGGAGGAAAAGGCAAGCAAAAGATAGTGGCAACTGTGTAGCAAGACCTTGGATCCGATTCCGGAGATGAAGCATTGATCACAGCAGCAAGAACAAAAGGTACTCTTACACCTCATGTTAATTCTGAATCACATGAAGACACTAGTTCAATAGATGAGTCTCTTCCTAATGAATGAAATAGAATTGAGTTATTTTATATTAGAGTTGTCATAAATCATACAAAAGTGGAAACTCTATTTGATACTGGATCCCAAGCAAATTTAATTTTAGAGTCCTTGGTAAAGAAGCTAGGCTTAGAAACCAAACCACATCCAAAACCTTACCCGCTTGGATGGATACATGATAAAGAAAAATTGAATGTAACTAAGCAGTGCAAGGTTAAATTTGTGATTGCTTCTAAGTTAGTGGATGAGGTAGAACTTGATGTGATACCATTGGATATATGTGGCATGGTGTTAGGGAGTCCATATCTATATGATAGAAAATAAATCTTCTTCCATCATGAAAACAAATACCAAATCACAAAAGATGGGGTAGAATATATTGTAAGGGCTCATCAAACTAAAATCAATGTCAGCCTTGTAAGTGCAGGACAAATGAAGAGGTTGGTGAATTCCAGTAAGGGTTGCATGCTTATGGTTGTAAGGGGGAAAGATGCAGAATTATCTGATGCTTTCCAGGGTTGTGATCATGTGCATAAAAAGGAATTATGTGAATTAATTTCTAACTATGATGAGATGTTTCAGGAACCAAGGGGATTACCTCTGAAGAGGGAAATCCAACATGAGATCCATTTGCAGCATGACACTCCTTTACCAAATATTGGCATGTACAGGATGTCGACCATTGAGATGGAGGAGATCAAAAAGCAAGTGCAAGAACTATTGAACCAAGGGGTCATCAGACCGAGCACTTCTCCATGTGGCTCACCGATTGTCTTAGTGCCGAAGAAAGATGGCACATGGAGGATGTGTGTAGATTATCTAGCACTAAACAAAATCACGGTGAAAAATCGTTACCCTCTCTCATGCATTGATGATTTCCTAGATCAGTTAAAGAATGCTATCTGTTTCACCAAATTGGATTTTTGTAGTGGTTATCACCAGGTCCAAATTGTAGAGCAAGATGTGTGGAAAACCACCTTCAAGACCAAACAGGGGTTGTTCGTATGGATGGTGATGCCATTCGGACTTTGCAACACTCCAATCACTTTCATGAGGGTCATGAATGATCTCTTTAGGCCTTTCATTAATGAATTTGTTCTTGTGTATCTAGATGATATTCTTGTCTTTAGTAAAATTTGGAATGAACATGTATGCCATGTGAAGAAAGTGCTTGATGTATTGAAAAAATAAAAACTCTATGTAAAATTATCAAAGTGTGAGTTTGGGAAAACCTCTTTGGTTTACCTAGGTCATATTGTTGGTCATGGTTAGTTAAAAATTGATCCTTCTAAAGTTGAAGCAATTGTAAATTGGCCTAAGCCTACTAGTGTAACCGAGGTTCGCAACTTTTTGGGTGCAGTACAGTATTGGAGGAGATTTATTGCCAATTTCTCTATTATTGCAGCACCTTTACACACACTGACAAGTGTAAATCAAGTCTTTCAATGGGGAGGAAAGCAGCAGAAGTCCTTTGAAGCATTGAAATAAAAGATCAACACCACAACAGTCTTAGTCTTACCAGATCTCCAGTAGCCATTCGAGATCGAGACAAATTCTAGTGGATATGCCATGGGAGTTGTACTGATGCAGCAAAAGAAGTCGATATGTTACCATTCAGAGAAATTCTCTCAGGCTGTGATAAACTATCCTACTTATGACAAGGAGTTATATGCCTTGGTCCAAAGTGTGAAAAAATGGAAACACTACGTAATCAGCAAGGTGACCATCATCCATACGGATCATCAGCACTTGTAGTATCTTTAGTCACAAACCAAGTTGCATCAAACTTGTCATTTCAGGTGGATGGGTTTTCTTTAGCAATTTCATCTGGTAATAAAGTATAAGAAGGGCACTAGCAACAAAGTGGCCAATATTCCTTCTCACCCTCCCATCTCTGCTTCTGTTATTTTGCATAATGCTTCATTGTCTTTTGAAAGTTATGTTGAACAATATGCTAACAATGATGACTTTAAGGAGATTTATGCAAAACTAACCCATGGTTCACAGGTGGACAACTATCACTTGCAGGGGAAACTATTGCATCACCTTGGTAAATTATGCATACCCACATGGGAAAGGGTACATGTAATCTAGGAGGCCCACACCTCCCTTATGTCTGGTCATTTTGATGTTGAAAAAACTTTGTGTCATGTACAAAGATTTTGCTTTTGGCCTCATATAAAGAACATTGTGACTTGCCATGTAAAGGGATGTCTAATGTGTTCTCTTTCAAAGCCCTCTAATAGAAAACTCGGGCTCTACACACCACTCCCTATTTCGAGTCGTCCATGGGAAAGTGTGTCAATGGATTTTGTAGGAGGTTTGCCTTTGTCTAGAAAAAGTGACGACTATTTGTATGTCGTCATTGACCGTTTTAGTAATATGTGTATTTTAATGCCTTGTAAAAAGTAGATCATTGTAGAGTAGACTACTTATCTTTTCTTTCGGCATGTTTGGGTCCATTTTGGGTTGCCCACATCGATTGTGTCAGATCGGGACTCTTGCTTTCTCGGAGAGTTTTGGACCAGCTTATGGAAGATGATGGACACCAAGTTGGAAAGAAGCACATAATTTCATCCACAGACTGACGGACAGACAGAGGTTGTTAACCACATTGTGGTACACTTGTTGCAAGGCTATTGTGAGAAACATCCTAAGTTGTAGGATGAGCATCTTCCATATGTGCAGCATTCCTACAATTGAGCAGCGCACTCATCTACGCATTGTTAACCATTTGAGACATGTTTTGGCTACCTGCCCAAAGATCCTTTTGCTGTGGTTTTTAGAAGGGAAGATGACTCCAGTGGACATGATGATAGGGACAAAGCACAGCGGTTCATTCAATGGATCCAGTTGATTCACCAAGCAGTACAGGAGTAGTTGGAGAAAAGTCAATCCTAGTACAAGGCTTGGCATGACAAACACCGAGTCGACTATCAATTTCAAGTGGACGACAAAGTGTGGTCCCATATCAGCAAGGAAAGAATGAAGGTAGAAGGGAAGAAGTTGTGACCAATCTGGTATGGTCCATTCACCATCTTGTAGAAGATTGGAAACAATGCCTTCCGTCTCGATTTACTGACATATATGCAAATTTACTCCATAGTGAATGCAGAAAACTTAAAGCTCTATGAGCCACCATTGATTATGGAAACCGAAGAGGTGGGATCAGTTCCTACAGTTGATTATTTTGCACCAGAGTAACTCAATGAGTTGCTTGAAGATATCATCCTTGACAGAAGAACCAGGACTTCACGACGGGGAGATGTGGAATACCTTCGAGTTGGTTTCAAGGGGATGCACCTTGGTAAGGAAAATTGGCTGGAAAACGAAAGAGTGAGGGAACAATTCCCTCACTTGCCAATTGATTAATAAAGCTTTTGGCGGTCCAAAATTTCCTCAATGGGGAGGATTGATCCAGGTCGATCTCTAGACACAAGGGGCATGAAAAAGGCTTAAAATTCAAAGTGGCAGAAATTCAATTAACTTGTCATCAGATCAAAGTGCTCGTCAACCTGATTCCAACGGTATGAATGACACTCCAATCTGAGTCCGTATGAATAAGATAGAAGCAGTCACAGTTGTGGTTTGACTTACCCATGTGGCAGGCTTAAGGAGGGTGCAATTTGGCAAGAACCCAACACCAGAATCTGGCCAGTTTTCCTTGCGAATTTGTGGGTCCATTAATTTGTCTTCTAACGCCTAAGGTTCTAGAAAAACCCAAAAGGGTCAGTGGGTATTAATTAAAAAAAAAAAATGGGCGAGCGGCCATGACACTGTCGCCCCTGGAACCACCGAAACAAAAAAGAAATATTTTAAGTGGGGTGGGCGACCATGACCTCACCACCTTGGAGCCACACAACGAGCCAACATTAAAATTGGTGGGGGCGCGAGCTGTCAACCCTGCCACCCCTCCACCTCACCGAAACACTATGGCGCCAACTAGGTATGGGGGAAGTGGGCCACCAGGACCAGCGAACCGCCTTCCAAATATATATAATGCAGCCACTATATGGTAAATAGAGGAGGGGCGGGATTTTATCCCCCGACCCCTCCTCAACAACTTTGTTATTTTAACCATCACACCAAATGGTCCTATTTGCACGTTTCACCCATAAGTTAATATTTAAGCCTTTTTGCATAGTGCGTTGGGAAGGAGGGAGCATGGCATGTTTTTCGAGACAGAGGAGGCGAAACCTTGAGCAGACTTGTGGCAGGAGGTGGAACCTCCTGAGCACATTTTCCAGGGGGTCGGTTTTGGTCCAGTGTCAAAATTGGGCAAGTTTTATATTGATTTTGCACTTCTCAGCGACAGGAACTCAATGGTGATGCCAGTTTTCGCAACAGAGCTCTCCATTTTTGGCCATTTTCCAGAATGGAGGTATAAGACTCCTTTTTTGTAAATGATGATTGTACTCTTCTTTCTCATTCCACTTAATGAATGAAGGCCTCCCCATTGATTGAGCAGGGCCCGAAGACATAGTCCAAATTGGACAAAATCTATTATCAAGTCTCTTGTCTTCTTTCATGCCTTATTTGTTTCTCCTCTTCTCTCATGTGCACATTAAATTTCTGTGGTTAAGATGCAATTTATGCATGTAATTCTTTAATACATATATAAGCAAAAGATTTTGGATCATTGCCAGTGGAGCCATTAGATGGAAGTTGTAATTTTTGTGGTGGCATAGGCCAAGAAAATTGATTTGTAGGAAGAGGAGGTCCAAGCCAACTCTGGGACCATGAAGGGGTTGGACGAGGCTAGGGGGACCATGACTACCAGGGCATTGGATACTGATAGTATTACAGCCACGAATGTGGAAATGGTACCAGATGAGATCCAAAATTCAAACTATTAAAATACTGAGAAGGATCTTGATACATACCTTGATTCATATTTTGTGGTCATAGTTTCTGTGGCTTCTTTGATCCCATGAAGTAATGTTGATCTACTTCTTAATTTGTTTCTTGAAACATTGCCTTCAACCCAAGAAGATATGGACATGTGCTAGTAGAATGTCTCTACTCACATATTGCACAAGTTTCAATGGTGTTGAGTGGACATTCCTTCAGCAGGTGCTTCTTCCTACATTGAGGGTAGAAAATGACCATCGCCTTCTCGACTTCCATCTATTTTTGTTTTGCCTATAGAATGTCCAGCTATGAGGACAATGTGCTTAGAATATTAGTCCTCAAATTATCTAGCAAGTTCCCAATTTCTTCTTTTGTAACCCCACTACTGGATGTCTTGAGAGCTCGTATTCCTTGCTTATGCCTTGCAGCTCCACATGAACATTTGATACACAACTCACAGATGGTGTCAAATTATTCCTTTGAGATATCTCATTTTCCTACCACGTTCAAGAGTTCTAGGGATTCTTCCCTTAGTGCTTGAAGAAATATTATCTTTAAAATATCCTTATCCAATTCACTATGGCCTGATCTTTGCAGGTTGTATTTAAAGCGTTCCACAAAGTCCTCCATGTTCTCATCCTCTTTCTGCATAATCTTAAAGATTTCCTCCTTAATGTCTCGAGACTTGCAGTAGTCATGATATTTTTAAAGGAAAAGTTTATTCATGTCATCCCATGTTGTAATCTATTTCCCCCATAAACCCATAAACCATCTCAGAGTTGTTCCTTTTAGAGTAGCGGGTAATATCTTCAATTTTTGAGCATCAGAAATATAATCATATCCTTGATAGACAACATCGAATTCGAAGAGGAATGTGTCTGGATCTTTGGAAGAAAGACCATGGAAATTAGGTAATGTTTTTAAAAGAATAGGCTTCATAAGTGCATCACCTCTAATATCTCCAATTGGAAACTCGATCGTAGAAGTGGTATGGGTTGTGAATATATTCCAATATTCACTTGGGATATCAACAGGTTCCAGTTGTTTTATAATGCGTGGTTGATTTTGTTTTACAATGCTGCTGTTAGCCTCCTATACCAATAGGGTTTCATTTTTCATGATTGACAGTGGAAGTGCCAAAAATGTTCATCTTCAATGATAAAAAGGTTCCATTTTTGTGAAATAAACAGACAGTTAAAAAATGTAAAGAGGGTATGCCTTAAAAGAATAATCAAAAGGCAAGAAAATGAGTTGGTCAGAAAAAATAATTGAAATGAACCCCAAAGAAAGACCAGGAAAGTGGCCAACCAAAATGCCACTGCTATCTTGATGGATGGCCCAACAGTTCAAGCTGGGCCATGCCATGTTTTAAATTGTCTGTTCTAGATTAGAGAATGAATACCTGTTCAAACAGTTCAAGCTTAACAGATGAGTAGCTGGATAGAGAAAGGAAGGAGCCCATCTAATTAATCTGGGCCCTTGGAAGATATAAGGGTAGATTTAGATAGGAGGGCAGAAAAAAGAAAAGAGGATTATCAAGGTTTGCAAGGTTAAGTGCACCCATCCAAAAGAAGAAAAAATGTTAGGTCTATTAGATAGGGTAGGCAGTTGGAGGTTGCAGAAGCGAGGTCTGATCGCATCATATGTTGAAAATCTTATCTTATCTCACCAATAGGAGAAGGGCAAGATCAATGGCCCAAATGGAAAACAATCAAACCATCCCTAACTTCCCTCATTCCCTTAAAAGGCTTCTTACTAACATCCCTTGAGGACTTTAGGATCTGCCTAAATAGTCCTCCTTGTATTTCTCCTTTGAAAAATTTATGACGAGCTATGACCTTCTTCTCTGAAAAGAAGCCACATTTCTTGTCTAAAATCATTTCTCACCCTCATCTGCTTCTAAATCTAAGTTTACTCCTTAAACTTAACTCGTTGTTCCTCTTTCACATCTCCAATTCATATTGACTTCTAACCTTATTATCTAACTCCCTAAGTGCTCCTCTTCCCCTACTATTATAGCATTTTATGCAAAAACCCAAAAAATATGTAAATACCTCCCCCTTGGGCATTATAGCCATATATTCAAAGTTCAGGAAACGTGACAAAATCAAAGGCTTTCATGTATATAGTTCATACTATAATTGGGGATTGAATTAACATTTGGTTGATTTAATAGCCCTAACCCACCTTATAAACTGCAGTGTCGTGTTCTCCCCACTTATTATGTGAATTTTTGCAAAAACCCACTCTAAGCCGTTTATCCAATGTTTTACATTTCGGCGCACTTCACCAAAAAACAAAAAATAGTTAAAAGGGTCGCCGGGTCCCGCCGTTATCGCGCTGGCGGCTTGTCCTCCCGTCATCCATCAGATCCGAGCCCTCCCATCCGATGGTCCACGGCGATTTCGGACCACCTCCGCCGTCCGTCCTTTACCGCCCGAAATCTGTCAGAGGGTGACGTAGGGCCAGGGACGCGTGCCCATTTCTTGTTGGATCGGGCAGCCTCTGACCATTACCTGGCCCGTACCAAGAGCGGTCCGATAATACCGCTTACCATCGTTTGATTACCGCCTTCCCCTCCAGCCCACGTCAGCGTTACATCAGAAGACACGCCAACTGCCATTTCACTCTTAATCCGACATGGCCACCGCGTCATCCCTCCACCTCAGCCCAGTCACGTGCCGCCACGACATCTCGCCGTACCCGGGCCCGACCAATGACATCACGCTGACGTCATTCATAAAAAAAGGCGCCAAAAATCGATTTTTTCCATATTTCGAGCAAAAGTTATGTTTTTCCTCATTTTTCGTTGAAAGATTTTTCTGCCGCCTGCATGCCATTTTACGTTGTTTGCGCCAACCGCCAGAAATTTGAACTCCTGAGCTACTGCCGCCGCGAATTCACCACTCTCAGCACCCCCCTGCCACATAATTACCAGGTATTTACCATTTCCTCTACGTGCCCTAGTCTTCCAAGTTCTCTACATTAAAAGGAAAGAAAAAAGCATAAGAACTGCTCAAAATTCCTAAGTATGAAGAACCTCCATCTGCCAGTTTAGCCCCAAATTCATTTGAAGGAGCTCCCATTGTTCAAAATTCACCAAACTCCCACAGCTTCTCGCGCATTTGCGACTTAAAACCATTAGCAGACAAATTCCACTGAAAAAGGCAGCGCTCACTCCCAGCATTGGCTCTTTTCGCCTCTCCCAGCAGCATTTTACCTCTGTTTCACCCAATTTACCCCTTTTTTCTCTGCAAATTGCTTTATCCATCGAAATTCACTGCTCTGTGTTACCTTTGTCCAAAATTCAAGTTCAATACAACTCCAAGTAACAGCTAAACAATGGAGACCCCTGTGGCATTGAATATTGCACCACTGAATGCCCCGCATAAAGACCTAGAATGGTTGGCCCTTGGTGACAGGGATTATCAGATGAAGGAAACGGTTGAACTAAGCAACAAATATCACATAGAAACCATCTGTGAGCTAAAGAAAAAATACAGTAACGGTACTAACATCTTAGGAATCTGGAAGTCCCACTTACCAATCTATTGTCTCCCTCAGGTGAATGATTTCCTTGATTTGATTCACCAATGCTGCACAAGTTATGATCCCAATCAAAGGGTTGTTCTGAGTCCTTCAGGCTCTGTATTATTCCATATCACTCATGTAGCCATCAACCAAATGCTACAGTTTCAGTCCGCAAAGCCACTGACTCCTCTTTCTATGCAACTTTTGCTGGAGAAAGGTGCCAAGCTGTCCAGCTCACAAATTAAAAGAATTGGCCAATTGTTCATGCTCCCAGATTGCTAGCCCCGGCAACCTCCTCCTTATCTACATTGCTAGTTCAATGACATAGGGAAACTGCTAGTAGACATGATATCCTGCATCTTAGGATTCAAAACCAGTGAGTTTGCGGATGAAACAATATTGGTAATGCTATCCATGTTCACTCCAGGACAGCCCCCTGCTGTCCAGTATGACTATGCTACATTTATAGCCGAGAAGATTCATGAACAGTTCATGAATCTGGAGAGAGAGAGGGTATTCAAATACACCTCCTATATATATCATCTGTTATTGTACAATCAGCCTGGTAGCTTTCTTGTTTTCCTCAAGAAGTTAGATGCAAAGGGAAACAGAAGATCTGTAATATACTGGACACCAGTCTGTCACCATATCTTTTACTCTCCATATAACTACTGTGAGTTCATTGATCTGTTCATTCATCCAGCCTTGTCCCTGCTGCAGATTTCTCCTCCTCCTAGACTCACCGATGACATGCAGAAGATCCTCCAACTTTCAAAGAATTATAACATTGGAGAATGGTACTTCTACCAAGACCACACAGTAATCAGAGTATATGGTTGTGAGCTAGCCCCATACAGACTGCCAAAGTACGTTCCCATGAGACTTTTTTCCCTAGAGTACTTTCGACAATTTGGCAATTCAGACATGGTGCACTTCCATAGCAAAAATAAGAAAGCACAGCTGAAAATTAAGCACCAACTGGGTCCATTAATTTTTAATAAGAGGGAAGAAGCTTGGAAAGAGGCAGACGAAATCCTAAAACGCTTCCAGCTCAAAACAAGCTTCTATTGGGCACCATATGACCCTAGTCATTTCATAAGCCTCAGAAGAATCAAGTATAGGCTTGCTACCTATGACCACTTTAGCATTCCACAGATTGAAAAATATGCTAACCAACTAGAGTGGAGAGAAGGCACGTTAGTGTAGGATAATTCTGAAGAAGAATTAGCAGAAAGAGCAATTAAGAAATTAGAAAAAGCAGTTGACTTGGAATATTTTGGACAGGTTTCCTCACCAGCTCCTAGGCATCTTGGAGTAGCTGCTTCATTGTCCACGGTTCCCCAGCAGTCTGCCAAAGCAACTCGTCAAGCAGCAAACATTGCTAAAGGCAAAGAAGTACAACAAGAGGAGTCACTTCCCAATTGGGAGCAGCAAGAAGGAATGGCTGAAGCACCTGCCTCCATAGAGCAGCAAACCCAAGAGCAAATCCCTCCAAGGCAGGAGGTAATAGTTTAAATCCCAATTTTGCAAACACCACCCAATGAAGAAAGAATGAGGAAAAGAGATAGGCAAGAGGAAACTCCTCTAACTACCTCAACAGATCAACAAGGTGAGAAAAGGCAAAGACTTAATCCCTTCTCTGAGGAGGAAATGCCTGAAAGACCAACTGATACTATGCTCCCTCCTAGTATTGAAACATCGGCCAGCTCCTTACAACAAGTGCAAGAAATTCAACAAGGGGCAGAGGTAAGTTCATCAAGGCAGCGAACCAAGGCAAACTCTAGTACCAAGAAGCAGTTCACAGAAATCAAGGCAAGAAATGAGCCTCTCAGATTCCAGCTCTACAATCAACTTTTAAAGATGGCACCAACTAATCAGCAGAGGCTAATGTCAGCTTATGATATTCAAGAAGCAAAAATGACTCTTAGTCATTTTAGGCCTACTATGCAGCAACCTCAGTGAGCTGCAAACTATATTAGAACTAACTTGGAATTTTTTGCTAAAGACATCCACCCCATGGACCAGATCGAGCTACACAAGCAAATAGGGGAGATGCTCTATTCTACATTGGCTGATAAAACTCTATTAGCACACCGATTGCAAAATTCTCTACATAATACTGCTCCTCAGCTGGAATTAGAAAAGGCATCATCTCAAGCCAAGGACAACAGAATTAAGTCCTTGGAAGAAATTATTATAGAGCTGGGACATGATCCAAATGACCCCAATGGTGTGCAGGCATTAATGAGGAAAAAAGATGAAGACATAGCGGCTTTGAAAAATCAAATCAAGCTACCACCTACCCATCACCCTCAGACTAAAGGAGTTGCAGAACAAAGGAAAGACCAATATGTGGTTGCTCTACTCTTGACATTACATAAGAGATTGGTGGAAACAGAGGGTGCATTGGAGGTAGCATTAAAAGCAAAACAAGGAGAATTATCATCTCAGCCAGCACAGACATCTACAGCCATTGAAGATGTGCCTCGTGTAACTACTTCAGCAGGTCCTCCCACCGGACAAACATCAGAGGCAGACCCTTCAGGCTCAGCACCAGCTCCAGAAGTGACAGCACCAGCAACAACATCAGAACAGGTACCCAGCCTTGATATGCAAAATATGATGAAAAAAATTCAAGCTCTTGAGGCTTAGATGGCAGAACTAAATGAGGCTAAAGAAAAATTGGTTACGCTTGAAGAGAAATATGACAAATCAAAATAGAACGTAGCTGAGAAGACAAGAGAGGTAAGGGCTCTTGAAAAAAGGATAAAGGAATTAGAAAAAGAGCTTACTCTTGACAAGGTTAAAATTGAAGTTAAGAAGATCCTATGGGCCAACATTGGTCAATCTATTACAGACCAATGGCAGTCCATTGAAACTATCCATGAGCAAATGGATCTCCTAAGCAGGGCAAAAGCAGAAAGTCAAAGAGCCTGGGCATCCCTAGGGAATATGCCAGAAATAGCCAACAGAATGATTCAAGTGCTTAACACTCGCACTGGCCTTCAGCTAGCAGGAATGGGTATCAGAAGTAGGACTGATACCATTTTACTAATAAAGAGGGTGCTTACTTTGAGGAATTATGCGCAGACATTGGACAGAAGGTGTCAAGAAACGCAAGCAGAGATAAACGAATTTATTGCAAAAATCACAGCATTGCATAACATAGGTCTTCCCAGCTTGGTAACTAGTGCAGGAAGGTTATTATCACATGAACATTATGTTAGAAGGCTCAACAATTATGTAACAAATCAAATAACAACATCCACAAGCATTTCAGAGGAAACAGGGCCCCCATCTGGGCAAACTCTCTATGAAAAATTAGAAAATTTGTTTTTTATTGAGCATGAGATCAAGCGCCTTTTTGAAGTGCCTCCAAATTACTACAAATACATTGAAATTGATGAAACTCTGATTAAAATATAGAGACACCAATTGCCTACTGAAGAGTGGTGGAGAGGCATGATAGAAACATTACTTTGATGAATCAAATTTTGTTTGAAGTCTTTTTTGATCAATCTCGAGTCAGCATTTTCAAAATGACTCACAGGTTCGACCTACCTGGGCGGCAATAGAAAGAGCAATTGAATGACAAAGATGATGACTTGGCACGAATGAACGAGTGCAGATGATGCGACCACAATAGCAGCATCATGGCAAAGCAGCAAGAAAACAGAGACTTCCGAAATGAATGCCAATCAGTCAGCCAGCCCAGTTGGTTGCAAAGTCAAAGAACTCTGACAGAAATGAACAGCTGTTGTTAGTCTAATTTTAATGGCAATAACTGTTGTATCTACTATTTTGGAAAGTTGGTAAGGAAAGTTATGAGTTGATGACTCATCTTTCAGATATTTTGTGAGACACTTTGTATATATATCCCCACGCATAACTTATTTGGGGTTGTTGATTTTTCTTCTTAAGAGCTGCACTGTAATTTTGGACGTTGAATACAAGAAGCTGATGGAATTTCTGAAGTTCTGCGTTGTTTGATGTGTTGTGATGAGATTGCTTGCTGCTGCAGGATTCCTGCATTATTTCATGATACAATAAGTTTTCTAAATCGTGTCTTTATGTTCTCTTCTCATACAAAAGCCGCATATCCTCTATATTTAATGGTCTTAGCATCAGAGAAAAAGAATAGTTCAGGATTTGTTTATTAAACACCCTAAGCTCAATCTCTACTGTTAATTTTGTTTTCTTCAGAATTAGTTATGTATGTGAAATTCTTAATTGCTCACATTTACACTGAATCTTTCAGAGTAGATATTGTTCAGGAATTCTGAATCGCTCCTGAGCAATATTTCATTTCTCCATCTCACCAGCATAGTGAAAGATCCTTAATTGCCTCTCACTGACTGATTGCAATCCATACTTCCCAAAATTTGAAGGTTGTTTCATGAATGCCCATCTGGCTCTGCAGTATCATCATTCTCACTCAATACCTCAACCAACACTTAATCACAGACTCCAATGCCCAATGGACTAAAACCCTCTGAACATTGCATTTCAGCTGTTAGAATATATCATTCAACAAACTTTAAACAAAATTCAGTGCATCATAACTAGCCTAAAACATCACAAAACAAAGCTAAATCAAAAAGAGAGAGCCCTCTCTGATTGTAGGTGGGCTAGAACCTGTAATCCAAAGATTGGTTAGTGGTTACCTCGGCCGTATTCCCTTTGGAGTCAAAGGGAACAACCTGAGTGATAACATCATTGGCAACTCCACTGGGGAAAGAACGAATTTTTCAACTGCTATCTACTTTTTAAAACTACAGATAAAGCCTGAATGCCAGCCAGGGAGCCTTTGAAACTGTTCTTGCTTTGCATTTACAGAATTAGATAAAAGCTGCTTCAGTCAAGCTTCATGCTAGCTTTAGCCTCTAGATAGTTGTTCCAAAATTTGAGTGGTTCCTTGTTAGCTCTACAAACATTCCAAAAAATACCAAAAGCAAATTCGGAAGCTGACTCCTAAAAAGAAAACTAGATATACCAAGTCAAATCCTGACCCAAATCCCCCAGCTGTTTTTTACAATCCCAATTTAATCCCGAAGATTCTTAGGAAACAAGAAGAACAAGAAGATATTGTTGATTCTAGCCCTGAGGAAGTTCAGCAAAGTTATATCCCAACCCCTGATAAACCAACAGTTCATCCTCACATAACCCCGTCTTCTCCTTCTTCCTCATC
Source organism: Pinus tabuliformis (assembly GCA_031772625.1). Classification (NCBI taxonomy): domain Eukaryota; kingdom Viridiplantae; phylum Streptophyta; class Pinopsida; order Pinales; family Pinaceae; genus Pinus; species Pinus tabuliformis. Next base: position 134,145,845 of record CM062817.1, on the reverse strand, counting down.
CACTTTTCAAAACACATTCTTCACACCTCCATCCACTGCACAAACTGCCATTGTCGTCCCCGTTGTTCCAGTTCTTCCCTTCCTTCCAGTTGTACCATTTATCCCTACCAATATGGCCAATAGATATGCACCCCTGCAACTACCTGCTAATCTTGCGGCTTTACCTCAAGATTACCAATCCAAGATCACCTATTTTGACAGTACCAGTCCTTTTACTGCCCTTCAGCATACCAAAAAGATGCAAGACTATTTTTAAAACTACGAGATAGATGATGATAGCGTGAGAATGAGAATTTTTGTTCAGAGTTTAACAGGTGATGTAATAACTTGGTTCAGATCACTTGCTGCAAACTCCATAACCACTCCAGATGAGCTTTACCAATCCTTTACCAACAGATGGGAAAAGAAAAAAGACCCACTACATATTTTATCTGAGTATGACACCATAAGAAGAGGCCCACAAGAAACTGTCCTAGATTATTGTGCAAGATTTAACAATGTGTACAATGCCATCCCTCAAAACCTTAGACCTCCACCTGATTTAGCCTTAATCAAATTCCCTGATGGATTTGATGCTGACATGGCATATCAACTAAGGGAAAGAGCCCCTGCAAGCTTGACAGACATGCAAAACATAGCTGTCAGTGTAGAGGCAAATCTTATTGCTAAAAGAAACCAGGCAAGAGCTGAGAGAAGGACTACTTTTAAGGAAGAACCTTCAGCATTTGAACAAAAGTTAGATGCAATAATCAAAGGCATGGACAGACTTGGGGATAGGGTAGAAACCATAGAAAGGAAATCATCATGGGAAGGTCAACCAAGCACTGCTAGAAGCCCAAATTTTAGAAAGAATCAAAATCCAAATGTTGGAAGGGCTGATCCCGAACAACACATTAGACCCCCGTTTCAAGAAAATTATGCTGAGGCATCAACATCTAGTGAACCAACCGAGGATCCTCACATCAACCTAATGGGTCTAGACAGCGAGCATCAGGTCTTTTTAACACAAGAAGATCAAGAGGCCTATAATTGCAATCAATTTCAAACTAAGTCAGGAGAGTCTTTTGACTTTAGGGAAGGCTATGATGCAGCGGTGTATGAGGTACATAAACAGTACAAACTAAGGAGTAGAACCAGAGATGTTCGTGAACCTTTCAATTCAAAGGACAATAAGTAGCCAAAAAAGACACAAGATAAAACTGTTCCTCCAGAATCCTCTGATAAAACAGATCTACATCTAAGAGAAGTTACAGTGGAGGACATATCAGATGCGCAGCAATCTGGAAACCATCCATCCCCATCCCACCCTTCAGAAGCAAGTTCAAACAACATTCCTAAAAATAAATCTAGGACTGATTTTGTTCAAAATCATTCCAATCATGAAGAAAGGATTACCGAAAATCCAGCTGAAAAGGAAAAATCTGCTGCACTTAATGCCAAGACTCAAATGGAAAAGCCCTTTAACTTAGAAACAGAAATAAGTAAGCTAAAGATAGCTGTCCCTCTTTCTGAATTGGCCAAACATCAAGTGTATAGACAGCAGATTAACAGGTGACTCCAAATATCAAACAATAAGGATGTTGTGAATGTTCTAGACGATCAACCCGAGTTGCTGTTTGGTCCTGAGGTTAACGGAAAGACAGCCAATGGAGGGGTTCCACCCTTCTATGTCAGTTTAAACATTCATGATAAGGTTTTACACAATGCAATGTTTGATTCTGGGGCCTCACACAACTTAATGCCCAAATCTGTAATGGAAAAACTAGACCTAGATATCACAAGACCTTACAAGGATATTTTTTCATTTGATTCAAGCCAAGTCAGATGCCTAGGCTTGATTAAAGATTTGTGTGTCTCCCTGGTCCAATACCCAACCAAAACAATTTTGATGGATGTAGTGGTAGCTGACATACCTCCTAAGTATGGCATGCTCTTGTCCAGATCTTGGGGGGCCAAACTCCAAGGGTCGTTGCAACTGGACATGTCCTATGCCACCATTTTAGTCTTTGGACAGCCAAAGAGGTTATATCGTGAAACATTAATGAAATATGTGGTGAGCAGTCAAGAGAAGCCCCAAAACTTCCCAATCTATTCAATACACTCTGACATGGATTCATTTATTTTGTATAATGCTGACATGTGCAGCAAGGCCTACTCTAAACTATTAGTGGCAGCACAGACAGAGGGATTGAATGAACAGTTTGCCTCCCAAGACCAAAAGACTTTGGGCATAATTGATATAACAAAAGAGGATGATGCATCAAATAACTTGCAAGAAACCAATATGCCCATGATCCAACTATCTAAGAATCTCAATGCAAACCTTGATCACGAAACCTTATGGTATTTAGAATTTGATGGTTCTGTAAACAAGTTTGGAGCTGGGGCAGGAGTCTGGATTCACAATATGCAGAATGACCAGGCTGAAGGTCATGCATATAGGTTAAACTTTCGATGCACAAACAATATGGCTGAGTATGAGGCCCTTTTGTGAGGTCTCAAACTCATAAAAAATTTAGGTGCAACCAAAGTTTCAATCTTAGGTGATTTAGATTTGATAATACAATAGATGAGAGGAAACTTTACCACAAATGATCTAAGGTTGAGAGCTTATAAGGGAGCAGCCATCCAAGTACTTGACACCTTCTCAGAATCTAAGTTAACTAAATTTTCTAGAGAACTAAATCTACATGCTCATAGGTTGGTAACCTTTGCCAGCACTTGCAAGCTACCTTTCAAACCAAATCACACTTTCACTGCTGAAATCAAACATAGGCTTGCAGTCCCGGATAACATCAAGAATTGGCAAGTCTTTGAGAGTGACGAACAGATAAATAACTTCCTCACTCTAAAAGAGGAATTTTCTGGCATAAACATTGATACTAGCACTAGAGATGATCAACAACAGGCACACACAATCAAGTAGAAAATATCAACTGAAACAGCAAATCTGGTTTTGCACCCTACTACCTTCAATAACGAAAATGTACAGCAGCTGAAGCAAACAGACTTTGATGAAACAGCTGAAACAGAAGCCGAAGTAATTGATCTAAAAGACAATTTTCTGCCCATAGGTTTAACCCCTCTAGAGGATTTGTTTGATTCAAATGATATCTCAAGAAAACCAAAAATGCAACCGCTGAATGCTGAAATTGAAGACTGTAACATTGGAACCACAGAAAATCCCAAAATGAAAAAATTATCTAAGGCATTACCATCTGATCAAAAGTTGAAATACATTGAATTGTTCAAAGAGTTTCAAGATATCTTTGCCTGGAGTTATGAGGACCTTAAATCCTATGGTACCTCAGTCATACAGCACACCATACCTTTAAAAGAAAACCAAAAACCTTTTAAACAGAAGCTTATGAGAGTAAACCCTGTGCTCCTTCCCCTCATTGAAAAATAAGTGAAACGTATGTATGAAGCAGGAATCATTGCTCCAATCAGGTTCTCAGAGTGGATTTCAAACTTAGTGCCCACTAGGAAGAAGACAGGAGAGATCAGACTATGTGTTGACCTAAGGAATCTGAACAAAGTCTCTCTCAAAGACCATTACCCCTTACCAAAAATGGATCATATCCTACAAAGGGTAGTGGGAGCCTCTAGGATCTCATTATTAGATGGATTCTCTGGATTCAATCAGATTTTAGTACACCCGGATGATCAAGACAAAACTGCATTCACAACACCTTGGGGAACCTTCAAATATGTCAAAATGCCTTTTGGGCTTAAAAACGCAGGGGCCACATTCCAAAGAGCAATGGATATAGCCTTTGCCAAAGAACTCCATGATTTCCTAGTTGTCTATCTTGATGATCTTACCGCCTTTTCAAAATCAGATCAAGAACACTTAGAACATTTGAGGCAGGTTTTCTTAATTTGTAGAAAATATGGCATATCTCTGAATCCGAAGAAATCATTGTTTGGCCTAGAGGAAGGTAAGCTCCTAGGTCATATAATCTCAAAAGATGGTATTAGGATCGACCCGGACAGAATTCAAGCTATCCTACAAGTACCTCATCCGAGAAACATCAAAGAACTACAAGGCTTCTTAGGAAAGATCAACTTCTTGAGAAGATTTATTCCTAATTTGGCTGAGCTCACAAGACTGTTAAACAATATGTTGAAGAAGGATTCTAAGGTCAAATGGACCATGGAAGCTAAAAAAGCCTTTGAGGATATCAAGAGAGCATTGACAAACACACCAGTCCTAACAAGCCCTAGGTTTGATAGGGATTTCATAATTTTTTCCCTCGCATCTGAGCATACAATTGTTGTTGTCTTGTTACAAAAAGATGACCAAGGCTGTGAAAAACCCATTGCATTTTTTAGCAAAGCCCTTAGAGATGCCCCCTTAAAATATCAGATTATGGAAAAGCAAGCCTATGCATTGGTAAAGGCCATCAAAGACTTTAGAATCTACATTTTGTACTCTCATGTAATTGCCTACGTCCCAAATGCAGTGGTTAAGGACATTTTAACCCAAGAAGGAATTGAAGGCAGAAGGGGCAAATGGATTGCCAATATCTTAGAATACAACATTGAAATCAAGCCTACCAAACTGATAAAAGGACAAGGTCTAGCCAAGCTAATGACTGAAACCAATTTTCAAGCCCTTGACATTAATGAACTGGACAACGAAGAGGAGATGGCGACTCCACAGATCAACCAAGCCTTTTTGCAATCTCCCTGGTATGCTGATATATGTTTTGTATTGTTAAACCTGCAAGCTCCTCCAGGGTTGTCCAGAACTAAGAAAAGGTTCTTGAAAATGAAAGCATCAAAGTTTTGTATCATAGATGATGTTTTATTTTGGAGAAATCATGAAGGAATTTTACTTAACTGCCTAACATTGGATGAAACTAACAATGTCCTTAAGGAATTTCATGCAGGTGACTGTGGAGGACATTTATACTGGAAATCCACAGCTAATAAAATCCTAAGGGTTGGTTTTTATTGGCCCTCCTTGTTCACTGATGTGAGAAAATTCGTAATGTCCTGCCACAAATGCCAAATCTTTGAAGGCAAGAGAAAGTTGTTGCCTTTACCACTCAAACCTATTTCAACTGAGAGACCATTCTAGCAGTGGGGTTTAGACTTTATTGGTGAAATCCACCCTTCATCCTTTGGCCAGCATAGGTGGATTTTGACTGCTACAGACTATTTTACCAAATGGATAGAAGCCATTCCTTGTAGGCAAGCAAATGACTCCATTATTATACAATTTCTAGAAACCAACATCTTGTCTAGGTTTGGTTGTCCAGATAAAATTATTACAGACAATGCTGCTACTTTCAAGTCCAAAAAAATGATCAACTTTTGCCATAAATATCACATGACTTTGGGTCATTCCACAACTTATTATCCGCAAGGAAATGGCCTAGCTGAGTCTTCCAATAAAAGCCTCATCAACATCATCAAGAAAGTTTTGGAGGAGAACAAAAAGAATTGGCATAAGAAGTTGGTAAATGCACTATGGGCAGATAGATTGACCACCAAGAGATCCATTGGCACAAGCCCATATGAACTAGTTTATGGAATGGAAGCAAGATTTCCTTCATCCTTGGGCATTCCTGTAATTAAGTTATTACAGGAGATACAAGCTGAGCCAAATGACATTCAAAGAAGGATCAATCAGACAATTCACCTATAGCAAACAAGAGAGGAAGTCTATCAGAGAACCCAAGTACTGCAAGATAAGCTCAAGAAAATATTTGACAAGAGAACCAAGGCTGAAGACTTCTTCATAGGAAGCAAAGTGCTGAGATGGGATTCCAGGAGAGAGGACAAAGGAAAACATGGTAAATTTGATTTCTTGTGGAAGGGACCCTATGTCATTTATGCTGTACAAGGTAATAACACCTATTTTCTAAAGAATTTGGATGGCTCAAACACTGAGGAAGGCCCAGTCAATGGGAGGATGCTCAAGCATTATTTTGACCCCCTTTGATGAAACACTACACAGCCACATATTGTACATAAGTATTTGTATTTTCAGTAAGTTTATTTACAACGAATAGATAAAGGTCCAAGTGAAGCAGATTTTGAGAAGGACCAAGGTACTGCACCATTTTTGAGATATTTTTTGATCCTATCATTGGAAAACAAGAGAAATCACTTGGGAACTATCTAGGTGATGAGGAACACTCAGAGAAACAAGTAAAAAATAGAGCTATAATTTCACAGCAAATCAGCTTGCAGGATATTTTATACAAGTTTCCAAAGACTCAGATGAATGGTCTTTAACAAAAGGAGAATTCAGGCTGCAGCAAGATTGAAAAAATAAGGCGATCTGACCTGCTATTCTTGACTTTTCATCTGGAAAAGTTATCCCCAAGTGGAGCCACTGTTAGCCTCCTATACCAATAGGGTTTCATTTTTCATGATTGACAGTGGAAGTGCCAAAAATGTTCATCTTCAATGATACAAAGGTTCCATTTTTGTGAAATAAACAGACAGTTAAAAAATGTAAAGAGGGTATGCCTTAAAAGAATAATCAAAAGGCAAGAAAATGAGTTGGTCAGAAAAAATAATTGAAATGAACCCCAAAGAAAGACCAGGAAAGTGGCCAACCAAAATGCCACTGCTATCTTGATGGATGGCCCAACTGTTCAAGCTGGGCGATGCCATGTTTTAAATTGCCTGTTCTAGATTAGAGAATGAATACCTATTCAAACAGTTCAAGCTTGACAGATGAGTAGCTGGATAGAGAAAGGAAGGAGCCCATCTGCTTAATCTAGGCCCTTGGAAGATATAAGGGTAGATTTAGATAGGAGGGCAGCAAAAAGAAAAGAGGATTATTAGGGTTTGCAAGGTTAAGTGCACCCATCCAAAAGAAGAAAAAATGTTAGGTCTATTAGACAGGGTAGGCAGTTGGAGGTTGCAGAAGCGAGGTCTGATCGCATCATATGTTGAAAATCTTATCTTATCTCACCAATAGGAGAAGGGCAAGATCAATGGCCCAAATGGCAAACAATCAAACCATCCCTAACTTCCCTCATTCCCTTCAAAAGGCTTCTTACTAACATCCCTTGAGGACTTTAGGATCTGCCTAAATAGTCCTCCTTGTATTTCTCCTTTGAAAAATTTATGACGAGTTGTGACCTTCTTCTCCGAAAAGAAGCCACACTTCTTGTCTAAAATCATTTCTCACCCTCATCTGCTTCTAAATCTAAGTTTACTCCTTAAACTTAACTCACTGTTCCTCTTTCACATCTCCAATTCATATTGACTTCTAACCTTATTATCTAACTCCCTAAGTGCTCCTCTTCCCCTACTATTATAGCATTTTATGCAAAAACCAAAAAAATATGTAAATACCCCCCCTTGGGCATTATAGCCATATATTCAAAGTTCGGGAAATGTGACAAAATCAAAGGCTTTCATGTATATAGTTCATACTATAATTGGGGATTGAATTAACATTTGGTTGATTTAATAGCCCTAACCCACTTTATAAACTCAATTTTGTGTTCTCCCTGCTTATTATGTGAATTTTTGCAAAAACCCACTCTAAGCCATTTATCCAATGTTTTACATTTCGGCACACTTCACCAAAAAACAAAAAATAGTTAAAAGGGTCGTCGGGTCCTGCCGTTATCGTGCTGGCAGCTTGTCCTCCCGTCATCTATCGGATCCGGGCCCTCCCATCCGACGGTCCACGGCGATTTCGGACCACCTCCGTTGTCCGTCCTTTACTACCCGAAATCTGTCAAAGGGTGACGTAGGGCCAGGGACGCGTGCCCATTTCTTGTTGGATTGGGCAGCCTCTGACCATTACCAGGCCCGTACCAAGAGCGGTCCGATAATACCACTTACCACCGTTTGATTACCGCCTTCCCCTCCAGCCCACGTCAGCGTTACATCAGCAGACACGCCAACTGCCATTTCACTCTTAATCCGACATGGCCGCCGCGTCATCCCTCCACCTCAGCCCAGTCACGTGCCACCACGACATCTCGCCGTACCCGGGCCCGACCACTGACATCACGCTGACGTCATTCATAAAAAGGCGCCAAAAATCGATATTTTTTCCATATTTCGAGCAAAAGTTATGTTTTTCCTCATTTTTCGTTGAAAGAGTTTTCTGCCGCCTGCATGCCATTTTACGTTGTTTGCGCCAACCGCTAGAAATTTGAACTCCTGAGCTGCTGCCGCCGCGAATTCACCACTCTCAGCGCCCCCCTGCCACATAATTACCAGGTATTTACCATTTCCTCTGAGTGGCCTGGTCTTCTAAGTTCTTTGCATTAAAAGGAAAGAAAAAAAGCATAAGAACTGCTCAAAATTCCTGAGTATGAAGAACCTCCATCTGCCAGTTTAGCCCCAAATTCATTTGAAGGAGCTCCCATTGTTCAAAATTCACCAAACTCCCACAGCTCCTCGTGCATTTGCGACTTAAAACCATTAGCAGACAAATTCCACTGAAAAATGCAGTGCTCACTCGCAGCATTGGCTCTTTTTGCCTCTCCCAATAGCATTTTACCTCTGTTTCACCCAATTTACCCCTTTTTTCTCTGCAAATTGCTTTATCCATCGAAATTCACTGCTTTGTGTTACCTTTGTCCAAAATTCAAGTTCAATACAACTCCAAGTAACAGCTAAACAATGGAGACCCCTGTGGCATTGAATATTACACCCCTGAATGCCCCGCATAAAGACCTAGAGTGGTTGGCCCTTGGTGACAGGGATTATCAGATGAAGGAAATGGTTGAACTAAGCAACAAATATCACATAGAAACCATCTGTGAGCTAAAGAAAAAACATAGTAACGGTACTGACATCTTGGGAATCTAGAAGTCCCACTAACCAATCTATTGTCTCCCTCAGGTGAATGATTTCCCTTATTTGATTCACCAATGCTGCACAAGTTATGACCCCAATCAAAGGGTTGTTCTGAGTCCTTTAGGCTCTGTATTATTCCATATCACTCCTGAAGCCATCAACCAAATGCTACAGTTTCAGTCTGCAAAGCCACTGACTCCTCTTTCTATGCAACTTTTGCTGGAGCAAGGTGCCAAGCTATCCAGCTCACAAATTACAAGAATTGGCCAATTGTTCATGCTCCCAGATTGCCAGCCCCGGCAACCTCCTCCTTATCTACATTGTTGGTTCAATGACATAGGGAAACTGCTAGTAGACATGATATCCTGCATCTTAGGATTCAAAACCAGTGAGTTTGTGGACGAAACAATCTTGGTAATGCTATCCATGTTCACTCCAGGACAACCCCCTGTTGTCCAGTATGACTATGCTACATTTATAGCCGAGAATATTCATGAACAGTTCATGAATCTGGAGAGAGAGAGGGTATTCAAATACACCTCCTATATATATCATCTGTTATTGTACAATCAGCCTGATAGCTTTCCTGTTTTCCTCAAGAGGTTAGATGCAAAGGGAAACAGAAGATCTGTAATATACTGGACACCAGTCTGTCACCATATCTTTTACTCTCCATACAACTACTGTGAGTTCATTGATCTGTTCATTCATCCAGCCTTGTCCCTGCTGCAGATTTCTCCTCCTCCTAGACTCACCGATGACATGCAGAAGATCCTCCAACTTTCAAAGAATTATAGCATTGGAGATTGGTACTTCTACCAAGACCACACAGTAATCAGAGTATATGGCTATGAGCTAGCCCCATACAGACTGCCAAAGTACGTTCCCATGAGACTTTTTTCCCTAGAGTACTTTCGGCAATTTGGCAATTCAGACATGGTGCATTTCCATAGCATAAATAAGAAAGCACAGCTGAAAATTAAGCACCAACTGGGTCCATTCATTTTTAATAAGAGGGAAGAAGCTTGGAAAGAGGCAGACGAAATCCTAAAAAGCTTCCAGCTCAAAACAAGCTTCTATTGGGCACCATATGACCCTAATCATTTCATAAGCCTCAGAAGAATCAAGTATAGGCTTGCTACCTATGACCACTTTAGCATTCCACAGATTGAAAAATATGCTAACCAACTAGAGTGGAGAGAAGGCACGTTAGTGGAGGATAATTCTGACGAAGAATTAGCAAAAAGAGAAATTAAGAAATTAGAAAAAGTAGTTGACTTGGAATATTTTGGACAGGTTTCCTCACCAGCTCCTAGGCATCTTGGAGTAGCTGCTTCATCGTCCACGGTTCCCCAGCAGTCTGCCAAAGCAACTGGTCAAGCAGCAAACATTGCTAAAGGCAAAGAAGTACAACAAGAGGAGTCACTTCCCAATTGGAAGCAGCAAGTAGAGCAACAAGAAGGAATGGCTGAAGCACCTGCCTCCACAGAGTAGCAAACCCAAGAGAAAATCCCTCCAAGGCAGGAGGTAATAGTTGAAATCCCAATTTTGCAAACACCACTCAATGAAGAAAGGATGAGGAAAAGAGATAGGCAAGAGGAAACTCCTCTAACTACCTCAACAGATCAACAAGGTGAGAAGAGGCAAAGACTTAATCCCTTCTCTGAGGAGGAAATGCCTGAAAGACCAACTGATACTATGCTCCCTCCTAGTATTGAAACATCGGCCAGCTCCTTACAACAAGAGCAAGAAATGCAACAAGGAGCAAAGGTAAGTTCATCAAGGCAGCGGACCAAGGCAGACTCTAGTATCAAGAAGCAGTTCACAGAAATCAAGGCAAGAAATGAGCCTCTCAGATTCCAGCTCTACAATCAACTTTTAAAGATGGCACCAACTAATCAGCAGAGGCTAATGTCAGCTTATGATATTCAAGAAGCAAAAATGACTCTTAGTCATTTTAGGCCTACTATGCAGCAACCTCAGTCAGCTGTAGACTATATTAGAACCAACTTGGAATTTTTTGCTAAAGACATCCACCCCATGGACCAGATCGAGCTACACAAGCAAACAGGGGAGATTCTCTATTCTACATTGGCTGATAAAACTCTATTAGCACACCGATTGCAAAATTCTCTACACAATATTGCTGCTCAGCTGGAATTAGAAAAGGCATCATCTCAAGCTAAGGACAATAGAATTAAGTCCTTGGAAGAAATTATTATAGAGCTGGGACATGATCCAAATGACCCCAAGGGTGTGCAGGTATTAATGAGGAAAAAAGATGAAGACATAGCGGCATTGAAAAAGAAAATCAAGCTACCACCTACCCATCACCCTCAGACTGAAGGAGTTGCAGAACAAAGGAAAGACCAAGATGTGGTTGCTCTACTCTTGACATTACATAAGAGATTGGTGGAAACAGAGGGTGCATTGGAGGTAGCATTAAAAGCAAAACAAGGAGAATTATCATCTCAGCCAGCACAGACATCTACAACCATTGAAGATGTGCCTCTTGTAACTACTTCAGCAGGTCCTCCCACCGGACAAACATCAGAGGCAGGCCCTTCAGGCTCAGCACCAGCTACAGAAGTGACAGCACCAGCAACAACATCAGAACAGGTACCCAGCCTTGATATGCAAAATATGATGAAAGAACTTCAAGCTCTTGAGGCTCAGATGGCAGAACTAAATGAGGCTAAAGAAAAATTGGTTACGCTTGAAGAAAAATATGACAAATCAAAACAAAACATAGCTGAGAAGACAAGAGAGGTAAGGGCTCTTGAAAAAAGGATAAAGGAATTAGAAAAAGAGCTTACTCTTGACAAGGTTATAATTGAAGTTAAGAAGATCCTATGGGCCAGCATTGGTCAATCTATTACAGACCAATGGCAGTCCATTGAAACTATCCATGAGCAAATGGATCTCCTAAGCAGGGAAAAAGCAGAAAGTCAAAGAGCCTGGGCATCCCTAGGGAATATTCCAGAAATAGCCAACAGAATGATTCAAGTGCTTAACACTCGCACTGGCCTTCAACTAGCAGGAATGGCTATCAGAAGTAGGACTGATACCATTTTACTAATAAAGAGGGTGCTTACTTTGAGGAATTATGCACAGACATTGGACAGAAGGTGTCAAGAATTGCAAGCAGAGATAAACGAATTTATTGCAAAAATCACAGCATTGCATAACAGAGGTCTTCCCAGCTTGGTAACTAGTGCAAGAAGGTTATTATCACATGAACATTATGTCAGAATGCTCAACAATTATGTAACAAATCAAATAACAGCATCCACAAGCATTTCAGAGGAAACAGGGCCCCCATCTGGGCAGACTCTCTATGAAAAATTAGAAAATTTGTTTTTTATTGAGCATGAGATCAAGCACCTTTTTGAAGTGCCTCCAAATTACTACAAATACACTGAAACTGATGAAACTCTGGTTAAAATACAGAGACACCAATTGCCTACTGAAGAGTGGTGGAGAGGCATGATAGAAACATTACTTTGATGAATCAAATTTTGTTTGAAGTCTTTTTTGATCAATCTCAAGTTAGCATTTTCAAAATGACTCACAGGTTCGACCTACCTGGGCGGCAATAGAAAGAGCAGCTGAATGACAAATATGATGACTTGGCACGAATGAACGAGTACAGATGGTGCGACCACAATAGCAGCATCGTGACAAAGCAGCAAGAAAACAGAGACTTCCGAAATGAATGCCAATCAGTCGGCTGGCCCAGTTGGTTGCAAAGTCAAAGAACTCTGAGAGAAATGAACAGCTGTTGTTAGTCTAATTTTAATGGCAATAACTATTGTATCTACTATTTTGGAAAGTTGGTAACGAAAGTTATGAGTTGATGACTCATCTTTCAGATATTTTGTGAAACACTTTGTATATATATCCCCACGCATAACTTATTTGGGGTTGTTGATTTTTCTTCTTAAGAGCTGCACTCTAATTTCGGACGTTGAATACAAGAAGCTGATGGAATTTTTGAAGTTCTGCGTTGTTTGATGTGTTGTGATGAGATTGCTTGCTGCTGCAGGATTCCTGCATTATTTCATGATACAATAAGTTTTCTAAATCGTGTCTTTATGTTCTCTTCTCATACAAAACCCGCATATACTCTATATTTAATGGTCTTAGCATCAGAGAAAAAGAATAGTTCAGGATTTGTTTATTAAACACCCTAAGCTCAATCTCTGCTGTGAATTTTGTTTTCTTCAGAATTAGTTATGAATGTGAAATTCTTAATTGCTCACATTTACACTGAATCTTTCAGAGTAAATACTGTTCAGGAATTCTGAATCGCTCCTGAGCAATATTTCATTTCTCCATCTCACCAGCATAGTGAAAGATCCTTAATTGCCTCTCACTAACTGATTGCAATCCATACTTCCCAAAATTTGAAGGTTGTTTCATGAATGCCCATCTGGCTTTGCAGTATCATCATTCTCACTCAATACCTCAAGCAACACTTAATCACAGACTCCAATGCCCAATGGACTAAAACCCTCTGAACATTGTATTTCAGCTGTTAGAATATATCATTCAACCAAACTTTAAACAAAATTCAGTGCATCATAACTAGCCTAAAACATCACAAAACAAAGCTAAATCAAAAAGAGAGAGCCCTCTCTGATTGCAGGTGGGCTAGAACCTGTAATCCAAAGATTGGTTAGTGGTTACCTTGGCCGTATTCCCTTTGGAGTCAAAGGGAACAACCTGAGTGATAACAGCTGCCTCAATGGAATGGAGGAGTTAATTCCCTTGAGTCTCCTTCCTCTTCTTCTGAACTTGCAATGCTCAATTCCTCAGATCCTCTGCTTCCTATTTCTTCTTCCCTAAGTTATGCTTCTATTATTGGGGGAGGCTCTAGTTGTGAAACTGGCTGTCCTCCAGATCTCGTATGAGATCTAACCCTAACAACAGCTCTTGATGATGCTCCTAACTCAGGTATCGAAATGATCTCTTGGAAATAGGTAAATCTACCTAGATCTTTCCTCCCTCTTTTTGGGGGTCTTCCTCTGCCCCTTTTGTTCATTTCTCTATTCATACAATCTGAAATTGAAGGAAAAACATCCAAACAAATCTAAGGCTCAGGTCTTAAAACAGGGTAAAAAAAAACTTTCCTGACCAAAATGAGAGGATGGCCCCTATAGTTGACAGAAAAATAAACAATCCAACAATTTAAGTTTGGATCCTGGAAGAGGTTTAGTATAGACATTGCTTAACCAGGGCGAGAGAGTTTTCCTATAATCAAGAAAACAAAACAGAAATAAACCAGTCACAAAATCTAAAGCTTGGGTCCTAAAAGAGTTAAAAACTACCTAATTAGGATGAGAGAGTGTTCCTATGGTAAAACAAAAGAAAAACAAACCAATCACAAAATTTAAAGCTTGGGTCCTGAAAGATGTAAGAACTACCTAATTAGGACGAGAGAGTGTTCCCAAGGGAAAACAAAAGAAAAACAAACCAATCACAAAATATAAATTTCGGGTCCTGGAAGAGGTAAGAACTACCTAATGAGGACAACATAGTGTTACTATGGTCAACATTGTTCATACTTTTGTGCCTTAGATAGACTCCCTGGAAACGACGTCAAAATGTTGGTGTCCAGATATGAATTATGGATTTCACCCTTCCCCACATTTATTGCCAACCCAGGGCTCATTAATCGGGCCACAAGTTCCCTACCTAGCATTGAGCATTCAAACAAGCATAATAATTTAGTAACAACAAGCTAATGACAGTAACAACAAATTAGAGTAATAGAAATCTAAATTCACAACAACACAAAATTGATAAATTGTTAACAAGAATAGAAAGGAAATCATAACAACACAACCAATATAAATCTACGCACACAACTAATCTAACAACACCTGATCAGGAGAGTGGGCCTGACTCCCTGAATACAACAAAGTTTGTTGTTACACTTCTTGGATCTAGTGTTCGCATTTCTGCCCCGATAACCATTACTTATACATTATATCATTACAAAAATGGTATTAAAAAACTCAAAAATTATGGAAGCTTTGTCTGCTCCCAAATATAAAGTAATCGTAAAACAAAAACATAATGCAAAAATAGAAATTGTATCAATCCATCAACTTCTCGTTGGGTGAACATCATTGTAGCCTCTGTCCTAGAATAGCATTACCAACTCATTAACAAACATTGTGCTAATTTGTAGCCTGCTAGTCATCGTTATCTTGATTCTACAAAAAAACTTTAATTAGCAGGTCACATAGGCAATGTTTCCCAAGTACTACGTTTCATTAGTCAATATTTCAAAAAGACATGCCAAATTTGTAGATTTTCCTATACATTCACAAGCTCATGCAATGTACTAAAGAAAAAGACAAGAATCTACTTCTACTTTCAACTAGCAGAAGCCAATAGATCGATGAAAATAATAATAGCAAGAGGAAGACAAATCAATGGCACATAACACAATAAGTATGCAGGGAAAGCCACAGCTCAAAACACCACTATCTGTATTGCATTAAATCATAAATCCAAGATGATAATACAATGCTTGTTCACACAAGAACAATCCCAACACTCAGTAAAATCAATCTCTAGCTCACAAGCAAACTCTTGGCCAACACTTATCCAATTCTCCAGCTCTCCAAGCCCCTATTTCCTTGCGCAATTCCTATGGCGGATTAGCCCATCTTAAAGGGAAACTAGTGCATCCAAAACTACGCAATCCCTTCAAGGTTTAGTTCCTGATTACATGCACCATCTGTACAACTCAGAAAATTATAAAACTGATAGTACATTGTCCCTACACTCTAGTCTCAACTGGGTCTTTCTCAAAATTGACATGCATGAGTTTTTGATGAGGGAATCTTCAGTTAACTAGAGTAGCACTAGTTAATGCATTAGTGCACCAACTAACTGTTAACTCACTATTAGTTCCTCAAACAATTTGGAACTAATTTAACTAAACTTAACTCAGTAAACTGAGTTATCTAATTACAAGTCACAATTAACTCATCCTGGACCTCTATAATATAGGGAGAACATATACGTGACTTCAAAAAGACTTCCAACTCAAAATTCCTACGTTAACTAAATCAACTCACTCTAGTTAACTATTACAAGTTGTTATGAGAATAAAATTCTATTTTAATTCTCAATTTAGTTCAAGGACAAATTAAACTGGAATTTTTGGATTCTATTTTTATCATTTCTTGTTTTTATTTTCAACACTCGCTCTCAACTAGAAAGTAATTCAACTTGATCTCGATACTGGACCTCTGGAATGTTTTGCATGCAACACTTCTCTCTAGTGTTGTTGCTCCAACAACTCTAGAAAAAAACAACCAACCTGAATCAGAATGATGCCTCTATCATCAAAGTATCTCACTGTTATTTTCGTTGTCGACTAAAAACTTTGCACTTATGTTGACTCTGCCTTTCTGCATTGTTGTCAACACTTATCTATGCTCTTCAGTATCTGACTACTCTAGCCTCTATCACTTTGATCTCTAACTGCATCAATCCCACAGATTCCTCCTGCTACTATGTACTTTGGGCTCCCGTATCAAGGTATGATCCATGAGATAAAAACTCTGAATGGAACCTACCCAAATTCAACCCTCTTGGTGTAGGTTTTAACCCTGTATAGAAATTACCTTCACACGAATTCTAAAACATAGAAAATAAACAACGCAAGAGCATAACATAAAACACATATTCACAGAGATTTTCCCCTGGATCCCAAAACCGGGACTACCAGCTTGATTTTTCATTATGTTCCTTTCAATGTTACAATACATATTTATACATGCCGAAGCATCCAATACCATGGAATGAAAACCATCGCATGCAAAACCATGGAGTGAAAACCATCGCATCCAAAACCACGTGCAAAAATCATGCACAAAACCATAGGTACGTCTACCCAACCTAATATAGGGTTACCCCTCAAACCCCTTGTGACCCCCCCGCTACGCAATCGGCGCAACGAAAGGGGGGGGGCTCCGCCCCCCTCTAACCCCCCGGCTAAATAAGTGGGCTAGTCATGGAAAGAATATAACACAACCCAACCTTCTCCCACCTGTTGTTTTCTTTCCGCAAGGGGCCAGAAGAAAGCTTAGTCATTTATGCAACCCTACAAAGCCCATTTTTTCTCTACACCAAGAGAACTTCTTAGAGCTCACAAATTTTGTCAATGCATCTGCAGTATTCTTCAAAGTGTCCACCTTCACCAGCAACACCTTTTTGTCTTCTATCATATCCCTCATAAAGTGATACTAAACATCAATGTGCTTTGTCTTTGAATGATATGCAAGGTTCTTTGCCACGAAAATTGCACTTTGGCTGACACAGTCTATTCTTATAGCTCCCTGTACTAACCCCATACTTGAACACAATCTCTGCAACCAAACTGCTTCCTTGCTTGCATGAGTGAATGCCATGTATTTTGCCTCTGTAGTTGATAACTACAGATTGTTTCCTACTTATCCAAATGACTACACCTCCAAATAGGTTAAACACATACCCACTTGTATATCTTCTCTAATCCAGATCTCCAACCTAGTCTGCATCAACAAAGCCACGAATATACAACACTTTGTCCAATGCTGGTCTTCCTTGGTAGCACAAACCATAATCACTAGTGCCACACAAATACCTGAAAACCCGCTTCATTGTTGTCGAGTGATCCTTCCCTGGTTTTGACATAAACCTACTAAATACTCCCACTGCATGTGCAATGTCTAGTCTAGTACAGACCATTGCATACATCAAGCTACCGACTGCACTTGCATATTGATCTGAAAATGGGGCTCTTAGGCTTCTTGTCTAATCTACAAGAACCTCTCCCACTTCCAAATCTTTAATATTCCCAAGTCTTTAATGATTAACCAATGCGGAATTAAGAAATGCTTGAAAATATAGGCATATGCTTGTATTTATTGTTGGTTGTTTATGTGCTTTAAAATTTGTTGTGTATGTTGATATTTAAATGTGATTGAACATATATATAAATGCATATAACAGTGAATAATGCAACAAAGAAGAAAACACATAAGACAACAATGTAATATGGAGTTCACCCTGATATCTTGGCTACGTTTCCTTGAGATCTAATCAACTCGATTAGGCTTTTTGGGATTATGGCTGAATTCTTTTACAAGTCTGTGTCTCAACCCCATATGGTTTACAAATGAACCAATGGGCTTAGAATACCATCTTACTCCTGGTCGTCCTTTAGTTGCAAACAGATCTAGGCTTCTCTTGACTAATTCTTTCAGTCAGTGCTCTGAGCTCCTTTGAGCTTCTGGCTTCTCTAACTCCCTCAGAATTGTTTACTGTCTCTGGACTCCTTCTTCTGTCTTCAACTCAAACAACACCAGCAACAGCGAGATCATTTTGGTCTCTCTGTTGTTCTGCAACTTCCTCGTAGCTTCATGGCTCGTAGAAGTCGGTTTAGATCTCTCTGGCTCTACAAATCTGCCTTTACCAAGCCTCTAACCTCTGGTGGCTCCTCTCTATCAAGCGCTCTGGCTCTTTAGCTCTGTCTGGCTTTTTTCTTGGCCTCTGCAAGCTTCCGTGCCTCCTTTTCCTTCTACGCTACCTCTTGGCCTGAGCTTCCTACTTTGGCTTTAGCAACAGTTCCCACAACGATCAACAACCCAGCAACAACCAATAGTCCCTCTCGTTCTATTGTTCTATGACTTTTAAGCAAAATCGGCGATGTTTGTTCATTGTCCCTCTCGGGCTTTCTGTCTTCCTGCCACAGTCTGCTCGAATCCCTTCTTTGGCATTCAATAATCATTGCATAATGCACTCAGGGGAGGCGGCCACCTATTTCTACAATGGATGAGGGCAATCGACACTTGAAATCCCTCAACATAGCCATTCTTGGCTTACACAGGAAAACACAGTAAACATGGGAAAAATCCACAAAGAACACTATTCACCGGACTTAAAAATCCCATAAATGTGCTTTATAACATTATGAGGTATGCCTGTGAGTCACCATCGCATGTCGTAATGCCTGCTCCATGGTCTTCCCCTTTGTATTAAAAATACACTAAACATTGGAAAATCCCGCAAAGATGGCTTTATCGGATTTGAAATATTATCCATTTGTATTCATAGCCCCATCGGGTCCCTATATATATATATATATATATATATATATATATATATATATATATATATATATATATATATATATATATAGATATATATCTATATATATATATATATATATATATATATATATATATATATATAGATATATATATATATATAGATATATATATATATATATATATATCGCAAGTCGCGTATCACGGGGACCTGGGGTAAGCCATATGGTGTGCCCACTGCCGACGCCGATTGCGATCCGCCGATATCGGCGATCGCAGTCGCAAGTCACACTATCACATCGGCATGGGTCTGTGGCTCTGCTCCTCCAATCGCCGATCACCGATCAGCGCTTATCGCATATCTCTCATTGGCCCTTCGCAGTACCACAGGCCATGGTCCATCACCTTTGGTTATGTGCGATGCGATAAAGTGTTCATCGCTTATCGCTAAACCTTCATGCCCTTGGCTTAAGTCCTCCCTTTGGATGCTTGCGATGCACAAAAAGGCTGTGATGCGATATTTCCTCTTTGACCAATCAAATAGGGCCACGTGGCCCAATCTCGGCCTGCCATGTGTCAGTTGTGGATTGGCCCATGAGCCTATACTAAAAATCAAAATTTTCAATATAGTTCAAAATTTAATGAAATTGCCTCCTTTTCTAAGGACATTGGGCAATTTTCATTTTACAATAACTCCTTCATCCGGAGTTCGTTTTCACCCATTCAAGTTGCGTTGGATTCAGAATGAGGAGATCTCTGCAATGAGACTATTTCCAGGAGCAGCCTATGATTTTCATTTTCCTCTGATTTACAAAGGATTTGTGCCATTTGGCACCTTTTACCTCTTGCATGAAGTCTTTTAGACTTAGAGGTTTATCTAGGATCCATTTTTGGATCACATATGGAACACGAGACATGTCATCTTCCTCTTCTTGTGTCTTGGGACACTGTTCAATAGATAACCTCACACCTATAGGAATACAAACCTTTACCGGTCTACTATCCTGCATATTAAATCTCTACAGTATTGTCTTGACATACTTCCTTTGGTTTAACTAGAGATTCTTCTTTTCCTAGTCTCTTTTAATTTCCATGCCCAAAATATAGTTTGCAGCACCAAGATCTTTCATGTCGAATTTGGAGGATAATTGGGTCTTCAAATCCTGGATAATTTCTTTGTCATTTCCAACCAACAACATATCATCGACATACAAGACAAAATAAATAACACGGTCACCAATTAATTTAAAATATACACAGTGATTTGCTTTGCTTCTGGTGAATCCAAGTCCCCATATAAATGTATCAAATTTCGGATACCACGTCCTTGGTGATTGTTTTAACCCATACAGAGACTTCTTTAACTTGCATACCATTTCTTTCTTACCCTTCACTGCAAAACCTTCAGGTTTCTTCATGTAGATCTCCTCTTCCAGATCCCCGTGAAGAAATGTTGTCTTCACATCCATCTATTCTACCTCAAAATCAAAAGCATTAACAATAGATAAAAGTAATCTAATATAAGCTACCTTGGCAACAGGAGAAAAAATATCACCAAAATCAATTCCCAGCACCTGGGAATAACCTTTTTCTACCAACCGAGCTTTTTATTTCTCCACCTTTCCTTCTACATTTGTCTTCTTTTTGAACACCCATTTGCTGCCAATGGGTTTCCTTCCATCCGGAAACTCCACTATATCCCAAGCCTCATTTTTGTGCAAAGATGCCATTTCATCGACCATGGCCTATTTCCAGAGTTTTCCATCCTTTGAATCTACTACTTCCTTCATAGTTCTGGGATCATCATAAGTAATAGATAAAGCAAAATTTGAACAAAAAGTAAATGGACTATACCTTTCCAACTACCTTCTTTCTCAAACTGATCTTCTCACACCCGAAGTTTGTGGCTATTCATATTCTGATTCCTCCTCTGCTATAGAGTCTGATTCTTCCTCCTTAAGCTCAAACTCTATCTTCTTAGGTTCCTTTGGTTGGACTTCATGTTTAATAACATCTTTCACCTCTCTGAACACCACATCTCGGCTGTACACAACCTTCCTTGTTACTGGGTTCCAAAGCTTATAACCCTTTAAACCATCATTATACCCAATAAAGATGCACTTTTTAGATTGACTATCCAACTTGGTTCTTTTCTCCTTTGGAACATGTACATATGCATCACACGCAAATACCCTTAGATGTGAAAGAGAGGGTTTCTTACTATTCCATACCTCTTGTGGAGTCTTATCCTCCAACGTTGATGAAGGTGATCTTTTGACTAGGTAACATGCTGTCTCCACCGCCTCTGCCCAGAATTCATGTCCTAACTCGGCACCACTGAGCATGCTTCTTGCCCTTTCCATCAACGTCTTTTTCATTCTTTTTGCAAATCCATTTTTTTTAGGTGTGTATGGAGCAGTCTTCTACCGTGATATACCACACTTCTTACATAGTTCTTCAAATTCCTTGCTGCAAAACGCTCCACCGTTATCTGTCCTCAACACCTTTATCTTCTTCTTTGTCTAGTTTTCCACTAGAGCCTTAAATTCTTTAAACCTGTCAAAGACTTTAGATTTCTTCTTAAGGAAATATATCCATGTATTCCTTGAGAAGTCATCTATAAATGATACATAGTACACAGACTTACCCAGCGATGGAGCCTTCACATGTCCAAACACATCACTGTGCACAAGTTCTAATATATGTTTCGCCCTCTTACCACTAGAGGGGAAACTCACCTGATTCTACTTTTCATATACACAATTTTCACAGAAATCAAAATCCAGAGAGCTATTACTCATACCCTCTACCATACCTTTACCATGAAGTATTCGAAGGCCCTTCTCTCCAATATTCCAAGCCTTTGATGCCACAACATGGTCTCCTCTCCAAAGACCACTAGATTTTCTGCTCCACTTTCAGAAACCACAGAAATGTTGCACCCATCAATAATAGTGCTACCTTGCAGCTTGTACAAAGTTCCAATTCGAACTCCCCGCATCAATACCAGTGCTCCCTGAACCATTTTGCAAGAATCCTTCTCGAACACTGTTTTTACACCTGCATCATCCAGCTTGCTTACGGAAATCAGATTTCTGGAAAATGCAGGAATATGCAGAACACCCAGAAGTGTTCTAACCCTTCCACCTTGCAACTTCAACTTTACTTTTCCATGACCAATGATTCTAGCCTTCTTGTCATCCCCCAAGAAGACATCACCACCATCATATTTCTCATACTCGCAGAACCGCTCTCTATGGGGAGTGAACTGAAAGGATGCACCTGAGTCAATCAACCATGCCTCCTGATCTACATGTGTACTTGAAAAATCCAAGTACACATCCCCACCTTAATCTGAGGTGGTTTTTGCCTCTGCAGAAGGAGAATCATCAGATCCCTTTCCTTTATCAGGAGCTTTATATTTGCAATCCCCTTTGTAGTGCCCCTCCTTTCCGCATTTCTAGCACACCAACTTTACAGGTTTTCCTGGAGATTTAGATCTCCCACTCGATGACTTATTTTTGTTTCTGTTCTGGGACTGTCCTCGTATAGACAAGGCATCACCATTCTGGCTCTCCATATTTTTCTGTCTCATCTCCTTCGTCAGCAAGGATGAGACTATTTCATCAAACTATAAGGCAGTTGCATTGCTACCTATTACAATAACTAGACTATCCCACAAATCTAGTAGAGAACACAACAAACTGATGCACTTATCTTCATATGAAATTTTAATATCAACAGATAATAACTAACTTACCACAGTATTAAATGCCTTCAGATGTTTTTTCACTGAGTCTCCATATTTCATCCTTAGGTTATACAAATTTTTCCGTAGGAATAGTTTATTCACAAGAGACTTAGATTGGTACAAAGTCCCTAACTTGTCCCACAAAGCCTTCGTCGTAGCTTCCCCTGATACATTTAGCAATACTGAATCTGAGACACATAATCGTATTGTGCTTTTAGCCTTCCGATCCAACTTCTTCCATTCTTCATCGAACACTCCCATTGGTTTAGTACCTGGATCTACCGCGACCCACTGATCTTTATCCACCAACAGATCCTCCATTTTGAGTTTCCATAACTCAAAACTCTGACCATTAAATTTCTCGATCTCTATCTTTCCACTGCTTGCCATCTTCTTTCACCACCATAATCGATCCGTCAAATCTCCCACTAAACAGGTTCTATCACAAGCCCGAGCAAAACCCCTCTGCAACAAAGGCATCCCCTTGAAGCCAAAACAACTCTGATACCAAATGTATGTTTTAACCCCATATAGAAGTTACCTGCATACGAATTCTAAAACATAGAAAATAAACAATGCGAAAGCATAACACATAAAACACATATACACAGAGATTTTCCACTGGATCCCAAAACCAGGACTACCAGCTTCAATTTTCATTATGTTCCTTTCAATGTTACAAGACATATTTATACATGTTGAAGCATCCAATACCATGGACCGAAAACCATCGCATCCAAAACAATGGACCGAAAACCATCGCGTCCAAAACCATGTGTGAAAATCATGCACAAAACGATAGGTAGGTTTGCCCAAGGAAGCGGCTCGACAGGTACGACCCAAACAACATGATGACAAGGGAAGCTACCCACACCCCATCAAGGCTTCAACCTGTCGGGCAAGTTCCTTATTCATTTCCTCCAATCCCATTGTGATAGCGCTAGCATGCTGTTCTCTGACTTCTGGCGGAGTGGATGTCCCATGAAAAGGAAAGGAGAAAGTACCCATGGACCTGGACTAGACCAAGAGCTCGCTCCATACCACGCTCCTCCCAGATGGAATTATGTTTGAGGGTACGCACCTGGGTTGTGTGTCAAGCCTGAAATTCAAAGACTGGGACTTCACTGACCACGAGAAGTTCCCTCATCTTGCGACCGACAACCTCATGAAGCAAAACACCATGGGGGGGTGACAACATTAGATCTGAAGAAATGGTTGCACGGAGTGGAAAAGGCTGGGATGCTAAACCTACTCTGGGTGCTGCATTTCCACCATGCCCCAATAACCATTTTCGTCATCGGACAGTTACTCTACTTGGTGCATGATGGGTGCGTATGGCTAGACGAGCCCATCCCCGTCACAGAAAAATTGATCCATCATGTCTCCTGGCTTCCATGCAAATGGGAGGACCTCCCGGTGATATCAGAAGGAAAGAGTAGTGATTTGGCCATCGCAGAGGCCATGAAGAAGAAGTACAAGCTGGAGAAAAAGAAAAGGGGCTACACCATCTCCAGCATCACAGACAAAGCGGTACATGTAGCAACCCAAATACTAGCATGGAAACCTATGCACAAGTGTTGCACAGACGAGGTACCTGTGTCAGTAGTTGCATTAGCTGAACAGTGTGTGGAGGGGGTCCAGTATAACTAGTCTGAATTCCTCTACACATAATTATTAGAGAATTGTTGTGAAGCCCAAGAACAGGGTAAAACATTCCACTATGAATGGTTGTTGCTGTCCATAGTACTCGTAGCCGTGGAATTACCAGAGGATAGTCAATTCCTAGTAATTGACAGAGATTTACCGGAGGCCGTGAAGTATGCTTCGCTTTGGGTCACGAAGAATGCTAAAAGGGTTCGCAACTGCAAGATCTTCTGGGTGCTCATGCAAATGGACCTTAAGATGTGGATCAACTATAAGCCACGGTTGTCACCCACGGTCTACAACAGTTTGCAGAGCTTTGCGGAATTGAAGGCAGACATGCATAACATCTACATCAGGGCGCGGAAGGACCTAATGAAGCAGTGGACAAGGTTACCCTTTGTAGCCATGGACGATGCCATTTTCAATGTCCTGGAGCCATGGCCGCTAGAGTGGTGTGCCCCCGACTTTGCAGAAACAGAGAATTCGGCAACTCAAAGCAAGAAGGAAGAGACCAAGTTGTGTGTCGCACAGTTGGTCGAAAAGAGAAGACAGGAGGCAGCAGCAATGGAAGTGCGAGCAGTGCAAAATGCGGCATAGGGAGCAGTCGAACAAGAGAATGTCGCAGTAGCAATAGCAACACAGGAGGCAGTTGCGAAGGCAGGTACGGCCCAGACAACACAGCGTTAGGAAGCAGAGGAAGTAGAGACCATAGAGGAAGGCATGGACCCACCAACCGCGTTAACATAGCTGAAGCGCCAGCACCCAACAGAGTGGGCAGGGCTGTGAAAGAAGAGCAAGGCATCGAAATTGTCCATTGACCCAATCACCTTGACCGAGGGAGATCTACATGACATCGATGAGACAATGCATGATGTCACCTCTGAGGCTCTCCAAGAGTTCAGGCAGGAGAACTAGATTGTGTTTGGGGACCTCAGAGTGCAGCTACATGAATTACAGGTGTGCCCTCCCTAGGTTGGTACTCTCTTGACCAACCTTGCGGCCGACTCAATAGCAGTAGAGCAGATATTGCATGCAAGAATGACGAACATCATAATGCTACCGGAAGGAGCACTAGTACCATCGAGTGAGACCGATAGGCCTTCGGGTAGCGTGCTGAAAGGTCTCGGTCTCAATCTAGCATCACTTCCGCGTGAGACCTTATATGGGCTGCAGAATGGGGTAACCGCAAAGCTGTGCGGTAGGGAGAGCCATGTGATCCAAGTTATCAGTGAACAAAAGATCAATATGGAACAGATAAGCTTGCAACGCGAAAAATTGGTCTCGTGGAATCAACAGTTGGTACAAGTGATCGAAGACGCATGCAGAAGCATCTCGGAGCTGGCAATCCTAGCAGACATACCAGTAGAGGTGTGGATCCACAGGTTGGCAGCAGGGGTCCGCGAGGCAAAGGAAGAAATGACCAAGGTTCAGTTGGAGTTGAACATTTAGATCGTTGAGTTGCGGTTAAAGGTGTAGCCATCCACTCTGCCGAAAGTCAGCGAAAAGTGCACAAACTCTATCACAGTGTGATTGGAGGAAATTGGAGGTGTGGTGCAAGACTTCACCCACATGTTGGAAGAATCACTAGGGGTCCTCACAACTCTGCAAGAGGACCCCAATATCCAGTGCTTGGAAACAGAGGTGTGAGAACTCCAACAACAATATGACAGTGTTAGGGTACTGCTTAGATGGTGGTCCTCACTTAGAGGCATGCGAGGATGCAATAGGCCAAGGCATTGAAAGAATAGGTGGATGTGGCTCGGCATAAGGAAGCAATCCTAAAAGCGCATGTCCAGTCGTGGATCGACGAGGCCTTCACCATCATGGCAGATATCGAAGGCAATCTTGCACATATGTAGGGGATGTACACAATGAGGCAGATGAGCTCTCCTAATGTAGAAGCTTCAGAAGAATGAATGCAGCACGCTCGACAAACGATAGCTCAGTGTGCTGCAATCTCCTAGCAGCTCGAGAACAGTTGGCAGGACTCCTTGCAGAGATCACCGCAACAACAGAGTGACTCGAGGGTGAGTCACGATGTTTGTGTTTGGGGCTTGTTGGGCATGGAATCCCCCCCAAGGCATGTTTTGGGGCATAAAGCCCAAGTTTTGACCGAAATGTGTTGTAAAGATCCGCGAATTGCGGGTGTAGGGCATGAAAGTAGGATAGAGTCATAGGGTTGTCCACCCTAATTTTGTAATGTAATGTCAACCTACCCATGGTCCGCGGACCACGGGATTGTATAAATAAAGCAAGGCTCTAAGTTGTAAAAGACATTGGATGATGAATAGATGAATAGAGAAGGATAAGAGAAAGTCTAAGTGTGTAAGCGAGGTTCTGGGTCGTAGAGTAGGAGAAGGCTCTGCAGATGAGTGCAAAGAGGCCTAACAATCTGCAGCTGAGTGAGCAGAACCCTACAGCTAAGTGCACAGGGCGGAGTCGAGTCTGTAACCGAGGAAAGAAATAATAAAGAGAATTTTGGCTATAATTCTATGTATCTGTTCTTGGGTTAATATTTCATTGATATAATCTACAATTATATTGTTTGTTTACTGCGCACACTTGTATGAATGTTTTATGTCGTTAATTATAACTTAAAACACTCAACTAACTAATATCGGAAAATACAAGTAAGTTCTGGGGTAATAACACAAAGCACAATGTTCGGACCAAAGTAAGGGCTATGCGGAGGTCGAATAGAAAGCATCGAGGTACGGGAAAAGTGCGCCTTTTGTCCTCAACACCTTTATCTTCTTCTCTGTCTGGTTTTCCACAAGAGCCTTAAATTCTTTAAACCTGTCAAAGACTTTATATTTCTTCTTAAGGAAATATATCCATGTATTCCTTGAGAATTCATCTATAAATGATACATAGTACACAGACTTACCCAGTGATGGAACCTTCATAGGTCCAAACACATCACTGTGCACAAGTTCTAATATATGTTTCGCCCTCTTACCACTAGAGGGGAAACTCACCCGATTCTGCTTCCCATATACACAATTTTCATAGAAATCAAAATCCAGAGAGCTATTACTCATACCTTCTACCATACCTTTACCATGAAGTATTCAAAGGCCCTTCTCTCCAATATGTCCAAGCCTTTGATGCCACAACATGGTCTTCTCTCCAAAGACCACCAGATTTTCTTCTCCACTTTCAAGAACCACAGAACTGTTGCACCCATCAATAACAGTGCTACCTTGTAGCTTGTACAGAGTTCCAATCTGAACTCCCTGCTTCAATACCAGTGCTCCCTGAACCATTTGCAGGTATCCTGCTCGAACATTATTTTTACACCTACATCATCCAGCTTGCTTACGAAAATCAGATTTCTGGCAAATGCAGGAATATGCAGAACACCCGGAAGTGTTCTAACCTTCCACCTCGCAACTTCAACTTTAATTTTCTACGACCAACGATTCTAGCCTTCCTGTCATCCCACAAGAAGACATCACCACCATCGTATTTCTCATACTCGTAGAACCACTCCCTATGGGGAGTGAAGTGAAAGGATGCACCTGAGTCAATCAATCATGCTTCATGATCTACATGTGTACTTGAAGAAGCTAAGTACACATCCCCACCTTCATCTGAGATGGTTTTTACCTCTGCAGAAGGAGCATCATCAGATCCCTTTCGTTTTTCAGGAGCTTTAGATTTATAATCCCTTTTGTAGTGCCTTTCCTTTCCGCATTTCCAGCACACCACCTTTACAGGTTTTCCTGGAGAATTAGTTCTCCCACTCGATGACTTATTTTTATTTCTATTATGGGACCGTCCTCGTACAAACAAGGCATCACCATTCTGGCTCTCCATATTTTTCCATCTCATCTCCTCCGTTAGCAAGGATGAGACTATTTCATCAAACTGCAAGGCAGTTGCATTGCTACCTATTGCAATAACCAAACTATCAAACAAATCTGGTAGAGAACACAACAAACTGATGCACTTATCTTCATTTGAAATTTTAATATCAACATATAATAACTGACTTACCACAATATTAAATGCCTTCATATGTTCTGTCATCGAGTCTCCATCTTTCATCCTCAGGTTATACAGCCTTTTCCATAGGAACAATTTATTCACGAGAGACTTAGATTGGTACAAAGTCCCTAACTTGTCCCACAAAGCCTTCGTCATAGCTTCCGCTAATACATTCAAAAATACTGAATATGAGACACACGATCGTATTGTGCTCTTAGCCTTCCGATCTAACTTCTTCCATTCTTCATCAGACACTCCCGTTAGTTTAGTACCTGGATCTACCGTGACCCACTGATATTTATCCACCAATAGATCCTCCATCTTGAGTTTCCATAACTCAAAACTCTGACCATTAAATTTCTCGATCTCTATCTTTCCACTGCTCGTCATCTTCTTTCACCACCAGAATCGATCCCGTAGATCTCCCACTAAATAGGGTCTACCACAGGCCTGAGCGAAACCCCTCAGCAACAAAGGCGTCCCCTTGAAGCCAAAACAACTCTGATACCAAATGTAGGTTTTAACCCCGTACAAAAATTACCTGCATACGAATTCTAAAACATAGAAAATAAATAATGCGAAAGCATAACACATATACACAAAGATTTTCCCCTGGATCCCAAAACCGGGACTACCAGTGTTATTTTTCATTATGTTCCTTTCAATGTTACAATACATATTTATACATGACAAAGCATCCAATACCATGGACCGAAAACCATCGCATCCAAAACCATGTGCAAAAATCATGCACAAAACCATAGGTAGGTCTGCCCAAGGAAGCGGCTCGGCAGGAACTGCCTAGGAAAAATGATGACGAGGGGAGCTACCCACACCCCTCAAACCCCTTGTGACCCATACCACTTGGCCTTCGCGTAGTCCTTACTTAGGGCCGAACGTTGCACTCTGTGTTATTACCCCATAACTTATTTGTATTTTCTGATATTAGTTAGTTGAGTGTTTTAAGATATAATTAACAGCATAAAACATTCATATAGGTGCGTGCATTAAAAAAACAGTATAATTGCAGATTATATCAATGAAATATTAACCCAAGAACAGATACACATAATTATAGCCAAACTTCTCTTTATTATTTCTTTCCTCGGTTACAGACTCGACTCCAACCTACACACTCAGCTGCAGGGGTTAGCGCACTCAACTGAGGACTACTAGGCCTCTGCGCACTTCGCAGCAAAGCCTTCTCCTACTCTATGACCCAGAACCTCGCTTACGCACTTAGACTCACTCTTATCCTTCTCTATTCATCTATTCATCATCTGATATCTTTTACAACTTAGAGCCTCGCTCTATTTATAAAATCCGGCCAACATTACATTACAAAACTAGGGTGGACAACCCTATGACTGTATCCTACTTTCACGCCCTGTGCCCGCTATTCGCGGAGCTTTACAACACAATTCGGTCAAAACTTGGTCTTTAAGCCCCAAAACATGCCTTGGGGGGGATTCGGTGCCCAACAAGCCCCAAAAAAAAACATCGTGACTCGCCCTCGAGTCACTCCGTCGGCGCGGTGATCTTTATGCGGAGTCCCGCCAACTGTTCTTGAGCCGCTCGGAGATCTGTAGCACACTGAGTTGTCATTTGCTGAACCTACTACATTCATTCCTCAGAAGCTTCTCTGTCAGGAAAGCCCATCTACCTCAATGTGTACATCCCCTACATATGTGTGTGCTTGCCTTCGATATCCACCGTGGTGGTGAAGGCCTCATCGATCCACGGTTGGACGCGCGCTTTTAGGACTTCCTCCTTATGCCGAGCCACATCCACCTGTTTTTTCAATGCCTTGGCCTGCTGCATCCTCGCAAGCCTCTAAGTGAGGACCACCACCTGTGCAATACCCCAGACACTATCATATTTTTGCTGGAGTTCTCGCACCTCTATTTCCAAGTGCTATATATTGGGGTCCTCCTGCGGAGTTGTGAGGACCCCTAGTGATTCTTCCAACATGCGGGTGTAGTTTTGCATTGCACCACCAATTTCCTCCAATCCTGTTGTGATAGCGCTATCGTGCTGTTCTCTGACTTCCAGTGGAGTGGATGGTTGTGGATGGCTACCCTGGACCCCATAGATGGGAGCTACGTGCACCCCTTAAACCCCTTATGACCCCCCCCCCCCCCCCCCCCCCCGCGCTACGCAATCGGCGCAACGAAGGGGGGGCTCCGACCCCCCTCTAACCCCCCAGTTAACTACGTGGGCTAGTCATGGAAAGAATATAACACAACCCAACACTTTGGACTATCATTTCACATCGCCCCACCTCACACTTGGAGGTATGGCTGCATGTGATCCCTTTGCCCACTTGGCTTGAAATTTCCCCCTACAAGAGGTCTCTACATGAATGGATTCCTCCACTCAGTTTCCTCTCATCTTCTCCAATTGTGGCTGCTCCACAATTGTCTAAGACTGCTTCTTCTCTACTTGAGTGAATCTCTCCACTTAGTCTCCTCTCAACTTCTCTAGTTGTGGCTGCTCCAAAACTTCCTGAAGTGGCTTCAAAGGCTTCTTCTGGTGCTACATGTTAAGAGGTAATTTACTCTCCCTCTTAACCACCAAGTATCTAGCCTTTGCCTTGCTCCTCAAGGCTTTTCCTGTATATTGAACCTCAAGAGCATATTGTTTCTTGACCCGTGCACCGATCTGTTTCACCTCTCCCATGGTGATGTGTCTAAGGAAAACCTTTCCCTTACTAAAAACCACATCATAGCCATGATCTTCAAATACTGTGACTTAAATAAGATTCTTATTTATTCCAGGAACATACATCAAATCTGTGATCCTGAGAGGGGAGCCAGACTCCCTCTGAAAGGTAACCGTATCGATCACAGTAGCTCGATACCTCTCATCATCTCCAAACTCTATTCTTTTCTTGAGGTATTTCTCCTCAAAATAATTAAATAGATCTCTATTCCTCGTCATTTCGAATGAGGCACCACTATCAAGATACCACATGCCTCCCATAATAGTGTCGACCATAAATGCAATGAGAGTGAAATCAAGTTAGAATTGTGAAGCTAGAGCTTCACCTGCTATTGCTACTGTCGGCTCCTTCTTTCTTGCTTTCTTCTATGGGCAGTTCTTGGCATAGTGCCCATTCTCATGACAATGAAAAAACTTGAATTTCGTAAAGTCCATCTTCTTTCTGCCCTCCTTTCCTTGGGAATTCTTTCACTTGGCCTTCTTTGCCTTACTTGCTAAGGAAAAATCCTCTTCCACTTCCTTCGAAGAGGTCCCATCTCTGGTGTTCCTCCTGATCTCCCCCTGCATCAAATCTGACCATAGTTGTTCCCAATCTGGAAGCTTCTCCTGACCATTGATAGAGTCTTGATAACTATGCCAACTCTTTGGGAGTCCTAGAAGAGAAAGACTTACCATATCATCCTCAGTAACTATGATTCCAACACTTCCAATTTCATCACGACATTGAGTGAACTTGGTCAAGTAATTTTGAATTGAGTCACCCGCCTCCATCTTGATTTTTTGAATTTTATATTTCATTGCCAACTTCCTTTGGTCATTTTTGTTCTGGAAAAGGTCCTTCAATCCTTTCCACATAACATGCGAAGTTTCCTTCCCATGGAGACTCGAGACAATGTGGTCTCGAACTTCATCAAGGATTATCCAAATTGCCTTTACCACACACTTCTTCCATTCGGCTAGATTATAAGCATCCGATGCTGGTGGCTTAGGAATGTCTTGATCAACGAATTCATTCAAGCCATTATCCTCCAACACGGCCTCCACCATGTCCTTCTAGGTTATATAATTTTAGTTTACATCCAAGGCATACTCGAGCCGCAAACCGTAGAGCGCCATCTGTCGATCCTGGAGTATGTGTTTCAAATTCGAATTTCACTTGTAACCCAAAACACAAAACATCTAAATCTCCTATAGTATATTATTCTTAGCTCCGATACCATGTAGATTTTCCTGTAGATTCACAAGCTCATGCAATGTACTAAAGCAAAAGACAAGAATCTACTAAAGCCAATAGATCGATGAAAACAAGAATAACAAGAGGAAGACAAATCAATAGAACATAACACAATAAGTATCGAGGGAAAGCCATAGCTCAAAACCCCACTATAAGTATTGCATTAAATCATAAATCCAAGATGATAATATAATGCTTGTTCTCACAAGAACAATCTCAGCACTCATTAAAATCAATCTCCAGCTCACAAGCAAACTCTTGGCCAACACTTAGCTAATTCTCCAACTCTCCAAGCCCCTATCTCCTTGCACAATTCCTATGGTTGATCAACCCATATTAAAGGGAAACTAGTGCATCCAAAATTGTGCAATCCCTTCAAGGTTCAATTCTTGATTACATGCACCATTTATACAACTCAGAAAATTATACAACTGATAGTAAATTGTCCCTGCACTCTAGTCTCAACTGGGTCTTTCTGAGAATCGACATGCATGAGTTTCTGATGAGGGAATATTCAGTTAACTGGGGTAGCACTAGTCAATGCCTTAGTGCACCAACTGACTGTCAACTCACTATTAGTTCCTCAAATAGTTTGGAACTAATTTAACTTAACTTAACTTCGTAAACTGAGTTATCTAATTAAAACTCACAATTAAATCATCCTGGACCCCTCTAATATAGGGATAACATATACATGACTTCATAAAGACTTCTGACTTGGAATTCCTAAGTTAACTAAGTCAACTCTCTCTAGTTAACTATTACAAGTTTCTATGAGAATAAAATTTGATTTTAATTCTCAGTTTAATTCAAGGACAAATTAAATTGGAATTTCTAGATTCTATTTTTATCATTTCTTGTTGTTATTTTCAACACTACCTCTCAAGAAGAAAGGAATTCAACTGGATCCTGATCCTAAACATTTGTAATGTTCTGCATGAAACACTTTTGTCTAGTGTTGCTGCTCCAGCAACTCCCGAAAAAAACATCCAACCTGAATCAAAATGATGCCTTTGTCATCAAAGTCTCTGATTGTTATTTCCTCTATCGACTGAGAATTCTATGCTTCTGTTAACTCTCCCTTTCTACATCATTGTCAACCCTTCTCTACGCTCTTCAATACCTGAATTCTCTAGCCTCTATCAATTTTATCTCTGACTGCATGAATCCCACTCATTCCTCTTGCTACTATGTACTTTGGGCTCCTATAGCAAGGTATGATCCATGAGATAAAACCTCTCAATGGACCCTACCCAATTTCAGCACTCTTGGGACTATCACTTCACATCGCCCCACCTCACACCTAGAGGTATGGCTACATGTGATCCCTCTGCCCACTTGGCTCGAAATTTCCCCCTACTGGAGGTCTCTACATGAGTGGATGCCTCCACTAGGTCTCCTCTCTGCTTCCCCAATTGTGGCTTCTCCACAATTGTCTGAGACTGCTTCTTATCTACTTCTGTGGATCTCTCCACTCAGTCTCCTCTCAGCTTCTCTAGTTGTTGCTGCTCCACAACTTCCTAAAGCTGCTTTAGAGGGTTCATCTAGGGCTACATCTTAAGAGGTAATTTACTCTCCGTCTTAACCACCAAGTCTCTAAACTTTTCCTTTCTCCTCAAGGCTTTGCATGCATCTTTAACCTCAAGAGAATATAGGTTCTTGACCCATGCACTGATCTATTTCACCTATCCCATGGTGACGTGTCCAAGGAAAATCTTTCCCTTACTAAAAACCACATCATAGCCATAGTCTTCCAATACCGCGACTAAAACAAGACTCTTCTTTAGTACTGGAACATACATCACGTCTATGATCCTAAGGGGGGATCCAGACTCCCTCTGAAAGGTAATTGTACCGATCCTGGTACTCTATACCTCTCGTCATCTCCAAACTATATGCTTTGCTTGAGGTATTTCTCCTAAAAATCACTAAAGAGCTCTCTATTCCTCATCATACGGAATGAGGCACTGTTGTCAAGATACCACAGACCTCCCATGGCAGTGCCGGCCATGCATGCAATGAGATTTAAATCAAGTTAGAACTATGAAGTTAGAGCTTCACCCGCTGCCACTACTATCGGCTCATTCTTTCTTTCTCTCTTCTGTGGGTAGTTCTTGGCATAGTGCATGTGCTCGTGACAGTGAAAATACTTGACTTTCATCAAGTCCATCTTCTTTCTACCCTCCTCGCCTAGCGAATTCTTTCCCTTGGCCTTATTTTCCTTACTTGCTAAGGCAAAATCCTCTTCCACTTCCTTGGAAGAGGTCCCATCTTTGGCGTTCCTCCTGATCTCCTCCTGCATCAAATCCGACCACAATCGTTCCCAATCTGGCAGCTTCTCCCTACCATTGGTGAAGTCCTGGTAACTATGCCAACTCTTTGGGAGCCCTAGAAGAGAAAGACTTACCATATCATCCTTGGATAACATTATTCCAACACTTCCAAGTTCATCATGACATTGAGTGAACTTGGTCAAGTAATTTGGAATTGAGTCGTCCACCTCCATCTTGATTTTTCAAAGTTTGTCTTTCAGTGCCAACTTCCTTTGGTCACTCTTATTCTGGAAAAGGTCCTTCAATGATTTCCACATAGCATGCAGATTTTCCTTCCCATGGAGACTCAAGGCAATGTGGTCTCAAACTCCCTCAAGGATTATCCACCTCGCCCTTGCCACACACTTCTTTCATTTGGCCAGATTCTAAGCATCTGATGTTGGTGGCTTAGGAATGTCTTGATCAATGAATTCCTTCAAGCCACTATCCTCCAACATGGCCTCCATTATGTCCTTCCAGCCTATATAATTTGAGCTTCCGCCCAAGGCATACTTGAGCCGCAAACCGTAGAATGCCATCTGTCGATCCTGAAGTATGTATTGCAAATTTGAATTTCACCTGTAACCCAAAACTCAAAACTTTGAAATATC
Organism: Pinus tabuliformis; assembly: GCA_031772625.1. Lineage (NCBI taxonomy): Eukaryota > Viridiplantae > Streptophyta > Pinopsida > Pinales > Pinaceae > Pinus > Pinus tabuliformis. The sequence goes on along the minus strand of CM062817.1, from coordinate 134,110,683 downwards.
CTCTAGTATATTGTTCTCAGCTCTGATACCAAGTAGATTTTCCCATAGATTCACAAGCTCATGCAATTTACTAAAGAAAAATACAAGAATCTACTTCTACTTTCAACCAGCGGAAGCCAATAGATCGATGAAAACAATAATAGAAAGAGGAATACAAATCAATGGCAGATAACACAATAAGTATACGGGGAAAGCCACAACTCAAAACCCCACTATCTGTATTGCATTAAATCAGAAATCCAAGATGATAATACAATGCTTGTTCTCACAAGAACAATCCAAACACTCAGTAAAATCAATCTCCAGCTCACACGCAAACTCTTGGCCAACACTTAGCCAATTCTCTAGCTCTCCAAGCCCCTATTTCCTTGCACAATTCCTATTGTTGATTAGTCCATATTAAAAGGAAACTAGTGCATCCAAAATTGCGCAATCCCTCGAGGTTCAGTTCCCGATTGCATGCACCATTTATACAACTCATAGTACATTGTCCCTGCACTCTAGTCTCAACTAGGTCTTTCTTAGAATCGACATGCTGAGTTTCTGATGAGGGAATCTTCAGTTAACTGGAGTAGCACTAGTTAATTCATTAGTGCACCAACTGACTGTTAACTCACTATTAGTTCCTCAAATAGTTTGGAACTAATTTAACTGAAATTAACTCTGTAAACTGAGTTATCTAATTACAACTCACAATTAAGTCATCTTGGACCCTATAATATAGGGAGAACATATACATGACTTCAAAAAGACTTCCAACTCGAAATTACTAAGTTAACTAAGTCAACTCACTCTAGTTAACTATTACAAGTTTCTATGAAAATAGAATTCGATTTTAATTCTCAGTTTATTTCAAGGACAAATTAAACTGGAATTTATGGATTCTATTTCTATCATTTCTTGTTGCTATTTTCAACAAAATTAATATACCTTCATTGTTTTGAGACATAAATTAACCTTGCAAGACTATGGAATGGGTAAGGTGAAATGGGTAAACGCATGCAAAAATGGGAAAATTTATTGACCAACAATAGTCAAGACTCACAATAACGTTTATGTGTTCAATGAGTCAAGCTTTAGTTGTTACATCAGCAAAACCAACAAAGCACGACTGTGGCATAAGAGGCTCAGAAACATGAATTTTGATACCCTGATAATGATAAGCAAGATAGGCACAGTAAAAGGATTACCTAAATTTTCAAGGCTTGATAACGTTATCTGCAAGTCATGTCTGTTTGGCAAGCAGACTAGGACTCATTTCAAAACAAAAGAGTTCTCCTCATACATACCTCTAGAGCTTATTAACACAGATATTTGTAGCCCCACATGAACAAAAAAATCAAAAGGAGAAAGGTACTTCCTACTATTCATTCATGATTACATGAGGGCTACTTGTATTCTTCTCCTAAAAGAAAATTTGGAAGAATTTGAGAACTTCAAGAAGTTTAAGGCTTAGCTAGAGAATGAGAAAGATTTGAAGATAAAATGCTTGCGATCAGTGACCCATGGAAAATTTTAGGGGCTAATGTTCGCAAGTGAGCTAATTTTCCATGGTTTTTCCATAAAAAAATTTCGGCAATTTCCATATTTTTCTAAAAATTATTCACCCAAATCTTATAGTATAAAATTATTTTACCTTAAAAATTGCCAAAATTGTATAAATACTATATATAAAACTATTAGAAATTTGCATGTTTTTAGAAAGATATCAACAAACATTTTATAATTTGCAATTTGGAGACTAGTAAGATTCGCCAAGGTTTCTAAACTTTAAGACAAATTTTCATCCTTAAAATTTTCCCTAGATCAAACAGAGGGGGAAAGTTCACCTCAAAAGAGTTTGAAGAATTATGTGAAGAGCAAGGTATTAGAAGGAAGTTCTCAGTGGTCAGAACTCCTCAATAAAATGGAGTTATGTAGAGGAAGAACCGAACAATCCAGGAAATGGCCAGAACGATGTTAGATGAAGCAAGAGTGGCTCACCACTTATAGGGAGAAGTAGTTCAAGCAGTAGTATACTTGTCAAACATAACTCATCTCAGGCCTCACAATGACAAAATGCCATAGGAATTATGCAAGGGTAGACCTGCATCAGTTAAACACCTCAAGGTGTTTGGGAGGAAGTGCTTCATTAAAATAAATGAAAAGAACCTTGGAAGCTTAACTCGCTCACTGATGAATGAATACTGCTTGGATACTGTATTCGAAGAAAAGGGTACAAATGATACAACAAGAGGACAAGGAAGATAGAAGACTGCAGTAGGCTCACAACCTGAACCCTCCGAAAGTAACTTGGACTCATATGATGAAGAGAGTTTAGAGTTCAGGGACACAAATCTGAATGAAACAAATTCAAGCAATGAAGGTGGGGATACAAGCACATCTTCAAGGCCAAAAATTCCTTCCAGGTATGTGCAAAAGGAATACCCTGTGAGTCAGATTCTTGGAGATCAAAGAAATGGTGTCCAAATCCCAAAACCTCTATCAAGCAAGTGAAGATAAGTTCTGGGTGAAAGCCATGAATGAAGAGCTAGACCAAATTGAAAAGAATGACACATGGGAGCTTGTCCCAAGACCAAAAGAGAAAAATGTTATTGGAACCAAGTGGGTTTTCAAGAATAAGCTGAATGAAAAAGGTCAAGTAATCAGGAATAAAGCTCGATTGGTTTGCAAAGGGTATGCCCAGATAGAAGGAGTAAACATTGAAGAAACCTTTGCACCAGTAGCTCGACTAGAAGCCATAAGAATATTCCTTTCTCTTGCCATTCACAAGAACATCAAATTTTATCAGATGGATGTAAAGTCTGCCTTTCTCAATGGAGACTTAGAAGAGGAGGTTTACATTGAGAAGCCTAAAGGTTTTCTGCTCTCCTTTGATGAAGGGCTTGTATGCAAATTAAAGAAGGCTCTGTATGGTTTGAAATAGGCCCCTAGAGCCTGGTATGAAAGGCTGGATAAGTATCTCCAGCAACAAGGTTTTAAGAAAGGCTCAATTGACAACAATATCTATGTAAAATCTGAAGATGATCATCTACTGATAGTGATTGTGTATGTGGATGACATCATATTTGGCAGCGATGTGGAGTAGTTGGGGCATCGATTTCCAAACTATATGCAAACATAGTTTGAAATGTCCATGATTGGTGGGTTGTCCTTCTTCTTGGGTATTCAAATTACTCAATCCCCACGAAGAGTTTTTATATATCAATCCAAATACCTCAAGGTACAACAGAGTATGGGTTGTGGTATCCCAGGGGTAAAGACTTCAATCTAAAGGCCTGCACAGATGCAGATTGGGCTGGAAGTCTAGATGATAGGAAGAGTACTTCTGGTGCAACTTTCCTTTTGGGTGATTTCTTGGTATCGTGATTTGTGGATTAGCAAGAAGCAGGGCTCCATCTCTATATCGACTATTGAAGCATAATATATTTTTTACAACTTGTTGTACACATATTCTATGGATGAAGCAAACCTTAAAGGATATACAGGTAGAGTTGCCTAATCCCATTCCAATAATGTGTGACAACACTAGTGCAATCAGCATCTCAAAAAATCCAGTCATGCATTCAAAAACCAAGCACATTCCTATCAAGTATCATTTCTTGAGGGAACAAGTTGTAGCCAATACTGTTAAACTTGTATATGTGCCCACTAAAGAGAAATTGGCAAATATCTTTACCAAGCCACTTGCAAGAGAACCATTTGAGTATCTCAGGAAGTAGATAGGAGTTGTGACTCCTCCCTCCAAATGACTTGATTTTGGTAGGAGGTGGTAGCTACTTAGTAGGAGGAACTCATGGCAGAGTAGGCTTCATTGGTTCAGGGGGAGTGCAAGTGAAGTTTTCTTTGGCACTGATGTCAAAGGGGGAGAAATTTTGCATCAGAGCAGACCATGCCAAGCCTAAGGGGGAGTCTGTAGTGTTGCCATCAATGCCAAAGGGGGTGATTGTTGGACATTTGATGGTTTGTAGGTGGCTGGCTATGTAAGTGTTGGCATTGATGTCAAACAAGGCTCAGCCTGATGATTGGGCTTCATGCCTTGATGGTTGTAATTCCAACTGTGCGGAGACTTTGTAGCCCTCCTTTAGGCAGCATATGGGCTCAAATATGAATTGGAACCCCTACATTGGATAGTGCTTAGAATACGATTTCTAGCGGTATGTGGAAGTGCCATAGTGGACTTCTAGATCAAAAGTTAGAGCCAGGTGAAGTTTTGTCTCTCCAAACCAGAAGACAAAGGAAAATAGTTTGGTGTCCTTCTGACATGTGTCCAATTGGAGGTCCCAACAGATCAGACATAGGAGTTTAGAGGTTCTAAGGAGCAGCACATAAGGATTGCAAATTTTTGGTCAGCGGTTAATGATATCACATGTCAGAGGTCCCATCATATCGGCAATCGGAGGACTCCAGGGTGCGGCACAACAGCTAAGGCAATTCATAGATCAACGAACGCTGATTGAGTTAAATAAGCCAAGATTTTTCATCCTTTGTTAAATCGTCGAGAGAGCCAAAGAGAAATTTAAAAAGGAATTTGATATAAAACAAGGGTAGGTGAGGCCCCTTTCTCTCTCCTCCAAGCAGGACCCGTGGAAGCATTCGGTTGGTTTTGATGTGGACACATGGCAGGATCTGCTAATTCTGATAATGCCAAGTGGTTGCTAACATCAGCATGATGTGGTGGTATGGAGGGACACATGGCAGCTAGTTTTGGTGTTTTGAGGTGGCCTAATGGGCCATATTCAGATGACACGTGTCACCACTTAGAAGATGCCACGTGGTGGCAATGATGTCACATCAACAATCGACGATCGGAGGTTTGCGATGGTTGGCACATTTGCTACAATGGGGAATCACTGATTTGAGGGCTAGCAGGTGGTCATGAAGTCTTAAGGAATCGGAGGCTAGGACTTAGTAGAGGAGCCTATAAGCAATCAGAAATCGGCACTTTATGACTGTTGTCATAAGGAGAATTAGGTAGAAATCCCCAATAAAATGGTTTTGTTAGTATTAAGTGCCTGTGTCTGAAACAAACATGAAACTAAAGGCCCCTAGTAGAGCATTGAAAGGCTTAGCGCCTTAAGGCCAAGCCCCTGGTCACCACCATCGATCCTTTAGTGAGAATTTTGCAGTAAGGGTTGAGCGGAAGGAGCTTGAAAATCAGATATCGACGATCACAGGTTTGTGGTTGCTAGCACATGGGACACAAATGAAAAATGCCAATATAGGGGGCTCTGATATGGTTGTCGCTCGGTCACCAAACTAAGTCCTATGGTGGAGATATAGTAGGGGTCTAATGCAAAAGGGGATAGACTTGATCAGAGGTTAGTAATCGGCTATTTCATAGTGTTACACCACTACACAACACTACGATGAAAAGCTCTGATATGATGGTTCAGGAAGCCATTAAAGATGTATGAATCGACAGTTGTGGTCTTGAATGCATAAAAATAAGGTTGATGGTCGAAGGCTTCTCGTGCACGCATTGTAAATATAAATGAAGAACAGAGACTCCATGAGGATGTACAACTAAATATCTACAAGCCATAAATATGCATGGGGAGTCTCTGTGAAAAATGTAAGGGGGAATGAGAGTTAATACACAACATGGAGAATTAGTTGTATAATAGAGAAGTGATTGTCGCCCATCCTTATGAGTTTAATGCAATGACTGAACTAGAGTTTGCATAAATTAGCAGAAGAATGGGGTGTCATGCTAGGGGTACATGCGTGGGCAGAATTGATGATGACAGTGAGTACATCGAGCCAAGAGAAGCACATGAACAAAACAATGAACGTCCATTGAGGTAATGGCGAGTGTGAGCATACTTGCAGGGTGTAGAGAAGTGAGTTATGTATTGGCGAAAAGTGTTGTAATGGGTATTGTTGTGGTAAAATAGTGGAGAGCCCTAAGTAGAGAAATCAGAAAATAGTGCAAATGTTACAGTGGGAAGCAAGAGGAAGACTACCACAATTGTTCAGAAAGCCGAGCGCAGAAGTTGAATCTATAAACAACCATTAAGTTGGTATTTTACTTGTAATTTGAATGCCTTTGTTTTCAGTATGAAAATTTTATGAAGTAGTAAAATAGTGGCAGTGGCAAGTTGCTGCTTGCTAAACAAAAGGGGGTTGGTGCTCCAATGAGTGGATGCTCACAAAAAAATAGATGTAATTAAATTGGTTCTTAAATTACATCATAAAACAAACAAAAAATTGGTGTTCTTTCCGCTCTGGGTTTCCACGTGAAAACAATGTGTCAAATGTATGTTGGTCATGATATTGTTGTTTGTGTATGTGTTTTGAAAGTTTATAATATTTACTGCTTTATGAATGAATGATTTCACATATGAAAGAACATAAGAAGGAACTATAAGCACAATAAGAAAAGAAAAGAAAGAGTTTCTTAAATTACTGATTCACCCCCCCTCAACAATTCCTTAATTCCAACAAAGGATGCAATTTATCAATAGAGAAGTAAGATGATTGAAATTATGTACAATCAACATTAGAAATAATTTCAAGAAAACATTTAATAAAAGGTAAGTTTGAGAAATTTATGCCGAGAATATTAATAGCAAGGAAAAATGTTACCTTGAGGAGAGTATTGGGAATATTGATGTAGAAATGTGTGCATTTAATGCAATTTATCATGTGCAAATAAAAAATCATAGATTGGATGTGAGTGTGTGAAAATATAATCATATTAATGCAATTATAATTAAAGGAGTGTTCTTGTCTATTTATAGGAATCTCACATTCACTTTGACATTTGATCCACCATACATGCTCTGCTACAGTCATCAACCTCTAATCACACTAATGCATTAATTGTAAAATGTTTTCATCGCATTATTTTTTTGTCATATGCACAACTACAAGGTACATTCTCTATTTTATATTTTCTATTTTCATTCAATTCATATATCATATAACCCCCAATCGATCCATATCAAAGGTATTTTAAACTACTTTTCAAGCTTAGATCAATTTAATAATTTTTTAATACATTCCACTAACGTTAAGACCAGATCAAGATGTTAGGTTTATGTGTATTATGGATCATTTCAAACTGAGACTAATTCAACACATTAAAATCCTCCCACTGTGCCTTTGACGAGATCGATCTACTAACTATTCAAATTACATTCCACTCATGAAAACCAAATAAAACATAATTGATATAGGCCAAGACAAGACTTCGATCAATAACGACACCTTTGTCAAATAAATGGTTTAACCTGAGGTATTTGCTTTCACACCCTACAGGCAATGCCACAGGCACAAGCTAGGATGGCTGCAACAATGTCATGTGCAAGATGTGGCAAGCCTACAACAATTTGACAACTCCACTAGGTGATTGTGGCATGCCTATGACAAACTCTGTAACCTTGGGAAACCTTTATCTTATCTTCCCAAATTTTCTTCCATCTACATCACCACTTCCTCAGGCACCTCTGCAACATTCGTAACACCTCCAATGTAGCTACATAACTCAAATCATCATCCACAATCTCATCAATGCACAATTTGTTGGTTGACTCCCCATGGTTGACATCAATGTCAACACCATGTGCCAACAATCTCCCCCTTTAACATTGATAGATACCTATAGCGACATCACCAAACCAATCTTCATTCATATTTGGCTAGCTACTCTCACTTTTCCCCTTTGACATCAATGGCAAAGGGTGACCAAGCCTCACTTAAAACACCCTACATGCACTAACTAAACTCTATTGATACCAATTATTTTACTGATGAAACATGATTAACAACATTCCTACAAAATAGGCATTAGAATCAAGAAAATCTATTGCTGGTTCTAGTAGCTCCTACAACAATAACAATAAGGCCAATTATTCCAACACCATGAGCTTCCTCTCGTCAAACATGCTTCTCCTAAACATCTATTGGGACAGTGTTGTGGTAAAACACAACCCCTCCAATTTTGTTTTTATGTACTTCAATAATGGGGACCCTTTCTATTAATTTTTGGCTAAACACCTTCTATGATTTTTATTAAGTTAATTATCCTACAATTTTGTTATTTTTTATTTTTGTCAGATTTCCATTTTGATTGTTTCATTGAATCCAATTTTTCACAAGCTTTCCAATGATACTTGTTTTGACTCATTTGGTCAAGCGGATTGTAAATGGCACTCCTGTGAAGTTTGATTGATTTCTCACCTGGACTAAAAATGTAAATAACTATATAATATTTCAACTTTCGTAGCTAAATAGTCATTCATTGTAAATATTGGCTTTTAGTTAACTTTTATTAATTTTTCTTTTTTTTGCTAACGGTCCTACAAAATGACCCAGCTAAATCATACAACGGATGAAATCATGTTTCAGGATCTTCGTAATTTACTCCAAATTATTATTTTAAAATAAATTGCCAAAGCTGGATTCTCAAAATTGTAAAATGGTAATAGTTCAACCTGTAGGATTAATAATTCACGCGGGCCCCACTCATATTCATTAATTTAATAGCCCCCGAGACCTAGATCACAAAAAACTTATAAGAAAAAATATTTTCTCGCAAAATATTATTGCAAAAACTTAAATGTTAAAGCATGAACATTTAAACATGCGAAATGCAATAGGCTGATGGGATAAAAGGTTTTAATCTAAGTTTTTATTGATCGCCTTATGCCTCCCATACCTCCACCTTACTTCACCCTCACATCATACTCCACTCACTCCACCTCATCCTCCCTATTCCTCCCTCCTCCATTAACTCCACTCCTCACGTGAGTTTGGAATCAAAACATTTCAAAGTTTGAAGTCACTTTGGATTGATTCTAATGGTTTGTTTATATAATAGATTGATTCTAATGGTTTGTTAAAATATTATATTTATATTATAATATTATTATATTATAATTATAATTTATATTATAATTTTAATATAATTTAAATTATAATATAAATATAATATAATAATATTTTAATTAGTTTTTTATTTAATTTGGTTAATAATTAATCTGTAAATCATTTAGATTAATATTATAATTAAAATTAAATGAGCATTAATTAAAATTAATTGTATATATTAGTTAAATAATAATTAAGCTACAATTAATTATTAATCAATTAAAATTTAATTTATGATTAGAATTTAATTAACAAATTCTGATTTCTTTGGCCCAGGCAACAGAATTTCCAGAATTCTGGCAGTTTTGACTCATCAACTTTGGAGACTCATAGATTAAGTTTTACTTGGCCAAATGAGGCCCGGGACGGCTCATTGGAAAGACAAAATCATGGAGAACATATTTGAGGAGGTTTTATTAACAGATTTGATCACTGATTGGGCCTAAAACCTAGCAGAAGATCAAGCTCCGAATTTTGAATAAAACTAATTTTCTTGAGTTTTATTTTCTGCATTTTCATTTGCCCAAGCCTCTTCTAAATGAAAATACATTCATCAATGATATTCTTGGATAATTAAATCATTACAGGAATCAATAGAAAGTTTGGATTTCTTTTCAATTATTTATTTAATTAAATTTGATTAGATTTGTTTTAATTCCAGATTTGGCATTTTGATTTTATTTTTACATTTTAATTTTGTTTTGGTTTGTTTTTGTAGGAAAGCAGTTGAAAAGATGAGGAGAACAAGATCTCAATCAATGAGAATGCTCCAGCAAATGAAAATTGATTGTGGAAAATCTTTTCTTCAACAAACATTCTTGTAAAGAACTCCTTAGCAAATATTATAAATAACAGATTGCAAAATGTAATAAGGGCTTCTCTCCTCTGCAATTCTGGAATTCTAAAAGCACTTCTGTAATATGGATTTAGAGTTGTAGGTAGGAGGAGTAGAAATCTCTGATCTGGGGATTATTGAGTTTTTTCTTTTACATTCTGAGTTATGTATAATGAACAGAGTTTGCACTATTGTAACTATGCTTTTGAAAGCAGAAGCTCAAGGATTGTAAAGGACTATTAGAGACCGGAGCTCGAGAAATGGATTCAATAAATTAGTATTTCGAATAGTATTATTTTAAATGCTGGTTTCATCTTATGATGACATGAATGTGTCAATTTACTTTCATATTTGTGCACTTTTGTCGGTATGGGTAATTTGTCTCTATTTTATGTTATTATTTATCTTTGTTCTTATGGGCAGAATTTTGATTTCTAAGTAACTATTTACTCAGAAATTTATCTTATAAAACTGATTTAATAAATAGTGATATGTTGTGAACTCTTTTCGCATATTATTGTTTAATAATTCAAGTTACTGATTAAATGATCAATATCATTTTGTGAACTTCTTCCTGAGTGTTGTTGATTAATTATTTCAGTTAAGAGGTCTCAATAGGATGTGTTTGGTATTCATAATGTCAGTTAATTGAACTACTTCATTAGCTTGATATTCATTATAAGCCAGACATATTTAAATCCCGATACTTTAATTATCTTGCTCTTAATTGGGTTAGATCTATATCTGCCTAATTGAGATAGGATTAAGATAGTTCCTTTTGCTTGCATCTTAGAATAAGTTTTCATTTAGATTAATTTCTACATTCTTTTAAGTCCTCTTCCCAAAGAGGCAAAATTTAGTTGTGGCTTGGCTGAGCCCCAAATCAGCTTAAGGATCACTTTCTTCCCCGATCAGCAAGAGGGTTGATCTGATGTCTCTTCTCCATTGGTGAATGAAAGTCATATTTTAAAGCCATTGGAGATTGAGAGAAGGTAACTGGACCTAGTTGAACTAGTCGGAACCACCATTCCAAACGGAAAAGGAGCTTCTTTAAGGTCCGGACCAGGTGGTCACCCCCCATGTTGTAGCAATGATTTTCGAGGCTTCAACAGATTGCAGTCATCTTCTTCAATTTGTTTTAAAACAACCTTCTACTGCTCTTCAATAAGCCTCCTTTCCACTTGAAAGAGACTAAACCACTAGACCAAGGACTCAAAACAATCCATGTCCAAATAATGAACATATAGTACAAGGCTTCATAATCAAAGTACAAGGCTATATCAATGACACCCAAAATCATCAAAGTACAAGGCTATATCAATGACACCCAAAATCCTATACATGGTTGAAATATGACTCACTGTTATACATGCCAAAACTCAACACTCTCCTACTTATGGCTGAACCAAAGATGTTATTCTATGCATAACTGGTACAAGGGAATTTTCAACCAATTTTTCCAAATTATAAACAAATAAAGGCATATGGTTCATCTACAACTTTCTACTGATGTATACAATATGATATACAACAAAAGAGTGAGTGAAAACAAAATGAAAAGGCATAAACCCTTGCGCATACCTCCCCCTAAGCTCATTATACCTTCTTGTTGATACAATCTCCTTATTGATCCCATAGGCCTAATCATGTTAGTAGACTCTTGATCACGCTTTTTGGTTATTGCTAATCAACTGGATTAACTCGTGATGCTACCATATTCTATACATGAGACCATGCAAACCTCATACTCTTCTTTTGCAGACATTTCTAAATATCTACCAGGTAACAAAGGACTGTTGTGGGGACTAGTAGCTCCCACATGAAATCTAAAGAGGAAGAGATGTTCTTCAATTCGATTATTTTGCTTACTCTCCCCTTCAACATGTACACATCTTTTGGGGTTCTAATTCCTTTGGCAATCACTCTCTTTAACCCTTCTTTCTGAATGCAACAAATGTTGGAGTTGAAGATCACCTCTTGGCCTCCATCTACCATACCACTCATGCTCAAAATTTTATGCTTCAGTCCTTCTACCAACAACACATCAACTACTATTGTCTTACTATCACTATGATTGGCCTTTCCATTTCCCAACACCTTCACAGGTGTATTGTCTCCTAGAATGACATGGCCATTTTTGGTATTCCTTGAGGAAAGAAAACTACTCTTGTCCCCTAACATATGATCGGAAATACCACTATATTTGTACCATTGAACATCATCATCAAATGTAAAAGAGGCAGTACCACATTTTACTTTTTGCTCCTCATTCTTTTTCAACATTATGGTAGGCTCCTTCTTAGTATGCACATTGTCCTTTTGCTTCCTACTAGGACTTCTTTGGATTAATTGTCCCTTTTGTCTATTTTGTCTTGAAGAACCGAACAACTTGCAATCTCTTCGCCATGTGACCAATATTATCACAAATATATCACCTTACATGTATGAGATATGAGGTAGGAGGGTCAAATATTTTCCTTGAATTAATCATGCTTCTACTCCATGCACAAGATCTGCAATCAACCACCTCGTAGCCAAATAGGTTACATGAGATAAATTAACCATTAAATGCATTAGTATACCTCATGGCTGGTAATCTGCTCTAACGTCCTTACTACCCTTACTTTTTCATACACTCTTGATTAGATATGAAAATTTGGCTTCTATAACTGACTGCAACATGTCCATAGTTATGGAAAATATAACACTCGATCTCATCCATCAAGGGGGAAATGTGGTTTTGTCTCCTCCCATAAAATATACCAAACTCATCTCTTGGAGTGAGAAGTCTTCTAGAAATAGTTTATCCTTTAAGTATTATTCTTGAATGTTGGATCATTTGCTTCTTTCTTCCTTTGCTACTCGTGCATCTACCATATCCTTTTATAGGATGTTTGAGTTCTGGATCATTGTTTGCATGTGCTTGTGAGCTTAACTCTCCCATATGAAATCCAAGACTAGATCTCTTCAATGCAGATATTTGGCTCTTAAGCATGATGTCCAAGAGCCTCATACTCTTCTCCTACTTGAGCGGATTGTATTTCTCTTCAAGTTACTTCCTTAATGGACAACCTCAGAATCAAGATTTTTAATACAATATTCATTTTATTTTTGTTGGATTCTCATCACATCTTCAATCCTTTTAGACTCCTATAATTGGATCTTCAGACTAGGTATTTATTCTCTAAGCTCATTCTCCTTTTCATACAAAATCTACATCAAATTTACTTGATCTTTGTTCACAATAATTAGTTTCCCTACTTCAATGGATATTTTATTAATCACAATCATAACTTACTAGTTCAACTTTAAGAACCATTACATCATCATCCTGACTTATCAGATATGAATGGTTATTCTCAGAACTATATAATCCATAATTTAGAAATAACTCATCTACACTTTTAGCTTCAAATCCATGTTGTTGCAATACATCTGTTTCTCTTACATCTTCATCTTCTAAATTCTTCACTTGAATATTATTTATGGAACTCACACTAGGGGTGTGGACCTCATTAGGTTGTGACTCTTCCCTTTGAGAGGCCTTCTTCTTCATTTTCTTTTTGTTATTCTTCTCTTGCTCTCCATTGTTGCTAATGTTGTTGCCTCCATACAACACCTAGAATCTATCCCATATTTATTTAGTGGATGTCATATCCACTATCTTCTCTAGATCTATATTAGGGAGATTATCATATATCAAACATTTCAGTTGGGCATTCTGTTGCATCACTTTTGTTGGGATAGGTTCTTTTCCACAACCTTCACACACTAACTTCTAAATGTCAGATCCATAATATAATAATTTAGATTTAACCTTTTCATGCAATACTTGATAATTTGTAGCATTGAGTAGTGACACTCCTTGATGATCCATCAAAGTTACTTTTTTTTTTAAAATTTCACCAAATCTACCTTCTAGCGGTCAATTTGCACCCAAAGACACCCACTCTGATACCAATTGTTGGGAACTTGACAATACTAAGAGGGGGGAGGGGGTGAAATAGTATTTTTCTTTATGGATAACAAATTTTCCATTTTCTTTACAAACCATTAACTGATTCGATCATAGTTAACTAGCAGCATATATTTAATCATCAAACATTGCATGCATACATCATAAACACAATATAAAGATGAAATCAACACATCAACGCAAACACATAAGAGCACTAGATTTTAGGTGGAAGCACTTTTGAGAGAAAAATCATTGTCTTCTTGTCATTGTATTCTTTAATAAATCTTCTTTACATCATGCACTAGCCACCATGAGTGTGTGAGACCTAACTTGAGATGCACGTAGGCCACCACTAACTCTAAGCCAATACATAACAGAAGCCACCACTTCCAACTATAAACAAATCTCAACGTGATGCAAGCCCCAACCTCTAGTAGTTTCCCAGGAAACCACCACTCCTAATTTCTCAAGCCGCAATATGAAGGAGCCACCATTCCATGAATCAACAAGCCACCACTTGCCCATTGAAGACCCTAACCTTCAAATATTTATCGATAACATTTCATCCATTTTCATATCAGGCCCACGAACTTTGCACTCAAACATTTATATGCTTCGTTTTACAATTTTTAGACTTGACCCACATAATTGTCTCTGAAGAGTCTAAATACAAAACAATTCTAAACCCTAGCACTCAAACTCCATCTTATCCTCTACTCATCATTGTTAAACAATAACTTAAGAAAAACTTTCTCTCTCATACAACCATACATTATTAATAGATACATGACATCAAACTCATACATAGACCTCTATCTCTTTTCATACATCAATAACAACATACGTCTCATCTTTTGAGTTTTCATGACTCATTCTTTCTATCATTGCTTTTAGTTTTTCTATTATGCATGTTTGGTTTTTTCTTGACCCAATATTATGGGTTTTAGTATTCTCTACTTTTATATAAATTTAATTGTAATGTTGAGTTTTGGGACATGGAGTCTGTAAGAAAATGTTGGTATTTGGAATCCTTGAGAGTTCATATGAGGAACAAAATGTCCTCTCACACTAGTGGCTACAATAATATAATTTTGATTTTGTAATAATAAAATGTTTTAGTTAAAAAATAATAATTTTCATATATATATATATATATATATATATAGATAGATATATAATTAAAATTATTTTATAGTTTTTAAATCAAAATAAATAAATATACGTTAAATTTATTACAATTAAAAAAAAAAATTATAAATCCAAGATATACTTTAGAAATTTTTTTAGAGTTTTTTTTCGCTATATGAAAATAGTTATGATAGGTTTTTTTATTATATTTAAAAAGATAAAATAATAATTATGATAGGTTTTTTTATTATATTTAAAAAATAAAATAATAGTTATGATAAGCTTTTTTATTATATTTAAAAAATTAAATTGTGATTATTCCAATTAAATATTAAAATTAACATTATAAAATTAATTAAAAATATTTGTAAAAAAAAATATTGGTTTATGTTTTAGAAAGATATAAACCTACTCAAGAAGTAAATATATTTTATTGTAAATAAAATTAATAAGTTATAAATCTTTATGGAAACTAAAATTTTGAGAAAACATTAAAGTAACATCTCAATTTTTATGTATTTATTTTCTCCTTCATTTTAATTTTTATGGATTTTTTTAAATATGTTATAGGGAATTTATGGTCTTTATTTTATAGTTTTTTCATGGAATGTTTATCTTTTCAAAAAATTTATAAGAAATTTATTTTTTTAAAAAACATATATTTTCATTTAAAGATAAATTCTTAAACTTTTCATTTTTTATATAATCATTTTGCCCGGAATTTTTTTAGGTCTTACCAAGAATATAATTTTTTAAGAACTGAGTCAAAAGAAAAAAAAATAAAGATAAAGCTAAAGTTTTATTCTTTTCATTTTCAATGGAATTCTTTTAGTTCCTACATGGAATTTATTTTTCTAAAAATTGACACAAAACAAAAAAGAAAAAGATAAAAGATAATTTTTTATTCTTTTCATTTTCTATAGAATTCTCTTGGGAATTTATTATATGCTTCTATCTCTATCAAAGTTACTTTCATAGTCTCTCTCGGCTTGGTATTACATTATCTTTATCGAACTTCGCGTTCAATATTCGTTGAGCCTTTTCATCATTGTTGCATTGATAATCATCTAAACTTTAATTTCACTTGGAATTTGGAGATATGGAGGTGGGGTGGTTTATCCAAGATCCCTTAATGGCATTTATATTGAAGTGTTTTATAATGATTTTTTTTGGAAGATGAACAACATGGTTATGTGACAACTATGAAACTTTGTATATTTAGGCCTCCATATGTATAGATATGAAACTTTGTATATTTAGGCTTCCATATGCATAGATTTATGTATTGTACTTCATTAATAAAACAAAGACATTGAACTAACAAAAGATATTCAACTTATTTGAATAGAGCAAATGATTCTTCAATAACATTTTTCTACGAAAAAAATATTATGTATGAGTTTTTTCTATGTATTTCCACATCCATATCACATTCTAATCGATTAAAAACAATAGCTCATTCACTCATCATTTCCATATGATGTTAATATAAATCTCACAATAAAGAATGGAATTTCATTGATCATCATAAATCAAAGTTAGAGAATCAAAGAATATTATCTTTTTCATAAAATGGGCTCCAAGGGAAATAACTGTGAATGAACCTTTTTCATTCGAACTCTAGGAAAATCCTTTATGGATGTTATTGTCATGCTAGTGTATTAGGCCACTAGGGAGAAGAAGGCATGTCAATGCTTCCAAATCACATTCGTCCGTACCAAACACTTCCAAAACCAACCAAGAAAGTTAATATTGGGTTCTTTATCCAATTTCTTAGCTAGCATAACACTTGGCACTCAGTCTACTACCCCCATAAAATATAAGAAGACATAACTTGTTCATTCTTTAGTCCTTAAGAGATGCTCTTCCTCCTAGTGTTATTTACTATGTACACCGTGAGCCCAAGTTCGTTATCCACTTCTAGATTGCATCTCCAACCTTGTGTATCTTCTTAAATAATAGTTTTATGTTTTCTTAGACAACCAAACAAGTCAATAATATAAACAAATTTAGAAGGATATCTATCTACTCCTTATTAATGCTCAATATCGTTGGCGCGCTGAAATGTTGCGCCTACATTTACAAGCCCAAATGGCATTCGTTTATAAGGAAACGTACCCCACTTGGTACAAAAAGTGTTGGGCATCGAATCCCCCCCATAGCATGTTTTGGGCCTCAGCTCGAGTTTGGGGTCAAATGTATTGTAAGACTCCGCGAATTGCGCAGAGCGCAAAGTGTATGATTGAGCCATAAGGTTGTCCGCCCTAAGTAATGTAATATATTGTAATGCAATGAAATGTATTGTCAGCCTACCCATGGTCTGCGGCCCATGGGATTGTATAAATAGAGCGAGGCTCTAACTTGTAAAGGATGGATTCAAGGAGTTTTGGAGAAAATGTATGCGAGATAATTCTGAGGCGTAAGTCTAAGTCTTGGGTCATAGGAGTAGGAAGAGGCTCTGCAGCTGAGTGCGCAGAGGCCTAGTAGAGTCCGTAGCTAAGTGCGCGGACCCCTGCAGCTGAGTGCACAGGGTAGAGTCGAGTCTGTAATCGAAGAAAGTTACAATAAAGAGAAGTTTGATTCCAATATTGTGCATCTGTTCTTATCTTACTTTCTATGCATTTATGTTGTTTGCTTATCGCGCACACTTATATGAATGTTGAACACTGTTAAGTAATACTTGGGCTCGCACAGATAAGTTACGTAATTAAATAATAACAAATTAAGGGTAAGGAATTGGAGTAATCACTTAGATCGCACCACGAATAGGGTTGCATGAAGGCAGCATTTCAGGCTGCGAGGGACAGATAGCCGCACGTAGCGACGTGCACACAAGGTCAAACCACAGACTACCAAAACTCGTCAGACATCTGTAGGGTGCGAAAACATGGTTCCAGCACCCTCCCATACTACTTCAGGTGAGACCTAAGTCCGCGCAACGTGGACTATTGCTGAAAGGGCGAGTAGTATCGAGATTTGTTTGGATAAATCATCTCCGAACCTCGGTCAGGCCTCTACAAGCCAACAAATGGTTTCGTTGTCAGGAGCGGGATCTGCATAGGGATGTTTGATGTCACGGCATTGGAATCCAACAAATAAAGAAATTGAAGGGTAGTTGGACAAGAAGATTCACGAGTTCGCGACACAGGAGAACAGGAATTCGCGAGTGTCTAAAGAGCAGTGGTTGGAGCGCTACTTATATACGGAAATCCACGAAATTTTCTTTGTTTCCTTTCCTTCTGAGCTATATGAGTGGATCGCGAAGCTAGCAAACAGTCAAGGAATATGCAGGCTCGATAAACCAATCGCGTGGACTCTGGAATTAGTGCACAGATTAGAAGCCTCAAAAGATAAGATAGCGCACACTGTGGATCATTGGCTCGATCGAATTATAGGGGGATTTATAATTGAATTCGCAGTAGATACGACTGTCAGCTACAGTGAGGCAGAACGACGCTTCCTCAAAGGACTACGAGGTAAGTATATCAAATCTTTGAACACTTGGATTAAGATGCTATTATGTGAAAAGCAGGTTATGCGGATAAATTAATGTTTGGAACTACACGAAGTGGGAAGACCTATAGAAACGAAGGTAGCGCAGGGATAGAGAATAGCCCCTTGATCTCGCCGTGACGAGAAAGCGAGGAAGAACTCGCGAAAGTTTCACTAAGAAGCGCGGTCAGTCTGATAAGATAGTGAGTTCCACAGTTACCACCTCCACCTACACCGCCACCCATCTCACCATCTTCACCTCCATATCCACCCACCCCACCTCTGCAACCCTCACAGTTCGGTATGGCAAGCGCGATTAAAATCTCGGTATTCAAAGGAGTAGGAAATGAGGACCCAGACCAATTTTGGTTCATTGTAAGGGCAGTATGGGAAGCACAGGGTGTTGTGGACGACAATATAAGGAAGGCTACGTTGGTAAGTGCATTACAGGATCACGCCCTAACATGGTACATTAAACACTCTATTGATCATCCAAATGCAGGAATCGCAGAAATTCAGGCAACGCTGAATAGGGAATTTAGCAGGTCAAATTCAGAGACTCAACCAATTATTGGATTTAGGAGATCGCGACGCTCTCGGGCGAGACCCCCTGGGATCTAGATCAAAGACTGAAGAGCATGATTCGCGAAGCCAATATGATGTTGACAAATGCATGGCACCATGCATGGTTTGTAGCATCACTATCACTGCATTTAAGGACGACGCTGTCACAACCAAAAAATTCCACCCAAGATGAAGCTTTGGAAATGGCAATGAGATTGCATGAGACTCCTATGCAAGATCCTGGCCTGGGAGTCCAACAAATCCACGTGCAACTACAAAATTTGTGTCTAGAAATGCAGAGTTTGAAACAGGATAGGACACCTCGGCCAGAGGCGCGCGAGGAAGTATGGTGCATAAAATGTAAGGGTTAGGGGCATGATAAGGACCATTGTCCAGTTTTCGTGAACTACTCAGCGGAAGGAGGGCCAATGCCATTAAGACCAGAGGCACAAGCAGGGCCCAACGTGGTGCTTGCATTGTGGTGCACAATCTGCCAGATAGGAGGGAAACACAATACATATAATTGTCACCTATTGTAGAAGTATACCCAGATGTCCCAACAGTTGCTCTGTTTTTTTTGCAGGTTGGTAGGCCATGATGAGCGCACCTGCAGAAGTTATGAACTAATGATGGATTAGACTCCTGCCTATAGAATGCTGACCGAAACGCCAGCCCTCGATCCGAATGCAGGGATGGCGCGCAATGGATTTCAGGGGCACGGACGAGGACGAGGAGGAATGGGACCAGGAAGGGGTCACAGGCAATTAATTTGTTACAATTGCGGAGGGCCAGGGCACTACGCCCGCAATTGTACAAATCTGACCAGATCATCATGTTTGTACTGTACTCAGTTTGATCATGAGGCAGAAGCCTGCCCTACATTGGTCGCAAAGTTGTGCAAAAAAGGGGTACTCCAGCCTTCCCAACCCAGAATTTACAAATGATGAGGTCTGAACCGTGCAAAGAGGACCCGAATATAAACATAGTGCTTCGAAGTGGTATCACGACAGGAGATGACAAGGGTAAGCAGTTGGAAGAATGTGTGTGGGTTCGCAAGGCTCCTGCAAAGGAACTTGAATTTGATTTAGAGCGCGCGAAAGAGACATTCATGGAAGCTAAGAAGAGCTTCACGGGGGCCTCCACTTCAGGTAGTAAGGATCAACCAGAATCGGGGATGGATCCTTCAATGCTCACTACCTTTCTAGAGACATGCATGAAATTGTTGTGTGACAACAAGGTGGTAAAAGGGCTACAGGAGCTTATCACTAGGTGCACAGGGTTAGGAGAACCGTGCATGGTCCCGAAAGTTGGAAAGCACGCATTGCGCATAGGAAGGGAAATGAGATTGACTACGCAAATTGGAGAATGTGAAATGGATCAGGTAATTCTGGATTTAGGATTAGACGCGAATGTATTTCCAAAATAGACATGGGAACATATGGGTAGACCTGCGTTGCAGCGGTCTCCTATTCAATTACTGATGGCTAATCAGCAGAAGATCATACCAATGGGGAGACTACAAGGGATAACAATGGATATTGAAGGTGTGAGCATGCTGGCATATTTTGAAGTGATAGAGATTGTCGACGATAGTAATCCCTATCCCATGCTACTGGGCATAGACTATGCCAATGATATGAACGGAGTTATAAATCTGAAGAAGCGTAAAATGATTTTTGATAAAAAGTCACTACGCGTCATCATACCGCTAGACGCTGCCGAAGGAGCGCAATAAACTGAACCAGTGTGCGATGATGATAGTGATGACAATCTCGATTGCATCTATAAGATCACTGCGCGAGAACAGGATTGGGTGAATCCAACTACACATGGTAGGATTTCGTGGGAGCGGAAAACCTCCTGCACTTCAAATTCGGATGAAGGAATAAAACGATGGCAGAATCGGCTGCACGAAGTAACAACGCTCAATTGCAATACAATGATGAGATCACTGGGTTGTGTAACGACAAAGGTATGTGATCTGCCAATGTACGATGGGTTGACAATGGTGGAAGAATTTCTGAACAATTTTGAAAGCGCAGTACCATAACAGCAGCAGTTCGATGCGCTGAAATGGGCACTATGCGCTATGCCCGCAAGATGGTGGGGTATGCATCAAGGCAGGTTGGAGAGTTGGAGCGAACGCAAAAGGGTGATGCGCTTATGATTTGGAAAACCCTAGTTAGTAATGAAATCTGGTTACAAGGGACAAAACTTGCTCGCCCACCTTTCCCAATGGGTGCAGACCCATGGCATGCAGCTTGCCCCAGCACACACCAGTCTCAGAATAGAGCATCGGAACTAGACGTAGTAGCAGGAAAAATGAAGTGCACTACGAATTATCCATGGAAAAGCTTTCGACAGGGTGTGAAAAGTACTAAACAAGGTTCACCAAGTGCGATGTACCGATTGGGACTTGCGCGTTCCAGCGATCTGATGGGCTTACAAGAAAATGTGCAAAACCCTGACCGCGAAATCAATTCCAAGGTTGCGGAATGGAGAAGGGACTGTAATCACTGTAGAGCTGGTAAAAATGAACCCACAAAAAATATCACCTAAAGGTATGACAGTGCGCGAAGAACATAATGAATAAATCACACAACTACGTGAGTTAGAACACATAATACTTCAAGAAGCCATTCGACAAGGGAACCGTAGACTTCGCGAACTTGAAAAGGACCAGGTACGGTTAAGGAAGAAAAACATGTTGATGGATGCGGAGGTCAAGAAGTTGGAAGACGAAATAAAGGAAGCTTTTCTCATCAAAAAACCAAGGGTGGTACGGCGGGGTGTGCACCCCCTTAGTGATAAATGGGAGAACTATCGCCGAGAATTAATTAGTCTACTGTCGTGGCTAGGACCGTATATCCCACAATGTAGTAATCTAGAAGCCACACTACTACCAGTAGAGTGTGCGGTGAGAACAAGGGAGGAAGTTTCACGGACTATCCTGAGGGACGAAATGGAGCTCCGCATGGGTGGTGCGACCACCTGACTAGCTGGCAGAAGAATGGTCTCAGTGCTCTAGGCAGTTGAAAGAGCGCGCAGGACTATAAAACAGTTTGCTTGGGAACTGTGCGATAAGGGAGGTGTGCACAGACTAAGTATGTCACAAGGTTTGTGCCCACGCACGGAGAGGTGCGCTGCCACCCGGGAAGGCTGGGATGTGACTGTTGGTGTCACTGTTCATGACAAGATGTCTGATTTGAGGACAAATGGAGCAGGCTGCGAGCATTTAAGACAATAGTTATGGGCCAG
Organism: Pinus tabuliformis; assembly: GCA_031772625.1. NCBI lineage: Eukaryota > Viridiplantae > Streptophyta > Pinopsida > Pinales > Pinaceae > Pinus > Pinus tabuliformis. Next base: position 134,088,574 of record CM062817.1, on the reverse strand, counting down.
ATTTTGGCAAATCTACCGCTAAGAAAGCATTGATGGCCCGGATTTGGGGGGAACGGTCGAATTTGAATTCGAAAAGCAATATAAAACTCCTAGGGCTAGCCACAAGACAACACTTGGTCCTTTGAGATTTGAACAGTTGAATAGAGCATAGAGTGTTGAGCGTCGAGTGATATTAGAGCCTCTAGGTTCACTAAAGATCATATCTAGTGCAGACAAGATGACGACTACTAGGCTAGGTTTGGGCTTTGTAGAAGAAATCGTCGACGAGGTCACGCAAAACCCTATGGCACCCAAGGTTCTTAAAGTTGCACTGAAAATCCCAAAATCGCCTTGGACACCAAGGCTGAAAAAAGATAAGCAGATAATGGGACCAGTGCGCATGTCCTCAAGGAATCCACGGTTTGGAAAACTCTCAATGGAAGAAAAGGGCAAGGCAGTCACCATTGAATCAGATGAAGAGGAGGAGGATTTACAGGATCTAATTTCTGAAATAGAGGAAGGAGAAGACGCGAAGGAGGATGTCCCATCGGTGCGTTCTACAGCAAAGTTACCCGCGTATGTCCCTCTGTGAAAATGGAAAGCTAGGGTACCAAAGGACCTGGAGCCCACAAAGAGTGTGCTCCAGACCCCGCTCCTACCCGATGGAATTACTTTTGAGGGTTCGCTCCTAGGCCATGTTCCTACTTTAAATTTTGAAGACTGGGGCCTCGCGGACAGCGAGAAGTTCCTACACTTAGCAACGGAGAGCCTGATGAAACAGAATTCAGAGGGGCCAGTAATCATGTTGGAGCCGTGAAAATGGCTACACGGTGTGGAGAAGGCCAGGTTACTTCATCTGCAATGGATACCACACTTTCACCGTGCGCCCATCACCATTTTCGTCATCAAGCAGCTGCTTTGCCTGGTGAATGATGAGTACTTATGGCTGGAGGAACCTATTCCCATCACGGCCGATCTCATTCATAGAATTTCTCGAATTCCCTATAAGGGAAAGGACCTCACGACTATAGCAGGAAAAGGCAGCGATTTGGCTCTCGCGGAAGCCATGAAGACCAAGTATAAGTTGGAGAAGAAGAAGAAGGGTTATGTAATCGCCAGTATCAAAGATAAAGGGGTGTGCATAGCTACCCAACTCCTGGCCAGCAAGTTAATGTGAAAATACCGTGCCAATGAAGTACTAGCACTGGTGATTGCGTTGGTCGAGCAGTGCGCGGAGGGGGTCCAATTCAACTGGGTCGAATTCCTCTGCGAGGAGTTCTTGATCAACTGTAAGGAGGCCTAGGAGAAGGGTAAGACCTTCCACTACGCGTGGTTTCTCTTATCCATTTTGATGGTAGCGAGAGAACTATTGGACGACAGTTAGTTCCCGAGTATTGAGCATGATTTTCTAGACGCTGTGAAGTACGCTTCGCTCTGGACCACCAAGGACGCAAAAAGGGTTCACGAGACCAAGGTTTTCTGGGTGCTCATGGAGGCGAGCATCTGAATGTGGATCAATAGAAGGTCGCGTCTGTCCCCCACAGTGCATAGCAGTCTGCACATCTTTGCAGATGTTAAGGTAGATATGCACAACATTTATGTCAGGGCGTGAAAGGATCCTGCACAGTAGTGGACAAAGCTCCCATGTATCTCCACTGACGATGCAATCTTCACAATGTTGGAAACATGGCCTCCTGAGTGGCACGCCCCAGATTTGGCTGAATTAGAAAAGGTGACAGCATAGAAAAGGAAGGATGTCGCCAAGCTACGCATCACACAACTAGCCGAGAAACGGTGCCACAAAAAAGCGGCAGCCGAGGCAACCGTGAAGTAGAAGAAGGTCACTGTCGTAGCAGAAGCAACACAGACAGTAGAAACTGAAGCAGTGTAGACAGCAGAGACCACAATAGAGCAGGCAAAGGAGGGCCATGAAGTGTCTACAGGACAGGAGGCAGAGGACACAGACCTGGCAGAAGAGCGCGCGGACCCAGGAACCACATCGACCCAACTGAAACGGCTGCGTGTTAATGAAAGATCGGGTCCACGAAGAAAGGTCAAGGCTTCAAAGCTGACCATAGACCCGATCACCTTGATTGAAGGTGACCTCTACGACATAGGCGAGATGGTTTGCGATGTCACTAAGGAAGCGCTCCAAGAAGTTATGACGGAGCAGCAGACTATGTTGGGGGCACTATGGGCGCAGTTGCAAGAACTACAGGTGCGGCCCCCGCAGGAAGGAACCATGGCTACCTACGTCACAGCGGGCACATCAGTAGCAGAACAGATGCTACGTGTGATGATGGCCAACACCATAGTGTTACCAGAAGGTTTGCTAGCAGTAGCAAATGAGATTGACAGAGCTGCGGTTGGCAAGATCAAGGGACTAGGCCTAAATTTGGCTGCCCTTCTCCGCGAAACACTATACTAGTTACAGGATGGCACAACAGTAGAGCTCCACGTCAAAGAGGACCGCGTGCTACAGGTTATGAGTGAGCATAAGATAAACATCAAACAGCTCATCCTACAATGTGATGAACTGGTCGCACAAAATCAGGGGATGGAACAGGCGATAGATGACACTTGTAGATGCATCTCAGAACTGGCCATCTTGGTAGATCTACCAGTAGCAGAGTGGATCCACAGGTTGGCAACCGAGTCCGCGAGGCCAGAGCAGAAATAACGAAGGTTCAGCTAGAGCTGAATCTGCAAATCGCTAAGCTGTGATTGAAGGTGCAGCCTTCCACGCCCCCAGAAGTTAGAGAGCAATGCGCTAGCGCTATCCAATCAGGGTTAGAGGAAATTGGACGGGTAGTACAAGACTGCACCGGTATGTTGGATCAAGCCTTTAGCATCCTCACATCCTTGCAGGAGGATCCCAACATACAGCGCCTGGAAGCAGAGGCGCACGAACTGCAGGAACAGTATGACAGTGACCAAGGGACTGCGTAGACAATCATCCTCACTTAATGGCTCGCAAAAATGCTGCAAGAAATGGCACTAAAAGAGCAGGTTGACGTCGTGAGACAGAAAGAAGCCATTCTCAAAGCGCGCGTCCATCCATGGATTGATGAGGCCTTCACCATCATAGCGGATATCGAAGGCAAGCTCACACAGATGCAGGGGGTGTACGTGCTAAGGCCAGGATTTGATCCTGACAGGGAAGCATTAGAGGAGCGCCTGCAGCCGATCTAGGGAACAACAGATCAGTGCATTGCGGACCTTCGCAGAGTGCGGGACCAGATCGAGGGACTCCACGCCAAGATCGCTGCACCGACATAGTGACTCGAGGGCGAGTCACGATGTTTGTGTTGGGGGCCTGTTGGGCATCGAATCACCCCCACAACATGTTTTGGGGCTCAAAGCCCGAGTTTGGGGTCAAATGTATTATAAGACTCTGCGAATTGCACGGAGCGCAAAGTGTATGATTGAGTCATAGGGTTGTCTGACCTAAGTAATGTAATATATTATAATGTAATGAAATGTATTGTCGGCCTACCCAAGGTCCGCGGACCATGGGATTGTATAAATAGAGTGAGGCTCTAAGTTGTAAAGGATGGATTCAAGGGGTTTTGGAGAAAATGTATGCGAGATAGTTCTAAGGCATAAGTCTAAGTCTTGGGTCATAGGAGTAGAAAGAGGCTCTGCAGTTGAGTGCGCAGAGGCCTAGTAGAGTCCGCAGCTGAGTGCGTGGACCCCTGTAGCTGAGTGCGCAGGGTGGAGTCGAGTCTGTAATTGAAGAAAGTTATAATAAAGAGAAATTTGATTCCAATATTGTGCATCTGTTCTTATCTTACTTTCTATGCATTTATGTTGTTTATCTATCATGCGCACTTATATGAATGTTGAACACTGTTAAGTAATACTTGGGCTCGCACAGATAAGTTACGTAATTAAACAATAACAGATTAAGAATAAGGAATTTGGGTAATCACTTAGATCACACCACGAACACGGCTGCGTCAAGACAGCATTGCAGGCTGCGAGGGACAGATAGCTACGTGTAGCGACGTGCACGCAGGGTCAAACAACGGACTGCCAAAACTCATCAAACATCTCTAGGGTGCGGAAACCTGGTTCCAGCACCCTCCCATACTACTTCGAGTGAGGTCTCAGTCTGTGCACCATGGACTGTTGCTGAAAGGGCATTTAGTATCGGGATTTGTTGGGCTAAATCATCTCCGAACCTAGGTCAAGCCCATACAAGCCAACAGAAAGTAGTTTTGAGTCTATCAGGTTCTGCTACCAGAACCTGATTGTATCCTGAGAAATTGTCAAGGAGAGAAAACATCTATGCCCCATATACTGTTTTCAAAATATGGTCCATGGAAGACACAAGGTAGTTGTCTTTGTTCGAGGTGCGGTTTATGTTCTGGAAATCGATACACAAGCGGATTTCCCTGGACTTATTTCGTACAAGAACAAGGTTGGAGACCCATGTGGAATGTAGAACTTTGTATATGATCCATGCATCCAAAACTTAGTAAGCTCTTTCTGTATGAGGGGTTCAAGCGATGAATGTACTCTCCTCATCTTCTGTTGATATGACTTGACCCCTTCCTTGATTGGGATGATATGTTGGATGATCCACGTGTCATAAGTTTTTAGATCATCATACGTCCATGCAAACACATCTCGGTATTGTTTGAACAAGTGGATAAAGGCTTGCCGCTCTTGCTATGTACAACATGTACCAAGATTGACAAACTTCAGGTGCTATTTTGTTCCAAGGTTTATCAGTTCATGCCTCATGGTGAAACTATGGGTCTTGCTATTCCTTAGCCCCTGGAACCGTTCTTGCAAGTCATATAGCTTTTCCAATGATGCCACACCTTTTGTGATAATGTGGCCTTTCATGTTACTAGCTTCCGCTTGCAGAGAGCACTCGTGCTCGTCATCGTCTATCGCTGCATCTTTGAAGATGTCAGCATTGGCCATGAAATGTAGTATCTGTTGACAATCATTAAACATGCGTAAGTTAGTTATGTCATCCGGGATAGATGGTTTGTACAAAATTTCAATAGTAAATATATCCCTAATCGGTGACATTCTTGAAGCTGCATTTGCCAGTGCATTGGTAGCTGCATTGTGCGTGCATGGGACAACAATGATATTAAATACTTGGAAGTTTGAGATTAGTCGCCATAGCCCTTGTTGGTAACTTTTAATATGCGGTGATAAACAGTGAATGGTGTTACATACCTATCGTACCACTATCTCTGAATCACCTACCACTTTGAGTATAACCACGTTTGATCTGGATTTAAATAGGAATGCAACAAATTACAGAGATAACCATAAATACATATATGCAGTGGAAATAATACTTCATTTCACTAATGTAAAATACTGAAATATGCTTACAAACAGAAATGGAAATAAACCAGCTAGGGTGATGGTAGCTTATCTCTGAGAAGAGATGTGGTGGCTACATGATTCTGAATTGTGTTACAATAAGGCTCGAAGGCCTATTTATTATTGAGAAATAATGGAAAACCCTAAACATCCAAAAACATAACCCTAGAAGATGAAATGCCAAATTGTGGGCCCTGTTTGGTTAAGTTGGTACATCAACTTCTCGGGGTTGTAACTTGGCATATGATCTCCATTTGACGTGCACAATATCTCGTTAGAAAGATATATCCGAGAACTACAACTTTGGGAAGAGAAAAACGTGGTTTAGGGCCTCAAAATGGCTCCAAAAGTTCAGGACCCGAAAACCTGCTAAAAATAGTAAATTGTGTTGGAAAGTTTGCAACAAGAAATGCTTGTTGAGAATGCAACAAGATGATGGAGCTTAGTGGAAAGGAGTCGCCTTCACTAAGTGGTCCCGTAGGCAAGTTTTGGCACAAAGTCTATTTTTAGACTATGTCTATTTTTAGACATATGGATCATGGTCTATGAGTTGCAGGATGCTATTTATGGATGATTGGTCATGTTGGGAAAAATAGATGGAATTCTATTTTTGGTTCACAGCAGTGTGATCAAAGTCTATTTTTAGACTGCCAGGTAAAAAATAGAAATAGTCAAATATTATTAGCCCTTAGTAATATTTGGACTCTAAACTTTATCTTATTCTCTTGGAGCACTTCAGTTGGAGCTACAGATGTGGCACATGCAACTGCCTGAAGGAATCACATGGTTACCTATGGGTTGACTGAGCTATTGCATGAAGGACTTCAGTTAGAACTCAAGTGGTTGAGTTCTGTGGAGTTAGATGAGCAGTTAATGGAGTTGTGTTCAGTTTGACTTAGTTGAACTAGTTGTATTTAGTCTAACTGATCAATAGACTAAGTGATGAGTTGTGTGAATTAGTTATTAATTAATTCACTAATTATTAACTCATAATGCAACTGAAGAATACATCAGTTAACTCAGTTCATGGGCAGTTCAGTGGAGACAAGTGTTAGAGGTGAGTGAAAGGGTGAGTTGTGACTATCAGTTGTGCATGAGATCTTGCACAATCAATGGATTGAATATGCCAATGAGTATTGCGCAATATTTTCCCAGTAATATAGCCTGTGCTCGCGTGATTTCCAGGGTGAGTGATTTTCCAAGGTAAATAGAACTTGGAACGAGTTTGGATTAATTCATTCTCAGCAGGTATTGTGCAGTGGAGGCAGGCAAGCAGCGGAGGAGATTTGGAGATCAGATCTGAGCTGTATTGTGTGTAACAGGTGGAGATAGTACTGAGTACTTGTGAGGAGTATTGTACTATGTATTGTTACATGTTCTCAATCAATATAATATATAGATAGTTGGGGGTTTTCAGCTGTAAGCTTTCCCCGAGAAAATACTGTGTTGATATGTGTGATTGATGCTTCTATGTGCGCATGTTATTGTTTCTGCTTCTGTAAATTGATGATCAATGTAGAGGAGGTTATGTATTATGCATGTATTCCGCAATAGTGTATAATCGGGATAATCTCTGTGAATAAGTGTCATATTATTCAAAATTTCTACATGGTATCGGAGCTCTTTGATTTGTAGAAAACGTTCTACAGGATATCAAAGCGAAGATTGATCATCAGATCTATTATTCAGAAAGTGATTACATTTTATTTCTTCAGGCAGAGTCTAACAATGTAAACTTTGAAACGGGAACTATAAACTCAAAACGGGAACTCTGGCCCAAAAACCCCAAAAAAACCACAAAAACAGTGCTCAAAACGAAAAGTGTGTATACTAGAACGATGTTTTTTTTTTAGGTGTCAATTTTGCGGCTGTTTTAAAAATGGTGGTGAAAACCAATTTTTTGCGCAAAAATTATCCAAAAAACACCCTCAAAATGAAAAGGGTTGATTCTGGAAGAAGACTTTTTTTTTTCAAAAGCTAAATTTCAACATCTCGAAATAATGGCATGAATAAAAAAAAAAAAAATTATCATGACCCCGAAAAAAAATTAAATTTAAAAAAATAATGAAAACATAAAATTAAAAAAAATAAAAATAAAATTAAAACAATGAAAAAATAGAAAAAAACAAAAAAACAAAACATAGATTAAAATATCTATTAAAAGAAAAATATAAAACAAAAATAAAAAATGAAAAAAAAAAATCAATCATAAAATGTAAAAAGAACGAAATTAATGATAAGAACTAAAAAACTAAAAAAAATAAAAATTATAAACAATTAAATAGTAAAAAAAATATTTTAAAAAAATAGGGAAAAAATGAGTAATCTTGTAAACCAAAAAAAATTGGCAAAATAAAATATATATGGAAAAAAAAAAAAAAAAAAAAACATTTAAAAGAAACAAAAAATTTAGTGGGTGAAAAAAAAAAAAAAAAAACAAAAAAAACAAAAAAATTAAAAATTAAAATTAAAAACAGACTAAATTTAAAAAAAAAAATAGAAAATTAAAAAAAAAAATTATAAGCTACTAAAATTAAGATTAAAATGTTAATTACTTAAAAAACAAATATAAAAATATATATAAAAGACAAAAATAAAAAAACAAAAAAATGTTAAAAAAATTATCTCACAAACCATAAAAGGATTTGGAAAACAAAAAAAAAACACAAAATTAAAATATATATATTAAGTAAGTAAAAATAGAGAAATAAAAAAAAAAACATTAGAAAAAACCCAGAAAAAAAAAATAAATAAATAAATTAAAAACAAACTAGTTAAAAAAAAAAATAGAAATTAATGAAAAAAATTTAAAAACTAATAAAATCAATATTAAAAAAGAACAAAAAAAATTTCAAATTATAAAAAAAAAAAGCCAAAAAAAGTGTATTTTTTATTAAAAAAAAAAAAATGTAATTAATTTTTATTAAACATAAATATTTTGTTTAAAAAAAAAATCAAAATTTAATTAAAAAAAAAAAAAAAAAACGTTTTTTATTATTAAAAACAAATTTAACTTTTATTTATATTTTTTATTTAAAAATAAAACTATTCAACATATCTTTTATATTTAAAAAAAAAAATAAACCTATATAATGTAAATTTTTTTTTTTAAACAATGTTTAAAAAAAAAAAATAATTTGAATTTTTTTTTTTAAAACTATTATTTTTTGTTATAATTAAGAATAGTTTTTTTTTTAATCCATTTTCATTTTTTTTTTTATTTAAAATTTTAAAAATTATTAAAAAAAAATTAAAAACTTTAAAAATGAAATGGATTTTTTTTTTTTTTTATAAAATTAAAAATTTTAAAAATTTTAAATTTTAAAAATTAAATAAAATTTAAAAAATTAATATGGTTTTTTTTTTTTAATTAAAAATTTTAAAATTTTAATTGTTTTTTTATTAATTTAAAAAAAAAAAAAAAAAAATTGCCGCCCCCGGGCAGCACGCGGCGGCGCGGCCCGGGGCGGAGGGGCTGCACGCAGCCCCTCCGCCCCGGGCCGAGCCGCCGCGGGCCGCCCGGGGGCGGAGCGTCGATTCCCGAAATCGATCCGCCCCGGGCCGAGCCGCCGCGGGCGGCCCGGGGGCGGAGCGTCGATTCCCGAAATCGACGCTCCGCCCCCGGGCGGCCCGCGGCGGCGCGGCCCGGGGCGGAGGGCCTGCGTGCAGCCCCTCCGCCCCGAGCCGCACCGCCACGGCCGGAATCGACGCTCCGCCCCCGGGCGCCAATTTTTTTATTTTATTTTTTTTTAATTAATAAAAAAACCAATTAAATTTTTAAAATTTTTAATTTTAAAATTATTAATTAAAAAAAAAGAAACCCATATTAATTTTGTAAATTTTTTAATTTTTAAAATTTTCTTTAATTTTTAAAATTTTTAATTTTTAATTTAAAAAAAAAAACCCCATTTCATTTTTAAAGTTTTTTATTTATTTTTTTATAATTTGAAATTTTTTTTTGTTTTTTTCAATATTAATTTTATTAGTTTTTAAATTTTTTTCATTAATTTCTATTTTTTTTTTTAACTAGTTTGTTTTTAATTTTTTTTTTTTTTCCTGGTTTTTTCTAATGTTTTTTTTTATTTCTCTATTTTTACTTACTTAATATATATATATATATATATATATATATATTTTTTTTTTTTTAATTTTGTGTTTTTTTTGTTTTCCAAATCCTTTTATGGTTTGTGAGATAATTTTTTTAACATTTTTTTTTAAATATTAATTTTACTATTTTTTAAATTTTTTTCATTATTATTATTATTATTATTATTTTAATTATTTTTTTTTAATTCTTTTCCCTAGTTTTTGCTCATGTTTTTTTTTCCCTCAATTTTTACTAACTTATATATATCTATATTAATTTTGTTCTTTTCTTCCAAATTGTTTTATGGTTTATAAGATTTTTTTTTTAACATTTTTTATTTTTTATTTTTGCCTTTTTTTATATATAATTTTTTATTCCCCGGATGCGGGTGGTTGTTAGCAATACAGGGCCCATGGCTTGTCAGCAGGGCAGGTGTCCGCCCGGACAAGCCACGTACACCCAAAGGACAAGCCTTAAACACACAGGCATGCAGCATTCAAGGAGGGTAGTTAATTCTGGTTGCAGAGCCGTCCCCTCGGCATTCACTGCGAGCATTGAAACGCTAACCATGGCTCTTCATAGCCGGAAGCTCTCGGACATTCTCCCGCATTTCTCGCCTGCACCGATTCTGATCTTGAAGGAAGTGGCGGAGGCTCAATGCTTCGGCTCTCTGTCAGGCTCTGAGAGCGATTGCGACGGTTCAGGTGCCATAGACCGGAGCAATTGGAAAGCTTCCCGGCAGTTCAGTCGTGAACCTGGTCATTTGGAGGTGTTGCATACCTTCCATCCGCAGTCTTGCAGGGGAATTGGGAGTCTGGTTCAGGGGAATAATCTGTGTGTACACGCCCGCCATCCGCACACCTTCAGAATGCAGCGTGAACGGCTTCGGGGTACCAGTCGACGGGGCAGTTTCAGTGGAAGAGCCCCTTCTCCCTCCTCCTCCATTGAAGATTCCTCTGAGCATAGAAGACCAAGAGGAAGGCCTCCGGGCAGAGGAAGAGTTGCGGAACCTCCGGAGCGAATGGAGTGCGGGCATACTGAGCATCCAATGGTTAGATATCGCCTTCCCTGCACTCTGTCCAATTCTACCTTCTTCGTCACTGTTTCAGTTGAGCATTGCCGAAATCCATGGGGAGATGATGATGCTCCTCATGCTGACCCTCCGCGGAATCCTGGGGTTGTCCCGACTGTGGACATGGAATTTCCGGCCGTTGATATGCTGAGGCCTGTTCATGATCCTGGAGCTGGTCAAAGCGAGCCTGTGCAACGCAATGTCGGTAAGGGTAAGGCTATTCTCCAGCCTCCCTGATGCAAGATGGAGGATGAGCCACCGACTACGGATGAAGACTAGTTCGCGCTCCAGGTTTCTCTGCATGAATTTTCTCTCTGTCAGCTCTCTTTGCGACCACATATGTATCTGCACTCAGTCTTTTTGTACTTCTGTTCCTCTCTGTTATGGTGTCGGTTATCTGTTACTTCTGTAATGGTGTCTATGTGTCTTTCGTGTCTATGGTGTCTACGTGTCGGTTCTGTGTCTATGTTGTCTCAGTCCATGTGTCGGCTACATAAGCGTCACTCTGGTTCCAGCTTTTGTAATCCTGATATGAACATTCTCGTGTTTACAATCGGTCCCAGGACCAGTTTTACAGGGCTGCGGCCCTGGTGTAATACTGATAATGTAATTTGGCTCTCGCTGTAATATATTTTAGCTCAGTCTTATTTAGAAAAAAAATATATATATATAATTTTTTATTTGTTTTTTAGAGAGAATTATTTCATTTGGATTGAAAATTTAATTAACGATGTATAAATATGTAAAATATCGAAAATGAAAAATATCGACCTTCTTCTTTAAATATACAAATCAATAAAAACCTCACTACAAAAAAAATAAATAAATAAATAAAAACAAAAAACTATGAAGAGGAAGACCACTTCCAAAATTATTAAATTTACAAAATAATTGTTTACATTTCATACATTAGAAAAGTTAAAGTCAAGAAAACAGGCTTTTTAAAAAAAGGGTCTGATGCAGAATAACCATTTTTTTAAATCGGCATGAAAATCACTACCATTCTAAAACGCAATGTACATAACAAGAATTTAAAAAAAATTAAAGTTCCAAAAACCATGTTCTAAAAAAAAACATGTGTATTCTGCATCACCACTTTTGAAAATCGGGTCATTTTTTTGCCACCTCTATGAAACGGGTAACAATATCAGTTCCCGTTTCAAAGTAAAGTTCCAAAAACCATGTTCTAAAAAAAACATGTGTATTCTGCATCACCACTTTTGAAAATCGGGTCATTTTTTTGCCACCTCTACGAAACGGGTAACAGTATCAGTTCCCGTTTCAAAGTTTACATTGTTGTCTGTAATTGGGACAGGTAGCCTCTGGATTCATCCTTCTTTTGGAAGGTGAGATATCCGGTGAATGCCCATACAGTCGATCTCTGTACGAGAAATACTTTGTTCTCATGAATTTTAGTTCAGAAGCGGTTGAGTTTTTTGAGCTGGTGGAATTCGAATTTGCAGCAGTGTTTTCTTGGTGTCAAAGTTGAAATGTCTTTCAATGGATTGCGATTGGAGTATGCTCTTGAGGGCAGCTCGAACTATATTGCATGGAAGGATAGGATGGAGGCGGTGTTAGATGATAATGGGTTGAAGGAGTTCATAGATGCGGATGTCCCAAAACCTACTGATGTTGCTCAAGTCGGGGATTGGCAAAAGAAGACAGCAAAGTGTCGAAGGATTCTGTTGGAGGGCGTGAGGGATCACATTGTGTCTAGCCTCCATGGAAAGGCTTCTCCATATTTGATGTGGAAAACGTTGACAGAATTATTCCAAAGCAAGAGCGACCAGAGGAAGTTGGCACTCAAGGATAAACTCAGAAACATTAGGTGTGAGAATGGAGACAGTATGCCCCAGTATCTCACGAAGTTCACCCAATGTCGGGATGAGCTGGGAAGTGTGGGGGTAACTGTTGAGGATGAGGATATGGTGAGTCTAGCACTCCTTGGCCTTCCTAAGAGTTGGCATAGCTACCAGGACTCGGTGAATGGAAGAGAGAAATTGTCAGGATGGGAGAGACTTTGGTCAGATCTTGTGCAAGAGGAGATTAGACGGTGCACCAGAGACAGTTCTTCATCTATGCATGATGAAGAGAACTGTGCCTTAGAGAGTAAGGCGAAGAAGGGGAAAGGGAAGGTTTCTCTTTCTGAATCCAGTTCTTCCAATGATGGGAAGAAGGTTGACAAGTCGAAGGTGAGATGCTTTCGTTGTCATGAGTTGGGCCATTATGCTACCAATTGCCCAAAGAAGAAGTCCAAGAAGGGATCCGGGGAAGGATCTAAAGGTGAAGCACTTGCTTCACAGTTTGAGTTGGATTTCACACTCTTCGCATGCATGGTTTCATCCATGGTGGGAAGTGGCTGGTTTCTTGACAGTGGAGCTTCTTTCCACATGACCGGTGACAAAAGTTTGTTCAGTACTTTGGAGGAGAAAGATCTCTAGATACTCATAGGGATGGGTAATGATGAGAAGTATAGTGTCTCAGGTGTAGGCACGATTTTTTTCAGAGGGAGCATGGAGCTCGCCTTACCTTGACCGATGTCAAGTATGTACCAAGACTGAAGAGAAACTTGGTGTCGATCGCAATGCTGGAGGATAGAGGCTATGATGTAGTCTTCAGTAAGGGAAAGGTTTTCCTTAAACACATCATTACCAGACAAGTGAAGCAGATTGGTTCACGGGTCAAGAACCTGTATGCTCTTGAGGTTCAAGATGCATGCAAAGCCTTGAGAAGCAAGGCAACTGATGGAGACTTGGTGGTTGAGAGGGAGGGTATATTACCTCTCAACATGCAGATCCAGAAGAAGTCTCAGACGATTGTGGAGGAGCCATGATTGGTGCAGTAGCTTCAGGAGGTTGTGGAGCAGCCACAACAAGGGAAGCTGAGAGGAGATCGAGTAGAGACATCTACTCATGCAGAGACCTCCAGTAGGGGGAAACTTCGAGCCAGGTGGGCTAAGGGATCACATGCAGCCATACCTCCAGGTAGGAGGTGGGGCGATATAGAGTGATCGTCCCAAGGAGGAGGGGCGAGATCCTTGAGGTACCCAACCTCTTGGATGAGACCTTGCTACGGGAGCCCCGATGTGTAGTAGCAGGAACTGACTGATTGGGTAGAGACAGATGCAGATGGAGCGGCAGAGAGAGCGACAGTGCAGGGAATCCTAGGACAACGCATAGCATGCGGGTTACAGCAATGCGAGAGGCACAAGTGTTTTGCACAGTGCTAGGTGGCACAGAGAGGTGTGCAATGGTGGGAGATGAATGGAGATGTTGCAGTAGCGCAGATGTCAGAGAGGGAGCACTTGTCAGCAGCAGGTAGAGCTTCAGCATCAGAGTATGTTCCTAGCCCAACAGAGTGGTCAGTTGGGAGTGTTTTTGTTCCAAGTGTTGTTGGAGCAAAGTGGACCAGGCAGATGTGTTGCATGCAGAACATTCCAAAGTTACAGGATCGGGTTTGAGAGGAAGCCTTTCTTGTTGAGAGGGAGTGTTGAAAAGTGTGCAACAAGAAATGCTTGTTGAGAATGCAACAAGATGATGGAGCTTAGTGGAAAGGAGTCGCCTTCACTAAGTGGTCCCGCAGGCAAGTTTTGGTGCAAAGTCTATTTTTAGACTATGTCTATTTTTAGACATATGGATCATGGTCTATGAGTTGCAGGATGATGTTTATGGATGATTGGTCATGTTGGGAAAAATAGATGGACTTCTATTTTTTGTTCACAGCGGTGTGATCAAAGTCTATTTTTAGACTACCGAGTGAAAAATAGAAACAGTCAAATATTATTAGCCCTTAGTAATATTTGGACTCTAAACTTTATCTTATTCTCTTGGAGCACTTCAGTTGGAGCTACAGATGTGGCACATGCAACTGCCTGAAGGAATCACGTGGTTACCTATGGGTTGACTAAGCTATTGCATGAAGGACTTCAGTTAGAATTCAAGTGGTTGAGTTCTGTGGAGTTAGATGAGCAGTTAATGGAGTTGTGTTCAGTTTGACTTAGTTGAACTAGTTGTATTTAGTCTAACTGATCAATAGACTAAGTGATGAGTTGTGTGAATTAGTTATTAATTAATTCACTAATTATTAACTCATAATGCAACTGAAGAATACATCAGTTAACTCAGTGCATGGACAATTCAGTGGAGACAAGTGTTAGAGGTGAGTGAAAGGGTGAGTTGTGACTATCAGTTGTGCATGAGATCTTGCACAATCAATGGATTGAGTATGCCAATGAGTATTGCGCAGTATTTGCCCAGTAATATAGCTTGTGCTCACGTGATTTCCAGGGTGAGTGATTTTCCAAGGTAAATAGAACTTGGAACGAGTTTGGATTAATTCATTCTCAGCAGGTATTGTGCAGTGGAGGCAGGCAAGCAGCGGAGGAGATTTGGAGATCAGATCTGAGCTGTATTGTGTGCAATAGGTTGAGATAGTACTGAGCAATTGTGAGGAGTATTGTACAATGTATTGTTACATGTTCTCAATCAATATAATATATAGATAGTTGGGGGTTTTCAGCTGTAAGCTTTCCCCGGGAAAATACTGTGTTGATATGTGTGATTGATGCTTCTATGTGCGCATGTTATTGTTTCTGCTTCTGTAAATTGATGATCAACGTAGAGGAGGTTATGTATTATGCATGTATTCCGCAATAGTGTATAATCGAGATAATCTCTGTGAATAAGTGTCATATTATTCAAAATTGCTACAAATTGTGCTACAATTAAGGAAACTAAAACACTGAAAGAGATAGTTGTGGGGGTCCAAGTGGGATAGGTGGGTGGCCACCAACATCCACCTGAATCATTCCTCCCCCCTTAGAAAGCAATGGTCCTATTGTGGTAAAACACAACCCCCAATTTTCGACTTGTCCACTTCAAAAAATGGGGACCCTTTCTATAAATTTTTTGGCTAAACACCTTTTAGGATTTTTATTTAGTTGATTATCCTACGATTTTGTTAATTTTTCATTTTTTATATTTTCGTTTTTTATTGCTTTGTTAAAATCGATTTTTTATAAGCTTCCCATTGATACTTGTTACGCCTCATTTGGTCAACTGGTTTGTAAATGGCACTCCTTTAAAGTCTAATCATTTATGTTGCCTGGGTTAAAAATGCATAAAATGTACAATATCCCATTTTTGTAAATAAATTAGTTCAATAATGCATTTATTTTAAATATTAACCTCTAGTTAGTTATTACTAACATTTTTTTATTTTTTTACTTATACAGCCAAATCATGAAGCAACGGGATTTTAGTAATTTACTCCAATATTTCAAATAAATTACTAATCTTGATAAATCAAAATGTCGAAGTGGCTGTAGTTTATTTTTATTTTCAAAGTGGCTGTAGTTTAGAAACTAAAATTCATGAAAATAAAACCAAAATAAAGAAATGATGTTTAATATTAAATTTTAAATTAATTAATATATAAAATATAATTAATTTAATTAAAATAAAATTTAATACATAAATAAATAAATAAATATATATATATATATATATATATATATATATATAAACAATTCGATTGCATCGAGGCTTTGGATCGGATGAGAGGTTTTAATCGGCGCATATCATTTTCAAAACCCGACACCGATCATTGAAAGTCAATGGGCATTCATAAAGTTTTATGTTTTATTTTGAAGTTTCATTGAAACCTCACTCATATGAATGAGTGAAAAGTTAAATGGAGTGGTAAGTTAATTTTAATGTTAAAATAGTTTAAATATTTAATAATAAATTTTAAATTAATTAATTAATATATAGAATTTAATTAATTTGATTAAATTTAAATATAAATATTATTTAGATTAATATTAATTAGTTATAAATAGTTAATTATATTAATTAGTTAGATTAAGATTAATTAATAACAGTTTATTAATTAATTAGTTTAGTTCATAATTAACAATTAAATTAGAATTAATTATTAGATAATTAAAATTCTAATTTAGGATTAAATTTTTAATTAAAATTTTGATTTTTTAGCCCAGCAACAAAAATTCCAGAATTGTGCCAGATTTGACTCATCAACTTTGGAAGCTCATAGATTGAGTTTTATTTGGCCAAATGAGGCCCAGGATGGCTCATTGGAAAGATAAAATCAAGGAGAACATTTCTGAGGAGGTTTTACTAACAGATTTGGTCATTTATTGGGTCAAAAATCAGGCAGAAGATCAAGCTATGAATTTTTAAAACAAAATCAATTTTTTGAGTTTTATTTTCTG
This sequence comes from Pinus tabuliformis, assembly GCA_031772625.1. Taxonomy (NCBI): domain Eukaryota; kingdom Viridiplantae; phylum Streptophyta; class Pinopsida; order Pinales; family Pinaceae; genus Pinus; species Pinus tabuliformis. Next base: position 134,071,852 of record CM062817.1, on the reverse strand, counting down.
CATTTTCATTTGTCCAAGCCTCTTCTAAATGCAAATCCATTCGTCAATGATATCCTTGGCCAATTAAACCATCCCAGGCATCAATAGAAAGCTTATATTTTATTTTCAATTATTTATTTAATTGAATTTGATTGGATTTGTTTTAATGCCAGAAATGATATTTTGATTTTATTGTTACATCTTAATTTATTTTGATTTCTTTTTTGCAGAAAAACAGTAGAAGAGATATAGAGGAAAAAGATCTCAATCAATGAGAATGCTCCAGCAATTAAAAGAATAGAATTTTGAGCAAATAAAACTGGATTGGGCAGATTTACCTTCAACAAACTTTTCTCTCAAGAATTCCTTTGCAAATATTATAAATAATAGATTGTAGAATGTAATAATGGGCTGCTCTTCTCTGCAATTTTGGACTTCTAAAAGCACTTTTGCAACATGAATTTAGAGTTGTAGGAGGGAGGAGAGAAAATCTCAGATCTAAAGATTATCGAGGATTTTTCCTTTGTATCTTGAGTTATATATGAGGGGCAGAGTTTGCACTATTGTGGCTCTAGTTTTAAAAGCAGAAGTTCAAGCAATGTAAAGAACTGTTGAAGACCAAAGTCAGAGAAATAGATGCAATAAATTGGTATTTCTAATACTATTGTTTCAAATATCAGTTTCATTTTTATGATAACAAAAATGTGTCATTTTATTCAGGTTTGTGCACTTGTGTTGATTTGGGTAATTTGTCTCAATATTGTTATTATGTATCTCTGTTCTTATGGATTAAATTCTGATTTCTGAGTAATTATTTACTCAGAAATTTGTCTTATAAACTGATTTATTAAATAGTAATGTGTTGTGAACTATTTATGCATATTATTGTTTAATTATTGGATTTACTGATTTGATAATCAATATCATTTTTGTGAATTACTTCCTAGAATGTTGTTGGTTTATTATTTCAGTTAAGAGGTCCCAATAGGATGTGTTTTGGTATCCATAATATCAGTTAATTGAACTATTTCATTAACTTGATATTCATTATAAACAAGACATATTTAAATCCCTATCATTTAATTATTTTGCTCTTAGTTGGGTTAGATCTATATCTGCCTAATTAAGATAGGATTAAGATAGTTCATTTTGCTTGCATCTTAGAATAAGCTTGCATTTAGATTAAGTTTTGCATTCTTTTAAGTTCTCTTCTCAAAGAGGCAAAACTTTAGTTGTGGCTTGGCTGAACCCAAATCAACTTAAAGGTCATTTTCTTGCCTGATTAGTAAGAAGAAGTGATCTAATATCCCTGTCTATTGGTAGTTAAAGATACATTATAAACCAATAGTGATAGGGAGAAGGTAACTGGACCTAGTTAAACCAGTCTGAGCCACTACTCCAAACAGAAAAGGAGCTGCTTTAAGGTCTGGACCAGGTGATTATCCCCCAATGTTGAGGTAGACATTTTTGGCTCTTAATAGGTCCCCATTGCGTTGAGTTCCTCCATCTGCTGAACTTGGTCCCTAGTGAGTTGTTCTGCAATCTCTGATGTGTCCAGTAATAGTGGGAAGCATGGTCGACGATGGTCCACATTGAACATTCAGTGCAAGCGAAGGAATGGGGGAATGTTGTGCTCCAAAGTATTGTTTCCCACAGCCTTAGTAATGGTGTAAGGAACATGTCGGAGTGGTCGGAGCTTCTGATGGGCTTTTGTAAGGCGTTCTTTATGTAGATGCAACTAGACTTTGTTGCCCACCTGAAACTTGTGTGGTACCCCTGTGGGTGAGGAGAAGTTGTTCTTGTGTTCTTTCATGACCGTATCCCTCTGCTGTTGCTACTGCGTGGAGGAACCCTTCGTGGGGGTCATGGATGTGGCGACGATCTTCCCCTTACTTTAGGAGCGAACTAGGCAGAAAATGAATTTCCTAGTCTGGGAGATAAGCTTGTTGCCTTTCTTAGCAGTGATCAAAGAGGTGGCGGTAGGGGGGGCTACCTCTAGTATCTTGAAAAATGAATTACCCAAAGAAATAATGACAGCGCGAGGCCTTGACTCATACACAGCATGTCACCTCCACAAGTATGGTTCGCCTAATAATACATCACAAACATCAAGAGGTGAAACATCACACAATAACTCATTTGTAAAGGGCTTGATGATGTAGGGAAGGCGGAACTGCTGGCAAAGTCGAAGATCTCGTCCTTGGTGAAGCCACCTGATGATATATGGTTGCAGGTGTGGTATGGTTGGTAGTCCCAACCGCTTCATGACCTCTGCTAAAATGAGGTTCTTTTGGCTCCCATTGTCAACAATGAATTGTAGTGGCGAACCCTTCACCCACATTTGTGAGAGGAAAAGTCGCTCCCCTTCCTCTGGATCTTTGGGCTCATTCTTATGGATCTTGGCGGTGACAACAATGGCGTTAGGCTCCGCGTTAATAATTTTCTTACCTTTTCCATTCCCTTTGTCAGGTTCTCACTCAGGGTTGGAATATGCATCTGATTCTGAAGCCTTCAACTTGTCCACCAGCGACTGCTTAGTCTGACACTCGCTTGTGTTATGAGTGGGACTCTTGTGGAACTCACAACACTTTCTTGTGTCCTTCTTCGACTCCGTGGTGTTGTTCTTTTCTTGTGGCTTTGACGGGTTGTCTTGGGTTGCCCCGTCTTGGATTTGTCCTTGGTTCTGCGATTTCGGGTAGCCTTTCCCTTGCTTCGGATTCGCAGATCCAACTCTCGCTTATTTTGTTTAAACTTTTGCTTGATTTTGACAGTGTATTGGTACACCGTGCCGAGTGAGGAGATGCTCAGGAACTCCATCTCTTCTTGGATGTACTTGTGTAGGCAGTCGTGGTATTTGAGTACCAAATGTAGCTCAGAATCCTTGATACCCAATTGTGTGCGAAGGGTATGAAAAATGTTTGTGAATTTTGGCACATCTTGGTCCCTTCCCTGTCGCAGCGTGGTCAACTTTATGTATTTGTCCTCATAGCTTTTGAGAGGATAATATTGTTCCTTGATGGCGTCTCAGAATGAATTCCAAGTGGGTGCAGTTGAAAATAGTGAGCCTGTAATTTCACCCTTCTTCTCACAGTAGGTTTCCCACTAGTCCTTAAAGTCGGGGGCTACTTTGAAAAGAGCGAAAATAATTTTTTCATGACTGGAAAAATCATGAACAAAAAAATACCCTTCTAGAAGATTTAACCATTTATTTATGGCATCTGCGTCTATTTAACCCTCAAAGATGGGGATTTCAAAATTAACTTGTACCTTAAAGGGTGTGGCATTTCTAGAGTAGCTGTTGGAAGCCGATGTGTCGCCTCTGGGTAGCCGCTGAAGGATCTGGGCAAAGCTTTCCATCATCGCATTCCTTTGCCGCTCCAGGGATTCTTCGAGTAAGATTTTGATAGGATCTCCTGCCCCCTTGTCTTTCTTTTCATCCGCCACGGGAGGCCGTTGGGATTTGTGAGGTTAGTCTTGCAAAGGTTCGACCAGTTCAAGCCTTAACTCCTTATATCCCGACCTCGTTGGGGACATGCAAAGAAAGACAGAGAAAGAGTAGGCTGCTCTGATACCACTAATTCAGATTTAAACAGGAACACAACAAATTACAGAGATAACCATAAATACAGATATGCAGTGGAAATAATACTTCATTTCATTAATGTAAAATACTGAAATATGCTTACAAACAGAAATGGAAATAAACCAGCTAGGGTGATGGTAGCTTATCTCTGAGAAGAGATGTGGTGGTTACATGCCTATGAACTGTGTTACAATGAGGCTTGAAGGCCTATTTATTTTTGAGAAATAATGGAAAACTCTAAACATCCAAAAGCCTAACCCTAGGAAATGAAAAGCCAAATTGTGGGCCCCATTTGGGTAAATTTGTACATCAACTTTCCAGGGTTGTAAATTTGGCATACCATCTCCATTTGATGCACACAATATCTTGTTAGAAAGATCTATCTGAGAACTACAACTTTGGGAAGGGAAACATTTGTCCATGGACCCATGTTACTCCCATATTTCCCAAAAAAGGTCGTTTAGGGCCTCAAAACGACTCCGGAAGTTCAGGACCTAAAAAATTGCTGAAAATAGTAAATTGTGCTACAATTAAGGAAACTAAAAGACTGAAAAATACAATTGTGGGGGTCCAAGTGGGATAGGTGGGTGGCCACTATTTAGTCAATTTAGTGTCCTAAATTGCTACATAAATTATCAATCCGAGTGTCGTAAACTAATGAAGTGTAGTGCACTATATGTGCTAAATAACCCTTTCTTACCTCACTATTTTTAATTTTATTTTGTTTTGGGGTTTTGTTCTTTTGACTCCTAAATTTCTGCAATGTAATTGAAATCCTTATCTATTGCTGATAAAAACCTAGAAGAATGAAGTGAGAGTCCAAAAGTGCTTTTTAGGCCAAGTTTGGAAGTGGAGTTTTCAAAACAAGAAAGTGAAGACAAAGCTTATCTTCTTGCTATTGTAATGGTTTCTAAAATAGGAGCTTAAAAGACTCTTAAAGCTGTTGTCTACCTAATTACAAAACCAAAACTTTAAGTGAGAAAATGGAATGTGCAGCTATCTATAACAAACTGAAAATGAAATACTGGAAGCAAAACTACTTCTGCTGTCTAGTCTACTTGCAAAATTAAAGTCTAATGAACTATTACAATTAAACTAAAGGAAAGAAACAAAACTGAAACTGAAACTATACTATTTGTGAAAGAAAAACTAGATGAAGCACTGTTACCACTCTGCTATATAATTTAGGGAGAAATTAACTCCTTATGATAGCAACATTTGAGAGATTCCATTCTTCACCATTCTAAAAGAAGTAAACATTAAAAGTGCAAGGAAAAACTCAGTCATTAGTAAGGAATTTCACCACTTAGTCTTAGGTTCAACCATCAATGAAGGGCTTTTGGAAATATCTCTTTAAATCATGAGTTTCTTAAATTGATAAGAAAATAACATCAAGCTATCTAACTCTAAACTAATGAACAACAAGTAATCTCATTTATAAACACAACACTTCACCATTTAGTTTGAAGATCAATCATCAACGAAAGGCTCTGGAAATATTTGCTTATAACATGAGTGACTACACTAAGAAGGAAAAGGTACTGAACAGCAAGAAATCTCATTCATAAACTCCATATTTCACCATTTAGTTTGAGGATAAACCATCAACAAAAGGCTGTGGAAACATACATTTATGTAATGAGTGACTATCCTAATAAGCAAAGGCATGAAACAACTTAAATTCAAAAACTAAAAACTAAGGAACAACAGAAGAAATGATGCTACTTGACACAATTTAAAAAAACTACAGTTAAGAAGCTAGAGCATAAGAGAAACTAAAGAACTACTGCTAAACTAGAATGCACCTATCAGAGTTAGTAGAAACAAGTGACAAAAGTTACAATGAACACAGTGTTAGAAATGATTATGGACATAAATAAAAACACAATAAATGTACAGCTGAATGAAAGAAGATGACAAATGGAAATGTACAGAAACAAAAAGTAACCTCGACCAAGCAGGGGCCCTCTGCACGGCCTAGGACTAGCGATGCAAAATCATTTCACACGCTTAGGTATCCATATGGAAAAAAACAGAGTTTATTTTATATTAAAAATAGAGTACTGAATGTGTTGTGCTTACAAATGGAAATTACACTACTTCATCATCAAAAACATTAACTAGTTCTGCGTTCCAAACGCTGAGATTTATAGGAAAAAGTTCACAATTATTTTGAGAGAAAAGTCTTCTACAGCAAACACGTGAACAGGTAATGCATCCGAGAATTTAGTCTTCGGTTGGCTTGAATAGTAAATCTCCGAATAGTGGTTGTTGGATTTGGTTATGCAGGTGGCAAACGACATCCTCAGCTTTAGAAACATGCCTCAGATTCATTTGAGTGCCAAAACAGAATTCTAGCAGCTGTAGGACTTCTCCGTTGACTCCCCTTTGACTGGGGTCTTTCTCCTTGAATTTGATCAAATGGATAGGATTCCATCCATATGCTGACATGTTCCCATCTACCCATGTGGCTCATTTCTGCTATCGACACCTGTAACCTACAAAAGTATGGAGATGGTTGCGAAATGGCCAGTTAGTTGCGGAATGTGGCTACATTCCGTAGCTGAAAAACAAAACCCTATCCAAATAACACACATAATAATATAATTTCAAAATCACTAAAATGTACTCCTAGAAGCAACATGCAATGGCTTTTGATGGTTTAGGATGCATTGGCATGGGAAAACAAAGGAAGAAGGATGAAGAAATTTCTTGAAAAAGAGGCAGTTTTGGAACTCAACATACCCCCACTGTGACGCTATTGCATGTCCTCATGCAACCAAAATTTTAAAAATCCTTCTTCTACTGCATCTGCTCTGAAACCTCTGCTAGAACATACAACCTTTTCTTGTTTCTCCTTGCTACCACTGCCATTCTAGGCTTTCTCATAAGGAATATATATTTAAGGTTGATGAGGGCCCTACTTAGCTTCCTATTTTTCTTCTTCAATTTTCTGTTTTTCTTATGCCACAAACCCAAATGAAGCATGGTATTGTCATGAATGATTTTTTCCAACTTGTTTTGTTCCTTCAAAGCTTCATTTTCCTTCTGAATATGTCTATTTAAGACCTCTAACTCATAGATTTCTTGCTTTAGTGAGTGAATCAGAGTTTCTTGTGATGTAGCTGGTTGTTCAGGGTTAGATGAAGTCCCCTGATCTACTGTTGTGTTCTTCTGCTCCAATGATTCAATATAATCATAGATCTGCTGTTGAACTGGGTCAATCCCAGGAGATGCTCTTCTTGGACTACTTTCAAAGTCTAGTTGAGGAGAATATTGTGGACTCTGCTCAAATGAGGTGTTATCTTGTGATTGAGTTGGAGTCTCCCCTCCCAAGTCTATGAATTGGGCTTCTTTTGTCTTTGTTTTCTTCATTTTGCCTTTAAGCCTAGAGCTTCTCCTTAGACTTTGTGAGCCTATGTTCTCTTCTTCTATGACCTGTCTTCTTTTCCCTTTTTCTTTTTCTTTCTTGGACTGTTCCTTAATGTGGACTAATTTCTCAGAGAGAAATTGTTCCTCTTCTGATGAAGGCTTAGGAGTTTGATAGATTTCCTCAACTTTTCTTTTTATTTTTCCTCTCTGTTTTGTTTGCTTCATGATCTCGGTTAAAGTTTCAGAGAGAGATTCTTCCTCACTGTTTTCTTTTGTTGAACTGGTAGGAGTATTTTGAATTGCAAGAGTTGTTCTCCTCCTCCTACTCTTTTTAACTGAACTTCCTTCAGGTAACTCAGGTGGATCTTGGAAAAAGTTCCTGATGAGGAAGTTTTCCCATGTGTCTCCTATATCCTTCAAGTAATTTTCAACTAAAATTTTTATGAGACCATGGTGGTAAAGGTGAGGTTCTATATCTTCTATTTTCTTTTGAACAGTGGTGGACATCTTCCTTAAGCTATTCAACAGAAAGTAAGGGAGATTGATGGTTCCGTTTTCCAAAAAGTTCATCAACAACCTTATGTGATACATGTACATTGAACCATATCTACCCTCACATGTGATAAATTTCTGAATAATCAAGAGTAAACTACTCCATTCATCCTTTAAGGCAGAGATGGGTATTCCTCTTTTGAAAATTGAGATATCCATACCTAGGTTTTGAAGAATAACTTTCCAAGCCTCATCATTGAATTCCTTATTTTTAAACCACCTTTCTCCATCTTTTGGAAGTTCGGTTGCAGCTGCAATGGAAGATTCAGTCACTGAGAACCTTATATCACCAATTTCCACTTCTACCCCATCAAAAGATCTTGCAAATGTTTTGGTGACTTCTTTGTGATGGCCATTGAATTTCTTGATAAACTTCAGCCAGCCAGCCTTCTTCAATGTCTTCTTCAACTAAGGGTATCCCTCCATAAACTTGACTCCTATGGGCTCTATTCTTACAATGAGACCCATTCTACTTTTCTTCACTGTGTAGAAACTTTGTAAACAGTGGTTATATGGGAACAGAACAGTTATAGGGATGGAAATGGAATACCAGAGAACTGTAGAGAAAATCGATGGATATGGAACTGGGAAAAAAACGATGGATATGAGAATGAATTATGGAGGGTATACGAAGTAGGAACACTGTATGCACGGGAACAGTGCAGAAGATGTAAGGACTGGTGTGGAGGCAGAGTATTATTCATACACTGGACTGAGAACTGAACAAATAGTTCGAGTGCTTTCATTCAAAAGAAGGTTGCGGGAGTAAAGAAAAATGGGAAATTTTGGTGTATGAAAGAGCCGTATTCAACTGAGTTACGTTCACATAATTAGCCATTTAAATAGGTGAAGTAGGAAAGTACAGTGAAGTACGAGTCAAAGTCGGAGGCAAATCATGGGACCATTAAGCATTAAGTCGGAAGGCATGGTGGAGTTATGACAACAATCAAATCGCATTATAACATGTCAAGAAGTAGTGATTATTCAAATTATACAACTTATGCTTTTATAATGCTATTTGAAATGGGTTTTATTCTCACCTTTAGAACCATACCTTTTCCATTTGCTAACCTTTCATTGTTTGCTTTTGTAGGTGCTCAAGTGTTGATGTGTCTTTCAAAAGATTTATCCTTCAATTCCTGCATCTGGCTTTTTATTTTTTTTATTTTTGGCTAATGATCAAATTGTTACTACAGAGTCAGACTGGTTGTAGAACCGGATTAGTTGTGGAATTAGAATAGCTGCGGAATCAGAATAGCTACGGAATTAGAGAACAGCTACGGAATGTAACACAGTGAATGAAATATGTCTTGATGAATGAATGAAAAATAGAAAATGATTGTATGGATGAAACATGGCAGAATGGAGATGAAAAGTAGATATGAAGAAATATTGAAGAAAAGTTTATTGATGGAATGTGGTGGTGAAATGGAGTGAAATTTGCAGAAATAAAATGGAATGGAATGAATTAAACCATGAATAAAATGAAGGACCTTTTTTCGAAAAATATAGGGTGTTAGAGTCTTCTGACTTTCACCCTATATTTTCTGCATAAGGATGCCAATCAGTGATTGGTTTTCAAGCTTATACATTTTTTTTTTTTTAATTGATGAAAAGAACAAAGACTAAGTTGGTGGAGAAGAATGATTCTTCTTCACCAACTTCATTTCAGAATTATTTTGAAAGATCTTGATAAACTCCTCCTTTGAGATTGGCTTTTGATAAATCTTCAATCTATGGCCATTTACAAGGAGAGGATTTTGATGCTCATCTATGGTTCTGATTCTTACTGCTCCATTACTGAAAACTTTTTCAATCTCATATGGCCCAAGCCAATGAGTTTGAAATTTACCTTGAAAATCCTTGAACTTTGAATCAAATAGCAATGCCCAATCTCCCTCTTGAAACCTTTTGTCCTTGATTTACTTTTCATGCCACTTAGCTCTCTGTTACTGAACTAGACCAGTCCTTTGAACTGCTTCTTGTCTGATTTCATCAAGTTCATTCAACTGCTCTAGTCTATGCCTTTGAGCTTTTGATAGATCCATCCCCAACTTAACTGCCATCTTGAAAGTTCTGACTTGGAACTCAATGGGGAACAGGACTTGCTTCCCATAAACAAGTTCGTAGGGTGTATGTCCTGTTGTATTCCTCCATGTAGTTCTATAGGCCCACAAGGCTTCAGGAAGCCTTTCTGACCAATCTCTTCTATGTAGATGCACAATCTTGGTGAGGATTCCTTCAATCACTTTATTTGTAGACTCCACTTGACCATTTGCTTGTGGATGATAGGGAGTGGATTTCCTATGCTTGATCTTGTACTCTTCCGTAATCCTCTTCATCATTTTGGATGTAAATTGATATCCCTGATCTGTCACAATTTCTCTTGGAACACCAAAGCGAGTAAAAATATCCTCAAAAAGAAAAATAACTATTGTCTTTTCGTTAGAAAAAAGTAATGCTCTGGCTTCTACCCATTTGGTGACATAATCAGTACATACCAATATATACTTTTTCTGCTTGGATGGAGGATTAATAGGTCCAATAAATTCTAAAGCCCATTTTTCAAAGGGTTCGATAAGTACCTAAGGTTGTAATGGCATCTCATTTGAGGGAGTAGGTTTCCCTACCCTTTGGCAGTTGTCGCACCTTCTGACATATTCTTTTGCATCTCTGAAGATGGATGGCCAATAAAATCCTAAAGAAAGGATTATTTAGGCTATCCTCTTGTCAGCAAAGTGTCCACCACATGACTCATCATGACATGCTTTGAGAATATCAGGCATTTCATCTTCCCTGACACAACTTCTTATCATAAGATCTAGCCATATTTTATACAATTCGTTAGAGATCCATGAATATCTTGAACTATTTTGAATAATCTTTCTTTTCTTTCTAGGAAATAAATGTGAAGGTAACTTCCCTGTAACCAAATAGTTAGCAACATCTGCAAACCAAGGAGTTTGTGTTATGAAACTAGCTCAAGAAAAGATAGAAAAGATAGATCAACGCCTTAGACTTCAGCCTCTTCGAGGGGGCAACCTCCTTTACATTACATAAATGAACAATTCTTGGATGATACAAATGAAAAGACCTCCTTTCTATGTATAGGAGTCTAAGGGGTCATAACATAATCAAAGCCGAAATAACAATAATAATGTAAGGGCACAATAATAACAATAGTGGGCTTCTATGGGGCACAATAGTAACATATGGGCACTACATGGGTACATCAATATAATAAGTGGGTTGTACTAATAACAATAAGGGGTTACACTAGTAGTATAGGGGCCTAACATGCCCCTCTCCTTCAAAAAGTGTTGTCCTCAACGCTTGAGTAGTTCTTGATGCTTCTGTATAAAATTCTTGTCCTCCCATGTGGAATCTTCAGTGGGTAAGTTCTTCCACTTGATGAGATACTCTGAAATTGATTGATTTCGTAGCTTTCGGGTTCTTGTTTCTGTGACTGCTCTAGGTTCCAATATCATTTTTCCTTCCTCTTCAACTTCTGGCAATATTGTTTGAATTGGGATCTTTTGCAACTTTTGAATAAGTGGCCATACTTCTTCATCCTTCTTCCATTCATCCCTTGCTTCGTTTATCCAATATGGTTGGATAATAGAAACAACACAAAACAATGCTTCCACATCCTCATCCTTTCTTGAGAGTGTATCTGCAACAAAATTTTGCTTCCATTTTCTATAGATGATGTCAAAGTCATAACCCAACATATTTGTGACACATTTTTTCTATTCTTCTAAAGATAATATTTGTTTTAAAAAGTATTTAAGACTATCATGATCCATTTTTACCTTGAAGAGTCTTCCCATTCGGTAAGGTCCCCATTTTTTAAGTGCATGTAGTATTGCCAACATTTCCTTCTCATAAATAGCTTGCTTGAGATGTCGTAGTAAAAATACCCAGTCACCTACATCAAAACATTTTTCACTATGATGTTGATCTACCTGTTGTTTCGTTTGATTTTGCATCAAAGTGGCATTATCCTTTAAAAGTTGGAGAACTTGTTGTTGATGATCGATGTGATCTTTCACTGCTTGAACCTTTTTCTTCTTGATATGTCCTTCTATCTCTAGAGTTTGAGGAGTGGTAATTTCTTCCAATCCTTTACAAGATATGGTTGGATTCATTTCTTGATGCTCGATGTGATCTTTCACTTCTTGAACATTTTTATTCTTGATATGTCCTTCTATCCTGATAGTTTGAGGAGTGGTAATTTCGACCAATGAAATACAAGATATGGTTGGATTCATTTCTTCTTTCTCTGGGGTGGGGTCCTGGCGTATATCCTCTTCTTTTGATGTTTCTTGATCCTTTTCTTCCTCCTCTTCATATTCTATGTAAAATAATTTCTTCTCAGCACACTTATGACCTTTAGTGCATTTGCTATCACAATTGTAACAAAGCCCTTTTTCTCTTTTTTCTTCCAATTGTTGTGGTGTAACCCTTGTAGGTTGTGAAAGGCTAGGAGAAACAACACTTCCATCTTTATAGTTGTGAGGGGTATGCTTCCTGGTTTCCATAATTTTACTTTCCACTATGTCACAAAGCCCTTTTACTCTTTCCAATTGTTGTGGTGTTGCTCTAAAGAAGGTGTTGCTCTTTGTATCCTCATAATGTGCTATCATTTCCTCCGTGAAAAGACCTCCTTTCTATATATAGGAGTCTAAGAGGTCATAACATAATCAGAGCCGACATAACAATAATAATGTAAGGGCACAATAATAACAATAGTGGGCTTCTATGGGGCACAATATTAACATATGGGCACTACATGGGTACATCAATATAATAAGTGGGTTGTACTAATAACAATAAGGGGTTACACTAGTAGTATAGGGGCCTAACAGTTTGAGTAGTTACTGCAAATAGATATTCATCAGGAAACTTATCCTCAACCGGAGAGTCTTCTTTGATATTCTGAATCCTAGACAAGAAATCAACAACTGTGTTTTGTTTTCCAGGTCTATCTAGCACAGTAATATTAAATTCTTGCAAAAGTAAAAGCCATCTTGTAACTCTGCCATTAGTAATAGGTTTATTCATCAAATATCTAATTGAAGAGTGATCTGTATGAACAAAAGTTTCATAGCCTATTATATAATGTATAAACTTGTTAATTGCATGAACAACAGCTAAGAACTCTTTTCAGTCACAGTATAATTCAACTCAGTGGGAGTCAAATTCTTACTTGTATAGTAAATGGCATAAGGAATCAAATCTTTTTGTCCTCGTATAGCTCCTAGAGTTGTATATGAAGCATCTGTAGAAATATGGAAAGGAAGTTTCCAGTTTAGTCCTCTTAAGATAGGTGCTTCAAATATTTTTTCTTTCAAGGTTTCAAATGCTAGTTCACAATCAGGATTCCACTTGAATTCACAATCTTTTGTAAGCAATTTGAAGAGTAGAGATGCTACTTTAGTAAAGTTTTCTATGAACCTTTTGTAATATCCTGTAAATCCTAGAAAACTTCTAACATGTTTTTGGCAATTTGGAATTGGTAACTTAGAGATGACTTCCACTTTAGATTTGTCTACTTCAATCCCATCTCCTGAAATGTGATGTCCTAAAACAATACCTTCTGTAAACATCATAAAGCATTTTTCATGGCTTAGTGAAAGATTTGTTTCTTTACATATTTTAAGGATTTTTTCCAAATTTTTCAAGGCTTCTTCAAATGTGTTACCATAGACTGTAAAATCATCCATATATACCTCTACACAATCATGTATTAAATCAGAAAAATTTCCTAGTACTACTCTTTGGAATGCTGTGGGTGCATTACATTATCCAAAAGGAAGCACTCGGTAGGCAAAAGTTTCCCATGGACAAGTAAATGTGGTCTTATCCTGATCCTCAAGTGCTACCTAAATTTGATTATAACCACTAAAACCATCCAAAAATGAAAAGTACTTTTTACCTGCTAATGTATCTAATACCTGATCTATGAAGGACAAAGGAAAGTGATCCTTCAAGGTTGCTTTATTCAATTCTCTGTAATCAATGCACACCCTCCATTTACCATTCCTTTTAGGCACAATTACCAAAGGAGAAACCCATTAGCTATCTGAGATTGGGTAAATGAAGTTTATATTGAGTAGTTTTTGGAGCTCTTCTTTCACAATCTCCCTAAGATTTGGATTCATCCTTCTCTGAGGTTGTCTGATTGGTCTACTGTTTTCCTCAATATAGATATGATGGATACAAGTCTTAGGGTCAATACCTTTCATATCAGTATACTCCCATGCAAATGCAGTAGAATGTTTTTGTAAGACTTTGGTTAGCTCCTCTTGTTGTAATTTCTCCAAGTTTTTGTTTATGTTCAATGTTCTACCTAGAAAAATTTCAATTGTAGAGCTACCAAATTCTTCCATAGAATAGAGAGACATCTGCCTAGATGACAAGTATTCTACATTAGATTTTACCTGAAATTGTGCATGATCATATTCTGAAGATGTTTCAAAATTTTCTAAGGTGTTCAAAATTTGACTATCCTCACTAATTTCTGATATAGTAAAGATAGGTTGTATAACATCTTCATCATCGATCCATTCCTTGTCATCTATTTCTGTGATTGCTTTTGCTGGAGGATACAAAGTGAATTTCTTTGTTGAACTACCATCAGAAATGTACATGTCACCAGATCTACAACTAATAAAAGCATCAGTTGTGGCCAGCCAAGGTCTTCCTAAGATAAGTGGGTGTCCTCCTAGATTATTCTTGGGAGTTAAAATCATAAAATCAACAGGATATTCCCAAGAATCTAAGGAGACTGAAATGTCCTCTAGCACACCATTTGGTTTGATTACTGATCTATCTGCAAGTTGCAGTAAGGTAGGTGTGTAAAGAAGATTAGGAAGTTTAAGTTGTTCCATAGTCTGTCTACTCATAATGTTTATAGTTGCCCCTAAGTCAATCAATGTATTTGGAATTTCAATCCCATTTATGTGTGTCTTGACAATTGGACTTCCTGGATCCACATATTTCTGCATGGCAATCTTTCCCATCATGATATCTGCTATTTTTCCTACCAGGTGAATTCTTTTTATGTCTCTTGGTTTTCTTCCTGGTCTTTTGATGCTCAACTCCTTTATTGTTTTTTCTAGAATAGGAATTTCTCTAATGGCTTGTAACAAGGGAATCTTGATACAGACATTCTTTAATTCATCTAGGAAATCATAATTGGGCAACAAGATCTGTTTTTCCACTCCTCTATCAATTTGTAATCTCTCAGGAAAAGGAGGTGTAGAAGTAGATGCAGGTTGCTCAATTATAGGAGTTGTGTTTATTGACTCTTTTTGTTTTTCTTTTTGAATGTTTTGGTTTTGAAGGGATGTCCCCTCAAAACTTTTATTGACTTTCAGAGAGTCCTCCTCAGAAGCATCTTGCTCTTGAATATCTATAGAAGGTTTTTCCTTTTCTAAAATCCTACCAGATCTAAGTTGAACATCATTAAGATCTAGAGGAACAATCATGTAAGTAGGAAATTGTTGTCCTTCTACCATGTAAGCATTCTGAGGGCTTTTATTATTGGGGTTTGGTAATGGTTGGGCTGGTAGTTGATTTGGCTTTTGTTGAAATGGAAGTAAGAGTTGAGGATTTTGACTTTGTTGTGGAGGTTGTTGTGGAAATGACAATGAAAGGTGAGGGCTTTGATTTGGAAGTTGTGGTTGTTGATTTTGCTGTTGATTTTATGGGGGGAGGATAACTCTGATAAGATGGAGGATATTGATAATATTGAGCAAATCTCCCATAAGGATTTTGTACCCCTTGTGTCCATGGTTGAGATTGATTCTGATTTTGAGGTTGACGCCAAGGTTGTTGCCAAGAATTCCAGTTTTGTGGGGGCTGAAAATTCATTAGATTGTTAAATCCTTGATTTTGTGGCCCTTGCCAAGGTCTTCTTGCAACAAAACAAAGAGGTTCTACAAAATTTGGGACTACTTCCTCTTGAAGGACAACCTTAAGACCTAGGATTGAAGGACAATCCATGGTCTCATGACTTTCTGAACAAATCATACAACTTTCTACAATTTTTGCATCTAAGGGGCATTCCCTTAGAGCATGTTTCTTTCTACATTTTGGACAAAAGATGGCTAAAGCATCAGCTTCTATTTTCTACCTGTTTTGGATTTTAAGGGTGTCTAGCTGCTCACTAAGGCTCCCTAAAATATTAGTTTTGAACTCATCAAGCATATTGCCAATTCCTGCCCTACTTACAGTTCCAGTTGCAGATTTGTTTGCTCTAATAAGAGAATGATCTCTTGGTCCTTTCCCAGTTTTAGATTTTCCTCTTGAGAGATGGACACA
Source organism: Pinus tabuliformis (assembly GCA_031772625.1). NCBI lineage: Eukaryota > Viridiplantae > Streptophyta > Pinopsida > Pinales > Pinaceae > Pinus > Pinus tabuliformis. The sequence continues at coordinate 134,056,038 of CM062817.1, read as the reverse complement.
TAATTCTTCTATGTCATTCAATGGAAGTTGAGAGATGTCTCCCTTCCCCATCATGTTTAGGATATCTATCCATTCATCTCTGATGGCCTTCAACAAAAGAGCTTTCAAGGTCTCTTCATCTAAATTGTTCATTTTTGCTCTTTCCAAATTGTAGTTAAACCTCTCAAGCAAATCCTCTACGTTTTCATCTTCCTTTTGCATCATTTTGAATACCTCATCCTTATGTTTAGTAGGCATGCAATAATCCAAGTATCTATCCAAAAATGCCTTCCTCATATCATTCCAAGTCCTAATGGATTAAGTGGCTAATCCCATAAACCATTTTAGAGCAGCCCCTCTTAGTGTTGAAGGGAACAATTTGAGTTTTTGAGAGTCTTCTAGATAGTCATAGGTTCAGCATAAGACTTCAAATTCAAACAAAAATGTTTCAGGATCCTCACTTCTCAACCCATAAAAGTTTGGGAGGACAATTGGTGAAATGTTTTTCATTTTTGTATGTGTTTCCTCATCTACTATAGGGAATCCAAATGAGTTATCTCCTTCCCTATTTCTTCTACCTCTACCATTGTTACCTTAACCTCCTCCATTGTTTCCTCTACCTCTACCTCTAGCCCCTCCTCCAAATAGTGAAAATTCTCCATCTTGTTCTTCTTTTGCCATGATAGTTTCCTCAGAATCTTCTGGTTCTTCTATTAATGGCTGTTGAGAGAGAGTTTCTACTTCTTCTTCTTCTCTAGGTATTCCTACTTCTTCAACTACAATAGGCTCCCCTATAGAGGTGAAAAAGGGTTCCTCTCCTAGATCTGGTTTAGTAGATGAAGTGGGAGAATCTTCTAATTGAGTTGTTGCCCCTTGAATTCCAAGAATCCTAAGGCAGGAAGTATGAGTCTGGGATGGAGGTGTGTCCTTTCTAATCCTTGGTGGAGTAGTTGGAGTTGTGAAAATTGAACTTCTGCCCCTAGCTATAAATATACCCTTAGAATCTCTTTCTCTATGCATGTCATTTTTTTTTTTTTTTATGGATGTAAGAAGTAAGGCTACCTAGTTACACTTCCCCAGCAATGGCGCCAAAATGTTTAGTCAATTTAGTGCCCTAAATTGCTACATAAATTATCAATCCGGGTGTCGTAAACTAATGAAGTGTAGTGCACTATATGTGCTAAATGACCCTTTCTTACCTCACTATTTTCAAGTTTATGTTGTTTTGGGGTTTTGTTCTTTTGACTCCTAAAGTTCTACAATGTAATTGAAATCCTAATTTATTACTGATAAAAACCTAGAAGAATGAAGTGAGAGTCTAAAAGTGCTTTTTAGGAAGTGGAGTTTTCAAAACAAGAAAGTGAAGAAAAAACTTATCTTCTTGCTATTGTAGTGGTTTCCAAAATAGGAGCTTAAAAGACTCTTAAAACTGTTGTCTACCTAATTACAAAACCAAAATTTTAAGTGAGAAAATGGAATGTGCAGCTATCTATAACAAACTGAAAATGAAATACTGGAAGCAAAACTATTTCTGCTGTCAAGTCTACTTGCAAAATTAAAGTCTAATGAACTACTGCAATTAAACTAAAGGAAAGAAACAAAACTGAAACTGCAACTATACTATTTGTGAAAGCAAAACTAGATGAAGCACCATTACCACTCTGCTATATAATTTAGGGAGAAATTAACTCCTTATGATAACAACATTTGAGAGATTCCATTCTTCACCATTCTAAAAGAAGTAAACATTAAAAGTGTAAGAAAAAACTCAGTCATTAGTAAGGCATTTCACCACTTAGTCTTAGGTTCAACCATCAACGAAGGGATTTTGGAAATATCTCTTTAAATCGTGAGTTGCTTGAATTGACAAGAAAATAACATCAAACTATCTAACTCTAAACTAATGAACAACAAGTAATCTCATTTATAAACACAACTCTTCACCATTTAGTTTGAAGATCAATCATCAACGAAAGGCTTTGGAAATATTTGCTTATAACATGAGTGACTACACTAAGAAGGAAAAGGTACTGAACAACAAGAAATCTCATTCATAAACTCCATATTTCACCATTTAGTTTGAGGATAAACCATTAATGAAAGGCTGTGGAAACATACATTTATGTAATGAGTGACTATCCTAATAAGCAAAGGCATGAAACAAATTAAATTCAAAAACTAAAAACTAAGGAACAACAGAAGAAATGATGCTACTTGACACAATTTAAAACTACAGTTAAGAAGCTAAAGCATAAAAGAAACTAAAGAACTATTGCTAGACTAGAATGCACCTATCAGAGTTAGTAGAAACAAGTGACAAAAGCTACAATGAACACGGTGTTAGAAATGATTATGGACATAAATAAAAACACAATAAATGTATAGCTGAACGAAAGAAGATGACAAATGGAAATGTACAGAAACGAAAAGTAACCTCGACCAAGCAGGGGCCCTCTACATGGCCTAGGACTAGCAACGCAAAATCACTTCACACGCTCAGGTATCCATCTGGAAAAAAACAGATTTTTTTTTTTTATATTGAAAACATAGTACTGAATGTCTTGTGCTTACAAATGGAAATTACACTACTTAATCATCAAAAACATTAACTAGTTCTGTGTTCCAAAAGCTGAGATTTATAGGAAAAAGTTCACAACTGTTTTGAGAGAAAAGTCTTCTACAGCAGACACATGAACAGGTAGTGCATCCGGGAATTTAGTCTTCGGTTGGCTTGAACAGTAAATCTCTGAATAGTGGTTGTTGGATTTAGTTATGCAGGTGGCGAATGACATCCTCAGCTTCAGGAACATGCCTTGGATTCATTTGCATGCCAAAACAGAGTTCTAGTAGCTGTAGCACTTCTCCGTTGACTCCCCTTTGACCGGTGTCTTTCTCCTCGAATTTGATCAAATGGATAGGAATCCATCCATATTCTGACATTTTCCCATCTACCCATATGGCTCGTTTCTTCTATTGACACCTGTAACCTGCAAAAGTATGGAGATGGCTGTGGAATGGCTAGTTAGCTGCGGAATGTGGCTACATTTCGTAGCTGAAAAATAAAACCCTATCCAAATAACACACATAATAATATAATTTGAAAATAATTAAAATGTACTCCTGGAAGCAACATGCAATGGCTTTTGATGGTTTAGGATGCATTGGCATGGGAAAACAAAGGAAGAAGGATGAATAAATTGCTTGAAAAAGAGGCAGTTTTGGAACTCAACAACCACCAACATCCACCTGGATCAATGTTGAGGTTGATGGCTTTCTGGAAGCCCAACATGAGTGCTTCATATTCTGCTATGTTGTTTGTGCACTCAAACTCCAAGCAACTTGAGACCATATGCTTCCTGTTGCAAGGGTCGATCAGAACACACTCGGCTCCTGAGCCGTCCTCTGTTTTTGATCTATCAAATTACATAGTCCACAATTCATCTATACACGGACCGCTTGATGTGCTAGTACTACTGCTACTACTGTTGTTACTACTACTACTACTATTGGTACAATGTATTGTACAAGTTTCATTACCATCATTTGGGCAAGGAAGGAGTCCCAACTATGCATCTGGTGGGGTTGGAGTTGGCCTTATAGGATAACACCCCAATGTTGTCTCAAGGAGGCAGTTGCCAAACATGAGTTCTACGAAGGCCAATGGTTTATTCTCGCCATTGAGAGGAGTGACATTATGATTCATGTACCTCTCGGATTCTACCCGGATTTGGTTACACTTGCTCTTGTACGGAAGCCACATGTGAGACCAGTCTGTAGCAAAATATCCATCTAGCTTGTTGGACCAATCTCTGCTAAGTAATAGGCCATATGGTTCCGGGATGTCCACAACCACTATGTTGATGCACTGGTGGACTCGATCATCATGAGATAGTCGGATGATCACGTCTCGTAATTCACCAATGGCTGGCACTGATGTTCGATCAAGTTGGATTATTCGTGCGAATGTCTCGCTCCATTATGCATTGATCCTTTTAGCAATGGAGAGTGGCATGACGTTGGCTGCTGTGCTAGAATCAACCAAACAGTTTTGAACATTGCAGTTGAAAATTTCAAAAGATAATAGGAATGAAGGGAAATCTGAATTTTCTTCTTCCATCCGGAGTGTATTGAGCACAATGGAAAGTGATCTGGGAGGTATGCTTTCTCCCTTGCTAGTAGAGGTTTCGTTTTCTATCCCAATGCATGCAACTGGATATCTCGCTGACTCTGGATCTTAGCCAACTCAAACAAACTGATGTTTTCTCGAGTTTTCTTCATGTCATCAACAATGTTGTAGTCTAGAGGTGGTAGACTTACTAAGGTGTCCGGGGTAGAACATGTGTTCGTGTTGTCCGATGGAGTGTTTTGCAACTTGTTGCTCATGGATGCGCTTTTGTCTGCCACTATCTTCCCGGACTTGCTTTGTGTTTTCTTACATCTCCCCAAGTGTAGGGGGTGCCCCTTTACTCCTAAGGTTGCAATGGTTAGTTTTCTTCTGGGGCTGCTTCTCGGTGTTCATCTTTGACATCGTTTACGAGCATTGATACGCGTTCACCACATGCCAAGATTTTGATGGCTCATAAGGTGAAACCTCTTCGTCATCATCAGTGTCTTCTTGTTGCTCCTGTATATTGCTTCTTGCATTGAGTGTATGACTGTAGAAATAATTTGTGACTCGCTTCTAGCTTGAACAAGAGTTCTCTGGGTGATGTTCTTCATGGAAAGAATAGAATTTTGGATCTACACACTGTTTAAGCTAGAACAAAGGCTTTTGCACAGTTTTTGAAATGAACTGGCTGGTGCTTGATGAGCTTCTTGCTTGTCTCTGACTAGGCGGGTGACTGCTTACGAATGTGTCCGTTTTACGTTGTTTGAGTTTGGACATTTCAGTGGTCAATCTCTTTACAAGACGAGTGAGGGTCTCAGTATCAGTGGCTTCCTTGTCTCTAGCCTTTCTCACTGTTGCTTGGGACTTCCTGCTCACATCCTTGGAGTCCTTTATTGACTCGTCATCCTTGATGACTCCAACTATACGCAGGTCTTTCTCAAGAGCGATAGCCTCTTCACAGTTTTCTAATAGTGTTGGCTTCACAGCTCGCCTGATGAAGTGTGCAATGCTAGTCGACAGTGCAGACGTGTAGTGATCAATGGTGATGGGGTCATGAGGTTTAGTTTCTGTTGCAAACTTGTTCAATATACATGTAAACCTCTGATTGAAATCTTTTACTTTCTCTTTTCCCTCCATCTTGAGGCTTCCCAACGCTTTGAGTAGCATGGATGGGATCCTTTCATCAGTGAACTTCTCAAGGAACATGCGTTTGAATGCAACCTAGTTCTATATAGAGTTCGGTGGAAGGCTGTGATACCAAGCAATTGCGCGACCATCCAAGGTACATGGGAACAATCTACATGCTACATGGTCGTAATGTACCTCAAGGGTCTGCATCTGTAGGTAGAAGTTGTCTAAGTGGTCTTCCGCCTTCACCGTGCTGTCAGGGTCGAACTTGATGTTCATTCTCTTCACTCGTCTCGACATCTTGTGCAGAACGGTCAGGAGAGCCAATGGTCCCTGAGTCATCCATTCAAGATTTGGGTCAGCCATCTCTTCTTCTTCTTCTTCCTCTTCCCCTCCTTCAGAGTATTATGGTTTAGGCTTTGAGTTTGTTGGTTCGTCTCTGCCTCTGCCTTCCCCTCTGCCTCCTACACCAAAGTCTGATCCCAAGATCACAAGAGTGTCTTGTTTGCCTTGCCGGAAGATTGGAGGTTCCTCTCCATCTTCAATAGCTTCTTCTAGACCTTCAAGTGTGGCAAGGACTGCTTCTTCCACCAATGATACAACAACTCCTGTGGGAGTGGCTTTTGGCTCCCTAGATGCACGTGGAAGATGTTGTCTGTCTGGGATCAACCCGACTGCTTTCGCGAACTGGCGAGTGATGGGATAGACGGAGCGAAGTTGTTGATATGGAGTCTCATGTTCAATACTGGGAGGTGAGTAGTAACCAACTTTAGAGTCGCATGTAAGTGAGAGGGAATGTGAGTCACTGCCTTGACTAGATGGTTGATGAATGAGCGTGAGGGGAATTTCAGCCATATACAATTGGCTGCCCTCCTTCTAGCGCCAGAAATGTTGATGGTGTTGGATTCGCCAACATTCAGGGGATCACCCCAGTATGAAGTCCCAACTAGACCTCACACCATTTGGTGTGGGAGTCCCATCCAGTATGATGGCCCGGTTTCCATTGTCTTAAAGATTTGCCTCAACTCTTGCTTGTCAGCACAAGGGAGTGGTCTGCTTCGTCTTCGAGAAGTGAGGTTCATGTGCCTGGTGAGTGTAAGTGTCACTTGTGTCAATGGTTCTTTCACTGTAGAGGGAGAGGGTGGGAGTGATTCCCAAGTTGGTTGAGATGCAGTCCCAACTTGGCTAGGAACACACAACACAATAGGACATGCACAACTTCCGGAGGAGTAGTCCACACGGATGCGGAAGTTACAACACACAAGGTAAGATAACACGTACATCACTCAGTGGATGAGTCCACATGAATTCAATGATTGTTACAACAAGTCTTATGTAAAAGGTCTGTCTGGTGTCCAGGAGTGTAGTCTACACATGCAAGATAGTGTTAACAGCATATACAACACATTTCCATTAATAGATTATGCATTACAACAAGTGAAATAGTTTAGATGTAGAACACAGGTTAAAGAAACATGCATCACAAGTGTTAAAGATTAGTCTGATAACAATTACAATACATGTGTGAAAACGTGTTGGTATGTCGGTTGGCTTCTAAATTAAGAGAAAGTTCCAAGACACATTGTTACACCATACATCACTAACCTCGTATGAGGGGCATTGGAGCCACTACTTACTCCTCAAAGGAAGATTACAGACCCTATTGGATATGTGGGAGGAGCTGAGGTGAAAATTCCTTTGCATGTACAAATGAGGGGGTATTTATAGCCAAGGGTGAAACTGACCCTTATGGTTGTTCGACTATCCTCATAATCGTTTGACTTTCATGACTTTTCGACTTACATGACTCTTTGTTCAACAAGTGGGTCTCTTGGAATTTGATGTAGGAGCATGTGACTTAGAGGAAAAAAATTTCAAACATATTCCAAAAATCCAAAAAAAATCTACAGGCAAAGGAGTGGGGTCCTTTAGCCAGTAGTTTCCATGCTTTTCTAAGTTTAAGTTAGGGATAGAATTAAGAATAAAAGTATTTTGTAATAATCGCTCATGGATAAGCGATAATAAGTTTTATGCATGATTGCTTTAAAGCGCCCTATGTAAAAGCATGCTTTTGTAAAGGATGATGGCCAAGAAGGCTTTATCTATTGATTATAAATAAAATGAAGGGAGGCTCAAAGTTGGAGTCGGGCCGGAAGTAGTATCAACTGAGAAAACCTCTCTCTATGCATTTAATTTGATAGTTCTCTGTTTTCTGATATATGTATGTGCGTATCGGCTCAATTGTTTTACTCTGAGATTGAATATGAATAAATTAGCCTCATTTTTTCCAATTGATGCTTAGGCTGACCCTTTAGAATCGTTTTCCCTTCATAATCGGCACGCGCAGGCTTCTTAAGCCATTTTACAGAATTCTGTAGCAAACTCTATTTACACAGAGAAATCGTGATAATTCCTTAAGTGGAAAATAGTTCTGGACCTGAAATTTTATTGGATTTGGTTCATACCCATATCGGGTCTGAACCAATATCACATCGGAGAAGCAGAAGAGGAGTAGAGAGCCTTTGGAACTACCGAGTGCGAAACGCCGACATTCCGGACCCAAAACATTATAGAGAAGGGCGGAAAGGGGCGTCGGGTCCGCGAGGACGATCGCATCGCAAACTTGGAGGTGGAGGGAACCAAGCATAGGCACTTTAGAAGTCGCTGATAGCGATTGCCAATTATCGCGTCGAGAAAAGGGTGGAAAGGGCGATTATAAAAAGTGTCAATAGTGTTATTTGCGTTTAACGCAAGGACTTGAAATATAGTGCGATAGTGTAATTCCCTTGGAATTACACCAAGACCACTTAACCGCTGCGACAGTGTTGAAAAGCGTCGATAATGTATTTTGTTCCCTTGGAACAAAATACCCATCGATAGTGTATTCTGCACAAAAAAATGCAGGTTCCTCATTTATGAAAGCGCTGATAGTGTGTTGCATGAACTCCATACCAAAACCCCGCCGATAGTGTTTTTGGGTAATTCTTTTGGAATTACAGTTCTGATAGGAATAGAGGCCCTGTTTATCAATTAACAAGGGTTGTGTCGATCGGAGGAAAATCCATGAGGCTGTCACTTAAATGACTGATACGCCAATTGAAGCAGAGGGAGAAATTTGGCTTGATATTGAAGAAATTGTAACTAGGTTTGAGAGGTTGTCCATATTGCCTACACCCAGGCCACCAGAATTCTGTGTTACATTACATTGATTGACGACATAGCCCATAGTAGAGATGTGGGCGACATGACTCATGACATGTCTCGACATGACAGTGCTGGTACATTCATGTTGTTGCTGGAATCCATGTCGAGCTACAATGTTGTTAGGTGATGGATGAATTTATGGTGTATCACATCTTCACCTCCACATGGCAATGTGCGTAGAGTCTTCGATGGTCTTTGGTTCGCTTGATGAAGCTTTGGCATGTTCCTCCTTGCTTGCATGTTAGAAGGCTTGACAGGCTTTTTGTTCACGAAGGTGCATGTTCGTCTGTTGGTGAGCACATCTCTTCGCATGCATCATTCATTCGTCCATTGGTGAACCTATCCTTCTGCATGTGCTCCCTTCGTTCATCCCATTCGTCATCTTTCCATGTTTGTTGTTGAACTTGTACCTACAGTCACCCATGACGAGACAACATCAATTCCAAAACCTCCTAGTCTACCATGACACATGATCATTTTGGATGCAGGTGACCGGGAGAGGAAGCAAGGTTGTGAAGCGGGATGATGGCTCTAGGCACTGCTGATGAAAAATGCGCAAGAGTCACTGAGTGATGGAGATAGGAAATTCAAGTTGATGGTGACTATCTGCGAGGTATGGCTCGGCTGGAAGGTAAAATTGCGCAAATTTTGGGAGGACAGTCTGGGCTACAGGAAGGCAAGGTGGGCAAGATCTGCACAGTTTCCAGAACAAGCAGGCAGTAGGAGTTGGAAGGCCAAATTTGTGCAATTTTCTAAAGGAACGGTATGGGCTATAAGGAGGGTCAGCAAGCAGGGATTGCATATTTTTTGAAGGAACTTCCCCGGAGACTAGCAGCCAAAACTGCACAATTCCTAGAGGGAACTGGCAGTTGACTGCTGGGGTCACTGGTAGCCAAAACTGTGCAATTCACAGAGGTAACTGGAAGTTGGCTATCTGGTCACTGGCAGCAGAAATTGCGTAATTCTTGGAGGGAACTGGCAGTCTACTTCTAGGAGCTAATGGCAGGGGAAATTGCACTGAGGCTGGGAGGTCAGCCTGTTGATCATCTCTAAGTAATTTCTGAGATGAGCAGATTGTTGGGCAGCAGAAGCCCTGCTCATGAAAACTGCGCAATTTATGAGATGAGCAGTCGGTCGACTGTCGGGATGACTGACTGGGAAAATTGCGTAATTTTCTGAGGGAGATAGGGATGGGCACTTGGTGTTTGTCTGGCCTGTCTACGCAATTTCCTCAGTCAGCTGAGCGAGTAAGGTCAGTGGCCTCTGCACAATTTTTTAAGGGAGTCAGCATCGAGGTAACTGTCGGATCCGACTATCTGGGTGGCCAGCATGAGAGTTGATTGAATTGATTGCGGGTAGCGTAGCTTGGTGCTTCTGTGCTATTCTGGTTGACAGTCGATTGAGCCGATGGCGAGGTGATGGTCCAGCTGTCAGAGGGGAGTCTAGTCATCAGAACTTCAGAAAAAATGACTAAGTGTGTGAACAATCGAAAGATGCATAGGTGATCATACAAACACACACTCACATGACTCGACGACGAAACGACTCAAACCATCCAGACACACATGTTCAACATGACTGAACAATGATTCAAGTGACAAGGGTAGCACTCGTGATTGACTGTTCATTGATCGAGACGACACTTTCGCGACAGTGAATGTGACTCCGTGTGTGAGTGCAGCAGATGCTTTCATAGCGAACACAGCAAGCAATACGAAGCGAAGACTTTGAGCATGACAAGATCATGGTCGTAAGCATGACTTAGACACCAGCATGTAGAAACTTGAATGAAATGAACAAGCTAGGTGGATGCAAGGACTCACACGAGCTCACGGAGTGAACCTGAGTGTGTGCAGTCATCAAGTGAAACTCTCAAGGGAGGTTCCGAAATTGGGCGTAGGCCAAAATTTTGGAGGGTGGTTGTAACCACTACAACAAAACCCTAATGTATGCATACCTCCCCCTAAGCTCATTATACCTTCTTGTTTATACAATCTCCTTATTTATCCCATAGGCCTAATCATGTTAGTAGAATATTGATCACGCTTTTTTGTTATTGCTACTCAACTGGATTAACTCATGATGCTACCATATTACTCCCATATGCTCTACATGAGACCATGCAAACCTCATACTCTTCTTTTGCAGACATTTCTAAATATCTACTAGGTAACAAAGGACTGTTGTGGGGACTAGTAGCTCCCACATGAAATCTAAAGAGGAAGAGATGTTCTTCAATTCGTTTCTTTGCTTACTCTCCTCTTCAACATGTACACATCTTTTGGGGTTCTAATTCCTTTGGTAATCATTCTCTTTAACCCTTGTTTCCTAATACAACAAACGTTGGAGTTGAATATTACCTCTTGGCCTCCATCTACCATACCACTCATGCTCAAAATTTTATGCTTCAGTCCTTCTACCAACAACACATCAACTTCTAGTGTATTACTATCACTATGATTGGCCTTTCCTTTTCCCAACACCTTCACAGGTGTATTGTCTCCAAGAATGACATGACTATCTTTGGAATTCCTTGAGGAAAGAAAACTACACTTATCCCCTAACATATAATGGGAAATACCACTATATTTGTACCATTGAACATCATCATCAAACATAAAAAAGGCAATGCCACATTTTACTTGTTTCTCCTCATTCTTTTTCAACATTGTGGTAGGCTCCTTCTTAGTATGCACATTCTCCTTTTGCTTCCTACTAGGACTTCTTTGGATTAATTGTCCCTTTTGTCTATTTTGTCTTGAAAAACCGAACAACTTGCAATCTCTTCGCCATGTGACCAATATTATCACAAATATATCACCTTACATGTCTAAGATATGAGGTAGGAGGGTAAAATATTTTCTTTGAATTAATCATGCTTCTACTCCATGCACAAGATCTGCAATCAACCACCTTGTAGCCAAATAGGTTGCATGAGAAAAATTAACCATTAAATGCATTAGTATACCTAATGGATGGTAATATGCTTTGATGTCCTTACTACCCATACTTTTTCATACTCTCTTGATCAGATATGAAAATTTGGCTTCTATAACTCACTGCAACATGTCCATAGTTATGGAAAATATAACACCCGATCTCATCCATCAAGGGGCAAAAGTGGTTTTTTCTCCTCCTCTAAAATTTACCAAACTCATCTCTTGGAGTGAGAAGTCTTCTAGACATAGTTTCTCCTTTAAGTACTATTCTTGACTACTGGATCATTTTCTTCTTTCTTCCTTTGATACTTGTGCATCTACCATATCCTATTATAGGATGTTTGAGTCCTGCATGATTGTTTTCATGTGCTTGTGAGCTTAACTCTCCCATATGAAATCCAAGACTAGATCTCTTCAATGGAGATATTTGGCTCTTAAGCATGATGTCCAAGAGCCTCATACTCTTCTCCTACTTGAGCGGATTGTATTTCTCTTCAAGCTACTTCTTTAATGGACAACCACAGAATCAAGATTTTTAATACAATGTTCATTTTGTTTATGTTGGATTCTCATCACATCTTCAATCCTTTTAGACTCCTACAATTGGATCTTCAGACTCAATATTTATTCTCTAAGCTCATTCTCCTTTTCATACAAAAGCTACATCAAATTTACTTGATCTTTTTTCACAGTAGTTAGTTTCCCTACTTCAATGGATATTTTATTAATCACAATCATAAATTACTCAAGTTCAACTTTAAGAACCATTACATCACCATCTTGACTTATCAGATATGAATGGTTATTCTCATAACTATCTAATGCATAATTTAGAAATAACTCATCGACACTTTTACCTTCAGATCCATGTTGTTGCAATACATTTGTTTCTCTTTCATCTTCATCTTCTAATTTCTTCGCTTGAATATTAGCTATGGAACTGACACTAGGGGGATGGACCTCATTAGGCTATGACTCTTCCCTTTGAGGGGCCTTCTTCTTCATTTTCTTTTTGTTATTCTTCTCTTGCTCTCCATTGTTTCTAATGTTGTTGCCTCCAGACAACACCTAGAATCTATCCCATATTTATTTAGTGGATGTCATATCCACTATATTCTCTAGATCTATATTAGGGATATTATCATATATCAAACATTTCAATTGGGCATTTGGCTGCATTACTTTTGTTGGGATAGGTTCTTTTCCACAACCTTCACACACTAAGTTCTAAATATCAGATCCATGATATAATAATTTAGATTTAACCTTTTCATGCAATACTTGATAATTTGTAGCATTGAGTAGTGGCACTCCTTGATGATCCATCAACATTATTTTTTTCTGTAAAATTTCACCAAATCTACGTTCCAACGGTCAATTTCAACCCAAAGACACCCACTCTAATACCAATTGTTGGGAACTTGACAATACTAAGAGGGGGAGGGGGTGAAATAGTATTTTTCTTGATGGATACCAAAAATCCCCTTTTCTTTACAAACCATTAACTGATTCAATCATAGTTAACTAGCAACATATATTTAATCATCAAATATTGCATGCATACATCATAAACACAATAGAAAGATGAAATCAACACATCAACATGAACACATAAGAGAACTAGATGTTAGGTGGAAACACTTTTGAGAGAAAAAACATTGTCTTCTTGTCATTGTCTTCTTCTTATTAATAAATCTTCTTTACATCATGCACTAGCCACCATGAGTGTGTAAGCCCTAACTTGTGATGCACGCAGGCCATCACTCACTCTAAGCCAATATGTAATGGAAGCCACCACTTCCAACTATACACAAATCCCAACGTTCTACAAGCCCCAACCTCTAGTAGTTTCCTAGGAAACCACCACTCCTAATTTCTCAAGCCGCAACATGAAGGAGCCACCATTCCCTGAATCAACAAGCCACCACTTGCCCATTGAAGACCCTAACCTTCAAATCTTTATCGACAACATTTCATCCATTTTCATACCAGGCCCACGAACTTTGCACTCAAACATTTATATGCCTCGTTTTACAATTTTGAGACTTGACCCACATAATTGTCTCTGGACAATCTAAATACAAAACATTGCTAAACCCTAGCACTCAAACTCCATCTTATCCTCTACTCATCATTCTTAAACAATAACTTAAGAAAAACTCTCTCTCTCATACAACCATACATTATTAACAGATATACATGACATCAAACTCATACGTAAACCTCTCTCTCTTTTCATACATCAATAACAACATACATCTCATCTTTTGAGTTTTCATGACTCATTATTTCTATCATTGCTTTTAGTTTTTCTGGTATGCATGTTTGTTTTTAGTTTTTCTGTTATGCATGTTTGGCTTTTTCTTGACCCAATAATATGGGTTTTAGTATTTTCTACTTTTATATAAATTTAATTATAATGTTGAGTTTTGGGACATGGAGTCTGTAAGAAAATGTTCGTATTTGGAATCCATGAGAGTTCATATGAGGAATAAAATGTCCTCTCACACTAATTGCTACAACAATATAATTTAGATTTTGTAATAATAAAAAGTTTTAGTTAAAAAATAATAATTTTCATATATATATAAAATAAAATATTCAAGTATATAATTAAAAATATTTTATAGTTTTTAAATCAAAATAAATAAATATAGGTTAAATTTATTAAATTATAAATGAATTTTATAAATCCAAAATATACTTTAGAAATTTTTTAGAGTGTTTTTTCGCTATATGAAAATAGAATAAAATAATAGTTATGATAGGTTTTTTATTATATTTAAAAAAATAAAATAATAGTTATGATAGGTTTTTTTATTATATTTAAAAAATTAAATTTATTTTATGTCATTATAATTGTGAGTATTCCAATTAAATATTAAAATTAAAATTAACATTATAAAATTAATTAAAAGTATTTGTAAAAAATAAATATTGGTTTATGTTTTAGAAAGATATATACCTACTCAAATACATTAATAAGTTATAAATCTTTATGGAAACTAAAATTGTGAGTGGAAAACATTAAAGTAACATCTCAATTTTTATGTATTTGTTTTTATCTTCATTTTAATTTTTATGGATTTTTTTTTAATATGTTATAGGGATTTATGATCTTTATTTTATAGTTTTTTTATGGATTTTTTTTTTTAAGTTTTATAAGAAAATTATTTAAAAAAAAAAAACATATATTCTCATTTAGATATAAATTCTTAAGATTTTCATTTTCTATATCATGATTTTGTCTAGAATTTTCTTAATTCTTACGAAGAATATAATTTTTTAAGAATTGAGTCAAAATAAAAAAGAAAAAGATAAATTTTTATTCTGGAATTCTTTTAGGTCCTACATGGAATTTATTTGTCAAAAAAAATATTCTCATTTTCTATTCGTCTCGCTATCAAAGTTACTTTCATAGTCTCTCTCCGCCTGGTATTACATTATCTTTATCAAAGTTCGCGTTCAATAATCATCTCAACTTTAACTTTAATTTCACTTGGAATTTAGAGATATATCCCTAACCTCAACAAATGAAACAATCGTCTCAAACACTTGACTTAGGCGTCAAGCAAAACTACTTTATCGGTGATTCCGGGAAACTTTGATCGTTTTACAAGTAGTCCCACCTGTGTGCAACTCTGTTATAACTTTACTCTTCATCCCAGGAAACTTGAATGTTAAATCTGCCCAACTTTGTTATAAATAGTTGGAGGGAATTAGCTCACAATAATATGGATTATTGATTGGAGGGGAGGAATAATAATAGTTATTGTTATCAAGACGTTGGGAAAACTTGTGTGTTATATATTGTCTTTTGAAATGGCTCCTTGGCAACGAAGCCAATACATGATGCAACTGATGATGATAAACTTAGTTGCCTGCTTCGCATGCCTTTGTGGCATTGCCTTTGCACAGTTTGAGTTGAGTGAAGGTATTTCCGGATCTGTTAGTTTTCCTGATGTAGCATTTGCTTGCATAGGAAATCTCGCAGTATTCTTTACTAGTCTATTAAGAGGGAGGCTCGACCTCGAGAATGGTGCCAGAGATGTTCTGGCCACCAATAGAGGTCCCCAGCTCGTGAAGACAAATGAGTCTGAACACCATGGATGGACAACATGTAATGGTGATGGTGAAGTTGAAGGTGGAAGGAAATATGAAGATGCTGCCGTTCTAATGTTGTCACGCAACACGTCCGATCCTTCAATCAAACAATTCATGAGGTACATCCAATATTCACATGGTGTCCACTCCATCCTACTCAAATGCCTTCCTCTCGGAGAGGCGACCGATGACTGGGCTAAGATCAAGTGCGATCAGCATTCCTGCGGGTGCATTTTGTTGTGGACAGAGGAGGAAGAGATAAGAATGATGGTCGCACGTAGGATACCCGGAACACTGAAACAGCTGTCTGATTCCGTCTGCCTACTGCCATCTGAGGAGTGCCTGACAAGAGGTTGCCATGGGTGTGACCAGGGCCTGTTGCATGTGAAGGAATCCAGTGAAATACATGCGGAGGGTAGTGATCAGCGTCAGCCGGAGCGGAGGTCGAGAGAGGAAGACTCTAATGAAGAATCCCCTGCTACGACATTCCGTGAAATACAAGTGGAGGATACTGAGACTGAGGCTGAGGCTGAGGCAGCGCGGGGATTGAAAGTGGGGGAGCCCAAGGCGGAATCCCGTGCTGAAATGCATGTTGATATCAAGGACACTGTGCAGCAGAGGTTGACAGAGGAGGGATCCCCTGCGAAATCCCTTAATGTCGTCTGTCAAATGATTTATTATTTGGAGGAAAAGCATGGTTCCATGTGCATTCCACTGCGTAAAGCAGAGGAGGACGAGTGGACAAAGCTGGTGATCAGAATGATGAGGTCTAAAGATAAGGAAGGCAGAGGCGTCAGAGTTGTGGCATCCGACGCCATGGAGAAATACATCGATCGGAGCGGAGAATCAGGGGCGCGGGTAACAACAGACGTAATAGACGAAACCTACACCGGTTTCTCGTTATTAGTGCAAAGATTTATAGAAATAATAGTGAATGTTTTACTGACATGGTGGTTAAGAGTGGATGGTTTGTCTAGCTCTCTCATCGCTAGACGGGTCGTCCGCGATTATCTTGTTGATAGTAAAGGAACGGGTTTTGCTGCCAATGCGTTTCTGAAAGGGGCTGAAATCAAGTGTAATCAGAGCAGTGTTTGCCAAATTCTTCGGTTTAGAGGTAAGATTCTAGGCGTCAGAACGTTAGCGTATGTGGTAGGGTGTGTTAACTTGATCTGCTCCATCGGTTGGGTTGTATTGGTTGCAAGTGAAGGAAGTGTTGGCAAAGGGTATGTGATACACTCGACGCCACCCTCTAAATATAGAGTGGTTGTAGTATTAGTGGGCATTGGGATTGCTTTGCTCATGGACTCCTTCGGATTGCTTTTTCTGTTTATGTTAACAGAAGAAGATACAGATGTATCTGAAATGGGAATAAGAGAATTAAGCAAAAATAAAATAAAGAAAAAGATTCGTATGGTTTGTGGCATGATGGTTCTGGAGATACTATACATTGTAGCAGGTTGCGTAATAGTAGTAAAAGGTTTGGGCATGCAGAAGAGCTCCGGGAAAGGGAGATGGGTATATGGTGCTCTCCAAGTTCTGATTTGGGTCAAGTGGGGAATTGGTAGTTATCTTCTGGGTGACCGCGATGATAGAGTGAACTATGATCCACTAAAGCATGATTTATCGGGCAATGAAAGAAGTTTCAGAAGCAGCATGCTTGTAGATTTGGTGTTTAGCCACGGGGTTATGGTGTACTCTACTGCCTTCCTGCTCAATGCTATATTAGCTGGAGTGAGAGGCAAATGGGAATCATAGTGTTGCTTTTGTATGGAAGTATTGTATTTAAAGCAGTTATATTTCTTTTTAAGAAGCTTGCAGTCATACTTTTAAGTCATTTTGACGATTGTTTTCGTTTGAATTGATGGTTTCAATTTAAAAGCATTTTATGCTCTTTTTATCCAAAATCACATAGCTCCTTTTCTATGTTTTCCTTGCATGGCCTTTGGTTTTTTAACTTGAATAACAAATTAAATATTTTTTCATATAATTAAAATATGTTTTTTTAATATTTATGAAAGTAACAAATTTTTTAATAAATAAAATTATAGTTTAAAAATGTTTCTGACAAAAAAACACATATATTTATAATAATGATTAACTTAATAAAAAAACTTTATAGCGAATAAAAAGAACATTTCATTATCACAAAAAAAAATATATCAAAAAAGTTAAAAATAAATATTATGAAAAATATAAGTTTTATATTTTTATAAAAACTGATAAATATGTAATATTTCTACACAAACTAATAACTAAATAATTTGTTTACTACCTCTACCGTTTTAAATGAAAAATAATTTAATTTAATAAAATAAATAATTATAAATTAATTATAAACAATATATAACTTTAATTTTATAAATAAATTGTAAACTTTTATTTAAAAATATCATAAATCTATAATCATTATGAAAATTTCCAATAAGAATAATATTTATTGGAATTTGAATAAACTCCCTTGTCCATCCAATTATTATCCAATGTTTTAATAATATGAGTGTACTTCATTCTTAAAGTATTTTTTTTATTGTTCAAATATTATTTTCAACGCATTATTCGCAAACCATTTGGGATGAGAATTCATATGAAAGTTTTTATGAAACATGAGCGTCTCTTTTTATAAGGTTCATATAAGAAGGTTTGAAGTGAAAGAGTTTACATGGAGTATATATTTCATAATATATTGAATGATACGTGGATAAATGGATTTAAAAATCCATGTTTAATTATTTAAAATTGATTTAAATTAACAAAAAAAATTAATTTAAAAAAAATTCATAAAATTGTTTATAAAGTTTTTTCTTTTCGTATTGAATAAGTCAAAACAATTTGTAAATAAAATATTTCAAAATATATGATAGATTGTTTGGAAAAAAATCATGTTATATTATTTTTAATAAAATAATTTATAAACACAGGTTAAATGAAAATCCCTCACATACATGACTAATGTTTAGAGATAAAATTTACACACATCATGTGTGAAAGACAAAGAATCTCATATTAAATTTTGTGTGTGAGAGAAAGAGAAAGAAAGAGAAAGTATATCTATCTGTATAACAACTTTAAATCCATGACGAAGGTTTTTAGGTCAAGATGTCTTAATGGTATTCAAATTGAGGTGTTTTATAAAGTTTCCATTGTGGAAAATGAAGAACACGGTTATGTGAGTAACATGAAACTTTATAGATGTCAAACTCCATATACGTAAATTTATTGTCTATTTAACCAATAGAAGCAATAAATTAAGGGCACTACTATGGAGAAATATAAACCACAAAAAATAAAATAGGGGAAATAAAAATATTTAACCTATACAAGCTTTTTTCTAGAATCAACATAATTACCAAATAAATTTATTTCCTAGCCTTATACTAAAATCCAAACCACTTGAGAATTCCATTGTTTCTTCTTTCTTTTTTTTCATGCTTAAGCATAGCATTCATATGCTTCAAATATGTTTTTGTACTGAATTCAATCGGACTTAAATATAATTAGAGTCTTGCAATTCTAAGTTTAACCATCAATGTTTTCTTGTGATTGGATGGATACATTGACTCTAGTACATTAAATATAGTAAATATATACATGCATATTTCCTCAACCTCTCCAATCTTTTCTATCATAACTTCTCCCCAACATTGCTCAAATGCGGTAGTTTCATGAATAAACCACCCATTAACTATGGAGAGTGCTAATGTATGAAGACTATCAAGTTTGGACTTGATTTTTCTTACTAACTATGAAATATTTGGAGTCCATTATGTTGGGTTTTTATTTACTCATTGCTAGAAGACTATTGTATCATTTCCTTAACCTAGATAAAAATTTCTAGTATAATTGAAGGAGCCAAGAAATCTTTGTAATTGAGTTTTATTAAGGATAACATCGAGCAAAGATTTTAAATCCCAAAAACTCTATGTCTGTGCTAGTTATATGCATCATACTTTAAGATAATGCTAACTAATATTTAAAGAATCTCTCATAAAATTGTTCCAAATGGTTTGTATGTCCTTTTAAACCCTTGGAATATACTATAAAGTTATAGTTATCGTTGGAAACGTATTTGTGTGTAGAATAGGATGAAAATGTGTTGCACTAAAGTGGAAATTTTTTACCCCAAAAAATGTCATTTGATGTCTCAAAATTCTCCTAGATGGTTTTAGACCCCAATTTGCTAAAGTGGGTCCCATTGGTAAAAGTGTTCCTGAGAGCTTATCCTTCACCTTTTCCACTCTTAAAGCATCGAAATGGATGAAAAACAATATAATGATCCAATTGAGATCACAACTCCCCATTTTGGGAGGCTTTTGATCCCCATAGTCTTCTACTGAATGAGGTGAGGAGAATTTTCCTCCACCTTCTCCTTGGTGTACCATTTATCTTTGCCTAGAAGTCACCCTTTCAACCCAATCTTGCAAATTTCATATTACCCCTATCTTGTAGTCTTGGACGTCTCCTGCAAAACTATGTCTTCTATCATCACCACATCAACACTACCTAAGCATCTAGTGCCAAATCCTCCACAGAAGGTAGGACCTATTCCTCTCCCTAATCTAAGATGGAAGGCTCATAGAGTTTCAATTATCTACATTCACAATTGAGTAAATGTGCATATATGGTGGTAAACTAAGTCGATAGGAATTATCACCCACCTTTTCCAGTATGTCAAAGGGACCATACCTTATGTTGATAGTGTTGGATGCCACCAACAGTAGGGGTTCTCCCCAGTATGATGTCCCAATTAGACCTCACAATGTGTGGAGTAGGAGCCCCATCCAGATAATAGGCTTGGCCACCATAACTTAAAGATTTACCTTGGATGCAATAAACAACATAAGATATTATACACAAACTTTGAGATAAGCAAGTAAATTGACACTATGAAGCATCCAATTGCAATGTATATAAGGTCCTTCCATGAAAAGAGTAGAAAGAGTGAGCCTTTAAGAGAAAATTAATAGTATTATTCTAGTAAAGGCACACAAGACAATAAAAAGAATCATTAGTTAACCTGCCAAATAGTTCACATAGTAACAATGAACTTGAAAGCAAGTAACAATGCACATTCAACAAAATTTTGTGTTTAGCCATGGGGTTATGGTGAACTCCACTGTCTTCTTGCTCAATGTTATATTAGCAAGAGTGAGAGGCAAATGGGAACCCATACTATCATCATGAATGTAGTTTTTTTGTATAGAATAATTATATTTAAATGAATCATATTTCTTTTTAATTTCCTTGTTATATTTTGTAAAGTCATAAACGTTGTTCAATGCTAAAATCATTTTATTAATTTCTTGTATAAAGTTAAACAACATGTTAATTTAACTTTTTTCCTTAGATGTTCTTTTGTTTTAAAAGAATAAATTATATATATATATATAATTAGAATATATTTTTTTTTAAATTACTCTAATATGAATAAATTAATATATATATATATAATTAGAATATATTTTTTCTGAAAATTACTCTAATAAATAAAATTATGATTTATAATGTTAAATAGAGAAACAACTATAATGGAATAACACATAAACTATCATTAAAATTTAACAAAAAAGAATATTCAATAAAAATATTCAATATAATTATTTTTATAGTTTTATATAAAAGAATTAATATATATATTAATAATTAAATAATTTAGATAATATTTTTCTTATAATTTACATAATATTTTTCATATTAAATAAACAAATTACATTAATATATTAAAATAAAATATATATTAATAGAATAAAATAATATACCAATAAAGGTTTAAAAAACGTTAATCATGAAAAATTATTATATAATTTTTAATTTTATGATTGATTTATAAAAGAATTCTTTTAAAAATAATCATAAATTAAATTTGCAATTATGAATAACACTTTTCATTATTCCGGTTGAAAATTAATACTATACTAATTATAACTCTATCATTCACTCAGCGCCCTTTTCCATAACATGTCATTGTCATTCTATCGTGTTTATTGTTCAAATCTTTCTTCAAGTTATTGTTGGTCAAATGGATAAAAGCTCGTGGGTTGAAGCCAAAGAGCTTAGGTAAAGCATGTGTTTGTGAATAAATATTTGTGTTTTTTAAACATGTTATTTATTTTAATTTAATAAATCATATATAAAAGTTATTTGTAATTTATGAAAAGTTATTTGTAATTTATGAGTGTATAGTATTAGAAGGATTTATATATCTATATATATATATCATTAAAAAAATATCTATGAAATACGGAAAATGTGACATGGAAATTAATCACAGATGATTAAAGTTTAGAGATAAAATCTACAAAATTTACATTTCAGAGCTAAAGAATGAAAACACAAAAAGGAATCTTATATTTAATTGAGAGAGGGGGAGGTGAGGTGGTTTACCCAATATTTTTTAATGGCATTTATATTGAAGTGTTTTATAATGATTTTTTGGAAGATGAAATGATTTTTTATATAATTTTGTATATGTTAGGCCTCCATATGCATAGATTTATGTATTGTACTTCATCAATAGAAATAAAGACATTGAACCAACACAAGATATTGAATCTATAAAGATATTAAACTTATATGAATAGAGGAAATAATTCTTCAATAACCATGTATGAGATTTCCCTATGTATTTCCACATCCATATCGCATTCTAATTGATTAAAAACAATAGCACATTCACTCATCATTTCCATAGGATGTTAATATAAATCTCATAATAAAGAATGGAATTTCATTGATCATCATAAATCGAAGTTAGAGAATCAAGAATCTTATCTTTTTCATAAAATGAGCTCCAAGAAAAATAACTATGGTTAAACCTTTTTCATTCGAACTCAAGGAAAATCCTTTGTGGATGTTATTTTCATGCTAGGGTATGAGACCACCAGGGAGAAGAAGGTATGTCAATGCTTCTAAATCACATTCCTCCTTACGAAACACTTCCAAAAGCACCAAGAAAGTTAGTATTGGGTTCCTTATCCAATTTCTTAGCTAGCATAACACTTGGCACTCAGTCTACTACCCCCATACAATATAAGAAGACATACCTTCTCCATTCTTTAGTCCTTGAGAGATGCTCTTCCTATTTGTGCTATTTACTATGTACACTGTGAGCCCAAGTTCATTATCCACTTCTAGATTGCATCTCCAACCTTGTGTATCTTCTTGAATAATAGTTTTATGTTTTCTTAGACAACCAAACAAGTCAATAATATAAACAGATTTAGAAGGATATCTATCTACTCCTTATTAATGCTCAATATCGCACATCCATCCATCTTTTATTCTCTCCATAGATCGTTTGAAGGATGCGATAACTTTCTCCTCATCAATACTCTTTTTTTCTCTTAATAAATCTCTTTTTTCTTAAGCTACTCTCCACCATTCAAATTTTCATTAATGGATATGGGTGAATGGAAGAGAGGGAGGAGCCTTCACTCACTTATTGAACCTATAAAGATATTCAACTTATTTTAATAGAGGAAATGATTCTTCAATAACATTCTTCCACCAAAAATATATCATGTATGAGGTTTCCCTTTGTATTTCCACATCCATATCGCATTCTAATTGATTAAAAATAATATCTCATTCACTCATAATTTCCATAATATGTTAATATAAATCTCATAATAAAGAATGGAATTTCATTGATCATCATAAACTGAAGTTAGAAAATCAAAGAATCTTATCTTTTTCATAAAATGAGCTACAAGGAAAATAATTGTGGTTGAACCTTTTTCATTCGAACTCTAGGAAAATTCTTTGTGGGTGTTATTTTCATGCTAGGTATGAGACCACTAGGGAGAAGAAGGGTGGTAATGTTATTGCTTAAGATGCTCCTCATATGAGGTTCTAACTTCCCTCATAGCCAAGTTGCTATGGATCCCAATCTTTTGAATACAGTGGTGATTAGAGTTGATGCAGAGATAATTCTTAGAGTGTGTTTTATTTCTAAAGAATTGATGGCCAATAGTCTCACTATGCTTCCTACTGACCAAAAATTAAGGAAATCCTCCCACTCTCCTCTAACTTGACTGTGAATTTAATGTCATTAGTTAGATATTTAAGGTTATTCAACAAATTTATGAGCTCTTCTCTTCCATGGGATCATTTCACATTAGTGTCATCCACTTATCTCTTTCAATTTGAAGTGTTATGATAGTATCTTAGGATTGAGATACACTAAAAAAAAAATACTATCTCAAACCACATATATCAATGAACTCATTTAGAAATTTTAATAAATGGATTTTAAATAAACTAATACACCTATGGACCCTAGGATTAAGTTTAGAAAGAATGAAGTGGGCTAGTTTATTATTATGACCTTGTACAAATCAATAATGGGGAGTTGGATTTCTAGACCATTACTCAACTTGCTATCAATCATGAGATTGGCACAATATCGAAATATATGAAATATTGAAAAGGAAGTTAATGTAAGGCCTCTTATAGAATATTATAATACATTAATAACATATGTGATTATGTGTGTTATCACTCAAGGAAAACCCTGGATGTAGGGAAAAACCCTAAGGTAACCTCAGAACCTCTTTTAGGTTGAAGCCGACCCTTCAACCCAGAGAGGGATATCTTCGTAGAAATCAACCACCCTATGGTCATTGTAGTAGAATTTTTTTGTGCAATTGAGTTCAGGTGGCTAGATTTAGGTCTAGGAATAAATTGGTTGGGTGATCTTCAAAACCATTGGGCATGGATTCTAGCTATTAAACAAATGAGATCACAGCTCCAATGGGAAGGTTGTATAAATCATGAAAGTCACAATTCCTTTGATTGTTTCGGAGATTTGGAAGAAAGATGACTGAAGGAAAACATAGTTTATAGATGACTAGAATAAAAAATATTAATGACTGATAATTTAAGAGAGGAGCATCAATGAAATCCAATCTCATAAACTAACATTCTCAGACATTGAAGAAGACAATTATATAACAGAGAAATACTGACAAGGAGAAGTAACACATGAATTTCCTACTAATTGCTCATTAAACACTGTGAATACATTCAAGATTTGCTCAAATATATTTGGACTACAAGTGTTTTTCCAATAAAATCCAACCTCGTTTCAATATTCATAAACTGTTTATATAGTGCTTACATAATAGTTTGCAAAATAATAGTCATCACATAATTACAGAAACTGAGATATTTGTAATATATCTCAAGTTCATGTATGCAAAGATAAACTTAAAAATATTTTGTCTTTCCTAGAATAACTATAGGAAAATATGTTTGTATTTAGGCAAAAAGAAATATCTAGTCAACTGCCTCCCTTGAAAGTAGAACAAGTCCCTAAATTGTAGTTTAACATTTCTGCTAGCACAACAGGTCCCTCTGCAACAATCCACCAAAATTTTTCCTTTGTTTTTCTCGTTCTTCTTCAATTCTACTAGAAAATCTTTAGCCTTCAAATCTAGAAATTGGTTCATTAATGTTGATCCTCTGCCTTGTAACTTGGAGTGGCTGAAGTTGTTTTCGTAAAAACTTGTTGACTATCCATTCAAACTACCAACCCCTCTTTTCCTGTGATTCAACAGCTTCCAACTCATATGATTTCAATTCTCTATATGGTCTTATCAGAGAAGTTTTTGCCTTATTGTTTCATCGATACTCCTCAACCCCTTGCGCTTTTCTCCTTTGGCCTTTGTTTTGTTATATAATTAGGCCAGTGACTATCGGCTTAATGCCATATTGGAGCCCCTTTATAATGTAACTTAACGTGAAGTTTTGATTTTTTCCTGGCTCCTTTTTCTTTAGCCTTTCCTGCATTTCTTCACCATAGGACCGAGGATGTGACCTACCACTTAGCCTTGAGGTGCTAGGGAATTTTGTTCACTGTCGAGGGCTATTTTTCCTTTGCTAAGTGCTTAGAGCCCGAGTTTCTTTAAATTCCTCTCGACCATGTGCCAGCCCAATATCAGAGCCCCTCTCATTGGAAGTTTCCAATTGGAGGATTTTCTTTGGAGCTGCGATATTCCTCAACCTCCGATATACGACCTCTGATATGATGTCATCATTCCATGTGGCATCTCAAGAGTGGTGATACAAGTCACCCTGATTTTCCCCCTTTGGCCCCTCAAAACGCCAAAACTGCCTGCCACGTGTCCTTTCGTGCCACCATGTAATGCTGACGTCAAATGTGACTGTAGCTTTATCAGAACCAATCATATGTTTCCATGTGTCCCACTAGAGGAGAGAGAAAAGGGCCCATCCTCCTTTAGTTTTGTGATAAAATCCTTTGTTAACCTGTATCAGTGTTCCCCAGTGGTTTTAACACTATCAACATTCCCCGACGGTTTTAACACTATCGGCACATTTTCATATCACACTTTTTAAAGGTTGTCACATTCTCTAATCCCCTGATTTACTGATTCGCCAATTCATCGATATGCTCTAGACCTCCAATCAGTCGATCGTTGATTAGACATTATGTGATGGTTGGTATGCGATTGTTGATATGCTTAATTATACAAAATGTAGGACCTTCTGACATGTGATTGTCGATGTGTCCTGGAGCTCTAATATGCCTTCCTTTCAAAGGCTTCAAACCCTTAAACTTCAACAAGGCATATCTTTTGATCCAGGAGTCCATTTTTGGACTCCCACATATCGTTGGAAAGCTTGTTCAAATATCTTTCCAATGGAGAGGGTCCTATGTAGACTTTGAGTCCTTTTGTTGCTTGGAAAATAACTACAAACTTCTTTGCTTATTTACTCAGATTTCCAAAAAATGTTGACAACCTTGCTATCAAGAAATTTTACTTGTTTATTATAATTTTAAGTACTGACACTACAACTGTCGACATTTTCCAAAAAATATTTTAAAAAATCGAAATGTTTATTGTGATAACAGTTGGCTCCATGGGGATGTTGTCGATCAATGATGGTAGAAAGAACCCCCCATAGACCATTTGCCTCATCCATTACAAAATTTGTCTAAAACCAAAACTGACTGAGAAATAGAACTTCATCTTTTTAAGAGATGATTTTATAGATTTTGAACTTGAAAGTAGTAATTACAAATGTTTCTAAAAAAATTCTCATTTTTCTGATGAATATCAGTAGAACCTTAGGGCCTTTGCTTCAGGCTTCAAGTTCTTTAGAAAATTCATCCACACCTGCAAGATACTTTTCAAAATATATGGATATTTACAATGAAACTTTAAAATCACCATATGTTTAAGAAATATAATGCTTCAGGAAACACCCATTGACTAGACCTCCTGGTAAAGATTCTCCATGTGGACCTTCTAAGATGAAATTGTTTTTTCCATGGAAAGCTGCAATTTTTTATGGCCCTTTCCAAATGTTCTCAAACTTCTTGTGTTTACCTTTATCCTCAATGTGGAAATCCCATTTTAGAACTAGGCCTTGGCATTTGAAGTCATCCTCTTTGGTAAAATTCTTGGCTTCACTGCTACATCATTAGAATCAAATTATCTTTCTAAAGGTCCTAAGCCTCTAGAAATCAAATTATTACTAAGTTGAATAATTTCCTTTCCTGATACATCATTCAAATAGACTATTGTTTCATAATTTTCATCTATAATTTCATTTTCATGCCTTTCTATTAGAGTGCTAAGGAATTCATTTGTTCCCTCCATAAATCTCCTGATTTGTTGATCGTCTTCGAAAACCTTCCAATTCTTTGTATTATCTGGAATTGAAGGTCGGTATCTAACATTTATCTCATATTTTTCATTTGATGTTGTTGGGAAAAGTATCCAATACGGAATGACCCTATCCCACTCTAAGGGTGATAGTACTTCAGCAACAACCGAATGCAAAGCTATTCAAGATTACTTCTTTATGAGATGTAAGAGAGAGGAGAAAGAGATCCACTAACCGTTATCTTCCGCTAATGATTGATCCAATCTTCCCTCTTTGCTGCTTGCTCCCAGCTCCTTGCTCTTTCACTGGCCCAGCTACACAAAGATCCTGCAAAATCACAAGAAAGGGAAACTACAAGAAGCATACATCCATAATTGATTCAAGGATTAGAATAAATCAAATATACAAGCATCAATATGCCATTGAGACACATGCATATAGAAGAACCTCAAATGCTTTATTAATGGAAGAAGTAAAGTTCTGAGAGTGTTACAACCATAAGAGGCCCAATCCAGCAACACCTCCCAGCAGAAAGAAATCTCCTCTTCACCTCCTTCAAAGCAATCACCCAATAGTTCTATACTCAAACCAACAACACTTCCTTACATTCACAAGATTCCAGCCTCCTCAGACCTCATGAGAGAGCTCTATATATAGGAGTTTTGGAGAAAGGATGAGTCAGCTTGAGCTTGGCATGGAGCTGACTAGTGTCCTCTCCCACTTCAGTTATTCTTCAGTTCTTGAGTCCACTTGGAGTTTCTTGCTTCCACTTGGAGATCTAGATCCTCTTACTCATCACAAGGCGAATTCCCTGATCCAAGTGTCATTTTAGAAGCTTCCTGGGCATTTGACACCTTGAGGAATGACTGTGCCACTTGGCCAATCTTGCCCAGCGCAGGTAGCCTTCATTACTGTTGACATTCAGCGCAAGTACAGAGTGGAGCAGTTGACATTCAGCGCAGATGCTCAGTGGGGCAGTTGACATGATCCAGAATTAGCCTGTTTTTGAGTGTTTTCAGGTGGAGAACTGATATTTAGTGTTGTGGTTTGCTGACCTTGTTCCTCTAGGGGTAGGAACAACATGTTTAGGGACTTTCGATCCCTTAGATTATTGACATTTCATGCTTCATGCTGTAAGGCACAAAAATGTCTATAACAGTTGCCCCCTAAAGTATGAGGTCGTTTATCGGGTGAAATGCTTTATCAGGAGGATCCGAAGTTCATTCAATCGCTGAGAGGTGACCTGTAATAAAATACAATACAATACATTATGATTCATTCTGATTTCATGATCTAGCTGAGGCGGGCATTCCCATGCTCAGCTTTATAAATTCATTTTGGTACATAGAACAGACGATCGTCTGATGGTAGACTGATAATTCTCTGCTGAAATTATCATCCTTTGAGTAGGATGATCATCTGCTGCAATGATGTACATATCAAATGTCTTTATATCCTGAATATATATCGCAGCCCGGATGGATGAAACTAGATCCGGGGTCTTCAAACTCGTTCGATCTTCACTCTAAGTACAAGTCGATCCATGTGAGAATTGCGCTGAAGTCGAACATGGAAAGACATCGCTTGATTACCGGTCAATAATGTAAACCGTTAACAAGCGCGAGAGGAATCACCAATAACGACAATGACCCTCAAGGTACTGCAGTACAATTCACGTGGTGTGAATAAAGGACTTGGTGTCGAACACCATGCAAAATCTTCTAGTCGAAGGTCATTGATGTATACCTGTCGCCGGAAGTGAGAAACTTGCTATTGAGGCATGCAAGCTTCAAAGTACTGGGGGGTTTGTCCCTAGATCAACTTCTTGGATAATGGGCTGATGTCGACAAGAAGCGATCCGTCAAAGGAGGGCCTTAATGAATCCCACATCAGTGACACGGAACGGAGCTAATGATTTTAGTGGAGGTGAAAACAATCTGTGAAATATGATTCAGGGTGGCGATCATGGGTGGATGAAGGATAATGTATGGCAGTGGATGGGACACGGTTAACTCTTTCTGAACAACATCTCTTGAACATATAACGACACTGATGTGATGGATCGGTAGCATTACCCCAAATGTGGATGGTTTGGCGAAGACCATGGTGATGAGACCGGTGAATGAAACAACCCAACCCGATGTGATACGGAGGACAAAGTGTCATGTTCAAGAGCGACTTGCTACCATTAAAGCTATGAGGTTCTCCCAATTTTTCCCCAATCATTTCTGACCAGTACCTCTTTATTTTTGTCAAGCTTGAGGAGGATAACATATGCTTGTTCTATAACCTGCCCTTTGGGCAAGCCCATCGCTATGTTTTAACGAGCCTAGCGATAGGGAAACTCGTTCTCGTCTAAAGACAAGTTTGTCGCTATTTAATCATTTTAACGAGTCTAACGACAAGGAAAACTCGGTCCTTTTCATTTTTAGAGAGTCTGAAAAGGTACAGAAAGTTAACTCCAAAATTCCTTTTTCGTCATCTAATCCCTTAAGTCCGAAAAAGTATAAAACAATACAGAAGGGATGAGTTTTCGATAACTTTAACGAGCCGAATAAAACAAGCGCTCGACCTTTTTGTGTAATGATCCCTCGGGTCCAAAAAGATTAAAATCTAGAGGAGGGATAGCTCTTCCGGTCACTTTAACGAGCTGGAAGGCCAAAACTCGGCAAACTTTTCATATTTTACAAGTCAGATGAAAAGAGCTCAAAGAAGACTCGTCTTTTGAGGAACGAGTGATAAACAGGGATAGCAGCAGATTCCAGGTACAGGTTGGAATTTTCCAATCACGGCAGTGTCACAAGGATGGCTAAGTGAAATCACTCTTCGCAGTTGTTCCTCAAAATGGGTAAACAATCATATGGAGGTGAACGATTGGCCCAATGGAATGGAGGTGGCAGGTGCAAAACACGACCAAGGCTTTTTATGGCTAATAATTTTACGATCAAAATGGTTATTTACCGGAATAGGTTCATTTTTTAATGAGCTTGAACTTTGGAGGAAACTCTTGCTCACGCTTTTCTATTTTTTAACGAGCATAAATTCCACGGTAAAACTGCTCGATCTTATGTTTATTTTTTAACGAGCATGAACTATGTGCTAAAACTGCTCGGATCTCGCTTTTCTATTTTTTAACGAGCATAAATTCCGCGGTAAAACTGCTCGATTATATGGTCAAATTTTGATTTTTTACCATTGCTAGCTTTTCTCTTTTCAAATATAGTACTGCACTTTCAATTGCTGCAACAAACTTTGTTAGAAATGAATAATATTTGTATGAAAATGAGATTATAACCCTAATATTTCACTTTGAACTACGTAAAAAGCCATTAAAAGGTGTTTTTACCTCTCATTTACCATTTCATTTGCATTTGGTTTGTTGGAGCTCTGGAGGTGCCTCTTCTTCCTTGATTTTCACCAGCTGATTCCGGGAGATTCTGCGGACGATTTTCGGCGCCGTCTGGACCAGGTAGGAGCTAAACCCTAGCTCTTTCTTTTCATGGTTTCATTTTCCTGTTTCAGGCCTGTTTTTCAGTGTTTCTAAGCCCCAGGGGTTTTGCAAAAACGCCCTAGCTTCAGCGCAAGTTCCCCTTTCGAAACCTGCGCTGAAGGTCAAGCTGCCTTAAGGCAGCCTGACCCTCAGCGCAGGTGGGAGACTCTCTGCCTGCGCTGGGCTCAAAAACTGAGTTTTGCAGGTCATTTTTTGATGATTTTTTCGCGAGTTTTTCATCAAAATCAGGAACTTACTCTTTCTCTTGCTTGCTTTGCAGGGAACTTTGAACAAAATGTCCCTTACGTGGCGAGAACGAGAACATGAAGAGGAGGACATGATTGCCCTCCATGACCCTGTCACGGTGAACGCGTTGCGGAACTGTGGCCTGCTGAAGTTCTTCCGTATCTCTAGCATGAGAGCACAGATTTCTTTGCTGCAGTACATGCTTGATGCTTGGGATCCTGTTAACCAAGTGTTCCAGATTAGGGGAAAGGCCATCCCCTTGACCATAGAGGACATGTACTTCTTGACTGGACTGTCAAGACGAGGTGCCCCCATTTCCTTGTCAGGTACGGCCCGGGGGACTGATTCCACCAGAGATTATGTCCGCCAGTATTGCAGGGAAGGTTCTCAGCCGAGAAGAGACGGCAAGATTGTTATCCGTGAGATCACTGATCGGGCTCTCAGGTCCATTCTGTTCACTATTGGTAGGATGGCCGGCAGTGCAGCTCTACATGTTGCCAACAGGTCTTATATGCAGCACGCCTTGGAGTGTCTCCAACCGAAAGTATTCAACTGGTGTGATGCAGTACTTGTTCAGATGAAAAGTCAATTGACCAAGGTAAAGGACGGGAAGCTGAAGAACTTTGGGTTTGGTTCTATTCTGATTGCCTTCGCCTTGGAGAAAATCCCACTGATGCAGCCTCAGTACATCATACTCGACTTGCCTTCTCCGACCGAGCCACGCATGCAGAGGTGGGTCGACCACATGTCTAGGCATGCTGGTCAACCTCAGATTACTTTTACTGAGGCCTTCTTTAGGTGGTTCGAGCGCCAGGAGATGGCGTTTTCCGAGTATCCATATGTGGGTATGGATTTCCGAGGCGATCCAGATTTGGTGCTACCGGATGGCGAACAGTGGGGCGCCATTGGTAAACTCCTTGACTATATTACTGTTTACTGTTCTTATTCATAATGTTGCTGTGCTTTATTCTATCAAGACTTTTAATTGTACTCTTGGGTGCATGCAGATATTGGTCCTGTTTGTCCAGCAGTTCGTCCGAGATCGCCAGTTGCTGCCCCAGCAGTGGAGCCTGCTAGGAGAGTTGTTATTCGCGATCTTGACGATACTGAGACCCTTACAGCTGTGCAGGAGCGGGTTGAGAGCCTTACTCGCGGTCTTCCGGATGTACAGATTGACGAGTTACCTTTACAGCTGCAGCGGCATACTATTGGCGTGCCTAGACGATGGACTCGTCTCTTGCGCATGATTGCACAGGCCGTGACGTACTATCATGAGCACCACTAGGCTAGGGTGCCCCCTAGCATCTTTTTGAGTTTTTAGGTCATATGACCAATTTTGTCTTGGTTACAGAACATTATCTATGAACTATATAAACAGCTTATATGTATTTTGATTTTCGGGTTTTATTCTAGTTGATTTATGTGATCCATATGTACAATCTTTGATGATGTGTCCTTTTTATAAATGCTGCAAATGTCTATCTAACACATAGTTTGCTAATGAGTCAGTTAATGTGTTTAAGTTTCTTGAAATATGTTGATATTGAATTGAATCAAATCGTCTTTCCAAGATCTTAACCCTTAGGAACATGCGATAAATAGCTGGATTGTGAACAGAATATATACCATTGAGTTGTAGTATTACGAGCTGTGAGTCTAGCCTGACAATTAGTCGGCGTATGCCACGTGTAATGGCATCAGAGAGTAGTTCTATCAACGCGCTATACTCAGCGATGTTATTCGTTGATTGCCCAAGACATACACCTCTGAAACTTACTAACTCGCCGCTTGGATCGAAAATGGCCCAGGCTGCGGAAGATAGGTTCCGCGAACTACGACTCGCTCCGTCGGCATATCCAACACATGTCTCCAGAAGGTTTGACATCTGTAACAAATGAAAAAGGTGGATCACTCGACCAGAACAAATACTTTAGCGAAAACAAAATACAACAAAAGTATGCAGGTTACTATTTAAGCATAGTAACGCTTGAGGTACAACCCGTTGCGGGGCTGCGCCAGTGGAATTCCATCGTAATCCATTAACTCGTAGGCTCCTTTTGCTAACACCCTTTTAACAATATAGGGGGCCATCCATAAGGACTTGAATTTACCTGCTCCCAACTTATCAGATTCTTGGTCATAAAGCAAGACCAAATCACCTTCTGAGAAGACACGGGGTTTGACACTTTTGTCAAATTGAGCCTTGACTCGTTTCTTATGGGCTTCGTTAGCCAAAGTGGCATCACGACGGGTTTCATCCAATTGGATTAATTCCAAGAAACGAGCCTCTTCCTCTGAAGTTCCGGGGAGAAGATCGATTGCGAGTTTAAGCGACGAAATTTCGCACTGGATTGGTAAGACTGCTTCCTGGCCATACACTAGTTGAAAAGGTGTGAACCCGGTTGCGTTCTTTACTGACGTTCGGTAAGCCCACAAGGCTGAGTATAGGATTAGGTGCCACCTTCTTTTATGAACCCCAATCATCCTTTGCAACATACGCTTCAGGACCTTCTTGATTGCCTCAACTTGTCCGTTGGCTTGCGGATAATATGGGGTAGAGCTGTCGTGAGATAGCCCTAGTTTGGCAGCTAATTCGACCATCATGTGATTGCGAAAATGCGACCCATGATCTGTGACTATAGCCTGTGGTACGCCGAACTTGGCGACTACATGATTGAAAAAGAAAAGGGCAGCTATTTCACCAGTGTTATCCAATGTAGGCATTGCCTCGGCCCATTTGGTAAAATAGTCAACAGCGACTATAATATACCCATGCCCCCCGGTCGAGGTGGGGTTACATTACATGAAATCGATGCCCCACTTGGCGAAGGGCCCAACAGCAACAATCGGCTGTAAAGGTGCGGGCGGTCGTCTAGTTTTGCTATCAAAAATTTGACAAGCATGGCAACTTCTGACTGCGGTTATGCAATCTTTGAACATGGTTGGCCAGAAGTATCCTGCTCGTAAGATTTTTTGTGCTGTTGCATATCCAGACTGATGCCCCCCACACGCGCCTGAATGACACTCATTCAGGGCTTTTTCGACCTCCTCATGGGTAAGGCACCTCCTCAGAACTGTATCGATACCACGACGGTAAAGTGTATTACCGACGATCATGTAGTCTTTTGCTTGGTATCGTATACGTTTTTGTTCGGAGCGAGAGGTGTTAGGCCTGAATTTTTGGGTTTGGAGATAAACTATGATATCTCCATACCATTCATCGCTTACAGATATCAGAAACAAACTTTCGTCCACGATTGACTCTTCCGATGTTTCATCGTTGGACAACGATGGGAGATCGCACAATAATTCCGCGAAAACTAGAGCTTTCTTTGATTTGGATTTCACAAATTCCAGATCAAACTCTTGAAGGATCGCTATCCATTTTGAATATTTGCCCCCCAGCAACTGTCGCGACGGTATATAAGTCATGGGGTTGCAATCTGACAAGATGGTAGTTTTCCGAAAGAGGACATAATGTCGAAACCTTTGAATCGCTTGAACAGCTGCAAGCGCTAGTTTTTCCACATAAGAATATTTACTTTCTGTATCATTTAAGTTTTTACTTAAATAATAGATAGGATGTTCAATTCCATCGACTTCTTGAACTAAAACCATTGCAATGGTCGTATCCGCTGCAGCCAGATACAGGTTAAAATCTCTTTGATAGTCCGGGGCGTACATTAATGATGCTTTTACTAGACAATCTTTCAGAGCATCAAAGGAAGCTTGCGCCACCTGGTCCCAGACAAAAGGTACATCCTTTTTCAAAAGACGAGTATAACCCTTAGCAAGTTCTGCGTAATTTGGAATGAACCTCCTCAGAAAGTTTGCTTTCCCTTGGAGTTTCTGAATCTGAAGCAAATTTGAAGGTGGAGGCAAATTAATTATTGCCTGAACCTTGCAGGGGTCGAGACGAATCCCATCTTTAGAGACTACAAAGCCAAGTAAACGACAAGAACCGACGCAAAACACACATTTGTGTGGATTGAGTCTTATCTTGTAGTGTCGGCAACGTAGAAATATCGCTCTTAAATGCTGCGGATGATCAGTCCGCTTTCGCGAATGAGCCGGAAGATCGTCGAGATAAGGTTGAACAATGTTCTTGATGTCATGGAAGGCATAATTCATTGCCCTCTGAAACGTCGCCCCTGCGTTCTTCAAACCAAAGGGTAATTTTCGATAAGCGGATGTGCCCCACGGACAAATAAATGCAGTCTTTGACTGGTCCTGTGGGCGGATATTTATTTGATTATACCCGAAAATCCATCCATAAATGAAAAGATTTCACATCCGGCGCATTCATCAATTATCTGGTCGATGAAGGGTGTAGGGTAGTTGTCCTTCGGACAAGCTTGGTTTACATCCCTATAATCGACACACACTCTAATCGTCCCTTGTTTTTTCATAACAGGGACAATATTCGATACCCAATCGGTTAGAGGAACCGGGTAGATGAATCCAGCATGGAGAAGTTTTTCAACTTCTGCCTTAATGGCAGCGGCTTTCTTCGGGTGCACTTGCCGAAGCCGTTGTCTTACTGGTTTGACATCAGGATACATTTTAATTTCATGTTCAACGATACTCGAGTCAATGCCTGGCATTTCATCATATGACCAAGCAAAGACATCTCTGAATTCGCGAAAAAGAGCGTTATATATTTCCAGTTCTGAAGGGGAACAACCTTTGCCGACATAAATATTCTCTACAACATCTGTTTTAGTCGAGATATTTATGGCTATAGTCTCTTCAATATTGGATAGGTTTCGCTCGGAATCCACCGTGTTTACAGTATTTGTTAGGAACTCAAATACTGAAGGGTGATAAAGGTCATTTTGAGTATCTTCTTCGTATTTTATTCCGGAAGAAGGGACACGATGGTGGGTGATTTATTCATGGTGCCCCTCAATCATCATTGATTGTATATTC